>OU015769.1:20462009-20816285 GCA_907173295.1 Fagus sylvatica | reverse complement strand
ATTAAATTTAAAAATAAATAAAGTAATACAAGTAAACCTCTACAAGAAAATAAACACCCAAATGAGCTTATAGGCAAACCCCAATCATGGTCATAGTGATGGACCCAACAAATTTTTCATATGAATATTTAAACAATTCAATTTTTTAAAAGAAAAGCAATACAAATTATTTATAAGAATATATGACGTATAGTAATACAAATAAATTTTAATTACAAGAATGATACAATTCAATCATGTTCACGCTCCCAACAAATTTATCATAAGAATAAATATGATACACGGATTGCAAAAGACAAAATCTGGTTTCAAAAAGAGAAAAAGAAAAAGAAAATAAAAATTATTTAGTAAAAAAAAAGACTGCAAAAAGACAAAAAAGGCAAAACTGGAGAATAAAGGCAGCTACCACTGAACTAGGGACCACATATAGTTATTTTATTATTGCTTACTTTATACTGACTCAGCACTATTGAGTATTGACTATTCCACATTTATTAATTACACTCAACTACTACCAACCACCCATTTATCCCACATAAATAAAAAAGCATAACTCATTTAGTCATTTACGTTTACTCATTAAAAGAGAGAGAAAAAGAGAGCCACATTTAGTCTGCTCTTCAGACATAACACTGTAACAGTTCAATGAAAGAGAAAAAGAGAGCCAACATACAGAAGAGAGATAGTCGCCGGTTGAAGGTGAGAGCTCATTGCTGGTGGAAACTGAGTTGAGATGGGCCGGGGTGGCTCGTTGGTTGCCAATCTGGGGCTGGTAGTGCCGCATTTTCAAGGTTGAGACTTGAGAGTTGAGACGGCAGAGAGAGAAATCGACTGGCTAAGAGAGAAAGGGTTTCTAGCTAAATAGTAAATACCTTCTCAACGGTGGAGATCGCGCCAGGTGAAAGCCGATCCGTAAGTTTCCTTGTTTTTTTTTTTCTTTTTTTCTTTATCGGTGTTGCGACGGTGTCGCTCTCGTGCCTCTCCCGTGTCGTTAACAAAAAAAAAAAAAATTGGAATGGACACCTATGGGACATGCAGGTAGTTGTGTCGTTCCCGTTCCGGTGTCCGACACCGACACCTTGCCCATTTTGGGGTGTCCATGCTTCACAGCTTGTAGCAAACCGCAATTCCTGGAACCAAATTTGGGAGCTTTAATCTCAAAAGGTTTTGTGATCATAGCAAAAAAAAGTACTTCCTGTAGTAAACAACACTTCCAATTGAAACTCCTTAATCCCCTGTTGGTGGCAAAAATGTAAAGGGCTAGTCTGAATGAAACAAAATGGGATTCACGCGAGTTGTGACTCTGAAGTGCCTCTGGTTTTGCAGCAACAAAATTGCAAAAAAATCCCTAATAACAACTCCCTAATCCACTGATACAATACAATTCTCTCCTCATAAACTCTGCCCATGAAAGTGATAAAATTAGAACTTTTCAGCTTTGGCACCAAAATGAAGTTGAAGTTGAATATTCTCTATTTACTTTCTTGTGCATCCAGTAAATTATTCTTTGTGCTTAAGAACTCTCCAATCAACAACATTAATCTACAACAAAGACATTAATCAAATAAATAGTAGTAATTAACCCAATTAGGAAAAATACAACATTAATCTACCTAAAAATAGAATCAAATAAACTGATAGGCTAGCAATTCCTTTGCCGCATATGGTTGGGTGTTGTGTTAGAGTTTAGTTGTTTAGGAGTTTTGATTGTTTTGTAAACATTATCCTTCGATTTTGTTTCAATAACACAGTGAATTACCAAAAAAAAGAAAAAAGAATTAATCTGTACTAAAAAACACACAGTAAGAACCAAATACAACAGCCCTTGAAAGAACCAAATACAACAGCCCTTAAAAGAACCAAATACAACTCATCAAGACACAAATTTTCTACTTGAACTAAAAATGAATTCTATTAAACAGAAGAATTCCACCACATTTTAACAAGACTCTAAATTTTCATCAAATAATAGAGCTTTTTTAGAAAACTCAAATATGGAGAACAAACCTCGAAGAGAGAGGGGTGGAAGGAGTCAAGCAGCAGAGCCAGGGGCTGGGGTGTCAGAATGGCGACGAAGAGAAGACCTAAGGGAACGGCGAAGCCATGGGTGGAAAGACTAGAAGCGGCGGAGGCATGAAGGCTGGGGAGCGAAGAAGGCAAAGGGTAGAGAGGTGGGGAGCGGCGGAGGCAGAGGAGATAGAGAGAGAAAGTAGGAGTGAGAGAAAGGATAGAGAGAGAGAAAGTTGTAGGGTTTACCGTGGGTTAAGTGTGAGTTAAGTTGGTCATGTGCAATACACTTGTTAGTGTGTGTGTGGTGTCACATATCCAGTTTGGAGGAATTTCTCTAAACTGGGTTGTAGAAAAACTTTGTCCATAAATGAGATTGTTGAGCATTTAACGAGTTAGTTCCAAAAAAAGGTGTGTATGTGTGTGCAGATGAAGGAATGAGAAGGGGGAAATTATAGTGTAGTACGAGACTGTACTCCAGTCCAGACCAAAAAAGTAACCAAATCATATAAAAAATGCTGACATCAGCTAAAAGCATACATATCATCAAACTGAATTAAAACTTAAACAGCGTTAGTGCAGAAGTTAATACGTTGGTGGGGCCCACTGTCAATTAGTTTATGAAAAGGTTAGAATGATGAATCTAGGGTTATTGCACAGGAAACCCAAAAAAAGAAAAAGAAAAAGAACAGGCCCCTTATGTTATCTCTCTCCCCTCATTCACCGCCCTGCCTGCGTCGCCGTCAAAGGCACTACCGAACATCGACGGTTTTGGCACTGTCCCGCTGTCGTGCCTCCTCTCCACCCCAACTCCGATTATGACACTCTCGCCTTCTCTCTCCCCCGACTGTGCCGCCAACACCATCTCCCATTTTCTCTCTCTTACCCTGCCGCACCGCCCTCCACCCCCAAATCCTACAGGTACTTTCTCAGCTTTGACCTATTCTTTTCTTTTCGTTTTTCTCAATTTGCATTCTGCGTTTGAATATTTTGTTGTAGATTTAGCTTGGGCTTATTTAAAAGATCCTAAATTTGTTGAATTTTGGTGGTGATTGGTGATCTTAGGGTTTTGTATTGAATAATAATTTGTTGACTTTTTTTGTTTGTTGGGTTTTTAGGGTAATGCAACCCTTTTGTTTGGTTGCTGAGAAAACATAGGAAAAGAAAAAAAAAATGTTTTTTTAATTGTTAATTGATATTAGTTTTTACTAATCGGTTGGTTTTTCAGCATTGCAGGATGTAAAGTCTAATAAACTGTTGAAGGAAAATATTGTTCTAAGGTCTAATGTATACATAGACAAAAGCTATTGTAGTGCGTAGAGTTTGGATAGATACAATTTAAATATAAACAATAGAAGAAACAATTTTTCTTTATCCATGGGCAATGAGTTTTGATTTATTGGGTATATCTATTGTAGGAGTAAAACTCTCCTAAGTTGTAGCAGATTTAAACTATATCTTATCACTGTTACTTGAATTTGAAATTGGTTCACTATCTTCAATTGCTGACTTATCTCTATCACTACACTATCACTTGAGTTCGTAGTGAGTTGAGTGACTTTATCTTAATAGGATGATAGAGTTCTAGCATTGTTATTGAACCAGTATGATGCTAAATAGATACTGATTGTGTTTCATTCAATGAACAAATGGTATTGTACATAATGATGATACTGTAAAAGCTTAACTTACACATATGTGTTGTAGAATTTATATCTTTCTTGTTAGTTTTTGTTACTTAACATAATGATTTTTGAATCCTGAGTTCATTTTTGCCATGCCAACCTTGTCACTTGAGCTTTATTTGCACAAAACTATATACTGTAAGATTCTTGGTTATACTCTTGAAGTTGTAATGGCTTTAACAGTCAATTGCATTTGATTTTTGAATTGTTCTAAAACAGATTTATTGCCTTTGGTTGGAAATGTTGGACTTTCAGGTATGCTCCAAAAGATCTGGAGTTGCAGAAAAGATCATAGAAAAGAGGAGTTGCAAAATGATTATAGAAAAGAGGATCATGAACAAGGAAGAGATGCCTACCAGTTTAGCAAAGACAGAATGATATGTTTTTTTTTTTTTGCTGAAAAGACAGAATTATATATTAAAATGTCAAAGTGTACTCAAAATTGTAATATAATGAGTTGTATTTAAGTTAGTGAACTCTGTGTAGAATGCAACTATGTGTAATGAATCGTGCTTACTTAATGTAATGAGTTGTTTAAAGATTCAGTGGTAATGTAATGATTTACTTAGTTTTAGATTGGTTAAGTGTTTATGTGAGTTCAAAATTGTAATGATTGTTTGTTAGTAATATAATGGTGTTTATTTATGAAAACAAATCCAAATTTATGATTATTTGTGTTTGTACCAAAATGAGGCATTACATAATCTGTTCACAACCAAAATGAAGCATATAAAAATGATTACAAAACATGATCACTAATATATATCATAACTTCAAATTTACATTTGCCAAAGATTATAAAACATAAACTTAAACTAGTAAAATGGCTTGATTTCGTGAACAGTTTGTTTGCCTCCACTTGCAACACTTCATTGAGCACAAGAAAGAAAAGTTGAAAAGGAAAGTTGGACATCCCTCCACCAATGACAAATTCCAAGTGATACAAATCAATTTCAGAAATAAAGATCAAGAACATAGCCTACAACCTCTTTTTTTTTTTCTTCTTTCTAATAAGTGATATAAAGGTACAAACTTTGACAAAGGCAATACCAAAAATACTTGGTTAGGAGACTTCATTAGGAGACTTCAATGCACAATTCTATTGCAAGACAAAAATCGATTAAATTGTGCCAGTGTCTATGATTGGAACTTTTAAGTTAACCAGCACTAACCAACTTGAAATGAATATCGAAAGATCTATGAAGACTTAGCTTTTTAGTTTGCTAGTCACGGTAAGATATCTCATTCATAGTAGTGAGATCAATGATTAGAGAAATAACTGATGTTGTTGTGTATCTAAAATCAGACGCATTGCCAGCTTTCTAGGTCATTAACCTCCAATAGTTGCAAACATTTTCACCACGTAACCCCATTTCTCATAGTGGTGACTGCAATCCTTCTAAGTCGTAAATTTCTAATTCACAAAGTTAGAGCACTACTTTCACTATATTGACAAAAGCAACTTCACTGAACATTAAAATGTGATGCCTTGCCTATATAAATGCCAGAATATGATAATAAAGATAACAATTCCACCAACCACCACAAACATCAATGTATTGGCAAATTATATATTATAGCTTTTGATATATTAACGCTACTTACTTATAGAGTATGGGGAGATGCATGCCTTCATGGACACATTCCAAGTTGCATCTGAGTCATCATCAGAACTGCGCAAAAGGGGTAATGTCCCAGGTTCTCTCTTCAAGTAACAGCTATTCGTCAATGGCTTTGCCCATATATATAACAGTCTGGTCTTGCATGCTTTACAACAATTCACCAGCACATTCTTCTTAGAAGATTGCACATAGCATTCCAGATCCATCGATTTTCTAGATCATGTGCATATATAAATTTATCTTGTCACCATTAAAAACCATCCAATTCTGATTTGATTTCTCTTATGCAAGATGAGTGTGGGGGTATATTCGCCTTCCACACTTCGTCCCTACTTGCTGCCCATCTTATAGGGATCTGAAACTCTAGTAACAATTTTGTCGGAATCAAAAACCCAATCTAAAATAAAACTTCTACATGAGTAACGCAACTCACCAACCTTGTAACCAAATGGGGGAGGAACCATGCAGTTATAACGGCACTTCGGAGGCGGGCAGTGACTGAGACTGAGAAACCAAACGTCAGCGCTGTGGAAGGAGGACGCAGACGGTTGAAATGGGTACCATTGAGAGAGAGGGAGTGATTTTGTTTTCTGCAGGCGGAGAGAGAAAAAAGAAAAAAAGAAGCTTTCTTTGGTTTGAAAGAGAGGGAAACAGAGATGAAGATGAGAATTTTTGAATTCCACTGTACATATGAAATTTGAATTGGATGGCTAAACGGACATTAGCTGATGTTAGTCTCATAGATGACATGGCCTTTTGGGCTAACCTTGTAGTCCTGGACTACACTATAATTTCACTGAAAAGGGAGGAACAATGTAATCAAGAAGAGCTATGTGCAACGGAGAGTTAGCAGCAGAGTGTTTCTAGAGGTAGTGTCACGCAATAGAAAGAATACAAAGATATTTGTTCTTGGGTTTATTCTTTGTGTGAGAGAGCGCATTTGAGTATACCTCGGGTTTGGGCTTAGTCTGCTTAGAGGGATTGCTTTTAAGCTAAACTATTGTAATCTCTCTACTATAGTGAAACTTTCTCTTTGTTGCTTCTGGTGGATGTAGATATGTTGTCAAACCACGTAAATTTTCTAGGTTGTATCGTGTGATTGTTCTTTGACATGCTCTTCTCCAATTTTTTTGCTCCCGAAGGTTCAAGGAATAGGGTCCTATTCCTAAAACTCTGTATTTATAGTGAATAGGGGCCTGTTTGGTACGTGTTTTCGTTTTCTGTTTTGGTTTCGTGACTTTTTACTTTATTAAAATTGGAACTTTAATCCTGATTTGAATTCAAGATTGTAAAAAAAATTCTGTTTGGTACATAGTTTTGGTTTCACAACTGAAATCACAATTTAAAAAAAAAAAAAATTATGTTTGATACATAGTTTTGGTTTTTAAATTTAGTTTTTATCATTACATTATTATTATTTTTTTTCTTTTTTCTTTCCTTTTTTCCCCACCATCCACGTACACTACTTCTTCATTTTTATTATTATTATTTTTCTTTCCTTTTTTTTTCTCCCACCACCCACGTACCCCCCCTCCCTTTCTTTTTACTTTTCCCCCACCAGACATACATCCCCCCTCCCCCATTTCTCTCTTTTTTTCTTCTTTTCTTCTTGTTGCTTCCTGAACTTTCCTTGCTGGACTTTCCTGAACAAAAAGGATTTATTCCTTTATTTATTACTCTTCGTTTTCACTTTCTACTTTCTACAATACAGGCTTATTATCTTCCTAAAAAACCATACCAAATAATAGTCGCAACTAACAAAACCAACCAAACGAGATCGTCAAAAAGGGAACGATCTTCCATCTCCAATCGCCGATTGCCGATTGCTCTTCAATTCAAAGGTTAATCAAATCTGATCTTCCTCATCAATTTTACTGTTTCATTTTTTTTGTAATTTGATTCGGTTTCAAAGTTCTGTTCTCTTTTTCTTTCTCTCTTCTTCCTCTAAAAGACAAAGCTCATATTATTTTCGGTGTTGCCATGGTGGAGGTTGAGGTTGGTTGTGCGAGGGGTTGCGAGAGGGAAGTTTTCGGCGACGTGTGGGTTGCGATTGGCGCTAGAACGGTCACAGTCTTGCGATCGAAGCAGAGAAGAACTGGAGGAGAGAGAGAGAGAGAGAGAGAAAATGGGGAGAAAAGAAAAACGTGTGGGCCCAGTAACGGTAATAAACTGGGATCCACATGAATTCAGTCCGGATTTGAATCTGATTGAATTAAAAAACAGGTCAAAAGGTGAACTCAAATTTGGTATGAGACCACATAAAATTCAAGTTGGAATTTCAATCCTCACTTAAAAACTACGTACCAAACAAGTTTTTTTGTAGTGGGACCCAGTGATTATGGATTTGAATCACTGAATCCGGATTTGAATCACGCGTACCAAACATGCACTAGATAACTGGACTATATTACTCTCCATTATACTACATGCTGTCTTAGCACAAATATACATAAAAGGCTGAAGACGACTTGTAGTTTGGACTGTCATCTTGATCATCAGCCACACCAATTACTTTGCCTCAAATGTGCCACTCAAAGGTGAACCTTTTATAAGCAAAGATACTGGTCGCTAGTTAGTGTGGTGCATGAAAAAGTTTTGGATAACAAATTAAATTAATCTTTAACCTTTAAATGTAAGAAATTAAATTTTAAACTTGTGAAATACAACAAATTAAACATTGGTCTATAGATAGTAGCGATGCCATTGGTTGCTCAAGTTGTTCATGTGAACAGCATGACTTCTTAAACAAAATGCAAAAGAAAAAAATATTGGGTAAGGTACAGTTCCTTAGGTCAAGTACATTAGGTTCCTAGTTGAATTTAAATATTCTTGGAAAAAATAACATTGTTTGTATTTCATTGGTTAATGCAACCTTGTGTTTAAATTCAATTGGGGAACCTAATGTACTTGACCTAAGTAACTGTACCTAAGTTTTATCCAAAAATATTTATATAGATATTGTATACCCTCAAATAAAATATTTATGTAGATATTAAAAACCCTCAAATAAAATATTTAACACCCTCACTTGAGATCCAAATAAATTCACGTTGCCAGTCTCCTCTTCTTCTTTTGCTTCTCTTTCTCGTCGGTTTCTTCTTCTTCTTCTCGTTTTGTCCACCCAGTATTGCTTCTCTCTCTCTCTCTCTCTCTCTCTCTCTCTCTCTCTCTCATAAATGGTGTATATATACACCATTTAAAATATTATTCCATTGGATATAATAAATAGATTTTAAATGATATGATACCATGTTCACCTTTAAATTTGTTTAAAACTAAATCTTCACCATGAAACGGACCTTTATTTCATAAGCAAATTGAGAGGATCCTAATCCAAGTAGGAAGGATTTTCTTATTTGTAAAGTCACAATTCATATGAACACCATGGCTACTAAAAAAATGCAAAAGAAAAAATATTTATATAGATATTAAATACATTGAAATAAAATATTTAACACCCAGACTTGAGATTCCAATAAACTCAGATCGCCCGTCTCTTTTTCTTCTCTTTCTCACTAGTCTCTTCTAGTCTTCTTCTTAAGTTGGCCCCTACTAACATGATTCTTGGTTCAATTAAATAAATCAAAAAACCCAAATATAACTAAAAATCAGCCCAAATTATAATTTACAAGAATAAAATTCGGCCAAATTATAATTTACAACAACAAAAATCAACCCAAATTAACGACAACAAAAAAAACCTCACCATTTAAAAAAAAAAAAAAACAACAAACAAACAAACTGATTGTATCAAAAAAGAAAAAAAAAAAATTAATACTCGCAATTTTTTTTCCTTCTGCGCTTCTTCATGTTGACATCGTTCTTCTTTCTCTTCTTCTTCTTTCTTCTCTCTCCTCTCTCTGTCTACGGTTTTATTTTTTTTTTTATGTGTGTTTGACTTTGCCGTCCAACTTTTAATGGGTGGACAAAACCAATGTGATGCCACTCATTCATTTTTATTTTTAATTCATGGTGTAAATTTCAAAATTATGAACTTAGGGTTATTGGAACAATCAATTCTTAAATGGGCTAATGCATGGGCTAGTATTTTTAAATAATGTAAGACTTTAGGGACTTGGGCTATGATTAGATATCTTAATTCCAAAATATACAATTACGTTTAAGTTTATAAATATTTATATACACATATATGTATTTTATGGACACTTGTACTTAAATTAAATATATAATTCATATATATATATATATAATATTTTTTGCAGTACTCCCGAAACAGTTTACTAGTACCGAAATATTTCATTCTCTTGACAAAACCAAAACTTCCCCTATTACAGTATTGACCAATCTGATTGAATCAACAAAATAATAATAATTAAGAACTAATAAATTATGTGGGTAGTAGCATATAGTGGCTAGTGCACTTAATTTAAATTTTCATGGAAAAAAAAATTGGTTAATACATTGGCCTCCACTCAAGTAAAATCGTGGTTTTGTGACTTCCATCCTTGTTTGTTGTTGACCTCATTCTTCCTCTTCTTCTTCTTCTTCTTCTTCTTCTTCTCTCTCTCTCTCTCTCTCTCTCTCTCTGCTTTTCTAAATTCTGCTAATCTCACCCCACATGATTTGCTCTTCCAAAACACCCTATGTCTTTTTAACATGTATTTGATTTTGCTGTCCAAAATTTAATGGGTGGACAAAATCAATGTGGTTTGTCCCGCCACTCATTCATTTTTTTTTTTTTATTGGTGTTATAAATTTTAAATGGGCTAATGTATGGGCTTAAAGATGGCTTGGGCATGGGCTAGTATTTTTAAAGAAAGTACTACTTTAGAGAGTTGGGCTATGATTAAATATATTAATTCCTAAATATGTAAATATGTATTCGCATATATAATATATATATATACACATATATGTATTTTTATGGACTCTTGTACTCAAATTAATATATATATATATATATATATATATATTTGTAATAACAGTACAACGGTACCAAATGTTTTAATTCCCCTGAAAAAATCGAAACACCCTCAAATACAATATTGACCACTTTAATTGAATCAACAAAATAATAATAATTAATAAATTATGTGGGTAGTAGTATAGTAGTAGCATTTAATGGCTAGTGCATTTAATTTAGATTTTCATGAAGAAAAAAAAAAAAGGTTCAGGCTGGGAAACACCTAATTCTTCTTGAGTGGAGCAATTACCTAATTCATTTTTCTTTTTACCTTTTTGATAAAGGCCCTCGCTTAGTTAAGAACTAAGGGCATTTAATTAGTAATACACTAGGACAACATATATAGTACTAAATAGTAATACACTAATGGACAACATATATGAAAAGATAAAAGGAGAAGATTATAATGTAGTGCTTGTTGAGAATATATATATATATATATATATATATATATATATATATATTTTGGGTCCTCACCTGAATTTTTGCTAATTGCAAAATACATTATTGGCTCTATCCAACATCCAACATTAAAGCAGCCGATTAATCCGTTGCAGAGTTCGATCAAAAGCTTCTCATAGCTACTACACTACATCATAACTGAATGCAAATAGTAATAGGTTGTTGGGTCTCATCAAGAATGATTTTGAGTTTTGAAAATGATAATCAGATCTTGAATAATAAAAGGGTCCAGCTAACGAGTGTCTTAAAGATATAGATTAAGGTGCATTATTCATATTGCTTCGGCGGCTTTTTTTGCCTTCTCTTCGCTCTGGACAAGAGCACTAGTGCCATGACATATTTTTTCAAAAAATTAAACTACACTTGTCGAAAATTCATTAGTTTGTACGCACAAATTCATAATAGTTGTTTGTATTTGATTTCAGGATTTGGTTTGATATGTCCACATAGTTTGACTTTATTTTAAAAAAATATATATACAAAAACACACTATGACTAACCCATTATGTGGCAACTTATAAGACCATCCACATGTATTATCTAAATAAATCACATGACTCATTAAATTGGCCATGTGACTAAAAGTACATGTGGATAATCTTATAAGTTGTTATGTAGTGAGTTATAACAAACGGGACCTAAACTATATTGTATTGGTGCAAAACAATATGGATAGCATATCATTTTGATTTGGTTCCTCTCATGTATTCTTCTTCTTGAGGGAAAAGATAAGCTTTCCCTTTAGTTGACAAGATGGCAATTTCCTGCTCTTTCCTATTGCTTTATACAAATTTTACCACATCTTGAGAATTTTGTAAGCACTTTGCTATATGGTAGTGGACAATTCTCTTTTTTTCCTTAAGACTTGAGAGATAAAGTTTGTTTGTTGAAAGCTATAAATAAGATATTCAGCTAAAATTGATTGCATGTAGTTTGATTGTAGTATTTAATGATTGAAATATTTTATCAAAAAAAAAAAAATATTAATGATTGAAACAATCTTCGACTTATAACATCTTAGACTACAAAGAAAAAAAAATCAATGATTTTCTTGTGTATCGCATGGGTTTGCGACTAGTTATTTAAATAAATCACATGACTCATTAAATTGATCATGTGATTAAAAGTACATATGGATGATCTTATGAGTTGTCATGTAGTGAGTTGAAACAAGCGGGTTACAAACTTGTTTGTAGCCAAACTATGTCCATTCGTTATTTCCCATAAAATGTAAATATTTAGTACTTCTTAACTATTGTCCTAAAAACATTCATGAACAAAATCATTACATATTAACCTATGCCTTAGGACATTCCTCGGAAAAAATCATAATAAATAGGATGATTGTCCAGTCCACACAGCAATCCGTCAATGCTCATTGTTAGGAGAATAAATTGATTGCCGTGGTAGGAACCAGGTTAGGTGAGAATTTAGGATAGTCAATGCCTCGTTTATGAGAAAAGACGCACATCGATTATTTTTGTGGAGGTGCCTCTTTTGTGAAAGTGTCGGCATTGGCCGGTGCTTAAGGTAGACTTTTAAGCGGTGTATTAAACTAAATGGCTATTTTATTGTTGGACCGAACAAACATTATTAAGATATAGTAAATTTTTTATCAAAAAAAAAATTAAGATATAGTAAATAGTAATTCGCTTCTGTCATTTGAAGTACCAACAATGGTATAAATATAATGTTCGGTTCAGATAAAAAGCCCCAATACTTCTTGCTAGCTAACGTCAGTGATACAAAGAATCAGTCGCTTGTGTATGGTGAAATTGTAAAACATATATAGTTGTGGACACCTACTCTAGAAGCTGCTGAAATGGTAAGGGATGTCCAAGACATACAACCGCAAGGGGCTTGATAAGAAAGAATGTATAGACTGGAAGAAATACTTTGCCATATTCATTCGGGACTGGGTTTACCTCCAAACCAGTTTGAAGGGATTTTTCTCTAACCCGCTATGTGATAACTCGTATACTCATCCACGTGTAATATTCAAACAAGTCATATGACTCATTAAATTGGTCATATAACTAAAACTACACATGAACAATCTTATGAGTCGTTACATAGTGGATTGGAAAAAGATTACTCCAAACCAGTTTGGAAGTAAACTCTATCCATTTGTAAGGCCATGACATGCTAGTGTTAACTATAAAAAAAACTAGAGCAGAACTGCCAAGTGTGCATCACAAGCGTAAATTAAATGAACTAGAGGATACCAAATAGCTCACCCTTTGCACAATGCACTTCTTGATTTATAGTTGGACCTAGTTAGCACTTAGTAGTAAAGTGTAGAGACTTAAAAAAGGCTAGAAAACTATGCTGTACAGTGGTGGAAAACCTTTACTCAAGTTTGTATCTGATTCTATTCCCAACCCATCAATCTATCTCTGACACCCTCTTCGATTTTTTTCCTTGGCAAGGAACAACCATCTCCTTCCTCTAGAAGAATTCTATATACTTCCCACTCCCGACCATGGATCCTATGTCTCCCTATCTCCACCTAAGAAGAACAAGGCAAAAGTGAAAGTTAGCATAACATGTTCAATTATTTAGGATGCCATTTGTGTAAGACACTCAAAAAATGGATTAGAGCTAGTACCGAAAAGATGCATGTGTTGAGGATATTGAGAGCAAGAGTAATATCGTAAAATACAAGTGGACGGCCCCTGCCAGACAACTCCACAGGGTTAGCTACCAGCAGCTCAGTGTCAGGACCACGGCTTACCACAGCCACTCTAAGAGGACGCAAGAGCTCCATTCTCAGGCGAGAGCGCAATGCACTTTGCTTCGAGGGGTCAATGACCTTTTTCCCATCTGCTTGCATGATGAACAATTCTAACTCACAGCTTCCTCTTGAGCTTGCAAAGAATCGTCCGTAAGAAACCTGACATAAATTTCACATAAAAATGATAAAATCATTATTTAAATCAGATGAAAAATCACCTAAAGGAGTGTTTTTCATTGCAAAAGTCCCACCAAAAAAACCTCAAAAAGCACAAAAATGAAAAGAAAAGATTGATACAAAAATGTGGTTCGTAATATTGATTTGTGATGTACCTGAATGTTGTAATCCTTTAGGGTTCTCATGATATCATAGATGAGACCTTTGTGATCCTGACACAGGATTCGAACAAGTGTGTGGGAGCGGCTGAGGGTGTTGTCCATGGTCACAGACACAGGGTTGGAGGAAAGAAATCCATTTGGGCGTCCATTAGGCAGCTCCAAACTAAATATATCTTCAGTGATTTCAGAAGGAAGAAATGGAGCACCCTGTGAACATGCGGTAAGTTGTGGGCCGGCCAAATCAATCTCACAACTTATAACGGTATCCCCTAATGCAGCTGTCAAATATTCGATTGTTTCCTCCTGTCTCCTTTTTGTATGAAGAAGTTCTCTGATGAAAAATGCACAATTGAATAAACTATTTTCCAGAAAAAAGAAAGTCATAACAGTTAGAAAGTCTCTCTCACTTCATCTCACTAACACACACAAGTAACATGGTGGCACATACAGATTACAGACACCAATACTTGCATCCCACATATCACTTGAAACCAGCAGAGACATTTTTTTCTAAAAGTAAAATTGTTTATTCAGATTTGAAGAATGTGGAAGGACTGGAAAGAAAGTAAAGGCATCATGCATCAGGTATTAGCCTTCACGTCTGTTGCATTTCATAGGAGTTCTATAATTTACTAATCCTATCAACAAAAGGTTTCCCATTAGTGCCTGCCATAATTACCCATAGATCAATATTTGACCTCTTTCTAAAAGGAAGTTCAAAAAAATTATAAAGAAATATTATAAATTAAGGATCAAGAATAAAAATCATGCACTGTTTTCAATAATCAAATAGTTTGAGTCAATAACTGTGAATGTGAATCAATCCAAACAAATAGTGTTTTATTGATGAGAGATTAATGACCTCATTTTATTTCAAAGTTCTCAACAAGATACAGAGAACAAATGAGCCGTCTTTTATACACGTCTCTGCTATACCAAGCAAAGAACACTCAGCAGAAATTACAGGAAGCTATCATTAGTGTGCCAACAATGGCCAAGATGAAAGCAAGAAAGAAGATTGAGGGAGCTAGAGAAGCAACCACATTTAATATGCAATCTCATTACACAGGTGATAGATCTCATAACACGGGGGATAGAATTCAGAGAACCATTGCAAGAATAAATTTATTGTTGGCAATCAATTGGATCATAAGAATTAAGTGTAAAGGGAAGTAAGGGAAAAAATGGAAGCAGAAAGGCAGATGAATTTTGTGGTGGCAAGATTTTCTTCCTTAAAACGACACATTGTGATTTTGGATTGGTGTTGCATGTGTAAACAGGGTGGGGAGAGAGTGGAGCATCTCTTGCTTCATTCTTTTGTGGCTGGAGCTTTGCGGTATTTGGTGTTTGCTTTATTTGGAGTATCATGGGTAATGCCAAAGATGATAATCCAAATGTTGGCTTCACGGCAAGGAAAATTCAATAATCATAGCAGTGTAAAGATTTGGAAGGCTGCTCCATTGTGTATCATGTAGAACATTTGGCAAGAAAGGAATAGTAGGATCTTTGACGGTGTAGAATGCCCCAATTATGTAATTAAACAGATTATGTTATGCTCTTTGTATGATTGATGATTGCCTTAGGTAAAATCCCTATTGTACCTTTTTCTGGATTTTTTAGATTCTGTTCATGTCGGTGTCTAATGTTCATATTATCAGATAACCGATTCACTGATTATACTTTAATAAAAAAATTATCCTTTATTTATCAAAATGGAAGCAGTAAGGAAGCATCATTAAGAAGAAAAAAATATGACAAACCTGGTATCTGTTATGAAAAAGAGGTGCATAACTCCCCCATCTGGGGCAGTGGATACCTTCACTCTCTTTATTGTTAGTTCCAGCACAAAAAGAACCTCAGTTACATCTACAGAGGAAAGGTATTAAAAGTTCAACGTCAAATACATCTATTAGTTCTTCTATATTCCACATTCACAACTCAAATTCTCAAACACCAAGTTGCAATAAAAAGTAGGCAATATTAGTAAAAGAAAGACATGGACACTAATAGAGGTAGCACAATTATATTGAAACTACCCGAACAGAGATGCACCAATAGTCCATTTCAAACAGGTAATAAGAATAAAATTAATTAAACATGGGAAGGAGGAGCTAGTCTTTCTTCTTCCAAAAAACAAGAGATAGATATGTTTTTTTCCCTTTATGCTATACTTAGATTGTTAGTAAAGAAATAGTGATGCATCAAATTCAACCCAATCCAAGGAATAAGTTACGACTGTGAAACTTTGCTTTTACATATCTCATAATTGAATCACTTCACCTTCAATTCCAACCAATTTCATTGCCCTAACTAATTTTAATTATTCCAAAGAATTGAATTGATAAATTCCAAATTTCTCCTTTTCTTCCAAAAGCAATCCAAATCCAAACCAAACCAATTCCAGCAAATTTATTCAATCAATGCTTAATTCCTGCTATAAATCCAAATTTGACATAACCAATGGTGCCACCATCACTTTTACTTATCATTATTTCAATCTTAGTCACTAATCCAAGATGTGCTACATATCATGTTTCCAATGGAGAGTTTCAATTTTCAAAGCTGGCATAAAACTTTCCACGAGAAGACAAACTTACCATGCAATAGACCCTTCCTATCATAGGAACACCAGAATTTCAAAAGGAAAACATCTGGTTGCTTAGGTTGCTGGTTTTCAGGCCGGTAATAGTCTATCTCCGATGTCGAAAAATACGATGGACAAACCTCCAACAGCCTCTTCTTCAACAAGTGCCACTTTGTTGTTGGCTTGTCCACCACCCAAAATACTATGTAGCACCATTTCCCATCCGTTGAAAAATCTTCTCCACAACAACACAGACCAAATATAAATAATCAATTATACAATCACCAACATATTCATTAAAAATGAAAAATTAAAGCAAAGGATTCAGAAGAACATATATATCAGTTTTCTACTAGAAACTTTACAGAAATTGAAGATTTAATAAAAATAAAAATAAAAGACCCCTTATTTGTTTTTCAAATTTCAACCCAAAATTTTTATAAAAAAATAAAAAATAAAATAAAATAATTGGCAAAATCACAATAATCAATTTTTTGTTTGTCAAAAAAATCAGAACCCAAGAGCAGAACTTTCCACTAAAAAAAGTGAAAAACAAAAAATTCACAATGACCCATCATTCATTTGGCCATAAATTTCACACCCCACAAACTAAAAACTTAAAAAAAAAAGAAAAAAAAAAAAAGAAAAAAAAAAAAAGCAGAGTTGAAGAGCTGGCTATAAGGCTTACCTCCTCTAGAGATGCTAAGGCCAAAGAGCAATACAATCCTGCACAAATCACAGCCCAATCCAGTCTTGTCCGGGCAATTGACAGTAATGACAGTGGGATCCCCAGCCTTCTCTGCATGCCTTATGACCACCACGTCCTCATACACAACACCCATTCCTTACTCTTCTGCCACTCTAACTCTATTCCTTCCTTTCACTCTCTCAGTCTTCTTTTAAAATTTCTTCAGACAATTAGTACTACTAAGCTTACTCGGTTTGTTGGATGTTGGAGATTCCGCTAAAATAGTGAGAACAAAACAAAACAGATCAGATGTCCCTCTCTCTCCTCCTCTGCTTTTTTCTTACTAGTTTTCTTTCTCTCTTTGTTTTTTTCCCCTCCCGATATTTTGAATTTGTCGTATTTTTCGTTCTTATTTCTGAAGAGTCAGAGAGAAGAAGAGTATGGAAATTCCAAACGTGGTGGTGATCTGGTGAACTGGGTATTTGTTGGGCCCTACCACGTGGCTGCAGTACTTTGCTTTCTAATTTATCTGCCACTCGGGATTTGACACATAAATAATTTTTTTTTTTTTTTTAAATTTTTAAATGATAAATTATAAAGTTATTAATATTGTGTTCATTAACTTTTAATTTGAAAATGTAATATATCTTAAAACATCTTAAAATGGGATACGGTTTTCATCTAATGCTGAACGCGAAACAGATGTACGGAGTATTGAACCGGTTAAAGACACCGAAGCTTCACCTCTTAATATGAAATAGATGATCAACAATAAATTACTTTTAATGATGTACCAATTTGATTGAATCATTGATATTAAAAATATATGATTATGATCATTGTAGATATCATATCCAAAAAAACATATGTAAATAGAAATTTTCCACTTCTTATTTAGAGAAAGAAATCGTACACTTAAGTTATTCAAATTTGTCATATGTTGCTCGGTTATTTCAAATAAATATTTTTTATCCCACATTTTGTACTCCACTTTATATTTTACCAACTGCAAAATACAAATTGTTTGTTTTTTTTTTTTTTTTCCATTTATTAGTTATTTTTAAGGAAAAAAAAAAGAATATGTAGTGAGTTTGATTGATGGAGTATAAACAAAAAGTGAGATCGAGGATTTGTATTCAGTTATTTCAATATTTCTATATGGGAAAATTGTTGTGATAGTTAGGGATTGAGGCAATAGCTTTCAATAGTTGAGATAAAGAGTTGTAAAATAACTTTTGATCTTGGTTGTCGGTTCAAATATATTAAAAAATGTTTTAAAAAAAATAAAATAAAATAAAAAATTATTGGAGGATCAAGATCAAAAATCATTTTTTTAAAGGACGATCGAAATCAAAACTATTGCTATACAATTGCATGGAATCTAAACCAGTACTTACTGTTTGGCTCTTGCATATTTTCGGTCAAGCGTGGAAACTTCTTTATTTAGGTAGTCCCAAGTCCGTAGCTTATTATTATTCCATTTCAATGCAAGTCTGCAACCAAGCAATCCCATTGTTACTTACGTTTTCTGTTTATGGAAAGGAGTAATTTGGGGGCAATGGTCCCTTTTTTTTTTTTTTGATTATCATATATTATATTGTAAGCAAAAAGTTGCTATGCTATGATTTTGGTTTAGTCTTGTCCATTCCTTAATTTTATACCTTACTTTCAGGCCAAATTTGTATCTTCCTTTTCTTTTGTTTTTTCCCGTACTTTATCACTGAATTTGACAATAACAATTGAATCATTTCTTTCCAGAAAGACAACCATTATATAAGCATCTGTTTCAAATTTGACTCAGTCCAATACAATTAAGATGACATTTTATTATTTTAAGCGAATAATGTTAAACGACCATCTGCATGCTTTGCTTTTTTAAGTCCAAAACCTTATCAATAGATTATAGATGAATACCTTTTCTTTGGTCTTTCTTTATCCTCACAAAACTGAAAGACTTCTCTTTCTTTTATGTACATTTTTTTTTTAAATAACTAAAATGACCTTATTATTAATTTTATCTACACAAAAAAAAAAAAAAAAAAAAAAAAAAAAAAAAAAAAGTTTTGAAATATAATTATCAAATGTCTCTCTTTCTCTCTTAAAATATTTTTTAATTTAGTGTGAAATTACTTACAAATACTTCAGTTTGAATAAATAAAATTTTATATATTCAATTTTAGGTTAATCAACCAAATCCAACCATTTGACCCAACTCATGGTTAGATAACCAGAGAGTTTGGGATGGGTCTGGATTTTTAAATATAAATGGGATGATTTTGGAATGGAATTCCTAAAATTAAATAGGATTTTTTTTTTTTTTTTATGTAAAATATTTAAGGGATATAAGTTTGAAAATGATTTTTTTTTTCTTCCAAAATCTAGTGACCATTCATAATCTTAAACTCATCCAAAACCCATTTCAAGTTTTAGAAAATTTTCCCCAACTCATTTGTACTCTTTTTAGAAAACTTATACTTATCTCAAAATATTAGGTATACTTAGGATAAAGTTAGATGGAGTGAAGAGATGAGAGTAGTAGGGAAGGTTAATAAAATGTACTAATTTTTAATATATTCTAATCATATTTTATTCCCCTCTCATCTACTCTGATGATCTAAGGTTAAATGCATTATGAAATTCCTTATTAGATTTTAAAATTTGGATCTTAACCCACCCCAAATCCTTTATATAATCCCAAGTATTTTCTGTTAAGAGTCTATTGGATTGAGAAACTCCAAATCCGTTCTTACTATCCCTATCGACAAATGTTTTTGCCAAAAAATATTTTAGGTTTTTATGTGGCTAATTTTTTTTTTTTTAAATACTTTGTTGAGCAATGTGCAATTAGCTAATTGGCCATTAACTCTCCTCGTAACATGCATGTGGAGGAAGATAAAATCTTATTGCTCAAAAGATTTTTCTTTTCTTTTAAGAAGCAGAAAAATGAAGGAAAAGGAAATGCAATGAGGGATGTTCCTTCGGCTTTTAGTACTGTGCAAGATATTTAATGTCCAACTGGGGCCTACAGAGATATTTCCTTGATCGAGATTTAGCAAAAAGAAGATATTTCCTTGATCAAGGATATTTTTTCTTCTTTGTATGCCAATCGAAAGTCGAAACCAATATATATGCAACATGCCTCTATATATATATATATATATATATATAAAGAGCGAGTGATTTTTTGTTTTGCAGTTTTATTTATTCTTGTGCTTTATTTTTTTGGTTTGTTCTTTTGTTTTGGCAGTGGCACACGTTTTATTTTGCTTTTTTATTGATAACCACTACCATCAATCTTACATTTTTATCCTTCTATATGGGTTAAAGAGTGCAGGGGTTATTTAGTCTTTCGTCTCTTTCCAAATATTAGGCAAAAATCTAGGGAATAAAATTCACTGATTGGTTAAGGCTAGGTTTCTTTTAATACGAGAGATAATTACCCTTTTGCCCTTAAAAAAGGTTTATTGCCTGAAGAGTTATGTCCTTGTCACGATATTTTGTGGGGTTATTTTTGGCTACAGACACAAATAAGAAACACGTAGAAGTAGAGATATAAGTATATAACACGTACAAGCAAAGAGATAGAGAGGAAAAATAAAGTTGATGTTCTGTCAAATACGTGTCATCTTTACAGAAAGAAATTGGCAGGGAGAAAAACAAAGACAGCAAAAAAATAACTTTATGTGCTTACAATTTCCTTTAAAACACTACAATTTGTTGGGGAGGGATGGAACCAAAATCTAAGGCCTTAAAGATTTTTTTTTGCTAAATAAGAATCTTCATTAAGCAGAGGGAACAGAATAACGGAAATCTCTAAACCAAACGTCTTTAAGAAGGGCCGGGAGATTTTTAGGTATCAATGATTTTGCCTAATTAATGGAAAAATCTCTAAAAAAAGAGTTCAAAATATATCCCAAATATAACTATTGAATGAAAACAAGGACTTTTTTGTTTGTTGGGTCAGCTTGATTAT
This sequence comes from Fagus sylvatica, assembly GCA_907173295.1. Classification (NCBI taxonomy): domain Eukaryota; kingdom Viridiplantae; phylum Streptophyta; class Magnoliopsida; order Fagales; family Fagaceae; genus Fagus; species Fagus sylvatica. The sequence goes on along the minus strand of OU015769.1, from coordinate 20,795,268 downwards.
TTAACAATAACAAGGATTTTTTCGAGTTTTGACGTTACCAAGATTGCACATTGTGCTGGTAAACCAAGATACTGTACTGGTTGAAATTGATGCTTTTGAGTTTTGAGAGTAATTGAAATGTGATTTTCTTGGGCTGTCTATAGGATATATGCATGTGGGGTTGGTGAAGGATATACATATGAATGGCAAAGTCCAAGTCTTTTGCATTCTTGTGTTACCTGTTACCACTATATTAATAAACTAAATTGAAGAGAACATAAATACGATGACCAGTATTATATTTTGAAAAGAGAATACATTTAACAAGGATTCCGATTAATTACCTCTGTTTACACACACCAATAAAAGCATGACACCTAATATTTTTTCACTTTATTCCACACTCTAAAATAAGTTTACCCACACACAATTATTGTTCCTAAAAAGTCAAAAAATCAAAATAAGAAACACCCGATGAACAAACCACCGGACTAGAGAGAGAGACTGGCCAACCACCACCACTGCAACAACCACACCCACCACCACCAAAAACAAAACCACCACTGCTCCTTTTTACAGTCAAAAACCACAAAAAAAAAAAAGAAAATAAAAAGAAAATAAAACCGATAGATATCTGGAGAGAGAGGAAACGACGGTGGATGCAACGCCAAAGAGTGAGAAAGATATAAGACCGAGCTCGAGAATTTTGGCCATGGTGGCCTGATCACTCTGATCTGATCGATGAGAGAGAAATTTGTTGCGGTGTTGGTTGTTTTTGGTGGTGGGTGGTTGTGGTTGTTGCAGTCGAGGTGGTTCGGTGGTTGATGTAGCAGTGGTTGGTCGGTCTCTCTCTCCAGATCCGGTGGTTTCTTCTATTGAGTGATTTTTCTTTTGATTTTTTTACTGTTTTTATTAGCAATTATTGTGTGAGAGTGAACTCATTTTGAAGTGTGGAATAAAGTGAAAAAATGTGAGGTGTCGTGCTTTTATTGGTAGGTGTAAAACATGAGTAATAGATCGAATCCTTATTGAATGCATTCTCTTTTGAAAAACAATTGCTCAAAATTCAGTGGCAAAATGTGTTTTTTTTTTCTTCCTTCTCTCTCTATTATTTGAAATATGTTTTTTGTACACCATATCTACTCACTCTACTTTGTAGACTTAAAATTTTTATGCTCTTTTATAGTTTTTGGGATGTATATATTATAATATATATTATTTTTTATTATCAGTTATGTAACTTTGATTAACTATAATTTTTATATTATACTTAGTTCTTACCATGACTATTTAAATTTTAAATTTTGGTAGCATTAGCTGTGTTGGAAAGAAGTTTTACTTTATGTCAACCTCCATGATCTTCCTTCATGATGTTCATTTTATTTTTATTAATCCACATGTTCAAAAGATTTCTTCATAGAAAATTGCACATGATCATTGATATCATCTTTAATATTAAAAATTACATAACCAATCATATTATCTAATACAATAGATAACACACGTGCCTTGCACGTGTAACCCTAACTAGTATATATATTATATATAAAAAGAGCAAGTGAATTTGTTTTGCAACTCTATTTTGTTTTGCAATTTTGATTTCCTTTTCCGCTCAGTTTTTATTTTTATTTTTTATGTGTATTTAAATGCATGCACATATGGGTGTTGGCTTTCATTGTAGGCCGTGTGATTCAATTAAAAGCAAATTGAAAGGTCATGATCAAATGAGTAGGTGTTGGCAGAGCAACGCAGTTTTATTTTGCAGTTTTTATTGACAACCACTACCGTGAATTGTTACATTTTTATCCTTAAAAAGTTATGTAGGACAGTAGGGTTAAAGTGTATGGGGTTATTTGGTCTTTTGGCTCATTCTAAATATTAGGCAAAAATCTTGGGATTGAAATAATCGGATTGCTCTCAAGTCTCAAGTCCCAACGACTGCCGCACAGAGACGAATGATAAAGACACAGAAGGAGAGAGAGAGGAAAAAACAAAATGATGTTCTATCAATAAGTCCCTTAGGCAACTTCAGCAGCTCTCTATTTGGTTCTCTATTTGAGAACGTGAAGAGCTAAAATGAAAAAATGATACTGCAACATCTCTTTATTTCATTTTTTATATTACCAAATTGTTACTATAACTTTTCACAAATAAAAAGCTACTGTAAGAGCATCTCCAGCAATTATCTCTATTTTATCTCTATACGTGCACTATTCAGAAACTCTCTATTTATTTTTTCAGATACACTCTCCAGCAGCACTCTCTATTCACTCTCTACTCTATTTAAATATACTTTTTGTTATTCTTTCTTTATTCTTTTATCCCATTTAAATATTATATCTTTTATTCATTCTTTATAATTTCTTTATTCTTTCTTTTTCAATATTTAAAGATCCCAACAATCATATTTTCCAACAGTCATATTTTTTCAACGGTCATATTTTCCAACGGTTATATTTTCCCAACGGTCATATTTTCTAACGATCATATTTTTCCAACAGTTATATTTTCCCAACGGTCATATTTTCTAACGGTCATATTTTTCCAACGGTCATATTTTCTAACGGTCATATTTTCCCAACGGTCATATTCTTTTAGTATAAATAGGACTATTTCATATCTCTAATTTCCATTCACCTCAAACCAAATTTTCTCTTTCATTAATCTCAAACTCAGTTTATTCACTCACTATCAAACCCAATTTTCTCTTTCATTATCAAACCCAAATTTCTCTTTCATATACTATGGCTCGTGATTATCAAATGAAGGAAATGGAAATGGCTCTTCTTGAGTCCGACTCTGATGATGAAATTGAGATACTTTCAATTTTTGCAATGGAAGAAGAACGATTGAAAAGAGAGCGAGCATCAACATCATGTCGTGGTTCAATTATAGGCCGCAAGGTCATCAAGCGTGATTATTTGCAAGGCGAAGAAAGGCTTTTTCGTGATTATTTTGCAAAATATTCGGTTTTTCTTCCTCATTTATTCCGAAGGAGGTTTTGGATGAATCGTCCACTTTTTTTTCATCTTCAATCTACACTAGAAGCACATGATCCATATTTCATCCAAAAAAGAAATGCTGCTAGAACGCTTGGTTTGTCTTCCCTTCAAAAGATGACTGCTGCACTAAGGATTCTCACTTATGGAGTAGCAGTTGATTCTACTGACGAGTATGTGAGAATTGGAGAAAGCACTGCAGTAGAGAGTCTAAAAAAATTTGTTAAAGCGGTGGTTAATATTTTTTCTGAAGAGTACTTGAGGTCACCAAATAGCAATGACATTGCTAGTTTGCTCGCGGTTAACGAAAAGCGTGGATTTTCAGGAATGTTGGGGAGCATTGATTGCATGCATTGGAAATGGAAAAATTGCCTGACAGCATGGAAAGGTAAGTATACTGGTCATTCTCGTGAATCAACACTTATTTTGGAAGCAGTAGCTTCATATGATCGTTGGATATGACATGCATTTTTTGGCCTACCTGGGTCTTATAATGACATCAACGTACTAGAGCATTCTTCTATATTTACGAAGCTTACTCAAGGGCGTACTCCTCGAGTGAATTACTCAATCAATGGTCATGATTATACAATGAGATATTATCTTGCTGATGGTATATATCCATAATTGTCAACTTTTGTAAAAACAATCTCAGCTCCACTAGAAGCAAAGAAAAAACACTTTGCTAGAGTTCAAGAGGCATGTAGGAAGGATGTGGAATGTGCATTTGGAATACTTCAAGCAAGATTTTCAATTGTGCGTGAGCCTGTGCGCTTTTGGGATGAAGCAACTCTCAATAATATTATGAAAGCATGTATAATATTACATAACATGATTATTGAAGATGAGCGCAATCCTAATGAAGTACAACAAGGTGATGATTACGAACAAGTGCTTGAAAGCATCCCTACATCCGTGTCACAAGAGCCTACAATTGAAGTTCAGAATTTCATTCAATCCCATATTCGCATTAGAGATAGAGAAACTCATTCTCAACTCCAAGATGATCTCGTGGAGCAGTTGTGGCAACTACATGGCCAATCATAAGATTATCTAATTTTAATTTTCATACTTGCATTATTTATTTATGTTACTCTTTATTGTAATTTGAAGTTTATCAAATCTATATTATTCTTGTGAAAGTTCTTTAAAATTCCATTATTAAATAAAAAATATATTAACACGTATAACTTGCAAAGCCAATGCTATATATATTTTACCACATTAATGTTCAAAGTGTCACGACCCAAATCCGTAATATGATTCAGAGTCGGACCGGCATGCTAATACCAAGCCTATGCCTAATATTAACACGAACCAACTAAAAGGAATATAAATTTTTTCTTCTTTTCTCTCTTTTTTCTCGTCCTGATTCCTTAACTTTTATTTGGGTTGGGAACTCCCATAATATAATAACGTACTCCTTTGCAAAATAATTGAATATACTAGTCCACCTAAAGGAAGTGATAGTAGTTAGAGTATTTATAACTGTTTATATAAAATACATCAATATGTGGACATAATAACTCTAATACAGCGGAAGACTATTAAGCATATACTTCACTTCTACTTTATATACACAAAAACTCAAAACGTCTGAGGCTAGTTCTAGATACAACAAAATTTCTCCTCGCTGAGACTCTTGGCTGCACTATAGAATGTTCCTACAATCCGAGCAATCCACTTTGCTCAGTAAGGGAGGTGTGACATGAAGATTTAACAGTATGCATGAATGCATGATAAACAGAATAATCTTTGTGGATATGACTTGCGTATAAACAGTTCATGCTAAAATGATTTCATGAGTTTCTTGAACATATATGTTTCATACTGATGAAAATAATATCTGATAACTTGTAAGGCATAATATAACTGTTGAAATCTGAACATATAGCATGATTCCGTTATATGTAAATAAAACATGTTCCCTTAAACTGTTCTGAAGAGAAAACTTATCTCATACTATTGCATAATATAGCAAAACTATATGGAACATGTAACTGTACTATATCTTTAAGACTTTGCCCCTTGTGACCTTACTGGTGCCATGTCTATAGGGAAACTATCCCCTCGTGGCCTGGGTTGCCAGTCTACAAAGATCCGAAGATCCCCTCGTGGCCTGGGTTGCCATATCTTCAGAGAATACAATCCCTCGTGGCCTTATTTGTTGCCGGTCTACAGGGAATAAAACCCCTCGTGGCCTGCTGCCATGTCTTTAGGGCATACAATTCCCTCGTGGCCTTGAGTTGTCAGTCTACAGGGCATCACACTCAAAACTGTTTTAGGTGTTCATAAAACATATCATGCTTGTTTATTTTTCAATCTCTCTCTTGCCTTACTAAACCAAAATTCATCGCATATCCACAACTTGCTTCTAAAATCTGTCTTAACTGTCTCAACTCAAAACTATTTCTAAATCAATGCACGTTTTCTTTATAAACAAGTATCAAACTGAGTTTATTGAAAGCATTGATAAAACATATATAGATATATTCTTAAAACATGAACTATTAAATTTTCATGGCACATTCCCTTACCTGTACATTGTAGCAGAATCCGAACCAGAGTCTCAAGCAAGCCTGCAGTCTCACCCCCAATCAACATATTGAAGCATCCAAGGCTAACCAACCTCATAATTATAATACAAAATACAACATACTTCAAGCAATCACACATTGTTTATAAGGCACTAATGTAGAAACCGTAGTTACATGGCTCATAACTTTCTTTATAACTAGACAATAACCCGTGCTATGCACGTGATTTTTTTAAAATATTAACTTTATTTTTTTCTAATTATTTTTTTCTATGAATTTACAATTCTTTAATTTTTTCTACAATTATTTTTTTTTTAAATTGTAAATTAAAACCATTCAATTTTTTATTTTTTTATTTATCATGAAATTGGAAGGAATGACATGTTTTGTACCATATATAATGTTTTTATTGGTACTTCATATGTTTATTTTAATAATGTAATTACTAATTAATTTAAACCCCATTGTATTAATAGGTGGTAGTCTTTCATGACAAATTATTTTTGCTAAACATATGAATTTATTACTTGCCGTTAGTTGTAGAAAGCTTAAGCATCGTTCTTTTGATGCTTTGTCCTTTCAGTGCTAGTATCTCCTCCATTGTTTTGCTGGATATGTCTTGATGAATCTTTATGAGTAGTATAGCTGTTGTTCCCTTTGCTTTTTTGGACTACAATGTAATCATCTTCAGTATACTCAATTTGTAAGACATGGTTGTCTTCCTGCATCATTTTATTATTATGTTAATTTTTTTGTGACTTTATAATTGCTATTAATTTTGTTTACCCGATATATATGCACAATTAGTTTGGCATTGTACCTTTTTCTTTCCTTTTATTTCCTCTTCTGATTCATAGACCTTTGTGGTTATGTAATTTTGAAGCCCATCGTGGCTATTATATTCATTAAGTTGTATTTCAAAGACATAATTTCTCCCTTCCAGTTTCTTTAATTCTTGTGGGATCTCTTTGTCATCTGATTCCTGCATCATTATTGACTTCATATTTTTTAGAAATAATTATAAATAATTTGACACTCTTTTTTTCAATTATTTTTAATTTATTTATAATAAATTTAATCTACCTCTGCATGTGTTTCAGCAATCTCTTTTGCAGTTTTATGCACAATTTTCTTTGCTTCATTGTCAAATAGAACGAAAGTTGTAGTTCCTGTTTCGTCTGAGACTTGAACTTGTAGTCTGTACCTGAATAACAATAATTTTAATAATCATATAATATCTTTTATCGCTTTAGTTTCCTTTAGTTTTCATATATTTTTTTCCCAAACGACGTAATTCACAATATCATTGTTACTCACCTTGGTATAGGGTATTTTCGTTCTAAATCACATTTTGGACACCAAAATGTTCCATCTTTGAGCCATACTTTTTTGTTACATAAAAAACATGAAGGGTATTGCCATCCAAATGAGCCATCAACGTTTTCAATTCTTGTAGCACATATGAATTCAAGTTCCTATATTTCAACATAAAATGAAGTTTAAATAATTTTTCCTTTTTAATTCTCTATTTATTATTTTTTTTATTGTTTTGTATTTACTAAAATTGAAAGGAAATTTATTACCTCGCTATTTGATTCCCATGTAATTGATCTGATCTCAGCAATTGTTTTCTTGTTTGATGTAGTAAGTTGCTTTAGGAGGTCCATACTTTTCTTTTGAGTTATTATTTCCTCAACATGTACATTTGGTTGTCTACATATTGATGTAATTTTTTTTAGTGTATCAAATGTATTACGAAAATATACTAAAATATTTATATTTGTGAATTGAAGTTATCAATATGAAGTATCTACCTTTGTAACAATTCATCAACTTCTGGTATCTCAAGATTGATATACACCTTAGTCGCAGTTGTTGAAGATAATGAATATTGACCTAGTATCATAGTTATTTTTTCTTTAAAAGAAATCAACATAACACACATCATAAAATAATTTATTTTATATGTTGTATATAAATACCTCTGAATGTCTTGATAGTTGTTGAGGTGACAATGATGATGAATGGCCCTAGATTATTCTTGTAGAATTCATCATTAATTTGTGTTGCAGTTGAATTCTACAGTGTAACTCTAATAGTTTTTCCCCTGAGAATTGTATAAAGTTTTGGTTTTTTTTGTATGTAAAGTTTTTCTAATTTATTTATTTATTTTTGTATGATTTACAGATAATTAGAAGGGATAGTATCATTACTCTTTCAGCTTCAAATAGATGTTGCGCAGTATACACGTAATGATTTCTATTAGGATAAGTATAAATTGATTTATAACTAAACTCTATCTAATTATTATTATAAACAAAACATATTTCGTAACATTTTAAAAAATATATATGTGTTGATAACTTTTTATTAGATTTTATCTAAACTCACTTGCATCATTTTTATTGCTTGTCTAAAACTTGTTTGTAAGTTTTTTATTAGCCGACTAAAAATAGGTTTTCTTTGCCGACTAAAAATAATAATTAAAAAATAGAAACTATTAAGGCAAAACCAAATAAACATTTCACTTGTAAACAACAAAAGGACTGCATAGATTTCTTTTAGATATGTCCTTCCATTATCCCTTGAATAAAAAAGGATTCATAGTAATTTGTATATAGTGGAAAAATGAAATATGCATACGTAAAAAGGTACAACACTACCAGTTGTAGTAATCGTTAATTGTGTTATGGGATTAAACAGTTTGTATTCTTCTAATTGGATATGATTAAAACAAACATTATAAAATTCATAAAAAGAAAATATTAATAATAATTCAAAAATAGAAACTGTTAAGGCAAAACCAAATAAACATACGCTTAGCATTTAGTAATGGGAATATTGCATCACTGCAACTGTTTGGCCATTTTATACATTTCGAGATCAATAGAGCATCTCTTGCAAGTAACGACAAATTCTTCATCACCAAAAGGAAAAGTCCCATTACGATTCCAATGGCCTACTCCTCTTTTTTTGCAGGCTTGTATATTGGGCATTTCATACAGTGCACTTCCAAAAGTGAGTAATTGAAGATTTTTTCGGCAAGCTCTTATTCTATGCTTTCCATGTTCATCATCTAAGACATGGAGGAGTTTGTTTATGCCTTCAACGTTTGACTCACAAAGAAGTGCCACTCCATAGGAATACGTAGCATCAAGATCACCATCTGCAATGGCCTCTTCCAACATAGCTTTCCCAGTAGATTTTTTATCATGATTAAAGTAAGCAAAACACCCAATTATGAATTTAGCTTGTGAGTTTCCTGCTAAGTAACATTTGATTATCAGTCTCTTCGTTTGTTCTGGAAAGAATTGTGGGTGATGATAATGGTTAGATAGGTTCATTTTTTTAAGAACCAATCTATCTTCGGTCAAATAGTTGAATTTTTTACAGCTGTAAATAAAAAAGAAAAGAAAAAGTTAGAACATTATAATATAATTTAAAATAATAGTTAATAATAAGGAAATAATATATTTAAAAATAACCTTGTCTTAATGCTTCCAAGGCAGGTTTGACATTCGTTCCCCACCCTTGACAAAATGTCAACCAAAATATCCTCGGGAAGATTCCTTATAGGTCTCATTTCCTATGAAAGACATAAAAAGGAAAACTGTATTAACAAAAAAATTAAAATAGATAATTTCTGAAAAATGTAAACTCTACATGTATGGGAAGAAATCTAACTATCTAAGAAAACATACACACGTAATTATAGCAATTAATATATTGGTAATTTGATTGCTTACTAAAAATGCATTGCTTTAGAAAAGTTCCCCAAATAGGACATATGGAATTGAAATATTAGGAATTAGATTTGAAAACAAATTAACATAGCTAAGGAAATATACCTCTTGTAGTGTGAGAACCAAACTTGAAATCACAGATTTTTTTTAATAACACTTTGCGTAAGTCTGATGATTGTGTCTGTAATAGAAGCCTTTTTGTAGTTGTTAGTAAAAACCAAACTGATGGGTTAGAAAGTGAAGAGACAAACTTATTTTCTTTTAATTTTTATGATAATAATTAAAAAAATAGAAACTGTTAAGGCAAAACCAAATACACATTTCAACTGTAAACAACAAAAGGACTGCATAGATTTCTTTTAGATATGTCCTTTCATTATCCCTTACAAAAAATTGCTGAAATTTTTATTTTGTATATAAGTAAAAAAATGAAAAACTGTTAAGGCAAAACCAAATAAACATTTCAACTGTAAACAACAAAAGGATTGCATAGATTTCTTTTTGATATGTCCTTTCATTATCCCTTACAAAAAGTTTCCGAAATTATTATTTTGTATATAAGTAAAAAAATTTCGAGGGAATTTTTTATTTTTTATTTTTAAAACAAAATTTAGTAAAGCGTAATAAAGGGTACTGAACCCTGTGTTTATTCAAGTTATAAAAATTTTGTTGATAGGGATGGCTGCCCTTCAAATCAATTAAAGTTTATATTGTCGACGGTTGATGGAATCCCAAAGACTAAAAATTGTATTACCTGATGTTGAACAGCTTTTCTACTTAGAAGTTAAAGTGCGTGACTTTTAAAATAAGGAAGGAGACGAATATGATATTAAATGCGGCGTTGTAAATTTGGAAAAAACTTGTTTTGGAAAAAACATAGAAGACCAAAACAACGTCATTTTGGGACTTGCCTTGGATAACTATATTTACAAAAAAGAAAATGGAAAATTTTTTTTTTTTTTTTTTATTTTTTATAATAAGGGGAAATCGTGTATTTATGTATTTAATAATAGGCTTAAACGTTGTCCATTTAGAGTAAATTTTTTCTATAATTAAGCGTTTGTATAAAAATGGAAATATATATATTCAGAAGCAACAATCTTGGTAAAATATTTTAAAATTGTTAATATATATGTTGGACGGTTTAAGTATGTAAAAAAAAAAATTCCTCCGTGACTTTAAAAATAAGGAAGGAAATGAATATGATATTAAATGCGGCGTTGTTTTGGGAAAATCATAAATGCCCAAAATGACGTCGTTTTGGGACCTGCCTTGTATAATTATATTTACGAAAAAGAAAATGGCATTTTTTTTTTAATAAGGGAAAATCGTGTATTTAATAGGCCACATTTAAGGGCATAAGTGCATAACGGATTTTTTAATAATAAGGGGAAATCGTGTATTTATGTATTTAATAATAGGCTTAAACGTTGTCCATTTAGAGTAAATTCTTTCTATAATTAAGTGTTTGTATAAAAATGGAAATATATATATTCAAAAGCAACAATCTTGGTAAAATATTTTAAAATTGTTAATATAGATGTTGGACGGTTTAAGTATGTAAAAAAAAAAAAAATTCCTTCGTGACTTTTCAAATAAGGAAGGAAATTAAATGCAGCGTTGTTTTGGGAAAGTCACAAATGCACAAAACGACGTCGTTTTGGGACCTGCCTTGTATAATTATATTTACGAAAAAGAAAATGGCATTTTTTTTTTTTTAGTAAGGGAAAATCGTGTATTTAATAGGCCACATTTAAGGGCATAAGTGCATAACGGGTCAAATAAGTGGATAATTAAAAGTCTATTTATATTCAATACGTGACAAATATATATATTACAGAAAAGTAAGTGACAATATATATATATTTTTTAATTAGGAAAAGTCGTGTATTTAATAGGCCACATTTAAGGGCAGTATGGGTCAAATAAGTGACAATTAAAAGCCTATTTAATTCCAATACGTGGCAAATACGTGGCTGTGATTGCCAAATAAGGTGTGACTTGTCAAGCAGTGGAAGCTACAAATCTTCACAAATGGCAGAGATTCGGCATAGGCTTCTACACATAAAGCACTCTAAAGTTCACCTATACAATAAACATGCAATTGGTCCTACACATAAAATGTCAACTCAAATAAATCATCCAATTGCAAGAATAAATTCGTCAAAGTCTCATTCTTTCAGGATATAAAGGTTCTGTCCCACTACAGGGCAGACCATTTGAACAGTGAATTTAACTATCCATTCACTATCAAATTTCCTTGATATTTCATTTACTTCTTCTATTATATGTCTAGTACTTTACTTAAAAATTTCAGCTCTATTTGAGCTTTATACAAAATTATAAAATTCAACCAAGACAGAAGACTCAAATCTGCCAGCACAGTTTTGAAGGTAACTTTAGACAAGTACCCACAATTCCTTATTCACTAACATTGTATGGGGTTAATTCCATAAATAACATATGCATCCTAGGGTTCCAGAAACATACTCCAATCACTTAAATTCCAAATATTGGATTTATTATGCAATTTCAAACCGACAAACACAGAATCTGTCAAATGGACAGATTTGCACAGTTTTCTTGTAAAATCACAAATAATTATCAAAACTCAATATTTTTCTATGACATTTCATATACATAACCTAGACATATGATAGATTACCCTAGAGAAAACCGTTTCCTCATTCCTATTTTAGAAAAATCCCAGAATTTCATGCAACTTTCTGTTCATTACAGGAAGCAGAGACAGGTTGCAATTTCCTCTAGAAACTTAAAACCCATCAACCATTAGCCAACAATCCTCCTAAATCCAACACATACAGTACCAAATCAAGTCAAACATCAATGTAATCCATCACACACAGAAAATACAAGCCATATAAATCCACATATAACAACAATTCCATCATCAATTGTAAGAAACCAACATGGAATTACCCAATCTAAAACATGCATGCAATTTCAGTTTAAACCCCCAATTAAACTCCATGGAACCCTAGAGACTTTGAGGAATTTACCTTCTAAAGGTTGGGAATATAAGCCCTAACAAGAGCTATCCTTTTCTTGATGGAGTGAAGCTAGGAGAGCAACTATGGAGGTTTTTCCTCCAAGGGATTTTCGGCCAGCAGAAGGAGAGTTTCTCTCTCTTTCTTTTCCTTTCTTTCTTCTTGAACAATGAAATGAAATGAGGAGCAATGCATGGCCGGTTCTAGAGGAAAAATTTTGGCTAGTGCATTACAATGTCACCTTGCATGTGGGTGATATTTAGTTAGTGGAGTCCAAGTGTCAATTTATAAGAGGGTGGAGGTTTGCTAGTGGATTCCATGTGTCATCTTTGGAGAGGAGGGCTTAGTTAGTGGATTCCATGTGTCCAACTCCTATTGGTTCACTAGGCCATTAACATGCATTATCTTACTTAACACCATTAGCCTTTATTACTCTTAATTAGCTTAACCTTAATTAATCATCTGATAACTAACTTACAATTACTAATTATCCTACATGCCATTAACATATATACATGTTTATTATTACACTAACATTAATCATGTAGCATGACTATAGTCCTCACTAATTCACTAGCCACTTGTCAATAATTTACATCATAATATATTTGACTATTATATAATTAATTTATAATGCTAGGTGGTGCGGGGCATCACAATCTCCCTTCTTTATAAAATTTTCGTCCCCGAAAATTAGGCATACCTAAACTAAATAATTGGGGATACTTCTTCTTCATCTCTTCCTCGCTTTCCCAAGTAGCTTCTTCCCTTGCATGGTTTCTCCATAAGACTTTCACCAAGGCTACAGTCTTGGTACGAAGTACTTGCTATTTCCGATCCAAGATTTCTACGGGAATTTCTTCATATGTCAAGTTTCCTTGAATCGGCATAGGAATTTGCTTCAACACATGAGAAGGATGGGGAATGTACTTTCTCAATGCCAAAACGTGGAAAATGTCATGAATCTTGGACAAAGCTGGAGGCAAGGCTAATCGGTACGCAATTGGACCAACCCTCTCTAGGATCTCAAACGGTCCCCCATACCTCGGACTAAGCTTGCCTTTCTTTCCAAATCTTGCAACACCCTTCCATGGGGATACCTTCAAAAATACATGATCACCAACCTCAAGCTCCAGTTTCCTTCGTTTTTTGTCAGTGTAACTTTTCTGCCTACTTTGTGCTGCCTTCATATGCCCTCGGATCAACTTGATCTTGTCTACTGTAATATGTACAATCTCTGGCCCTAACAGTTTCCTTTCTCCAACTTCATCCTAACAAATGGGAGATCTGCACTTACGACCATACAAGGCTTCATAAGGAGCCATCTCAATACTAGAATGGTAACTGTTATTGTAAGCGAATTCAACTAGTGGTAAATGATCATCCCATCTACCTCCAAGATCTAAGATACAGGCCCTCAACATGTCTTCAAGTGTCTGAATGGTTTGCTTAGATTGACCATCAGATTGAGGATGGAAAGCTGTACTGAAGTTTAATGTGGTCCCCATAGCTGTCTAGGTTTGCTCCCCATATGGTTGATACGGAGGAGCATAAAGTTGATAAATTCCTTGATGGTTTGAACTTCAATATCAGGGAAAGGTTGACTGCTGCGAACATTACTGATCCCACAACAAAATCCATGGTCACATGCTCCCACTTCCATTCAGGAATAGGGAGAGGCCACAACAATCCTCCTGGTCTCTGATGCTCGGCCTTCACTTGTTGACAAGTCAAACAATCAGCCACAAACTTGGCAATATCGTTTTTCATTCCAATCCACCAGAACACTGCTTTCACATCTCTATACATCTTGGTGGCACCTGGATGAACAGTGTAAGGAGTACTATGAGCTTCCTCCATGATTCTTTTCCTGAAATCTCCGCAAGTAGGCACACATAGCCTATTACCATGTCTCAACACTCTCTTCTCATCTATCTAAAAACCAATAACTCCTTTGGCCTTAACCCTATCACGCAGCTTGTACAACTCCGGGTCTTCAAACTATTGGGCTATGATCTCATCCATTAACATTGGTTTCTCTGACAGATAGGCACAAGTATCACCTGTACCACTTGCTCTCACTTCAATCCCTAACTTCTCCAAGTCAGCAAGGATATGTTTTTGGGTAGTTAACAAACAAGCAAGCTGCCCTGACAATTTTCTACTCAAAGCATCAGCCACCACATTGGCTTTTCCCGGATGATATTCGATGGAGCAATTGAAATCATTTATCAATTCAATCCCCTTCCTCCACCTCAGGTTCAAATCCTTCTAGGTGAACAAATACTTTAAGCTCTTGTGATCTGTAAAATCCTTGCATGGCTCACCATACAGATGGTGTCTTCAGGTCTTGAGAGCAAAGATAATGGCTGCTAGTTCCAAGTCATGGGTTGGATAATTCTTCTCATAAGGCTTCAACTGCCTCGAAGCATAGGCTATAACCTTCCCATTTTGCATTAATACACACCCCAGACCACTATGAGAAGCATCACTACAGATAACAAACTCTTCGAAACCACTGAGCAAAGTGAGTACCAGAGCAATGGTCAATCTCTGCTTCAACTCTTGAAAACTATCCTCACATTCAGTAGTCCATTTAAAGGTAGCTCCCTTTCGAGTCAACCTGGTCATGGGTAATGAAATTTTTGAAAAGCCCTCAATAAACCTCCTATAGTACCCCGTTAGGCCCAAGAAACTACGAATTTCTCTAACATCCTTAGGTCTTTCCCAGTCCACAATGGCCTCCACCTTCTTTGGATCTACCAAGATACCATCCTTGGATATCACATGCCCAAGGAATGCAACACTTTCTAGTCAAAATTCGCACTTCTTCAGCTTAGCATATAGTTTATGATCTCTTAGGGTTTGGAGCACAACCCTTAAGTGTTGTTTATACTCTTCAAGACTTTTGGAGTAGATCAATATATCATCAATAAATACAACCACAAATTGATCCAAGTAGGGCTGAAACACCCTATTCATAAGATCCATAAACACAGCTGGGGCATTGGTCAACCCAAATGGCATCACAAGGAACTCGTAATGCCCGTACCTAGTGCGAAAAGCAGTTTTTGGCACATCATCTTTCTTGACCTTCAACTGGTGATAACCTGAACTTAAATCAATTTTAGAAAATTGCATTGCACCTTGTAGCTGATCAAACAAGTCATCAATTCTTGGAAGTGGATACTTGTTCCTCACCGTCACCTTGTTCAACTCTCTATAATCTATACATAATCTCATACTTCCATCCTTCTTCTTGACAAACAAAACTGGTGCACCCCTTGGGGAGATGCTTGGCCTAATAAACCCTTTGTCCAGCAATTCCTGTAATTGCACCTTGAGTTCTCTTAACTCAGTTGAGGCCATCCTATAAGGAGCCTTGGAAATAAGGCCTGTTCCAGGTAAAAGATCAATAGAAAATTCAACCTCCCTATCGGGTGGTAACCCTGGTAACTCTTTTGGAAAGACATCTGGAAACTCCCTTACCACAGAGATATCCTTTAACTTGACTTCACTAGCCTCGATGTCAATCACATAAGCTAGATAACCCATAGCACCTCTTCGTAGCATCCTTTTTACTTGAATGCTAGACACTATTTGTAGCGGTTTAACCTTCCGCTCTCCCTCAAAACACAACTCAGGTTGGTCTGGCCTACAAAATATAACTCTTTTTTTAAAACAATCTACCCAAGCATGTTGGAGGGACAACCAATCCATACCTAAGATAACATCAAAGTCTAGCATTTTTAACAATACCAAATCAGCGGGCAATGTTGTACCCTTGATATCAATACCACAACTACGATACACCCACTGAGCACTCAAAGATTCACCTGAAGAAACTACAACACTTAAGTCATGAGGCAACAATTCAGGTTGAAACTTTATTTTGTAGGCAAAATAGGGAGAGACAAATGAATGAGTTGAACTAGGATCAAATAACACATTAGCAGGCATAGAACATATATCAATTGTACCTGCTATCACATCAGGAGAAGCTTCTGCATCTTGTTCTGTCATTGCAAACACTCGACCCTGAACTTGGGGTCTTTTCTGGTTCTTGCTTGAAGAAGACTCACCACTCTTACCAACCACTGGGCAGTCTACCATGAAATGCCCATGTTTGCCACAACGGTAACATGCAATACTACCACTCCTACACTCGCCTGAGTGGAACCTCCCACATTTTGCACATTGATTTCTCCCTGGTGTAGCTGGGGCATTCCTCTTGAAGGAGCTAGGATGGGAATTAACTTTCCCAGGCTGATTATTCTAGAACTTCTTTCCCTTATTAGCTTTATTTTGGGCCCTCTAACCAGCTAACTCATGAACATCACGTTCTACCCATTCAGCTATATGTACCAAGTTTTTATACTCAGTAATGTTCGCAGTAGTCAACCTTTCCCTGATATTGAAGTTCAAACCATCAAGGAATTTATCAACTTTATGCTCCTCCGTATCAATCATATGGGGAGCAAACCTAGACAACTCAGTAAACTTGGCCTCATATTGACCACTTTGATGCAATGATTCAATCTTTGCCAAACACCCAGAATATTTATTGGTGCAAAGTTGAATGGTTGACCATCGTTGCTGAAGAGAACCATTAGTTCGCTTAGTTTCGGAGGTCGTATGAGCATGATAATATTCATGAATTTTCATCCACAATATTTCATATTTTTGCTCATTGCTTTTCACCGGATCCTGGCTAATAGCGAGCCACGAAGATACAAGAGTCAAGTCTTCTTCTATAGTAAAATTGGCAGGACATGGTTTAGACTTTCTAGTGGATTCAACTTGGGATGGAGATCTCTCTGGTAATTCTCTTGAGGGTGGACACATTTAGGTTCCATGAGTATATGGATTACTATTATGATCGCTTACATTTGGGGTTTCCATCATATATTCATTGTACGTATCTTCTAGAAGATTAATGAAATTGGGGGTTTCATTTTGAGAATTCATCCCGAAGTAAAAATACAATACAATATTAGGTATCAATCACACATGAAAATGGGTTCTAAAGCGGGCAATGAAGATGCTATAATTTTTATAGATAGGGTCGCACACAATGAAGATGAATGCTCAAGGAAAAGCAACATGCAAGAGCAGGAGAGAGCCCGAGAGAACAAAAAAAGAAAAGAAAAACAACAACAGCAACAACCACTGACTGGGTTGCATGACAGAGCTCATAACAGGTTACATGTCATGCATATCATAGGTCCTCATTTGTTTGAGCCACATGACAGGCTCATAACAGGAACTGCAGGTCACAAGGATCACAATCATTTGTAGCAAAAGCTTTAGACATGCAAAAAAGCATTCAAAATCATATTCAAGACACAAATAAACCAACCCTTAAGCAAAACTTGAGAACATCATGCCAGAGAACCTATTATGTAAAAGTAAATCTGTTGCAACTAATTCCCTTTTCTGTGACCAGATAGAGCATAATCAGTTTACTACATGAAATGCACAATTCACACAACTCATCAATGTATTAGTTAAATTAATGTCCTGTGACCATAAACCACAACCCACTAATAGTCTCATCACCAAACAGAACCAACCTATCATTTCATAACTCCAAGCTCATTTTGAGGCCAAAACCCGAAACCAAGCAAAGGTAGAGAGAAAGAAAAGAAAAACAAACAAACTAGTTCATTGCCTAGTTCAATAGCAGCATCACTAAAGACTTTTATGTGGCCAGAGTTGCTCCCACAGAACACAAACCCTAGTTCAATAAAGCAACTAATTCCATTCAAAATCATATACAAGACACAAATTCCCTTCTCTTTGCAACTAATTGCAAAAATTGCAGAAATTATGTATAACTGTAAATTGCAGGGTCACACACAACTAAGTATAACTGTAAATTGCAAAAATTATGTTTCCAATAGTATGATGATTGCAACTAATTGACATGATTTTGAGCTGAATGAAGGAAAAGAGAAGGAAGTGAAAACAGAGCATTGATGATATACCTCAACTATGGCCGAGATCGAGATCGTCGAGCACAGCCAGCCCAGGCTAAGATCAGCAAGCCCAGGCCGAGATTGACAAGCACAAGTTGAGATCGACAAACCCAGGCGGAGATCGGCAAGCCCAGGCCGAGATCGGCAAACCTAGGCCGAGATCGGCAAGCCCAAGCCCGTTTCCAACCACCACGCCGTCAACCACCACGCCACCAAGCCCGTTTCGAAAATCAATAGAAAACCCAAGCCCATTTCCCATGCCACCACGCCGTGAACCACCATTCCACCAAGCCGGCAAACCCAAGTCTGTTTCCAAAATCAACAAAGAACCCAAGCCATCTATGGAGAACATAGGGGAAAGCGGAGAGCACAGAGAAAAGAGAGTGGAGAGTGGAGAGCACAGAGAGGAAAAGAGAAGGAAGAGAGAGAAAAAATCGTGTAAAATGAGAAAAAAAAAAAAAAAAAAAAACTTAAATAGGCAGGTGGGAAATAGTTTTTTAATCCGGTGAAGAGTGTATAATAGCTTTTCATTTGTGAAAAGCTACTGTAGCAAAATGGGAATTTGAAGGGCTGTTTGAAGGACTACGGGAGTAAGGATTCTCTATTTTGCTCTCCACATGTGGAGATAAAGAGTGCAAATAGATGACTGCTGGAGATGCTCTAACTCTTCATTGAATAAAAAAAAATATTAACCAACACCGTTTTTTAAGGTTTTTTTTTTTTTTTTTTTCTTCTCTCATTTCTACAATCAGCTTTCTCTCTCTCTCCCATTTTTTTCTTCTATTTTCTCCCATTTTCTCCAGCCCTCTCTTCTCTCCTCTGTTGAAGCCGTGGAGCGCCGATCTCGGCCCATGGTGGAGCGCTGATCTTGGCCATTTCAAAACCCAACCGGTACTCATTTTGAGTACTGTTCTTCGCACGGGATGGTGGAGCCATTGAGCGTCAATCTCAGCCCATGGTGGAGCGGCACTGATCTCTGCCCATGATGGAGCACCGATCTCACCAACCAAGAATGAAGAGATGAGGAAAGAGATGGAGATGGGTTTGTGAAGATGGGTTTGTTAAGTTGTTGGTTTTTGGAGTTGTTGGTTGGATCTCCACTGGCAGATTGAGGATGATTTTGGTTGATTTCGGAATGAATTGTTGGGTTTTGGGTGTGTTGTTTGTAACTTTGTATTTGATTTTGGAATGGTGCTGGTTGCTGGGTTTTAGGTGGGTTTGGTGTGGGTGTGCTGAAGGAAGAGATGAGTTTTAGCAAAAGAAGGAAGAGATGAGGAAAGAGAAAAAAGAAAAGGAACAAAAAATATATATATGAGGAAAGAGAAAAAAAAAGTTAAAATAATATAATGAAATTATTATTTTAATAAAAATAGAGAGTGTGTAGAGAGTCTATTGGAGTGCATTTGAAATAATTTATTGGAGAACTCTCTACATATGAAGATAACGTAAAGAGCTTCTTGGAGGTGCTCTTACAAATAGAGATAGAGAGGGAGAAGAAGAAAGAGAAGGAGAGAGAGAAAAAAAATTAAGAAGAAGAGGTGGAAGACTTTACTGTTCCCATCTTGTATATATAATCTTAAATCAAAGTTTTATTTCAAAAAAATTTTTGGAGACAGACCAAGGGAAGAACAAGGAGAACTTTTTTATTCCCGGTAAGTATTTTATTTTTTGCTTTTGTCTTTTCAAATTTTTTTCCTTTTGTTAAATTTGTGTCTATATTTGTTTCCTTATAGATATCTCATCCATGGTTTTAAAAACCGGACCGGACCGGGCGGTTCAACCGGGGACTGGTGCCTAGTCCGGTCCGGTTTCCTTAAAAAATCGGAAATAAAGAAAAAGTGAAGCAAAACCGGAAACTACCAGTTCAATCGGTAAAACCGGGAATCAGACCGGTCCAACCGGTTTGATCACTTTTTAAATACAAAAAATTTTTATTTAAAAAATAATACTAATATGTTAGGTCTACATTAAAGTTAACCTAACATTAAATGTTTGGCTCACACAAAAGGTAACCCAACATTAAATGTTAAATGTTTGACTCACACAAAAGGCAACCTAACATTAAATGTTTGGCTCACACAAGGCAACCCAATATTTAATTAATGAATGGTAGGCCCACAAATTAATATAGCCCACCCTCATATTTAAAATTCTTGATAGAGTGTAGTATTTATAGAAGAGAAAGTGTATCATTCTCTTTTCTTTTTCCAATGTGGGACGATGAATAAGTTTTCTCATAAGAGTACAAGACAACTAGTCCCACATTGGAAAAACAACAAGTCTTCAAATAGCAAATATTATTTATAACTACATCAAAATACAAATGTTACTGTAGAAGCCTTCAATAATGTTGCAAGAGGGACCACAAACAAAAATGGTAGCAGGATTTATTAATGTCACGTCAAGAGTTGTTGATTGAGTTGCGGAGATCATACTGCTGTAGTAGTAAAAACTGATGTAGTTGTAGCGGAAATTGCTCATGGTGCAGAAGCTATTAATGATGTTGAATTCAATGAGAGTGAATCTTTTAATGGTAGTAACTCCTCTGAATTTGCCCTGAAATCTCACAACTTTGCAATAGACCATGAGGCTTTCTTCCCTCATTCAAAGTATTTCTGCTGTAGGAGCTATGAGGAGTGTGTTTCCCTTCTTTCCTCAAGATAAATCCATTCAGAGGAAGAGATGTTTGGAGGCATGAGAGACTCCCATTGATGTTGTGATTCCTTTGCATTAAAGCACTTGCCAAGGAATTAATGTCAATAACGCTTGTGTTGCGGAAGAGACTCTGATTTTTGAAATTGCTCCTGCCACAGATATGTCTTCAATTGGAACTGAAATGTCTGCCACGGAGGAATTTCCTGCTACTGAGGAGATTACCGCTGCTGGCATCATTCCTGCTGTTGAAGTGCCTGAAGTTGAGCATATGGGATCTGAAGTGGAGGTCATTCCTTCCACTGAGATTGAGGATGATATCCCAGATATTGAAGGAACCTTTGCTCAAGACCCAAATGACAATGCCCCATTGGAAGACATGGCAGATGTTCATGACAGTTATGATGCTGTTCTGGCCGATGTCCAAGAGGAGAATGTCCAGGCTGCAGTTCCTGAATTGGAGGTTACAAGTCCTGCCATAAAAAATGCAAGTCCAACAAAGACAGGTAAACTGGTTTCTTTGTTATTCTTTGTTGCTTTTGTTATACATGTTTGGTTTAGATTGCATTTATAATTCTGCAACTTTGGTTATAACACGATTGAGTGTTTAAATAAAACTTATGTGTTATGCTATGACATACATTCATGTGTCATGCTTATTGTGATAACATAAGTAATAAACTCATGCATTATGTTTTTGAATGAGTGTCACATAATATTCATGGGGAGCTAACAAGATGAATAGAATAACTTATCTTGCTGTGAGTAGGCTTAGCTTTCGATTGCTTGCCCTAGTAGATTAATTTGCCGGAACACTTGGCTGGTGTGAGTTTAATAGGGGTAGGACTGCACACTCCTTTTTCTTTATTGTTTTCTTAACTGAAATTGCGCACTTTATACGGACCCGGCGGGAAATAGAACCCGTCCGCCGAGTTGTGGTACCGAGAATGGCTTACTTATACGGACCCGGCGAGAAATAGAACCCGTCCGCCGAGTTATGGCACCGAGAATGGCTCACTTATACGGACCCGGCGGGAAATAGAACCCGTCCGCCGAGTTGTGGCACCGAGAATGGCTCACTTATACGGACCCGGCGGGAAATAGAACCCGTCCGCCGAGTTGTGGCACCGAGAATGGCTCACTTATACGGACCCGGCGGGAAATAGAACCCGTCCGCCGAGTTGTGGCACCGAGAATGGCTCACTTATACGGACCCGGCGGGAAATAGAACCCGTCCGCCGAGTTGTGGCACCGAGAATGGCTCACTTATACGGACCCGGCGGGAAATAGAACCCGTCCGCCGAGTTGTGGCACCGAAAATGGATTCATGTAATAATTCCAAGTACTCTTTAGCTAGAATTTGCTCATGTGATAGGGATGAATTGTTTCAGCACAGCTCTAAGGAACATGTTTTGATTTTCCTTTTATCTTTTGCTGTCTTCTTGCCTTTATACTCACTGCTTTGTTTCTTTCTTTTGCAGCTGGCAGCGGAAATGAATTTGCTGCTGAGGATGAAGGTGACTTTGATGCAGTTGAGGCTGCAGAATCTGCTTCTGCTGCAATTTAGTCCCCATTTGCATCCCTAGAGAGACTGGGTGTAGAGATATCTGCTGTCCCTGCTGAGATTCTAAGCTTCTTCCAAGAATTTGATCGAGTAGCCATTAGCCGGCACCGCCCCCAACACTTTTGGATATTTGACAGTGCTGAAGTCGATTTTTATGACTACTCAGTTCCTCGTGATGGAGTTCAGTTTCTGGAAGCTATATGGAAGAAATATGGGAACTTTATCTCGAACTTCAAGCTTGGGAATTTTGTTGGAGGTGCCATGCTAACCCTTCTTTGCTGCAAATGAGGAACACCAACGTTGAGGATGTTACCGAGACCAAAATCCTCGAGTGGAAGAGTGTTGTGCAGGAGCTCATGAAAGAAGGTTTCAAGCTTGACTTTATATTTGAACACTTTCCAAGATTTCTTGAAACTTATTCAGCAAAGGGATTGGTGTTGGAGTTACAGCAGAAGCTGCATACGGAGTCGTAGCAGGGGCTGTTGATGATGTTGTAGTAAAAGTTGTTGATGCAGTTATACTAGAAATTATTGAAAATGCTTCCAATTTGCAAGAGATTCCAGCTGTGGGTGAGACTCCCGTCATATAAGGAACCTATGTCAAAGATCAAGTTGAGGATGCTTCCATGGAGGTCATGGCTGAAGTCCATGATGCTGTCTTTGATGTATGAATATAAGCATAGAGATGTGACTAATGTTGCTGATTTTGAGGAAATAGCCCCCAAGATAGGGACTGTGATCTTGGCAGATGCGAGACAGCTGATTTTTATGAGCTTTTACTAGCTTTGATGGGTGTTCACCACTCTTTCATAGTTTCTAGTGCCAACATTGTGATGATAGGGAAAGAATGTATGAATGTTGTTGGGACCATTGAATTGATTGCTGGTGCTATAGCAGATCAGACTTATAAAGTCTGGTGTTGCAGCAGAACTTCCTGCAGTAGATTTATGATTCTAGAAGGTGATGATCTTGCTTTTGTCGTACTATAAGAATTGATTTAATTGATCTTTCTGTTAAGCTTGCGAGAGCTTGAAGGTCCCATCTTGAATTTGTGTTGAAAACCACCTTGGAGTGACTAGTAGTCTTTGATAGCATGGTGAACATGTCTGCGATAACAGCAGTCTTGAAAATTCAAGTGTTTCGCTGATAGAACTTTTGCATGGTGAGTGCTTGTAATGCATTCTTCTTCCCTCCTAGGCCTTCACAAAATGAGGCCTAACTGAAAAGGATAATCTTGTGCACCTTTTGGAGAAGTTGAGCAAACTTGATGATGTCCAAAATTTCGAGGTGAGCACGGTATCCGTCTAGCATTTTTCTATACATATTTCCGCTAACTCATGCTCATCACATTTGGCATAACAATCTAATGCTGTGTGGTAGATGCGACAAACGATTGGACTCAAGCCTTACATTCGGTATAATAATCCAAGGGTGAATGACAAATGTGGCGAATGACTAGACCCAAGTATCACATTCAGCATAACAGTCCAGGGCTGTATGGCAGATGTAGATGCAAGTGGATCTCCGTCGTTCTTTTGCTTTGTGTGATGAAGATTGGCAATGGTAATCTTGCTCTTCCATATGAAAAAAAAAAATTGCTGCAAAATTTCTCCACTACGTCTTTCCATGTATTGATCGATCTTGTGGGTGGCATGGTGTACCGTCTTCATGTACAAGAGACTTGGGGAAACTTCTTGCAATCATAGGTCACCATTCCCGGCATGGGTGTTAAGTAACTTGGTGAGACATGAACGGCCTTCTCACAAAGTGTTTAGAGTGTTTAAGAGACTATCCCTTCTCTTTGTTGAGCGAATCTGCCACGTCTAATAGCGTGACAAACTAAGATTGGTTTTGCAGAAGGTTGGCCATCAGTGATTGAAGTCTTTCTTGCTGAAGTGTGCTGGACAACACCTCATCTTGCTGTTGGCTTGGTTGTTCCGTATAGCTTACGATTTCTTCTAGTTGCCGTAGAGACTCGGCCAACTCATATTGCATCTGCTGCATAATTTTCAACAGATTGTATAGAAGATTCATATAAGGGCCAACAGCCCCCAAGTAGACATCTTGACTCGGGTGGCATATTTTAGACTCATGCCTTTCTTGTTAGGAAGTGCTAAATTCAACTCCCCAGTGGAGTCGCCAAAATGTGAGGGGTGGTTTTTCGTGTCACGCCACGTGTCGCAACGAGATTGGTTGGAGCGTGAACTGAACCTTTGAGGGTACGGGAGTTGAACCCAAAATTCAACCGAGGGCCCAAAAGGCGGCCCAAGGGCTAATGGGGCAGCTTCCTTAAAGAAGTGAGGACCAAATCTGCCAAGGCCCAAGTCCAATGAGCAGCTGCAGTAATAATAACCAAATGGCCCAAAATGTAACGTCTTGTTAATGAAAGCCCAAAATAACAATGGACTAGTGCTTCCACTTATTTCATGGAGAATCTGGACTCAAAGCATAACAACTTAAACCCAAGATGGACTCAAAAGTCATTAAGACATGATTCTGTCACTAATATCTGCTGCAACGAATAAAACTCATAACAATGAACTTGTAGGGATTAAAAGAGTTTGACTAAGCGGGAGAGAACCAATTCTATGAAGCATGCATGGGGTTAAAAGGGAAAGTGTTTAGGGTTTTATGGTGTAAGTCTCAAGGTTGAAGAAGGTCAAGAGCTTAATATGATGTTTACTGCTGTAGTCCAAATATCTGCCAGGAGGCACTTTTGGAGATGAGAGCTCAAATCATGTGTCTTAGGCCTGAGTTAGTGTTTAGGGTTTAGGAGCAGAGTTTTAAGGTTGAAGATGACCTTCAAACCTTATACTTGAGGACGTGTGGTAGAGAATGCACTTAGGGGAGAGCAGCCTGATTACTGCTGCAACGAGCTTCAGACTACTTTTGCAATCTCCATGGTATTTTCTGATCTGGTCGTGGGTCAGTATTTAGGATAGTGAAAATGGTTAAGGTTGAAGTGTCTAGGCTTGGCTTGAGCTAGTTGTGTTGTGATTGGGTTAGGTTATCTTAAGTCCGGTTGTGTTGTTTTGCTTGAGCTGAGTTAGGTTCTATTTATAGAAGGTTCCATGGTGGTATGGGCTGGTCATGCATGCTTCTTGGCCTTGGTTTCCAAGAAAATAATAACTCTGCCCCCCAGTGGACTTTGAGCCATTATTTTAATGGAAGCCTCACCTATAGAATTAATTCCCCACCTCCAAACCAAACTCCCTAAGTCCTACAAAAATGGAGAAGTGAGCCTAGCACAGAGCTGGGCTGTAAGGGTCACTTCATCAGCCTTGATTGGCTGGTCAGGTCATGATGGTGAAGATAAAATAATATTTTTGTCCTGTCACGGATTTCTGCCGCGTCTTGTGGCTAATGGTGATTGAAATCCTCATCATAATTACTGTTCAGGCAGCCAATGCATGGTTTGCAGAACCTGTTGGCTTGGAGAAAATAAACCATTAATGACAACTTGCTTGCTTCAATGAGCTTTTATAGATATGGGCTGAGTTGACTCAGATATGTGTGTTGTCAGGTTACTGCTGTAGAGCATGCAGCCAATAGCTGTGACTTCCCAGCTGCATTTCTGATCCAATCGGTGGGCTTCTTTGTGCTTTTCATGTCTGAAGTGAGTTAAATGAGGGAGACAAGCTCATCTCCCAATTTCTGAAAAGGAGGAGAGAGAAACGTGGGTCCCAAGGGGGAATAACTCCTTGTTCAGCTTTTATTTAAAGCTATTCTGACTTTATGGGGCCTTATGGACAGCTGTCTTAGCTGGCTGGAGCTGAATAAAGGTCTTGGGCTTGCCCTTGGGCTTTAGTTGCTCATTAAACACTCTTTTTAGGCCCGAAAATGGCTGGTTAGAGCCGGCAGCAGGGGTTCTCGGGCTGGGCCTTCAATTGGACTTCACTAAGTCCAAATAATCCATTTTATTTCCAGCATTTGAGACCCACGTGAGCTGGTCTGTGGATAGTGAACGGAAATGGGCCAATACTCTAGGCTGGATTTGCTGGGCTTCTGCAGTAATTTACTTTATTTGGGCCCAATCACTCAATGAGAGTTAATTTATATTTGGGTGTTAAAAAACAGCCCTCTACACAAGGTTATTATAAGATCAACTATGTTTTATAGTACTGAATGTTGGGCTATTACGAAGCAAAATGTTCATAAAATGAGTACTGTACAAGAAAATATAATATTCAAAATGAAAAATCCACTTAAAAATAAAGGTGATCACTATTGATGAAATGATGATAGAGAATCGCTTGAGATTGTTTGATAATGTGTAGAAGAATGCAATTAATACACTAATAAGGGGTAAGTTGATTGAAGTTGAGGAAATTAAAAAAAAAAAAAAAATGTAGAAGAAGACCTAAAATAATTTTAGTATAAGTAGTAAAAAAAACATATTAATTAAAGAGGTGATAAAGAATATACTTTTTGCATAAGATAGAATGACAAAAAATAATATAATAATAATGTGGCCTATTGATTAATCTGTTGAGGATCAGTAATTGGCCCCAAAATTTTAAAACTAAAATTCGTTGTTCTTTTGGATCACTTCGATGTAAATTTGAGTTCATTTAGGAATAAAAGTTCTTAAACTTATCAAAGACTCAAATGTCAATCCCACTCCTTTTATCTAGGCACATGAACAACTATTTTTTTTTTTTTATATATATTTTTTACAATAGCATTTAAACCTATGGCGTCCGCTCATGATGATTGCTCTTACCATCAGGCCAAGACACCAATTGGTTTTTGGTGTAGGCGAGATTTGAACCCAGGTCCCTTACTCGACGACAAGAGATTTTACCAGTTGAGCTAACTGGAACCCACCATGAACAACTATTTACTTAAGAGAAACTTACTCATTCACAAGGGAAAAACATTTTATATTCATTAAAAAAAAAAAAAAAAAAGGGAAAAACATTTTAATGTCTGCCTCTTTTCTAATCAACCATTGAAGAAGACAACTTGTAGTTTTTAATAATAAAATATGTTAAAAAATATGAGTTTTTTGAAAAATAAAACATTTAAGTGGAAATATGAAGGGGACAGAACCTCATCAAAGTTATCTATTACAACTGTACAAGGGTGGCACAGGCCAAGGATATAACTTCCTGTCAAGGAAAGAAAAAACTTCAGTGTAATCTGGCCAACTAGTGGGGTTAACCAAAAGTTCTCTTATGGTTAAGTCGGCAGAAGAGGATTAAGTGTTTAGAGTAGCAAGGTAACAGTAGTAGAGATAACATACTTTGGTTAGTTGAATAAGGTGTTTTTATAGCTAGGAGGGACCTAAATTTGGCAAGAATAATCCCCCAAAATTAGGCTTTTGGGATTCTCATGTGATTGTTTCCCTTAGTTCACTGATGAGATGTGTGCTAAGACGATGTTCCTAACGAAACAGGCTCAATCACATTAAGTGCGATTGAAGGTTGGCAGTGCACAATAAATGCTGATACGAAAGAAAGTTAGTGGAATTCGACAGACTCTCCTGATCGGATTTAAACAAAGAGAAATCAACATTTTGGTAACCCCAATCAATATTTTTCTTTCTAATTTCAACAATAATGTCTCTCTCCTCGTGCTAACAATCCTTTTTTTTTTTTTTCTTTTAAAAGTGAAGATTAAGAGAATAACTTTTTTTTTTGGCTTAAATACACTGGTGGTCCTTAAAGTTTGCTCAGTGAGCGCTATTAGTCCCTAAAGTTTGAAATGAGCGCTATTGGTCCTTGAAGTTTAAAAAATGATTGTTATTGATCCCTCCATCCAACTCCGTTAGTTTATTTACCTATGTGGCTAACGGAAAGATGGTGTCACATATTTTAATATTATTTGGCACATTATTTTTAAATAAAAATTACACCTAAACAAAATGGGCTGACTCGAATCCATCCTTAACCGCAAATACCCCACCCAATCAAATTACCATTTCCCCGGAAATTTTCCCCAAATCAAAACCCCACACCTCAAGTAGCGCCACCACATCTATCCTCCACCACCCAGATTTGTCCTCCACCACCGGCACCACCTCAACCCCTGGTGTCCTCGATTCTTCCATTTTCGACATTCCATTTCTGCTTTTGTGGTTTGCTGTTTTCGAGAAGCCCGTTCTACAAACTTGGCTGAAATGGCTACAATGGCGAAACCAGGTGGAGCCTTTCCTCCCCTCCAGACCCACCTCAAAAGACTTCCTTCTCATTGACTTCTCCTCTGCCCACCCCAACTTCAGAGACTCCCACTTCTCTCATCACCTCAATGTCACTCTAAAGTGCCCAAGCCTCAATTATGCCCATAATCAGAGCCCAACTCTCTATCATTTTTCTTGAAAATATTCTTGGGTTTTCGATCAAAATGTTACAGATTTAGTTAAATCGTTACTGAGTGCCAAATTTTTTTATTGATTTCTTTACTTTTGCATGTCTTTCAAATTATGTCCCAAACTCAAAATTTTACAAGGTGGAAGCTATTTTTGAGGTGCGTGGTAAAATATAGAATAAAGGAAGACAAATTAAAGTATCTTTCTATAAGGAACCACATAGCATTTCTATAATTTGATGCAGTTTCTCTTCGTGAAGTTAAACTATGTAAGCTTTTCTTTCATACCTTCCCTGTCTTCAGAGATTCTCGTCATTTAGCTAACAAGTAATTGTCAAAGGTACTTATTAGTCACAAGTGCTAACAAGTAAACGACGAGCCTGCGTTAGTGCTGTTGTCTGACCAATTAACGGGCATTTCGAACTACCTTTGGGATGGTGCCGAAAATGGTGCACCGAAAGTTTCACTAGATGGCAGGGGTTGCGTCGTCGTCTATGGGTGATTGAGTCGTCTGGTTTTGAGATGGGCATGTGATTTGGTAAAGACCCGATTTTGGGGATTAACAAAAGTGGGTCAGTCTTTTTTTTTTTTTTTTGCCTAGATGTCAATTTTTATTGTGCCATATGATATTAAAAAATACCGAATCATCTTTCCGTTAGCCACGTATGCAATAAATTAACGGAGTTGGATGGAAGGACTAATAACTTTCATTTTTGAAACTTTAGGGACCAATAGCGCTCATTTCAAACTTTAGGGACCAATAGCGCTCATTGAGTAAACTTTAGGGACCAACAATGCATTTAAGCCTTTTTTTTTTTTTTAAATAAAGATTAAGAGAATATCACTAAGTTATTCTTAGATGATTATTGACTCTTCGCTCATGCTTCTTCAGTTCTTCCTAATGGGGCTATCCCCCTTTTTTTTTTCTTTTTTTTTAATGAAAACCCAATTACTAGTTATTACATCTTTTTTAATTGACTACTATCTCTCATGATTTTTATTTTATTTTAGATAATTCGATAAATGTCTCTGTTAAAAACACCAAAAATTAATAATTAAGCTATAATACTATGCCAATAGTATTAGGACATAGTTTTCCTCTAACCCGGCTTGGAGGAATTCTCTTTTAACTCACTACATGTCAATTAAATAAACTATCCACATATATTATTTGAAAAAGTCACATGACTCATAAAAATGTCACGTGACTAAAAGTACATGTAAATGGTCTATTTACTTGCCACGTAGTGGATTGAAGGAGAATTCCTCTAAATCGGATTGGAGAAAAACTATTTCCTAATACTATTGGCCTTGAAAATTAATATTAATTGATATGCCTAGAGCTTATTAGCTAATTATCATCCCGTTTTAATTGGATATCTACTTAGGGCTTCATTAAGTATTGCAATTTAAAACTGTATTTTTCTATGTATAATTTTTTAAAATTTCACTTTTTCTCTAGATAATTTTTTTTTTTTTTCAAACATTCTCCAAAGTTAAAAAATAAATTGCAGCCGCAAAAGGTCGGTAGCTTAGTTCTTTCTTCTTTGATACAAATTGGTTTCGGTCCGATTCTAACAGCCGATACCGCGGATTTCTGTTTGTCCGGTCCTACCGACGAAGTGTCAACGTAAGAGACGATGTAGTATTTCACGTATTCAACTTCGACCATTACAAAATATCTTTAAATTATCGTTTCCCGACAAGATCCCAAATTAGAGACTGTCCCAAATTTTATTGACACTATAATTGGTGCATCACTGACCACCTAACAACCCTCATCTTACTATATGTTCTTCTTATCCATTAAAAATTCAGCTCGTGGCTTTTTCCTTTCTGCTTTTCTTCAACGTGCTCTTCTTTGCCTGGTATTATCGGCCCTACTGCTTCGAATGTTTTAGGAAATAAGTTTCAAAATCCACTTGTTTCATTCTTGAATAAATATGTTTCTTTATACTTATCACCTTTTCTTAGTTATTTGTTAACAAATTATTAGTTTATAGACTCTATAAGACTATACCACCACTTAACTAATAATTTAATTGAAATCTTAAATCTTTAACAGTATTTCACTATGAAAAAAAAAAAAAAGGTTAAATTATTATTTTTATCCCTAAACTTTACATGAAATTCGTTTTTCATCTCTGAACTTTGAAAAGATCGTTTTTCGTCTTTGAAAAAGTTCATTTATCATCCTGAACTTTGAAAAAATTCATTTTTACACATGAATTTCATCCCTGGACTTTTTTATAAAATGATGAAATTCATGTGTAAAAATGAACTTTTTCAATGTTCAAAGACGAAAAACGAAATTCATGTATAGTTTAAGGACGAAAACAATATTTTGATAAAAAAAATTAATAGTATAGAAATAATTTTACTAAAGGATAATGATTACTTTCTAATTTGCTTGTGACACTTTATTTACTCACTTGCCAATTAGTTAAGTATTATGCCAAATTGTATTATAGCTCAATTAATAATTTAACTATTTCCCTCCGCTTGTTTTCCTTAGTTAAGTATTTCCCCATATTTTATAATGCCAACAAGCAGAGGGGAGTGCTTTATTTTTTGAATTAAGCATTCTTTATATTGTCATCATCAAATTGTTAAATTCATTTGTAACAAGGACAATCATTACTTTTTAATATTCATTTTTAACTTAAGATATAAATAATACGAAAAAAAAATCATGTAAGTAACAAAACCGATAAGTTTTAATGTAATATAAGGATTAAACTTGTATAATTTATAACAAAATATAATAAAAACAAATATAGATATATTATGACTTGAAAGACTATAGTCATAATAAAATAACATTGGAGGGTCAAATAATATATTTTTTAGAGAGTAGCTAGAGACACAAATGGAAAATCAAATAATCCATAAAGGTGTTTCAAACCTTGAGAGGGAATCCCCCCTCCCTCACTATGCTTCACTCCGTCCCATGCCAATCATTGCTGGGAAAATGTTCTAGTTATTTGCTGGGTAGATGGAGACAGAAAACCCTATCAGTATCTGTAACGGGAAATAATTTTGGGTAGGGATAAATGAGTTAAGAACAAGACCTCTTCAGGATTGGTTATGAAGATCAGCCTTCGAAATGGATGAGTAAGCCTGCACAAGCAAAATCAGATTAGAAGGAACTAATCCCCGGTGTTGGGGACTGATTACCTTCCGATGGTAAAGTCGGTCTGATATCAAAGAAGAGAAAGGATGAGTAGTGCAAGTTGATTTTTTCTGTGTGTGATTCTCCAATGAAAAACATACCCGATTTCTGCATGAATGCCCCCTTTTATAGGCTCCTCAGTCACAGGTCATCTGCTGATTTGATTGACTTAATTTTGAACAGTGATGATGTCCTAGGATGGGACATAAGGATGTCTGTCCATCCTCACGTGCGTGGGTTGCCCCAAAACATTTATGACTTTGTGTGCTTGCCCCCACGTGGGATATTACCTGGCGGGTCACCTCGTAGTTTAGCATTTAATGCCCTCAACCACCCATCTGACTCGTATTGAATGCGGGGATTTGGAGTATCCGTGGTCCGGTCAGGCACGTCATCACTTAATAGGTCCGCCCTGATGGTGTTCAGGTCCGTGCATCTCCTCTACTGACAAATCCGTTCCGCCTCGGACTTCTAATTTAAAAATTTTTCCTCACAATAGCCCCTCAGTCCGTCCTGCCTAACACAAGCTTGGGCGGGACGGACTGTTATTTATCCACTCCAGCCGGTCATTCCTCCTTCAAATTAGGACGGGACAGACTTCTATTTGTCCGTTCCAATCCCCGTCTGCCGCGCTGATGATTCGGTTTCACGTGACTCCTCGTGTTCCGTGCCTTGACATGATGAGCCTAGAGTACTGCGCGCCGTATAAGGTGACGTCACAGCTGTACTTAAACCGTCGCACTTCTATCGAGGTCATAATGGCTTTATTTTAGGCGGCCTCCTCTCCCACGCGTTTTACACCTCTGGTTTATAAATACCCCATCTTCACATTTTCTCACCTCTGCTTACCTCTCTCTCCTGTGCAAATCTTCGAGTTTCTCTGCGTTCTGCCCTCCAAACAGCTCCCTGTTTCCCGTACTCTCGCCTGTAAGTCTTCCTTTTCAGGTTTCCCTCTTTCCTATTCTGCTTTGTCTTCTTTTCTTTCTTGGGGTTTCGGGGTGTCTAGACAATGGGTAAGAAGAGAACCGAGGAAGACAGAGGCAAATTAGCCCGTTACGTGAATACGCCTGAAAATATGACTCTATTTCGTCGTCTGTACCGGGTCCCTGACGACGTGGGTCTTAGATATGTGCATTGGTCCGATGCACTTCCACCCTCCTCAGGGGAGCTCCTCATCCCTGTGGTGGCGGTCGTGGAGGGGGGAGTTCGTTTCCCAATAGATCCCCTCCTGGCCGACTTCCTTAACTACTTCAGCCTGTCCCCCACCCAAGTACACCCAAATATCTTTAGGATAGTGATGGAGACCGTAGAACTGAATAGGAGGCTCGGCTTAGAACTAAGCACCTATGACATAGTTTGGACCTACATCCTCCACCGTAACTCAAAAACTGAGTCATACTCTCTCCGACCCATGGACATCAACTACACATTGGTGAACGGACTGCCGGACACCAATCGTGGTTTTGATGATGACTACCTGGTAGTATCTGGGGAGTGGTTTCTGCCCGGGCGTAGGTGCCCCACAAAAGATAGGGTTCCAGGTCCGTGCCCTACTAGCATCGTATTTAGTACGGACCTTCAATGCTTCTGTTCTGACTCTTATTTTACTTTGGACAGATTCTAGAAGGAGAAAGCCCCGCAAAAACCTGGTGAAGCTCAACAGCTTGCGCCAAGTCTGGGAGTGCGAGCACTGCACGGACGATTGGGCACAACCACGCTCCGCCGCGAAGCTTCTTCGTTACACGGCACAGACTCACTCTTACTTGGCCTACAGGTTAGTGCCCGACCTTGAGGCTACGAAAGCAAACCCGGAGAACGACGCCTTGCCTGCAATAGACATCAGAGACGTGATTGACGGCACGGCTCCTGACATGGCAGGGATAAACCTAAGGAACCTGCTCCCCACCCGACGTGAAGAAGGCACGTCTGGAGATGCTCCGTCTTCCTCGCGGCAAGCTTCGAGAAAAAGGGGGCGGACTGAAAGCACTGCTGGTCCGAGCCGTCCCACTGCTGATCCACTGCCCAGTCCGGCGATTTTTGAGGCTCCCGGTACGGACCCACTCCTTACCCAGCTGGGTAATACAATCCGCCCCGGAATGCTGCTGAGGTCTGGCTCCCAGGTTCGTGGGGATAGGTCTGTGCCCCGCTGGGTCCTCAACATGGAGTATAGGGGAGGGGAGGCAGTGACTGAGGAGGACAGCATCCTCCCAGTTGGTGACGAGCGCAGCTCCTCGGTGGCAAGCGCCTTAAGTCAAGCCGTCCGTCTCCCTATGGACATGGGGGAGTGGAAGAAGGCCACTGATGATGAGCTCATCAACAACCTGAGGAGGGGCGTACTCATGGTGAGTCCCAAATTGGTCCCTATGTTAGTTTCTCAACTGCTAATTGTGACTAATAATATTGTTGTCATGCAGGGGGTCCAAGCTTCTTTAGAGCTGGAGGAACGGTTCCGGGCCAACAAGGACCACCTCGCCCACGGCAATGTCCTGGCACTTAAATATCAGGATGCTAAGAAGATGGCGGCTGATGCCAAAAAATTGGCTGAGGAGGCGGACGCAAAGAGGGTAGAGGCTGAGGAGTCCCTCACTGCCGCACTGGACTCACTCACAAAGGCCGAAGACAAAATCCGAGCTTTAGAGTCTGAGTTTGACCAGGCCAAAAAGACGGCTTATGAGGCTGGCAGTAATGACGCCCAAGCTGAGATGGGGGATCAGCTCCCTGGGGTTTGTAACGAATTCTTTTCGGACGGGTGGAAAAAGGCCGTGAGCTTTTTGTCATCCGGACAGACAACGCTGCCCCCATTGCCGCCCTCAGTGCCTTACCCTGGTGCCCGGCCTCCTCCTCCTCCCGAGGTCGTCCTTACCACTCCTCTTGAGGTACCGGTGACCCCCATCACCGATTTAAGCACAGACGTAGTGAATCTGGACGACGAGGAGAACTCTGCTGAAGCGGCAGCTCCTGAGGATGCCGCCTAAGCCCCTAGCGTTCCTGATGGAGGAAGCGCCGTTCCAGATGAAGCCGGACCGGGCGTTGAGTAGTATTTTTGCTTATATTTTTATGTAATAGGTAGGGTTAATGAACATTGTATTTTAAACATCCTTTCGAATGAAGGTTCATTTTGTTCTTTATTTTCTTTGTGAATGTTTGAATACGTGATCCGTGCATCTCTTAACAAGTATAGTAAAAAGAGCGCGTTATTTTCAGACTGTCCTACGGGCAGATGATGCCTTGACCGGACCCTCTAGATCACTTTAAAAATTAAATTAAGTACTCGATATGACAAATATTTTATTGCCGCTCCAGTATACTTGGTAAGATATTATGTAAGAAAATGAATGAAGTATTTTGGCACGGACATGTTGTTATGCCGTGCTAACTTGCCATTAGAGGACCAGTACTCAGAAGATAAATGTACCTGGTGCGTTTTTAGGATCCAGTGCTGATCTGCCTTATTAAAGTGCTCCTGAGTGGGGGTTTTTTGAAAGCCTGATGTGGCCAAGGTCTTAAACATTTGGCACGGCCACGTTGTATTGTTGTTCATTAGCTCCGCTTTAGGATTCGCCGGCAAAGGACCTGGGCGTGGCCAGAGTTTTGGAGCAGTCCCACCATACCACTTGAGGATTTACAGGTGAAACACCTAGCATGGCTAGGATTTAATGCCGCCCTACCATACCACTTGAGGATTCATAGGTAGAGCACCTGGGCGTGGCCAGGGTTTTGTTGCCGTCCCACCATACCACTTGAGGATTTATAGGTGAGACACCTAGCATGACTAGGGTTTTGATATTGCCCTGCCATACCACTTGAGGTTTCACAGGCAGAGCACCTGGGCGTAGCCAGGATTTTAATGTCGTCCCACCATACCACTTGAGGATTCACAGGTGAGACACCTAGCATGGCTAGGGTTTTGATATCGCCCTGCCATACCATTTGAGGTTTCACAGGTAGAGCACCTGGGCGTGGTCAGGATTTTAATGCCGTCCCACCATACCACTTAAGGATTCACAGGTGAGACACCTAGCATGGCTAGGGTTTTGATATCGCCCTGCCATACCACTTGAGGTTTCACAGGCAGAGCACCTGGGCGTGGCCAGGATTTTAATGCCGTCCCACCATACCACTTGAGGATTCACAGGTGAGACACCTACCATGGCTAGGGTTTTGATATCGCCCTGCCATACCATTTGAGGTTTCACAGGTAGAGCACCTGGGCGTGGCCAGGATTTTAATGCCGTCCCACCATACCACTTGAGGATTCACAGGTGAGACACCTAGCATGGCTAAGGTTTTGATATCGCCCTGCCATACCACTTGAGGTTTCACAGGCAGAGCACCTGGGCGTGGCCAGGATTTTAATGCCGTCCCACCATACCACTTGAGGATTCACAGATGAGACACCTACCATGGCTAGGGTTTTGATATCGCCCTGCCATACCACTTGAGGTTTCACAGGCAGAGCACCTGGGCGTGGCCAGGATTTTAATGCCGTTCCGCTATCTTTGCAACATGTAGGACAAAAACTCTTGTACTTCAACAATAGATTGATATAGATACATTGGAACTTTCAGTCTGTACAGCCTACTGATAGAATCTCTTCAGGTTACTTATATTCCAAGGTCTTCTGAGGGGCTTGCCGTCCATACCTTTGAGATTGAATGCTCCCAGGCCGGCCTCTGAGACGACCTGGTAGGGTCCTTCCCAGTTTGCTCCTAGTTTGCCTTGAGAGGGGTCCCTTTTGCTTCCCAGAACTCTTCGCAGCACCATGTCCCCTGTTGCAAGGCTCCGTGCATTTATACTTCTGCCGTACTTCTTCTTTAGGTCACCCTGGTAGGAAGCCAACCTGATCATGGCGAGATCCCTGCGCTCTTGAGCCAGGTCCATATCTTTAGCTAGCATGAGCTCGTTGTTTTCTCGATCATATTGTTCTGAACGTAAGGTAGGGAGCCCTACCTCAAGGGGAATCACTGCTTCAACCCCATAAGTGAGAGAAAAGGGGGTCTCCCCTGTTGAGCTTCGGGGCGTAGTTCTGAATGTCCATAGGATGGTAGGCAGTTCTTCTACCCATCTTCCCTTAGCTTCCTCCAGCCTTTTCTTAATTCCGTTGAGGATCGTCTTATTGGAGGATTCTGCCTGCCCGTTTCCCTGCGGGTAGGCCGGGCTGGAAAAATGGTTTCTGATTCCGAATTCTGAGCAATACTTTTTGAATGGTCCGCTATCGAACTGCGTGCCGTTGTCAGAGATGAGGCATCTGGGGATGCCAAAGCGGGTTATTATATTCTTCCAGATGAATTTCCTTGATTCGGAGTCGATGATGCGTGCGAGGGGCTCAGCTTCGACCCACTTAGTGAAGTAGTCGGTTGTAACGATTAGCCATTGTCTGTTTCCAGTTGCGCGAGGTAGTGGTCCAACCAAGTCCAGGCCCCACTGAGCGAACGGCCAGGGACTAGATATGGGATTGAGCTGAGACGCGGGCTTGTGTATGGCCGGGGCAAATAACTGGCATTTTTCACAGCGCCTGACATATTGAGCCGCGTCTTTCTGCATGTATGGCCACCAGTATCCTTGCCCGATTGCTCTGTGGGCCAACGATCGTCCTCCTGTGTGACCACCGCATACTCCCTCATGGATCTCGTAGAGTAAATCTGGGACTAAATCAGGATGTACACATAAGAGGTATGGTCCCGTGTAATATTTTTTGTACAACTTTCCCTCTCGGGAGACCCAGTACCTCGTTGCGTCTCTACGGATCTTGGCTGCTTCTTTCTGATCTGCCGGCAACACGTCTTTCGTCAAATAATTCAGTATGGGGTCCATCCAGCTGGGACCCGCCTCGACTTGACATATGATTGCCGGGCTACTCTTCATTATGCTTGGAGAGTCGTGCACTTCCACTACTATAGTTCTTCTGAAATCTGGCGCCACAGAAGACGCTAGCCCGGCAAGCGAGTCTGCATGCCCGTTGTGCTCTCGTCCCACTCTTTCGATGTTGACTTCATCAAAGCTCTTTAACAGGTCTTTAGCCAAATCACGGTAAGCCATCATCCTTTCGTCTTTCGCCATGTATTCCCCCGTCAACTGATTCACTATGAGCTGAGAGTCGCAACGAATGTTGAGGAATCTAGCCCCTAGTCGTTTAGTGGCTCTAAGTCCGTGCAGGAGCGCTTCATACTCTGCTTCATTATTCGAGGCTCCGAAGCCTAATCTAACCGCTTGTTCCAGCATTTCCCCTTCTGACGATATCAGGACTATTCCCAAACCTGAGCCCCTGGAGTTTGCCGCGCC
The DNA here is from genome assembly GCA_907173295.1 of Fagus sylvatica. Lineage (NCBI taxonomy): Eukaryota > Viridiplantae > Streptophyta > Magnoliopsida > Fagales > Fagaceae > Fagus > Fagus sylvatica. The sequence continues at coordinate 20,757,046 of OU015769.1, read as the reverse complement.
GTCTACATATAGTATCCACCAGCTCTTCCCTTCGCCCTGTTCGGCGCTTCTGGGGGGCTCCTCTATGGTGGGTTGTTCGCTGTGCTCTAGTGCAAATTCAGCTACGAAGTCAGCTAACACTTGTCCCTTGATGGATGTCCTCGGTCTGTAACGCACGTCATATGCCCCTAGATGGGCTCCCCATTTGGATATACGCCCACTGAAATCCGAACTTCTGAACAGGGCCTTCAAAGGTAGGGAGGTCAGGACGATCATTGTATGAGCTTGAAAATAATGGGGGAGCTTTTTGGCAGTTGTGAACAATGCGAGGGCCGACTTCTCCAATGGCAAATACCTAGTCTCTGCCCCACTCATGGTCTTGCTAGTGTAGTAAACCGGCTGCTGTTCTCCCGGGCCATTTCGCACGATTTCCGCGCTGACCGCTTTGTCTGATGCAGCAAGATAAATGTAGAGGGGTTCCCCTTCCTTAGGTGAGGAGAGCAACGGGGGCGTTGATAGGTACCTTTTGAGGCGCTCAAATGCTCGATCAGACTCCTCATTCCAAGCAAAGTTCTTCCCTTTTTTAATTAAATCGAAGAATGGTCGGCATCTCTCGGCTGATTTTGAGATGAATCTGTTGAGTGCGGCCGCCATGCCTGTCAGCCTTTGGACTTCCCTGACGTTCCTGGGGGGATGAAGTCCTTGGATAGCTGCTATTTGGTCCGGGTTTGCTTCTATGCCGCGCTGCGTTACTAAGAAACCCAGGAACTTCCCCGACCCTACACCAAATGCGCATTTCGTAGCGTTGAGCTTCAGATTGTGCCTTCTGAGTATCTCGAAGACCTTCCTCAAATCTCCGACGTGGTCCGTGCTCTTGACGCTTTTGACGACCATGTCATCTATGTATAGTTCAACAGTCTTTCCGAGCAGCTCAGAGAACATCTTGGTGACCATTCTTTGATAAGTTGCACCAGCATTCTTCAATCCGAAAGGCATTACCTTGTAGCAAAATATCCCTCGGGGTGTGATGAATGCGGTCTTCTCCTGGTCTTCCTTCCTTAGAGCTATCTGATGGTATCCTTGGAAAGCATCTAAGAAGCTCATTCTCTCGTGGCCGGCTGTGGAGTCCACCAACTGATCTATCTTTGGGAGTGGGAAAGGATCCTTGGGGCAAGCTTTGTTCAGATCCGTGAAATCCACGCAAACCCTCCATTTTTCGTTTTTCTTCTTCACAACAACAGTGTTGGACAGCCACTGTGGATATAGAATTTCCCGGACTGCTCCAACCTTCAGGAGCCGCTCTACTTCCTCCCGCACGGCTTCGGCGTGTTGTGGTGCTGTTCTTCTTGCTTTCTGGACCACTGGTTTGTACTCTGGTGAAACATTTAGTGCATGGCTGGCAAATTCTGGATCTACCCCGGGCGCTTCATACGGAGTCCACGCAAATACGTCTTGGTATTCTTCGAGGAGGGTCAGCAACTGCGTCCTGTGATCCCCGGACAGAGAATCTCCTATCAAAAACTGCCTCTGGTCTTCGTCTTTTATCACAGATACTGGCACGAGCTTCTCAGCGCATTTTTCTTGAGGAAGGCGTTCTTCGCTGCCTTCCTTGTTCTGTAATTGCTATTTAGTCCCATCAGGGCCTCCTCCTCCTGTTTCCTGGTGCAACTGGGATTTGTGTTTGATCGCGGCCACCAGGCATTGTTTGGCCGCCAGTTGGTCCCCCAGAACTTCCATGACTCTCTGCGGGGTTGGGAACCTCAACCGCTGGTGGAGTGTGGAAGGGACCGCACCCATTCTGTGTAGCCATGGTCTCCCAAGGATCGCATTATAGGGGGAGAAAGCATTGAGAACAAAAAAATTAGTTGGGGTCGAGACCGTTCCAGCTTTTACATTGATCGTTACCTTTCCTGTTGGGACGATTGTCTCTCCGGAGAAGCCGCTGAGCGGCCCTTCAACAAGGCTTAAGTCCTTCTTCTCAAGCCCCAAACCTTTGAACAGAGACTCGTACATTATCTCAACTGAACTGCCGGGATCTATGAGAATCCTCTTGACATCGAACTCTCCGATTCGTAATGTTACTACCAGAGCATCCGAATGGGGTACCTGCACTCCCTCCAAATCTTGATTCGTGAAAATGATCTGCTCCGTCGACTCTTTCTTCAGGGGGACTGGAGCCATTTGTGCCGAATCTCCGATTTGGAACACTTCTCTCAGATGCGCTGCTCTTCTCATCTCTCCTCGCTGATCGTGACTGGTTGTTCCATAATGAATTACGTCAATGATCCCTATGGGGGCTGAATCCTTTATCTTGAGCTTTGGTGCTTCAATACTCTATTGGGAATTCTTCGTCTCGTCAATGTACTGCCTGAGGTGCCCATTCTTCACTAGCTGCTCCAAATGATATTTGTAAGCGCGGCACTGCTCGGTTAGATGTCCGCGCTCCCTGTGATAACTGCAGTACGACTTTCCTTCTCTTGTTGCTGGGTCGCCCGGCATCTTTGCGGGCCACTCAAAGTAGGGCTGATCTTTTATGAAGGGGAGGAGCCGGTAGATCGGCTGCTTAAACACCGTATGTACTGCCATGCAAGTTCCTGCTCGGGGCTAATCAACTGATCTTTTGGATCTCTTGGCTTGGTTCTGCTCGGGCTGCGTCGTCTTTTTATCCATGGGCGGGGCCGCTTCTACTGTCCTGGCTGAACTCTTGGGGTCATCTTCTACTCTGATATGCTCCTCCAGGCGAGTCATGAGGTCTGCCATGCTGAGAGGTGGCCTTTTCGTGAGAGACCGCCTCAGTTTGATATCTTCATTCAGGCCAAACCGGAACGTCTTTACGACTATGTCTTCATCACATGCATCAATGTCGTTATAGACCTCCCAGTATCGCGCTGAATATGACTTCAACGTTTCCCCAGCTTTCATCTTGAGGGCCAGCAGGGCGTCTATCTCCTTGGGCTTCCGCGTATTCGTTATGAACCTTGCAATGAAGGACTCAGACATCTCTTGCCACGAGCGAATGGACCGGTGGTCTAAGCGATCGAACCATCGTAGTCCAACTTCACCTAAACTTGAAGGGAATATGCGACACATGAGGGGATCATTAGAAGTGTGGAGAGCCATGGACTGCCGGTAACGGCTCAGATGTCCCATTGGGTCGCTCTTTCCATCATATACTGCAAGGGGTGGCGGGACGAATCTTGCTGGGAACTTTGCCCGCTCAATTTCAGCTGAAAAGGGAGAGGATGAGATTTGGTGGAGCTTTTTCCAAACCGGGTTGTGCTGGTGCTGGTGAGGAGGTGTCTTAGGGCGATCAAGCTTGCGCCTCTTGGGGGACACTGACCTTTGATGCCTGTGCTTTGACCTTCTGTTATGCTCCTTGTGACTGAGAGTGCGCTTTGGGCTTCCACATGAACCTGAGTGACTCCTGGATCGTTTCCTCCAACGTTGGTCGCCTTTCTCCTTGTCCTCCTCCCTTAAGAGTCTGAGCTCTTCTTCTAGTTCTTCGATTCTCCTCTTTTTTCTGGCTTCCCCAAGGAAGGAGGGCTCTTTAGAAGGTGAGTGGTGCCTTCCTTCAATCCTTCCGTAGGAACGTTGCTCTTCGCGTCTCCTCTGCCCTCCTGGAGCCCGCACCTCAGATCGTACTCTTCTGTGATTGAAGGTTGGCAGTCTAGCACCTCCAAGGTTGTTTTCTGAGACGGCTTCTTCTTCCATCTTTCAAGGTGAGTCTGTAACCTCTTCCTGAATTAGTCTCCCCACAGACGGCGCCAATTGTAACGGGAAATAATTTTGGGTAGGGATAAATGAGTTAAGAACAAGACCTCTTCAGGATTGGTTATGAAGATTAGCCTTCGAAATGGATGAGTAAGCCTGCACAAGCAAAATCAAATGAGAAGGAACTAATCCCCGGTGTTGGGGACTGATTACCTTCCGATGGTAAAGTCGGTCTGATATCAAAGAAGAGAAAGGATGAGTAGTGCAAGTTGATTTTTTCTGTGTGTGATTCTCCAATGAAAAACATACCCGATTTCTGCATGAATGCCCCCTTTTATAGGCTCCTCAGTCACAGGTCATCTGCTGATTTGATTGACTTAATTTTGAACAGTGATGATGTCCTAGGATGGGACATAAGGATGTCTGTCCATCCTCACGTGCGTGGGTTGCCCCGAAACATTTATGACTTTGTGTGCTTGCCCCCACGTGGGATATTACCTGGCAGGTCACCTCGCAGTTTAGCATTTAATGCCCTCAACCACCCATCTGACTCGTATTGAATGCGGGGATTTGGAGTATCCGTGGTCCGGTCAGGCACGTCATCACTTAATAGGTCCGCCCTGATGGTGTTCAGGTCCGTGCATCTCCTCTACTGACAAATCCGTTCCGCCTCGGACTTCTAATTTAAAAATTTTTCCTCACAATAATCTAGTATCTACTCTTTATTAAAAACCTTACCCTATGTATGCTTCTTGCACTAATAGGCATAATCCAGTTGTTGGTACTTTAATTATAACAATATTTTGAAACTTTATGATATATACATAAATAAGAGAATATTAAGAGATGCGAATCTACATTCCTTTTTGCCTTTTTGGCCTCTTAAGTCTTAACCAGTATTACTTAGAATATACTACGACTACGCAACTATGCATATCATACTTTTCCCATGCTGGCGAGAAATTTCCACGAAATGGCATGGGGGATCAACTACCGATCAAGTGGGAAGGTAAAGGATTCTCTTCCAAGTGGAAACACACATAACAAACACACCAATTGATCAGGTCATGATCCATTGGGAACATGACGCAAGGGCAAGCATACATATACTTCCAACAAAGAATGTAAAATATTAACTTATTTATTAGGGTTGTAAACAACTTTGGCCTGACTTTTGTCTTGTTTAAATTTGACTTTTTATAATTATAAAAGTTCTATCTAGAATTGAATTTGATTCGAATTTTAAAACTTAGAAAAAAATTACATTTTAAACCCCAAATAAAATGTAACAAATTAAAGTTTCAAAAATAACAAATAAAATTATATATTAATTTAACAATAAAAAATTAATTTTGAGTTTTTTTTTTTTTTTTAAATAAAAAATTAAATTCTAAATCTTTATTAAAATCCTGTACACAATACCAAATAAATTTGTTGAGTTTGTGAATCATTTAATGAGCCCATTAATTCGGTATCATTTGTATTATACCAATTGTAGCCTGCAGCCTTATAAGTCTATGGTCCATTTCCTCAACCAAAAAAAAAAAGTCCATGGCTCAAAAGTATAAGTTGACACAAAGCCTCAAGACCTAATTTTATATGACAAAAAAGGAAGAAGAATAAGTTTGATACAATTTTATCTACGAATGAAAAATGGCTTCGCTTTACATGATAATTCATGATTAACATCATGATCTAATTGTATTTTTAGTTATATAATTTAATCATGATCTAATTGTATTTTTAGTTATATAATTTATTTAATGTATCATATGACTTATTTAAATAATATTAAAAATTATCGTAATAGATTGTAACAAAATGTTACAAACCAACCTGCCTACATCTCTTAATACACTTCGTTGACTAACGAGGGGAGTGAACCCTTGGGACTAACAAGCAACGACGTTGCCATGGGGTCGCTCATCTTACTATAGGATAGCAGTCTCTATGGAAAGAAGATAGATTGTGCTTCACTAGCCCAGTCCATGCACCTACAGTACCCAAACGGGTACTCTGTTTTTTATTTTTTGGATAGTTTTGTATCATCGTTCTTCCCGTAAAATGTATGACAAAGAAAGTAGTATACACGTGGGCAGGTTGATGACACGTTATATACAAGAGTTCCACGCGTTAATCACCTAAACACAAGGTCTGCATGCAACCGTGGTCTCATGCTCGTTTTAACTTACAATGAAACCCTTCAAACTCAACCATCCTATAAGTGTAAACCAGACATTATTGCATAATCAGAGAAACCTCATATTCTCATTGGTCTTATGCTCTTACCAGAGAGACTAAAGAGCAAAAGCACTACCCGAAGAAGGTGATGATGATGATAGGACGAGGAACAAGTACAACTCTAACATGCACGGTGGGTGTTGCAGTCTTAACCTGCGCACTAACAATCTCTACAGCCCTTCAAGAATATTATAACACTAACCCACAACAAGACCCAAACATATTCCAAGTCACTAGTGAATTAGGCAGGGAATTCTTGGACAATGATCTTCTGGGTACTGAGAGAAACTTCAAGATTTTCATGGACAAGTACGAGAAGAGGTATGCTACGAGAGAGGAGTACATGCACCGCCTTGGGATATTCGCCAAGAACATGATCAGGGCTGCCCAGCACCAAGTGATGGACCCCACGGCAATCCATGGGATCAACCCGTTCTCTGACCTTTCAGAGGAGGAGTTTGAGCAGCTATACACTGGTGTGAGAGGTGGGAGTCCCATGGATGTGGTTAAGGAGAGTGCACCATTGTTGGAAGAGGTTGGTGGTTTGCCTGAGAGCTTTGATTGGAGAGAGAAAGGAGCTGTAACTGAGGTTAAGATGCAGGTCAAAATTCTACTCTTATAACTTATTTTACTAGTTTTTTTTCTTTTTTCTTTTTAATTAATATATTTTTACATTTTAGTTTAATATATAAGATTTACTTTTTTTTTAGAAGAATATATAAGATTTAGTAGTTTGCAATGTTATCGCATCTATTTATAGGACGGTTAAGATTTTATTTTTTATGTATTATTATGCGGTTTGAGTACCTGACCTCAGGTGTTAGTAAGCCATAGACCACAATTCGCTAGCTAAAGTTTGGATGGTATAGATTTCAAGCTAGAATAAAAATAGAAGCAAACATAATTGCTTCAAAAAGAAGGATGATTTTAATTTGGACTATTTTACTTTTGGAAGAAATAACACATGGTTTAATTAACTGAATGATTTAAATATGGACTATTTAATTTGGAGTTTAAACTCATTTTTCGTTTTTTGTTTTATTACATGCTGTTAAAGTTGTTTCAAAAAGATACTTACCATTTTTAAATTTCTTCATTTTAACTCAATTTAATGTCTTACGAGGAGTTTTACAAATATCGACTCGGGCTTCGATGTGAGTTTCAATTTAGTTTATAGATTTTTAATTTGAACAATTAACTCTTAGACTTTAGATTGTGACAAATCAAACATTTTATTAATATTTTCAGTTAAAACCTAATAGCTTCCACCACATGATCTGCACATGAAAATAATGATATTATCAAAATTAAAGATGATGTGGCAAAACTATGTGCAAATCACATGATCAGAATAAATTGACACTCATATCAAGGGTGTTATTTGTAAAATCTTTTTTTTTGTAATATTCATAAACTTATGTCTTTGTCAAAAATTTCGAAAATTTATTCAAGCATTATGTTGTTGATTGGGTTCAGCTTTATTATTATTATTATCATTTTTACCAAAGAGTCCGTAACAATAATCCCTTTTGCATGTTTCAGCAAAAAAAAATCCCTTTTGCATGCAAACTCAGCGCAACCCTATTCCAAATTCTCCACTTGTTAGTGTGAGAATGGGCTTGCATGGGAATTGGGACACGATCCCATAAAGGAATGGGCTTCAGTCCAGGTTTGGGCTTGTTAATAAATTTTCAAGGGAATGTCTTATATTTTTATCCAAGGAAGAAGAGAGTAAGAACCCCAACCCCTAACTCATAAAAGAAAAAAATGGTGAGTGGTTCAGGGTTAAGATGTTATGTAATCAGGTCAAGTTAAGGTGCTACTACAGGAAGGGTAAATATTGTCTCACATTACTCACACCACACACTAACTAGGTGTAGACATATATTCACAAATTATATGGACATCAACATCACAAATGTCTACAATTTATGAATACATATCCACACTTAGGTGTCGTGTAAAGTGGTGTGAAATAAGATAGTGAAAGAACAATCATTGTCCTGAAGGGATAGCAAGGCATTTGGTATGCATTGCATTAGGGATTTAGGGTGGAATTATTTAGTGCACTTAGTGTATTATACATTCCTCTCAAATAAAGGTGGACCCCACATGTGGGTCCCACACATGTAATCCATATTTATGTGAGAAGAAGGTGTAGTGCATTGGGTGCACTAAATTGGGACCTCTAACGTGTGTTTTGAGCTTTATGGTAAATCTTATTTATTCAAACACTGCGTTCTTGATTGGGTTGGGCTCGGCTTTAGCTTTATTATTATTATTATTATTAAATAGTCTATAACAATGATCCCTTGTGCAAACTCAGTGCAACCCGATTCCAAATTCTCCACTTGTTAGTGTGAGAATTGGATTGGGAGTTAGGACACGACCCCATAAAGTAATGGGCTTCGGTTCAAGTTTGGGCTTATTGGAGTTTCAAAGGAATGTCTTTTTTATATTTTTATCCAAGGAAGAAGAGTAAGACCCTCCCTAAAACCAAAAAAATGGTGAGTGGTTGCGGGTTAAGATGTTACGTACTATCAATCTCTTTGTTTTATGATACGTCGGCTTTTTAATAGATAACCAAGTTGAGATAAGGTGCTACAAAGGAAATGGTAAATATTGTCTCACATCACTCATATATACCACAACACCAACCAACTAAGTGTGGACATACATCACAAATTTTGGACATCAATGTTCACAAATGTCCACAATTTGTAAATATATATCATAACTTAGGTGTTGTGTAAAGTGATGTGAAATAAAATAGTGAGACGCACCATTGCCCCAAAGGAAAGGAAAGCATTTGTTATGCATTAGGGATTTGGGGTGAAACTATTTAGTGGCCTTGGTGTATATTATACATTCCTCTCACATAATGGTAGACTCCATATCTTGGTCCCACACATGTGATCCACGCTTATGTGAGAGGAAGGTGTAATGCACCGGATGCACCGAACAATTTCTCATATTTGGGTGTTTTGAGCTTTATTGCAAATATTTTATTTCGGTAATAAAATAAACAAACTCATCAAAAGTAGGATTTATAAAAAAAAAGAAAAAAAAAGTCAACTCCATGCAAGACTATATATTTATGGTGCTATTTTTCTTTCTGCAGGGTGCATGTGGATCATGTTGGGCTTTTAGCACTACAGGAGCTATTGAAGGAGCCAATTTTATTGCAACTGGGAATCTAGTCAATCTTAGTGAACAACAACTTGTTGATTGCGATAACATGGTCAGCTACTTAGACCCAATTTCATGCTCAAATTAAAATCCTTCTTTATAACTTCTTATCTTGCTAAGAAATCTAAAGATCTTGGAGTTTTGTGTGTTTTGTTTATCCAATGCTTATAAAAATGTTTGATTTGCAAGCATTATATACCCTTAATGATCTCAAATAAGTTAAACTCTTAGATAGATATATACTATCTTAACTAAAAAATCCCAATCTCCTTTAGGTCTAAATTGAATTATAATAATTCCCATAATGATTTCAAATAAGTTAAACTTTTAGTTGGGGTACCTTCTTTTGTTTCTTTTTCTGTTCGGTTGTCTTTAATTGTATAATTTTCTCTTGCATTTAAGTTCTCTTAAAAAATTATCTACTATATATCAAAGCAAATAGTCTTGTATATGATCATATTTATGACGTATGATTTACTCTAATAGTAGAAAATCAATATTTGTATTTTTTAGACATATGTATATGTTTGTGTATGTCATGTGTATATATTTGCGTATATATGTTTTCTTTTTCTATAAATTGGTGTCCCAATATCATAATTTAGCATCCGAAACAAAAATTCCCAACCTCATCTTTGCCTATATTACTAGTAAAAGCTAACTAAAAAGTTGTTGAGTTGCAGTTATGATGAATATCGATATTTATTTATTTATATGTCTTACAATTAAATGAATTGTATTGCATTGGTTTTAATCTCTTTCTAATGCATAGAAACATTTTTTTTTTTTTTTTTTTTTTCTAAATTTTTTTGCAGTGCGATGTGAAGGACAAGACTGCATGTGACAGTGGATGTAATGGAGGCCTTATGACAAATGCATACAAATATTTGCTCGAGGCAGGAGGGTTAGAGGAGGAGAGTTCATACCCCTATACAGGGACACGGGGTGAATGCATGTTTAAGTCAGAGAAAGTAGCCGTTAGAGTTGTCAATTTTACCAATATCCCTAATGATGAGGACCAAATTGCAGCATATTTAGTCAACCACGGTCCTCTTGCAGGTAATCTTTTAGAAATAGCCATATATATTGGTCCATATTATGGTATACCTTTTGAATGGAGTATATGCACCTTAAAATCACACAAGTGATGTTAGAGATATTATAAATTTTATTTTATATATAGGTATTACAAACTGATGTGTTATCAATCATAAAAATATATTTCAATCATTTATTATTATTATTATTATATGTTGACGTGTGACACCAATCATACTTATTACCACGTTAGTTTATAAGTCTACGTCTTTTGTAGCTAGTAAAATTGATAATAACTTTAACATTTTTCTAAACATAATTACTCTGTCATCATCTTTGCTACCTTATAAACAGTGACACTAATATCAAATGTTGATCTCTGATATTCAGTTGGGTTGAATGCGGTGTTCATGCAAACATACATAGGTGGCGTCTCATGCCCTCTTATTTGTGCCAAGAAAAGGATCAACCATGGTGTATTACTCGTGGGGTATGGTGCAAAGGGGTTTTCCATTTTGAGATTTGGCTACAAGCCCTATTGGATCATCAAAAATTCATGGGGTAAGAAATGGGGTGAAAATGGCTATTACCGCCTTTGTCGGGCCCATGGCATGTGTGGAATGGACACTATGGTCTCTGCAGTTGTGACTCAAGCCTCCTAAACGAGCCTTTTGCCATATAGTTCTGCTCCTTTTGAATATTATTATATTAGTAATAAATATAAACATGCCCTATTATGGAAGTATACAATAGGGAGTTTGCTTGTTTGGTATTCTGCAAAACAATTACATCCAACAATCATATAAATTTATGTGTGCATAATGCATGCTCTTTTTGTATCAACCTCGAGCTGGGAAAATCCAGAGCATCCTGTTGCTAAGAAATGTTAAAGATAAGGATTTGGGGCATTTAGTTACCACTTGTTCAAGCAAGAGCTCACGTGCATTTAGAAGTTTAATAATATTAATTTCTATAGTTTGGTCAAGGAGACTTTGCCTGCGTTAGTGTATATAGTGTCGTATGCTGGTCCTTAGCCACACAAAAAAATGTGTTATATTAATATTTTAATGAAAATTGAGCACCTGGCATGGGTATTCGAAGAATTGTCTGAAAACCTTTAAGTGAGTTTCTTAGATTTAACTTTAAATAAAATGGGTATTTGAAAAAATGCCGAAAAACTACTAAATAAATTTCTTAAATTTAAATTTAAATTAAACACAAAATGGGAGGTGCTAAACATTTTATTACACCTCAAATACAATATAAATTGGCGAAAATATGTTTCAATTAAAATTTGACAAAATCGGTCCTTAAATTATTCAAATAGATGGGTCGAAGGGAGAGGGAGAACGATAGAAAAGAGACAATTAAGCTATATTGAATACATGCACCAAATTACGTATATTCAGGTAAATGCTATATATCCTAAATTATATTAATTTGGTTTGTAGGTGTTAACCAATTTTCTTTGTCCCTCTCTCTCTCTTTGTCTGTCACAAATGGTTTCAACCCATTTATCCCCCTTATTCTCTTAGCCATAGAAATCCCTCTTAAGTTTGTTTCTAGTAAGGGTAAAACCAAGTAAGGGTAAGATATATAAATCATCCATGAGATGTAAACTAATAACATAAACTATCAAGATTTTTTGAAAATATCTAGTTTGTTCCCTAAGTGTAATAAGTTTTGGAAAAAAATATATAAACGGTGTTAAGTGTTGTTTGCACTTAATGGATAAATTAGATATTTTTGAAGAGTTTGAATAGTTTCTATCATTCTTTCAAACCTCCGGATTGGTTTTTGCATTTTACTCTTCTAGTAAAAATCACTCTGAGGTCATCTAAACTTAATTTATTAACTAATTTTCTTGAGAATGTTTTTTCCCCAAGAAAATATTCCAAATGGAAACAATTATTAAAAGCAATAATTGAAATTCTTCTAGAACTTACTTTTGATCTTGCAAGGGCCAGAATCTAGTATGGGAGGGAGTAGAACAAGTGCAGATTGTGTGGGTGTAGTGGTTGAATTGTCGGTGGTTTCTTCGTCGCTAATTAAGGAAAGATAAGACTTGAAAATAACAGTATCTATGAGCCACTTGTGATCTAGCTCATTGATTGTGTTTGGTTTTGAGTTGTGACTCTATGAGTACTATGTGGTCATGGACAATCCTTAAAATCCAATTATACATGCATTAACAAACACAAGAAAACAGACAGATCATGAAGAAAATCATGCACGTACAATTCACATAAGATTCATATCAAACCATGCTATTACGAGAATAATTTTTTACTTTTTTTATTTATTTAAAAAAACCCTAAACTTAGATGTATAAGCATTTATTCTTTCGTCCACAAATTCTCTCTCATATTATCTATATTGAATACGTGTATACCAAATTTATCATAGAATTTCAAATTAAAGTGAAAGAATTTACCAATCCCCTCAAATGGTGGTAATCGTTGATTGGATGATCGATGACAACCCTTAAAAACCCTAAAGGAATACAACTCAAGAAAATTGTTAACAAGCCTTAGAAATTTACATAAAATTTCATCAAGAGCAATGGTGTAGCCACGTTAAGCCTTGGCTGGGCTATAGCCCAATCAAGGTTTTTATATATATATATATATATATATAAATACCTTAAATTAAGTAATTAGCCTAGTTAAGAAATTTTTTTTTGCAATTAGCCCACTCTAAAAAAATTTTCTGCCTCCACCCCTGATCAAGAGAACTCTTAGAAAGAAGTTTTTGTAACAAAAAGTACTTGAATTTCGAAAACTAAAACCTAATGCAAGACTAGGGTGTTGCAAAAGAACATGTACAACATTATTTTCCCTCTCTAAAAGTCTCCCCTCTTAAATGTCTACTGATAATAGTAAATAAAGTCCACTAAAGATATTCATGTCTATCTCTACAGTGAAGGAAAAAAAATCAAAATTATCTAGTTGAGAATTAATTGGCTACTTTGACTTGGCTTTGGTTGTTAACTATCATGTTCTACAAGTTATTGCCATGTTGGCGTTCTTCATCAGTGATATAGCTAGCCATAATAAGGTTGTGGGTATGCTTCAACATTTTATTTGGTAGAAAAGGAATTAAATTAATGCATCAACAACTACATATCTGATTATCAATAATGCTAAATTTGGTTGTTAACTATCATGTTCTACAAGTTATTGCCATGTTGGCGTTCTTCATCAGTGATATAGCTAGCCATAATTAATAAGGTTGTCGGGTATGCTTCAACATTTTATTTGGTAGAAAAGGAATTAAATTAATGCATCAACAACTACATATCTGATTATCAATAATGCTAAATTTGGTTGTTAACTATCATGTTCTACAAGTTATTGCCATGTTGGCGTTCTTCATCAGTGATATAGCTTGCCATAATAAGGTTGTCGGTATGCTTCAACATTTTATTTGGTAGAAAAGGAATTAAATTAATGCATCCACAACTACATATCTGATTATCAATAATGCTAAAAGTTAAATTATTTATATATATACTACACTGTACAAATTAATTGGGAAATTGAGGAGAGAATGATTTCGGCAGTTGGATTACTGAAATCATCATCATTACTTATTGAAATTCAATTAAATTAAATCAAGTTTTTTTTTTTTTTTAATTCACTTTTCATATGAGCTCGCCATCTTACTACTCCATGGGATGTAGTTATTATTATTTGTAATACCCGGTCTCAAAAAAAAAAAAAAAAACAAGGGGGTTTATTTTTAGGGTCAACTTAGTAATTTTGATAATGGAAGTTAGTAATATATGGACAGAATTTGGCTATAAATTGGTTTGTAGTTAGCTTATTACAACGCACTACGTGGCGATTAATAAGATCATCAACTTGTACTTTTAGTCACATGACCTATTTAATGAGTCATGTGACTAATTAAATAATACATGTGGATAGTCTTATGAGTTGTCACGTAGTAAGTTGTAGCAAGCTGACTATAAAATAGTTTGTAACCAAACTTTGTTCGTAATATATATACTTTAGATTAGAAACCCTAATCGCAATAAAACCTATTACTTGTTTCTAACTCAAAATAATCATAAAGAGAATATGTTGCTTAAGGATTTTAAAGAAAGGAGGCTAGCAAATTTTTTAGGTTGGAATTGTGGATCTTTAGAAGAAAGAAAGTTTTAGAGAGATATTCTAAAATTTTGCAAGTTTACTTGAGGTAACTACGTAACTTTTTCTTAACTAGCTATATTTTGCTAAAACTTCCCTATTTTATTTATTAAATATTCATTTGTATTTCATTACAGATTATTTTTCTAATTATTTTAGATACATTGATTTAAAGAAAAGAATTAGAGTTTCTTCTTTGTGAAATATTATAAATGTATTTGATTTAGTTAGTTATTTAGAAATCTCTATTTCTTCAATTGGGATCAAGAATTTTGAACTCCTTATAAATTATATATATAATTTTCCATTGCACTGTGATATATTTTCTTAAATCTATGAGATTTATTCTATGAAAAGTTATCTATTTTATTTGAATATATGTTTGATCAATCTTTTTCAAACTATGAGTTATTTATTGAGCCTCTCAGCTCACCCCCCTCTTCTTCCCCAATTTCAAATAAGAAGGAGTAGAAATCTTGGGGTCTCATTAAGGTGGTGCGGGTGTGAGAGGAATTAGGATTTGACTCTAATGAATGCTAGACACATCGTTATGTGGCTATTAGAAGATTTATTTTTATATTTGAGGAATTTATATTAGTTGTAATTTTTTAATATTCCTTTAGCTGTTAATTCATTAGAGACTATTTAGTTTTGAACTGTCAAATTTTCAATTATGAATGATTAGTCAAAGATTTTGAACTTTGTTGAGGCCTTGCACACAAAGATAAGATAAATATTATTGAGTGTGCAGTCGTTGTCACGTGCCGAGCTCACACCTTGGATTCGGGACGTGACATTATCTAATACTATTAAAAGGGTTCATGCCCTCATATCCAATTTAATGTACTATCAAAAATACCTCTCACATCTTCTTATATTCCTAATTTAATTACTAACTTCAAATAATAATGGGTGTTTGCAAAAAGGGTATAATAGTCGCATCCAAATATAGAAAAATATCCACTTTAATGCACAGACTAAAATATCCCATACTTAAAATCAATTGATTTGCTTTTAAAATAAAAAAATAAAGGTTAAAAGAGTAATCTATTGATATGCTCAAATTCAAAAGTTAAAATGATCACAATTCCACGTTCATGTTTTACAATTGTTTTTTTTTTCTTTGTTTTTTAAGTCTCCCTTTTTTTTCTCTCTTACATCTCCCTTATCTACTCCACTTTCTAATTTCCAACTTCCCGCTAACTTCACAACTCCTCATTTACTCAACTTTTATCATTATCCAAAATAATCCTATCTCATCTCTCATTCCCTCAAAATAAACAAATTAATTAAAAAAAAAACCTTCCTATTAACTCACGTTCAAATTTGTCTCTCCCTTTATTTTCTCTCACAATTTCCCTTATCTTCCTATCTCATCTCTCATTCCCTCAAAATAAATAAATAAATAAATAAACCTTCCTACTAACCCACGTTCAAATTTGTCTCTCCCTTTATTTTCTCTCACAATTTCCCTTATCTTTATAACTATCAATTTTTTGAAGAACTACTTCCCAAAAAAAAAAAAAAAACTACATATAAGAAAATTAAAAAATTCATGACTATATATCTCAAAAATTTTAAAACCCACTTCATTCAAATCCCGAAATTTAAACTATTATTTAAATAAATAAACTAATAAAGGCATTCTTACTAATATAAAATCAAATAGTTATTGGTTACTTAAAAAAAAACTCAAATGGTTACTCAAAAAAAAGTTTTCGTAGATCTATCATTATCCAAAATACTTACATTTCATTAAAAATTAAAAATTCTATATTTGACTCCCACTAAAATTCCTATTTAAAAGACAGTTTCTCATAAAGATACAGTTACCCACTTTATGAGATATTCTCTCTTTTAAATTGTAGGCCCAAACAATTTTTTCACAAAATTGTGTATCTCAACTCTTAACTCTCATGATCAAAAAATTCTCAACTCTCAATTCTTATGGTAAAATCCTTTTCTTTTTTCTTTATTATGTCTATAATTCTCGCTTGATTTTTATAAACACATATTAGAGGACTTAGAAACGGTAAAATCATTCCAAAAAAAAAAAAATTGCATAATATGATTGTTGTGGATTAAATTTTTTTCCTTATGTTTTTGTGTTTCTATGATAAAAAGTCCCGACTCCCGCGCCAGGTTGGTTTTTAAGGTTAGAGTTTAATCGTCTAGCATCTAAAAGGATTTTTTTTTTTTTTGGTTTTATGGATGTGATTTGTGGATTAAGACCTTCAATTATGGTGTTATTTATTTTTCTAACGATTAATTTGTTTGGGTGTTTTTTCCTTTTGTGAATTTTCAGAATTTATGGGAGTTTCACAGAGTGACTTTCAAATCAAGGTTAAGAAATACTCAAGTAATTGCAATGCCTAATTTTTAAAAATTATGTTAGAGTTGTTTTATTTTATTTTTATTTATTTTATTTTTTAAAGGTCCATGTTTCTGAATAGGTGAACTAAAAGGTGAGAGTTTAAGATATGAATGCTTGAAAATTAAATTTGAAGCTTTTTTATTCAGTTACTTGCTTCCAATTTTTTTTTTTTTTTTTTAAATTAACTATGCTAATGAAAATGTGGAAATGTATAGCCTGCAAAATGTGTGAATGTTTGAAATGGTTCCAAAAAAAAAAAAGTTTAACTCCGGCTTTTGATTGGAAAAAAAAGAAAAGAAAAGAAAAAAAATACAATAATCTCAACTCATATTCTTTGATGATACATGGATCAAGGAATCAAGCTGAAATAGTGGTGCTATTGAAGAATTGGGAAGCAGATAGAGGGGGATCGTTTTATAATGGTACAGGTTTTTTGATTTGTGAGGGCTTTGAGTTTTAGTGATAGACTTCAACATGAGAGAGAAGAGAGGGGGGTAGATGCATTGTTCTGGAGCAAATCCATTGTTGGGAAAGATAAGGGGGTACGAGATTCAATGTTAATGAAATGAATGCATAACAACCACGCACTTGTTGCTAATGAATAATCTAATATTACTTTGTTTTGTTTATTTGTTTTTTTTAATAAAATAGTCATTATTAAATTTTGTATTCTCAATATAGGTTTATAGCAAATATTGTTTGGAAATAATTGGTATGCTTAATGTAGTGGATTATGCATTTCAACGAGAAAAAAAAAAATGTAGTGGATTATCATGCAATTTGATTGGATGGAATTCTCTATCAATATTTTTATGATCTAAATATTTTTAATTTAGGGCTGTGTAGTAATGCAATTATTTCAATGGACAAATGTGTAAAACCCTGAGATGCTCTATACGAATATATTCCTTTTAAATATATTATTGAGATGCTCTATAACTTTTATTCCTTCTTCGCCTGTAAAGATTTTGTACCTTACTTAATTGTTGAGATATCTAATATTAAAAAATATATGTGAGAAGTGAAATAAACACTTTACTTCTTTAAAAAAAAAAAAAAAAAAGAAAAAAAAAAGCACTTTACTTCACTTTTGAGCTTTTCTTAAGCTTCTAAACATAGGTTGTTTTTTTTTTTTAAAATTAAAATTGTAACCAACATACTCAAAACTTGGTACTAATCTTACATTGTTTAATTTTAAAAGAAGACTTTGGTGCATGTTAAAATTTGAATTTTAGGTTTTAGAACTTTTAGATTTTAAACTCAAAAAATAAAAAGATTTTTTAGTTTTTAGTTTTTTTATTTATTTATAAAAACAATAGCCTCTAAACACCCTTGAAGCCCGTGTAAAAGAAAGAATAGTAAGGAAAATAAATATGTTAATGACATTGACACCAAAGTAATAAGTTTTATTGATTATGGAAAAAATGCATCAAGGATACTAGACGTATTTGGTGAAAGCAATTAATTTTTAACAGAATAATAATCAAAGAAATCCAAAAATTGGAGAAAGTAAACAAAGTGAGTTGCAATCATCCAATCAAAAAAGCTTCAAAACATAAGAAGCTTCAGCCTTCAGGTCTAAAATGTTCCGTTCATATCCCTCAAAAGTCTTAGCATTTCTTACCCTTCACAAGCTTCAAATAAAAAAATAAAAAAAGACTGTACAATTTATCCAAAAAATGAAAAGAGCCTCTAAATACGTGCATAGCGCATGTAAAGAGACTAATTATTATTATTTTGATAAAGTTTCGTAGTTATTATTAATTGCCATGATGTTGGTGTACTTCAATATTTTCTCTAGAGAATTGGCTGTCTTTTGACTATTGGCTTTGGCTGTTAACTGTCATGTTCTACAAGTTATTGCCATGGACTGCAACGTGTCCTTCAAGTCTACAACATTTGTATTGCTTGCCATGATCAGGCTGCTGGCATGGTCTGCTTCAACAATTTATTTGGTAGAAAGGGAATTAAATTCATTAACAACTAACCACCCCACATCAAAATCGCTTTAATACATTACATTGACTTTGTCGCAAAAAGCCAATAACATACGGACACACCTATTTTCAAGAGCGATATCTCTCATGCAATCTTATAAAGAAAAAAAAAGAAAAAAGATATCTCTTATGCAATACTAAAACAGTATGAAAAATTATCAGTGGAGCATAACAATACTTTTCAGATATGAAAATTATTAGTAGATCATACATACGTGAATGATGGAGAATGTCACGAATTTAATTAGTGGGATTCACCATTCAAATAAGAGTGAGAGTACATATTTATTATATTCTAGGAGGTACTAAATATTTATTGAAAAGTATTGCACCAACAATATTTTTCTTGCTGTCAAATGAAAAGTGACTTTCATCTCGACTGTCGAATGAAAAAGTAACTAAATTACAAATTACACTATCTAAATTTGGTCAAAGTTCAATTCAATTCTCTAAGTTTTAACCGTTTCAATTTATTTCTCTAAGTTTGTTTTCGTTTCAATTAAGGCTCTGTTTGTTTCACCGTAAAACGTCATTTGGAAAACAACTCATTTTCCAAATAACATTTTCTAGAAAACTAACTCATTTTCCTGTGTTTGGTAGCGATCTTAAAAATAATTGGAAAATGTTTTCATGTGTTTGGTACGCACAAAAAAATCATTTTCCAAAACACATTTTTTAGAAAACGTTTTATGGTGTTTGGTATATACGTTATTTCATAATCCACAAACATTATAATTTCATACTTCTCATAATTCAAAAAATCAATCATTCTTCTCATAATTCAAAAAATATTGGGGGAAGAACAAGAAGAACAAATATAAAAATATTGACTTTGAGGTGTGTGGAATCACCATCTTTTAAGACAATATTTGCCTCCACTCCTAAAGAGTTTGTTAATGGGTTCCTAGAAAATTATCTTCAGAATACAATAAAGTATAAATTTTAGTATAACAATTTTGAATAATTCTATGAAATTCCATAGCCCCACATTTCGCATACATTGTCAAAAGAGCCGTTGAAAGTAACACATTAGGTTCAATCCCATTATTTTTTAGACAAGAATGAACCCATTTGCCTCTGTCAAGGCTCCCCAAGTTCGCGCATGCAGTTAGGACACTCACAAGGGTAGCCTCATTTGGCTTAGCCTCTCCTCCATAGTTTTAAAAATCGGACCGGTGAGAGAACTGGAAAAGGGAGTGATTCCCGTACTAATGATCCGACCGGGGTCGGATTGGTGGTCGAACCGGTGACGTCATAAATAATTAATTAATAATTTTAAAATTATATAAATAATTAAATAAATACAAAAAAATTTGTAACTAATAATATAGGGTTAACAAATATATAGCAAATTTTAAAATACTTTATATGAGTTTTCACATTTTATATTTTGTGAAAAAAATCAAAACTAAGCAAAATATAACTATGTAAATATGTAACTAAACATGTTTACATCACAAAATAATCATCTTTAAACCAAATAAGTTCTGAATTCCATTACATCCAAACAACAAAGAACGATAAATGTTCATTTGATAATCAAAACTAAGCAAAATGTAACTAAACATATGAACATTATAAAATAATGATCCTTAAACCAAATAAGTTCTAAATTCTATTACATCCACACAACAAATAACGTTAAATGTTCATTTGATAGCATTAAACAAGTCTCAATAGTCATTTTATAATACATAATTGAAATAATGATCCTTAAACCAAACAAGTTCTTAATTCTATTACATCCACACAACAAATCGAGAAAATTAATAAAAACGCAGAAAAACCAGAAAGAACACTATGAACATTAACACTTAAACTCAGCAAAAACCCAGCAACAACAAGAAAAAACATAGGAAAATATAACACTAAAAAGCAAGAACACTCCAGCTCAGAGCTCAGCAAGCAAGAACACATTTCCAACAATAACAGAGCAAGAAAAAAAAAAAAAAAAAAAAAAAAACCCAAGAGTAAGAACACAACAGGAACTCAACAACATTATTGATCCCCCCACAAGCTGATTCACCAAAGCCATCAAAAAATTACAACCAATTGTTTTTTTTTTTTTTTGATTTTTTGGGGAAAAAAATGGATTCACCAAAGCCAAATTGATTCGCCATTTTTGGCATCTATAATCCCCATCAAAGCCACAATCCTCAATCCATTCGACCATATCTTAACTTGTTGGATTGAAACCCATTCGAACCACTGTAGTGGAGCAAGAGAGCAAGAAAGAGAGGTTCAGATCGAGTACCTCAAGCGGGTTTCTCAAACACCCAAACGTCGCTGGACTCGACCCAACCCACCACCGTCTAAAGCTCCTGGTTCCCTCGGCCTGAGAAAGCGATAGAGTAAAGAGAGAGAAAGGACAAGAGAGACCGAGAAAGAAGTGAGATCCAGTCCTCACCCACCGCGGCCCTAGTTCGACGCCAGGGACACTATCATTCACCTCTTTTGTTGTGCAACCACCCAAAAGAGCGATCTTTCTCTCTCCGCCATTAACAGCCAAACCTTGTCATTGAGAGAGAGAGGGCTTCAAATCTGAGTTTTTTTGTTGTTGATAAGATCAAAGAAATTGAAAAAAATTTGACCAAAACAGTGCAGTTTTGGAATTAGTGGAATTAGGCCAAAACTGGTTCAACCGCTCCTGTTTGCAATTTTTATGGTCGAACCGGCGGTTTCCGGTTTTTGGCCTATTTTTCTAATTTTTCGGTTTTTTTAGAGAACCAGACCGGATTGGACACTGGTCCCCGGTTGAACCAGTCGGTCCGGTCCGGTTTTTAAAACCATGCTCTCCTCCTTCTATCATACTATCAAACAATCTCAAGCATTCATTGTAATCCTTACTCCGCACATAAAGTGCCAACATCATATTCCAAGAAACCACATTCCGCAAAGGCATTTGATCAAAAAAATAACGAGCCACCAAAACATTTCCAATCCTAGCATACCCATCAATCATACAATTCCAAGAGACAACATCTCGAGTTGTCATTCTCACAAACAACCCTTTTGCTACCTCCATATCCCCAATCCCCACATACCCTGAAATCATAGAATTCCAACTAAAAACGTCTCTCTCATTCATTTCATCAAAAAGCTCACGCGCAATACCAACTTCCCCATTCTTCACATACCCGTCAATCATCGTATTCCAAATCACCAAATCCCAGTCAGGCCCTGCATCAAACACCATCCGAGCATCCCCAATCCTCCCACAAACCGAGTACATATGAATCAATGAGTTCCTCACAAACAAATCTGACTCAAACCCGAATTTCACCACTCGGGCATGAGCCTTTTCCCCTTCTCTCAACGACCCAATGTCCGCGCACACCTTCACCAAAAGTGGAAAAGTATAATGATTAGGCGAAACCCATTTCCCAACCATTCTTCCATAGTAAAACCCCAAAGCACTACACGGGTCATTGGAATCACATAGCTTCTCATAATAGTATTACACATAAAAGCATCTGGTTCATCAAGGCAATCAAATACATAAACGGCATGCGACATGGTGAGGGAAAAAGAGCAGAGCTTCTTCACAACTCGGCTGGCAAATAGAGAGTGCTGGAAGAGGGAAGAGACAATGAGCTACGTGTGGACTTGGTTGAAGTGCCAAATGGTAGAGCATGATTCCAAGGCTTGCAAGAACTAAACTGAAATGGGTATTTGAGCATTTGGCAAAATTGAACTGAGATTTTCTAAATTCAAAATTCAGATGAACACAACTGAACTGATTGAGCAACAGAAGAGAGATAGAGCTTGAGAAAAGAGAGAGGGCTTGAGAAGAGAGAGAGCTACAGAGAAAGAGATAGATAGCATGAGAGAAGAGAGAAGAGAGAGCTTACCGAAGAGAGAGCTTACTGATGAGAGACTGAGAGGCGCACGAATGAGAGTGAGGATGCTCTGTTTAGAGTGTTTTACGGAAAACTCGGGCGTAAAACAATTAGATGTAAAATAGTGTATTTTTTTTTATCAGTTTTCCATTGATTAAAAGATGGTTTTCTGTTGACCATATTTTCTGGTGTAACCAAACACCGGAAAACACGTAAAACATTTTACAACAAATGTTTTACGGTGAAACAAACGGAACCTAAGTCTTCTATCTATTTACCAATTGAATAAAAACTATTCAAATTTTTTACCAATGAAGGATATTTATTCAACTTGTACGTGCCTTGAGCATTCTTGAACAAATATTTAAAATCACCAACTCACCAACTGTATCATAGTATAATTTTAGTGTACTAGCCTATTTATGAATTCTGGTTGTAAATTATAAGGGTCAGCACGCATACAATGACTTTTTATTCTTGCCAACGACCCGCCCCGAGTATATAGATAGGAATGAAATTATGAAAGTCTCAGTCACCCCGGACCGCATTCCTTTTTTTTACATGCGGATAGGTGTCTGCTTATAAAAGGAAACTTTGGCTCATTCATCCCGGACCACCTCCACATAATCCTTATACTAGCTACCCTCAAGTGAGTATATTGATCATGATGAAGAGGTTTAGATCTTGTTCATGCACTTCTATATGGCCTCTTAAATCTTAATTCCCATTTTCCAAAACGCAGAATGCTTCAGGATTTCACCATGCTGGTGATGCAGTTAATAATAATAGCTGTGGCATGCCACAATTTCCGGTTGACCTTTATCCGGTAATACACTACCTTTTCTTGCCCATTGTTCGAAATTTTAACGTATAAATTATTGAATTGATGATGGATAAAATCTGACAATATAGATGAATAAGATTTTAAAGAGGTTATCCTAAGAATTTCAGAGCATGCATTTTAATTAATCCGTATAGTAAAATGGTTCAAAATGTATGAAATGACAGCTATATTATATTTATTTTGTACCATGAAACTTAATAATAGTTCCGTAAGTTGTAACTGAAAAACTTTTGTAAAAAAGAAAAAAAGAAAAAGTTTGGTACATGTAAAAAATGGGCATGAAGTTTTACATTAAATTATTGCGTTGTACGCAGGCACAGGAGGTAATTGACAAGGTTGTGAAAGAGGCAATTAGCAAGCCATGGCTACCGTTGCCCCTGGGGCTCAAGCCTCCTTCCACTGATGGTGTACTAGCTGAGCTCTCCAGGCAAGGCATCTCAAGCATCCCCCCTCACATCAACGGTTCTAATCTCTGACGACGTGGCAACATGTCACTGGCCCCACCTGGTCTGCTAAAAAAATCAATTTTTTACAGGTTTCAAATCGTGATTGGTTGTGGCCACCTTCCCCAAAAAAAAAAAAAAAAAAAAAATCTGAGTAATTTCAGCGCATTCTTTTCCTACGCAAGTTAGCATTCACCGCATTCTTTTCCTACCAAAAAAAAAAAAATGGTGAGGGATGAGCAATTTCAGCGCTCCAGAGTCGCTCCAGAGTGAGAATGAGAGCCCTTGTAAAAAATCTCGCATTTTCCCCTTTATTTTCAATTTTTCTTCACCTCCGTTTGAAACCCTAAGACTAAAGCTTGGGGTTTGTTGGTAAATGGTGAGGGTTTGATCTGTGTGTTGGATTGTTGCTTGATTAGTGATGGTAACCTTGAAAGATGGTTATCATATCATTTATATTCATGATCTATTTATGAGATTGTATGTTTGTTCAGTTCTTGCTGTTGGGTGTTCATTTTTTTGCTTTTAATACTTACCAAATTCTTAAAGTTCAGGACTTTATGGTAGAATGAGTGCTATTAATTGTTCAAATTCTTTTCCAGTGGTTGATTGTTGTTGATGATTGTGTGGTTACAAGTGTTATTGTTATTTTTTCCTGCCTCTGTTTCTTCCATTCTATGATTTTTTTTTTGTCCTGCTTTGGGCATTCGTGATGAGTAAATTCTCATGATTGCTTCCTATTTTTTTATTGGTTTTTTACAGTTGTAAATGAGATATGATGAAAAACAAGCATTAGTGTACCAATTGTTGCTCGTAGATAGCAAAATCTTATACATGCCGAGTGCTTCTTTTGCTTAAATAGTGAAACACAAAGCTTCGTTTTCATTTTCTTTTTCTCTCGTTTAATGCCTATGCGTGTTTTGTAGTTTACAATTAAATCCTGTGTCAACTAAAGCAACCTTTCATGTATCTCTTATTTAGCATATCATATTTAATATAGAAGAAATATCTGCTGCGAACTGGGATATTGAATTGGAGCTGTGTTATTCAATGTCAAGGTATATGCTTTGTAAAACATTCATGCTAGATTTGCTTCTCAATGCATATGTTTTTGTGTTTTATAATATTATTTGCTGTTTATTACAATTTAGAATTGATGTGCTTGATTTGCGAAATATCTTGGATTTAGTTCTGGGTTCATTGGGTTATTTACAAATTTGATTTTTGGAAATTTTTTTTCCGTTAATGGTTAGTTTTGTTGTACTGGATTTAGTTAATTTTGTTTAACTTGGGTGAAATTTTTTTTTTGATAAGTAGGTTTAAGTGGAGAGATGTTCACGCGTCTGCTTCTTTCGTCCTTCTCTCTGCCAAATATACTATCATCATTTTCACTATGAGTTTCATTGTTATTATTATTATTAATTTTTTCTTATATATGTGCGCATAATCATTTCCATCATTTCGTATAGGTAAATATTTGGTGATGCTAGTTATGGAGTTCCGGAAAGAATATCTCCCCGTTACCGTTTGAAAGAGTTTAGTGATCATCCTCCGAGAAATGAAAAAGAATTATTCAATCTTCGTCACTCTTTGACAAAAATGATGAGGATTCATAGACAATAGTTGTAGAGCTTCTTTAACAAAAATAGTTGAGACCTTTAAAGTATGTAGGTGATTTTTGTTAGCATTTGGATGGTGCCTATTTGGACAATTTTATTGTAAAATATTTTGAAGTTGTACTTAGGCACATAAGCTACTTGCACTTGTATTTTTGTATATATGTATTAACCTAGCTTTTTGGAATTCAATAATAACTAATTTTATTTAGAACTTAATTTGGTTGTTTTCCATATTTTTTGTTACTTGCATTTCCTCCATCGAGAATTAAAAGTTGAGATAATACCAAACCACATTCCCATAGATATGAAGTCAAATGAATTAAAGTATGTGCAAATGAGATTTGAGATCACTTGGTAGTTTTGAATTATATATTTCATCTCATGTGATGAAAATGATATAATAATAATAATATGGTTCTGGCAGCAATTTAGTTTCATATATGGCACATTATTAGAGGTATGTATTTGGAGATGAATTTGATTTTTAATTGTTTGTGCTGAAATGATCCTTTTGGGAATTTATCACTGAATGTCGTCAGTGTGTAATAAATATAGGCATGATGTTTAATTTTATATATGACAATAAATGATTACGTTATATAAAAAAAATACGCCCAATATTACAACATTACTTTATAGATTTCATGATTGTAGAGAAATTAAGATCAGTTGAAAAATTGGTAAAAAAGAATTGCGATCAATCGTAAATGATGTAACCAAAATTATGATTGATCCCATTTTTCTTCATTCAAAATGCAATCGATCGCCACTTTTCCAGAATTTGAATAGCAATAGGCTTTAAGTTGGACCGATTGCACAATTGCTTCGAAATTTTTAGGACCGATCGCAAGTTTTTCCAGAAACTGTACAGATAATAAACCGATCGATCGCTAAAATTGAAAGGGATTTTTTGCGATCGATCGGTTTATGCACTGTACAATACTGTACACAATTTCTGTACAGTGAATAAAGCGATCGATCGCGAAAATTCCTTTGAATTTTTTACGATCGATCGGTTTATTCACTGTACAGAAATTGTGTACAGTATTGTACAGTGCATAAACCGATCGATCGCAAAAAATCCCTTTCAATTTATTGTATTTTAGAGATCGATCGGTTTATTCACTGTACAATACTGTACACAATTTCTGTACAGTTAATAAACTGATCGATCGCAAAAAATCCCTTTGCATTTGCGCGATCGATCGATTAAACTTCATGTTATAATTTGTGAAAGTTGGATGCAATTTAGTCGAGAATTTGTAAATTTTTTTTTCAATTTTTTTTTCACTGTACAGTGTGGGTTTTTCCCCTCTTATTTATTTCCCCCGTTATTTCCCCTCTCTTATTCCCCCATCACAGCCCTAACCCTAACCCTCCATCCATCTTTGTTCTTCAATCCTCATGAAGAAGAAGAAAGAGTCATGGTAGCAGCGATGGAGGAGAGCCAAACACAGATGGAGAGTTTGGATCTAGAGACGGAGTTTCTTCTCTCCAAGAAACAGACCGTGTGGCCCGCTTCTTCCTCTTCAACGGTGCTCGATGATTCCCTTCTTCTTCTTCTTCTTCTTCTTCTTCTTAGATTGATTTGGGTCACTTCAAATTTACTGTCCACAAAACAAAACCCATATAGCAAACCAACCAAGCAACCCTTAAATACCAAAACCCTAGCCTCCACACCCTCTCTCATATTCCGTTCTCATCTCTCTCGCCGCGCAGCTCTAAGCTCTGTAACTTGGTACCTCTCTCTCTCTCTCTTCCTGTATGTGTGTATCTGTTTGGTTGCTGAGAAAACGAGTGAAAGTGAAGTAAAATGAGTTTTTGAATGATGTGGTTTGGTTTGTGGGGAAATGAAGAGGGGATTATATAAAAAAAAAAAACATGGGGTCTTAAGGTTTTCCATGTTAGATTTTGGGGTTTCTGAAAAGTTTTGATTTTGTTTATTGTTTTTATTGCTTTTGTTGCTTTTGGGTATGATGATTTGGTTTATGTTTTGTTTGAGATTTTTCTTTGTTTCATGATGGAAGTGATGGAAGTTGTAAGATTCTGAACTTGGGCTTGTCTTATTTTTCTGGGATTTTATGTGTGTAGTAGTTGTGTATGTCAAGTATTAGCTCAGTTGGTGTTTATGTATAGATGGGAATTTATGGGTGATGCTTTTGATTGCTGTATAGATTCAAGTGTGTAATACCCCATATATTTATGTCTATATGTATGCGTGATTCGCTTTTAAATGGATTTAATAAGAAAAATGTATGTTTATGTGTGTTTATGTATGGGTGATGTTTGTATGCATGTATTGGCGTATGTTGTTTGCATTTCAGAGGCATATTTCAAAGGCATTTGTTATTCATTTGTGTGATGGTAGAGAGAAAAAAAAAATTGAAGATGGATGGATGTATCCTGTATCTATTTCTTAGGTTTTTTTTTTTTGTTGGTGTTTGCTTTTTGGTGACTAGATACCAATAAATTAATAACCAATCTTTGTGTTTGAGGTATGATACAAGTCCTTCACTGAAATGAATCTAAGGAGAGCCATATCAAGTTGATACATCTTTAACTTTGTTTGAATAAATTTACAACTTATGAAAAGGTATAAAGACTGTGTACACATGGATCTTCTCCATTTCATGCCTTTATTTGATGGTGATGTGGTATTAGGGTAATCTAATTAGTATGTTATTTAGTCAAATGTTAACCTTTTTTTTTTTTGGTTAACTTGGGTGTCCTGGGCCAGCGTTCCGTGGATACGCGCACCTCGAATAATAATCACAAGGGACTCAATGGCACTATGTTACCCAAATCAGAACTGATGGATGAAGAGGATGGGGCAGGTGTGAACATGTAAGTTTAAAATACCCGCACCTCGAATTAGTAATTTCAATTGGGTAGGTTTAAAATATACATTAAATATGAACATGTAAGTACATATTAATTGGTTAGTTGAAAAATTTCTTGTAACTACATATAAGTACATTATACAATACATTCAATTGGTTTGATTCTATATCAGCATTCATGTTGATTAGATTTGGGCATTGAATACATTCAATTGGGTTGATTCTATTTGGAAATTCAATACATTTTGCAATTGCATATTTATTATTCATGTAATTACATATTACTTATAAAATTTTTTTGAATGTTTATTCATATTATTACATATTCAATATAGGTTGCGAAAATCATAAGAGTTGAATGCCTTATTACCTGATATGGACAACATCTGAATGGTTGGATCAAAGCCAATTATAGAATTTGTCTTGTTCTGTATTTGGGTTCGATGAAGTGTATGTTGAAGTGTACCCCTGAAAAGATGTGATTTTTTTATTGAATAATGTTTCTGCGTAGACAAATTCTAATGTATACCCTAATATATAGTAATCTTTGTGTGCGTACGAAATTTAAAATTCATACTCATTAATTTACCTGTGCATCCGTTGCGGTTGTGTACGACGGGTTCTCCATCATTGTAGCATGTACACTTGTGTCATAGGAAATTGAGTTGTACACTGCAGGATTGAATGACATGTCTTCTAGTGAGGCCAATTGTAGTGTAGGGCTGGAGATTGTATTTGGGTTGGATGAATTGTATACTGACGTGTACCCCTGAAAAGATGTGATTTTTTTATTGAATAATGTTTCTGCGTATAAAATTGCCATGTATACCCCCAATATATAGTAATATTTGTGTGCATACGAAATTTAAAATTCAGTCATTAATTTACCTGTGCATCCGTTGCGGTTGTGTACGACGGGTTCTCCATCATTGTAGCACATACACTTGTGTCATAGCAACTTGAGCTTGAGTTGTACACTACAGGATTGAATGACATGTCTTCTTCTGAGGCGAATTGTATTGTAGGGCTGGAGATTTGGCTGTTATTATCCATCATATTGATGTTTGATAAAGGGCATGTTCGTTTTGTGTGTCCTTCTTCCTTGCATAGGGCACACTTTCTTTTTTTGATTTCCTTTCCTTGTCAGCCTTTTGTCCACCTTTAGTATGTGCAACTCGTGGATCTTTTTAGAATATCTGCCCTACTAGATGATCTGTTTATGTCTCTTCATCGTTGTAACTTAGATCTGATGCATGTAAGTGATGCATTTGTTGTGTTAGCATATCCAATCCAGCATTGAATTGTCTATACCCTTCATCCGATCTTGACGCTATGTAACACAAATTGTTGCATCTAGATGTTAATGCACCATACCGTACGACCTCAGTTACATCATTAGGATCGTGTAATGAATAATAAGTTGGTCTAGTATTGGACTTTGCAATTTTGGTCCATCTCAGGCTAATGAGGTTTTGAGGTATTTCTTTAAGCCTCGCAACCTTCATAATGTGGAAGGTGTGCTCGCAAGGTAGTCCAACTGTTTCAAACTCTAAGCATGTACATCTTATAGACACACTTGTCGCATCAAATGTCACTTCCCAACGTGCTGTACGATTTTGACTCGTTTCTAAGGTATACGTTCGAAGTTGATGTTCAATACTCTCCCAACAATAGCTCTGAAATAAGTATCCCTCCTGTTTTAGTCGACTCATTACTTTTTGAAATGAGGTTCGTGTATATATTGATGCTGCATGTCTCTCAATGTGAGGTAGTACTGTCCCAGCTGATGGTGGCTTCTTCTGCTGTGTGATGTAGTCTTCTTGGGACTCAGAATGTCGCATCCCGTCAAGTTTCTTGTGAAACTGTTTGATAAAGTCAACTAATGAAGCTTTTTCTTGTAGGGAACGCTTCATGTATGCATGCGTACCCTCACATCTTTGGGTGCTTCTTATTTCCGCCCAAAATTTTCCTCTCAAGTATGCCTCTGCCCACATTGCCCGATCAGTATGCATTTTACGTAACCACTCGTTTTCTTGTAGGTGAAAGTCTTCAATCATAGAATTCCATTTCTCTTCGAATTGGTCACGTGTTTGGATGTCATTCATCAATTTATGAAATGCCTGAAGGGCTGCACTATTATTTATATGTTGTTTGGCATTGCGTGCCAGATGCCATGAACAAAGTCTATGGTTGGCATTTGGGAAAACTGTGTTGATAGCATTGCGCATTGCCCTGTCCCCATCGGTTACCACTGAAACCGGTGATTTATTGTTCATTGCATCATGGAATGCTTGTAGGAGCCATGTGTATGCTTCCTCTGTTTCTACGTTCAATAAACCACTTCCGAAGACGATTGTCTGATGATGGTGGTTCACACCAATAAGTACCACAAATGGTAAATTGTATTTATTTGTCTTATATGTTGAGTCGAATGCTACCACATCTCCAAAGCATGCATAATCCAAGCGTGAGGTAGAGTCGCTCCAAAATAAACATTCTAGGTGGCCATCTTCATCTGTCTTGTATGCAGAATAAAAGTCGGGCTCCTTAGAAGCTATCCCTTCTAGGAAGCTTCGTGCACTGTTTGCATCACGATCTCCTATTTGCGCCTGGCGATAAGCATATGTGTAGTTGTATAAATCTTTTTTTGTAAACGGTAGTCTATTGTATCCTCCTGCTTGGTGCGCTAGATGCTCGTACATTTGGGATTGCTTTATTCCAGTTTGGTACAACGATTGAATTTCAGCTTTCTCACCTTCAGCGATGGTGCGATGGGCTGGAATGAAAAATCTTTGGTGTGTATCTGTCAATGCATGGTTGTGTGTAAGTTCAAGGTTTGCAACAACCCAAGTATTGGAGGTTTTATCCAACTTGACACGCAAGAATGCCTTACATCCACATCTAGTTATGGATCGTTCTTGGCGTTGGCTTCCGTCTTCTTCATTACTTGTTGTCCTTTTGAACCCTTCTTTTGAACATACCCATTTTCGCGCGATCATCTCTCCATTGCTATCCGTTCTTACGTCATCTCTTTGCAACCCAAATCCCATTAAGAAGCTGTAGTGTTTGTACCATTCTTCCCATTTTGTTACGGTCTTGTCGACACCGGCGGAAAAATTTCTTATTATTTTTACTTTCTTTTTCCTAGATACCGACCCCTATTTGGCGAGTGTTGTGTGTGATCTCTATCTATTTTCCGTTTCGAGATATGAGTTGTGTGTGTGTGGGAACATGTGTTCGTGTGTACGTGTGAGCACAAATTTGGAGTCGCCACCAACCATGAGAAATTTTAAGGTGTGATTGGGCACCTATGTCTAATAGATTTTATCTTGTTTAGACATCTAAAACTAAATGGTCTTGAACCAGAGATGGGTTCGGGGGTTTGCTTATGCATGGGGAAGGTGTTAGGCACCCCACGACATCCGTTTAAGAAAACGGTTACCTCCCTTCTAGTGTTCCCTTTTATTTGCTAAGCCTAGGTTTGTTGGTTTTTATTATGTACAAATGTCCCAAATTCGGTCGAGCAATATACCAAGGATGGCAAGTGCTATTTGACCTCGTTTGGTTTTGATTAGACTCTTTATTTCACCGTCCCTCATCTTTGTATTTTTTAAGTTTCCGGGCATTTCGGTGGTAGGATATACTTGAAATCCTAACACCTAGTGCCGGGACAAACAATTAATGTTTTTGGTGCCATATTCGGGATCTCTTTACCCTTGATTTCCAAGAGTAAAGCGGTCCGTCAAATGGCGGGGTTTTGGATGATTAATTCACACTTTGGGGAATTTTAGACCATGATCCTATGGGAGTTAGAACGTGTAGAATCCTTTACACGAAAGCACGTACCAGCCACGCCCCCATGTAAAGGACTCATACCTTGGTGTCCTAGAGCCAGGGCGAGCCGTAGCCCTCGGGTTGCACCAACTTCGTTTCTAACGCCCACATTACCATGTTTGCTCTTTTTAAAGTTTTCATGGCAAAGTGTATTTTAATCACATTTTATATCAAAGCGATAAACAAACAAGCAAAGTATCAAGACGGTAAAATGGTAAAACATCCAAACAAATAATCACGGCATAGTTGCAGCACATAAATTACTAAAATGACAAGTATGGAATGATCATGGCATGTTCGCGGCACATAAATCATAAATATGGAAATCAAATGAGTACAACACTTAATTGAAATGGCAAAGTGTAATTTATGAAGAATTTTAGGGAAAGGGTCAAGACCTCGTGGGGTCGGGATTCGATGCTATTTGAAAGGCTTATTCGAATCCCGACACCACCTTAGGGTTTACATGAATAAAATAAGGCAATTTTAGAAGAGTGTTCAATGCCTCTCGGGCTTACACGAGGGTCTAGTACTATTTGAAAGATTTACCTAAACCCGCGAAGCCGAATAGGACTTATATGATGGAAAATCATTTTAAAATGAAGTTTCAATGCCTCTCGGGCTTACACGGAGGTTTAGTACTATTTGAAAGATTTACCTAAACCCACGAAGCCGAATAGGACTTATATGATGGAAAATCATTTTAAAAGGAGGTTTCAATGCCTCTCGGGCTTACACGGGGGTTTAGTACTATTTGAAAGATTTACCTAAACCCGCGAAGCCGAATAGGACTTATATGAATGAAAATCATTTGAAAAGGGGGTTTCAATGCCTTTCGGACTTACACGAAGGGTTAGTGCTATTGAAAGACTTATCTAAACCTTCGATGCCAAATAGGACTTATATGATGGAAAATCATTTTAAAAGGAGGTTTCAATGCCTCTCGGGCTTACACGGAGGTTTAGTACTATTTGAAAGATTTACCTAAACCCGCGAAGCCGAATAGGACTTATATGATGGAAAATCATTTTAAAAGGGGGTTTCAATGCCTCTCGAGCTTATACGGGGGTTTAGTACTATTTGAAAGATTTACCTAAACCCGCGAAGCCGAATAGGACTTATATGAATGAAAATCATTTGAAAAGGGGTTTCAATGCCTTTTCGGGCTTACACGAAGGGTTAGTGCTATTGAAAGACTTATCTAAACCTTCGATGCCAAATAGGACTTATATGATGGAAAATCATTTTAAAAGGAGGTTTCAATGCCTCTCAGGCTTACACGGAGGTTTAGTACTATTTGAAAGATTTACCTAAACCCGCGAAACCAAATAGGGCTTATATGATGAAAATCGTTTCGAAAATGTGTTTGCAATTTTCGGGTCCAACGCCTCATGGATTTACATGGGGTTTAGTGCTATTGAAAGACTTATCTAAAACCACCAATACCGTTCGGTGTTTTCATGCCCAAAATTCAAGGGGAAAAAGGGATGGGTAAACAATATTTACAACGTGGTAAATAATGAAATAGCAGCAATCAATAAATTTAAAGCATAACGCGAAGCGATAAATGAATTTAGAACGGTAATAAATCTAAAATACGGGATTTTCGTGGGTCCAATGCCCTATGGAATTACACGATGGTTAATGCCTCTTTGAGGTCTCACATAATCCATCACGACCAATTGGGATTATCATGCCCAAATTACAAAGAAAAAAAAAAGGGGAGGAAATAACAATATTCACAACGTAGTAAAATAATAAATGACGGAATTTTGACATAGGGGGTTGTGTTTTTCGGGTCAAGTACCTCGTGGGCTAACATGGTTGTTAAGGCCTCATAGAGGGCTTACATAATTCACCAAAGCCACTCGGGATTGCCGTACTAAAACACATGGGAAAGGGGATAATTACAACACAATATATTCACAAGTACGTAGTAAATGTAAATAAAGCGATAAATGACATTATTTAGACATGGGGGAGCGTGTTTTTCGGGGTCAAGTACCTCGTGGGCTAACATGGTTGTTAAGGCCTCATAGAGGGCTTACATAATCCACCAAAGCCACTCGGGATTGTCGTACTAAAACACACGGAAAAGGGATAATCACAACACAATATATATATTCACAAGTACGTAGTAAATGTAAATAAAGCGATAAATGAATTTAAAACAAAGCAGAAAGCGATAAATAAATTTAAAGTAATAATGAATCCAAAGCAAAGGGGTTTTTATGGATCTAATACCTTATGAAATTACGTGATGGTTAATGCCTCTTTGAGCTCTTACATAATTCATCACGACCAATCAGGATTATCACGCCCATTTTACAAAGGGAAAAAATGGGGAATATTCACAATATAATATCCACAACATGATGAATGAAAGCGATAAATGTATTTAAAGCATTACGGAAAGCGATAAATAAATTTAAAGCAATAATGAATCTAAAGCAAAGGGGTTTTTATGGATCTAATACCCTATGGAATTACGTGATGGTTTATGCCTCTTTGAGGTCTTATATAATCCACTACGACCAATCGGGATTATCACGCCCATTTTACAAAGGGGAAAAACGGGGGGTAACATAAATATTCATAACATAGTAAAGCAGTAAATAACAATATCTAAACATGGGGGTGTGTTTATCGGGTCAAATACCTCGTGGGCTAACATGGTTGTTACGGCCTCATGGAGGACTTATGTAATCCGCCAAAGCCACTCGGCATCGTCGTACCCAAACACACAGGGAAAGGGATAATAACAACACAATATATTCACAAGTACGTAGTAAATGTAAATAAAGCGATAAATATATTCAGATCTACAAGTGAAAGCAATAAATAACTTAAAGCATGTGAATAAAGCAATAAATGAACTTGAAGAACGTAAATAAAGCAATAAATGAACTATAAGGCATAAATAAAGCAATAAATGAACTATAAGGTATGAATAATAATGGATCCTTGTGAATCCCTTCCTATTTTTAGGATCATCACTAGTCACTTCCACTAAAAAGGAAAAAAAAAGAGAGAAAAGAGGAGAGAGAAAGAGCTTAGAGAGAGAGAGTACCTAGAGAGGAGTCTCTCACTCTAAAACTACCCAAAAACTCCTCCTAAAGACCCCTAAAACCCATTATTTCTGCCTATTCTAGCGCTCAAGAAGGCCTAGAGCCCGAGCAAGATCGTCCACAAATGAGGGGGGGAGGGTCTGCTTTTATAGGCGGAGCTACAGTAACTTGCGCGGCATCATCACGCGAGAGCTACAGTAGCTGCCACGTGGCGATCTTATCTGCCGCGTGGAAATTCGCGCGTGCACAGTTTTTTTATCCGATTTTCGAAGGCAATTTTGGAGGTCTTCTGGTACTCAAAATGGGTCATGTAGCATATCGTTGGAAAGCCCCAGATGTCTACTTTCCAATGATATAAAGTTTGCATAAATCGGAGTTTGGACGGAGAAGTTATGGCTCCCGGAAGTTTGCACAAATATCAACCTATGAGGGGGGTGATTTAGGTTGAGGCAAACTTTTTCGATTTAAATGCGAAATTAAAAACTATTTTCAATTAGCAAAAACTGATTAAACAAATTTATGAACACAATTCAATTGCAATATAGATAT
Organism: Fagus sylvatica; assembly: GCA_907173295.1. Classification (NCBI taxonomy): domain Eukaryota; kingdom Viridiplantae; phylum Streptophyta; class Magnoliopsida; order Fagales; family Fagaceae; genus Fagus; species Fagus sylvatica. The sequence goes on along the minus strand of OU015769.1, from coordinate 20,721,330 downwards.
AATAGAAAATCAAACACAAGCATATATAAGCAATTAAATAAGTAAGAGATAGAGATAGAAAAAATCAAACACAATGATTGTTATCGAGGTTCGGCTTCCCCGCCTACGTCCCCGCCTCAAGATCACTTCTTGAGGATTCCCAAATTCACTAATTTGACAATCTTCTTTCAGGTGAAAATCAAAACCGTTACAAATCTTCCTTACACGGTGAAGAGTAACCACCCAGTGAAAAATCCTTTTCACTACTTAGGATTTATACTAAAACCCACAAATCTTCCTTACACGGTGAAGAGTAACCACCTAATGAAAAATCCTTTTCACTACTTAGGATTTATACCAAAACCCTAACAAAATACTCACAGGTTTTAACAAAGTATTTGTTGTACAAGATAAGGCCCTCTCAAAGAATAATTGTACACAATATGCTCACTCTAATAGGATATCAAGAATTTGATCAATATGGCTTAAAAAGTGTTTAGAGAAATTTGATTTTCACTCAAGGATTTTGAATGATATGAAAATATAAGCTTGAGAAAGGATGGATTGATATAAAAGATATTTTCTTTTCTTTCTCTGATTTCTCTTGTATGCTCTGTTGTTACTTGTTTCTCTCTTCTATTCTCTTTATATATTGTTCAATCAATCGACTAAAGGAAATTTGAATTTGAAAGTTTTTGTTCGTTAGAAAACACAATCATGATTCTATATAATTTTAAATAATAAAGTGCCAATGTCAGAAGATTGTTTTAACCGACCATTTGAAAATGGCAATCAGCCTTTTGAATAATTAGCATGACTTTTTAAAATTCAAATAAACGGTGCCAATGTCAGAAGATTTGTTTGGCTTTGGTGTGGCTTGTATTTGGCCACATGAATGGTGCATCACATGGGATTATTGCCCATGTTTACTTAGTCAACAATTGTGGCTTATATTTGAAAGAAAGAAGGCTTTAACCGACAATTGAAAATGGTAATCAGACTTTTGAATCATTTGCGTGACTTTTTTTAAACATTCAAATAACATTTTCAAATAAACAGTGCCAGTGCATGCCAGCTTATATTTATTGCTTTTCTGCACCGAACTTTGCTGCAAGTCTTTGGCAGAGTTTTGATTCTCCAACGGACACAGACTTAATTCAATCAATCAAACCGTCTTTTTTTTATTTTGAAATCTTTTGAAAAACTTTTCTGCTTTTTGTCAGCACAATTTTCAGCCAAAGATATCCAAATCTGCTAGTAGCTAATTTGTATGACTTTTGGAGATTCATGGGTTGTTATCCCATGTGATTCATGCAATTAATTCAAACCACCTAGCTTGTCAATCACCTTTAATAAGCTTGTGCCACTAAGTCAATATTTCCTTATATTTGTCAAGCTTACTTTTAGCAAGGTGTGCATGTATTGCACGTAGGTGAAGGCATATGGGATTGTAACTCATATGCTCCTACAATTCTTACATGTCGCCTACCTTAAGAAAATTTTCAGTCGTAATTGATTTCATGGTTGTCTTTAAATATCAATCTAGTCATTAATGTTGACTTTGTCAATATTTTGAAAAACTTTTATGTTTAAGAAATTTTTCATACATAATTGATTTCATGGTTGTCTTTAAATATCAATCTAGCCATTAATGTTGACTTTGTCAATATTTTGAAAAACTTTTATGTTTAAGAAATTTTTCATACGTAATTGATTTCATGGTTGTCTTTAAATATCAATCTAGCCATTAATGTTGACTTTGTCAATATTTTTGAAAATCAATTTAAGTTGGTTTTAAAGTTGAGCCTTAAAGATCAAATCTTAATAAACTTTACAAAACCTAACTCTTACTTCTCATATGTCTCGGAGCATGATCTTTGAGCTTGATTTCTTTGTCTTGAGACTTGATGACTTTGATCTTCAGCAACTTGTCGACTTTGTATTTGCTTAATATTTGAATTGGCCATGTTGGTCCAATTAAATCAATAGTCAACATTATGCTTTAAAACATAAATCATTAGTTCATATGAAAATATCATTAATGAACAACTTAAAATCATGGTTATCATCAAAACTACATGAATGTCCTTGGATTAATTAGCCAATTAATAATTATTGAAACCTTAAGGCTAACAATCTCCCCCTTTTTGATGATGACACATATGATATGATATTTTTATATGAATTATGATTTTGAAGCTTTTCTTGAAAAGCTCCCCTTAAAATAATGCATATCTTTGTATTAGAGATTTTTAAATCTCCCCCTATCTTTATGCATAGATCAATGTATTCATGTAAGTATTATCAAGCAATTAACATATATGCGCATTTTATTGCAAGATATGATAATTCACCAATACATTCAAAAATGTCATATCTTTCTTCCCCTTGGCATCATCAAAAAAATATTATATGCAATATTTCCAAACATCACTCAACATTCAAAAAAAATTTCTCCTTTGATTTAGTTCAAATATAGAACAATCAACTAATATAACATATTTCTCCCTTTTGGTTTCTACCCCAACATATCATATTTTTCTCCTATTTGGCATAAAGAAATAAAACAAATATATTCATATTTGTAAAATTCTTCATCCTAGTGGTTCGGTTGGATTGAGGGTTCGGTTGAAGATGCTTCAGGAAAGAATATGATGTCCCTTGCCATATGCCTAAAATGCTGATGATTTAAGCAATCTGGAAAGGACATGGGATGATGCCCATATATTACGTACTCTCTCTCTTCTGTCATACAAAGCTTCAGGTGTATCAACAGTTGTATGAACGGGATGATTCGGATGAGGAAGATATATTTGGAGTGTATGCTAAAGATCTTCCCAACAACCTGGTGTATGAGAGAGGTACTTCAACCGAGAAGCATGATCAATAATAATCTTGCTTCGTGGAAACTTGATCAATAATAATCTTGCTTCTATCTGAGAAGATCAAGTATTTGATTTTATGAATCTCTAAGTGATGCTGCATCCTCTTAGAGTTTTATCTAAAGAATGAGAGAAAAATTATCTGAGAGGTGTGAGTATGTAGTGGAGAGGTGAACCAAATTTATAGGACAGACGCGCTATTTGAAGGAATGGTTCAGATTTTGCTACGTGTCATAAGTGTGAATGAATGGTTTAGAAGACGCTACGTGTTTGACTTATCCAATTGCGCACGCCAGAGACACCGATAAATCTGGAAGTTTGAAAAAAAATATCTGCTTTTTCAGAAAAAAGATCTTGTCGACGCATCGAGTTCTGAGTCAGTGATATTTCCGTATACGTTAAATCTCGAGATTTTAACGTTGAATTTTGAAGAAAAATCTCGGGAGTCGGATGATAGGTACAGGCTGGTGTTCAAAAATCTGAGGTTTATTTAACACACACTAATTTTCGATGAACTTCATCATTTTCAAACTTTTAGCTTAATCTCTTATTAGATTTTCTAGAATGGCTTCCTCTTCTTCTCAAAATAAACCAGAAGCAATTAATCTAAATGATACACCTAGCGTGATGCCAGAAGTCTGGCGTCCTTACTTCCTTTCACCTAATGGCCCTGTGTCAGTAACTGATTCAGTGATGTTGAATGGTGTGACTGCCACCGCAGTAGCTGCAGGTCTTTGTACTCCGGAGGATGCAAAGGTTTTAGCTGGGAGGACTGACCCACAAATAATAAATGACTCATTGGCACTCACGATTCAGTGTGCTGCCACTGTTTCTAACATGGGACGTCGTCTTCATGTTAGAAATCTTGAAGTGAAAACGCTGCGTTCTCAAGTCACCATTTTACAAAGGTTGCTAAATGAGAGTAAGAAGAAAGTAGGGGAGGTCAAGGAGGAGAACAAAAGGCTGTGGCGCTCGTGGATTCTTATGCCGATGATTTGGTAATCCGGTCCACAGAGCAGAGTAAGACCACTAATAAGCTACAGAAGCAGTACGAGAAGCTACTTGCTGAGGTGAAGGAATTGACTTCTCGCTCTATCCCTAAATAAATGTAGTGGGAAGTGTAGTGGTTTTTCCTTATGTTGTGACTTCTCCTTTATGGCTTTCTTTTTAATAAACTCAAGTTTGTTTAAATGATGAGTTTTATTTCTTATTTTATGCATGAACATATACGCAAATATACATAGAACTGGGCATATAATCTAATGTTCAAACAATATAACTAGAAAGATATAAAATGAACAATTTTATGAACATGATATGGATAAAATCATTTTATATTCAATTCTTAAGGTATATATAGATTTAACACAGTTGAATCAAATAGAAGGATAATAAATTCAAGCTTATTTGATATCAACGTATCTAGCCATACCTATTTCACGTCGAATTGTGCAAAATCGTTCTTCAATGAGAGGTTTCGTGAGAATATCCGCCCATTGACTATCGGTGCTTACAAATTCAAGTTCAATGTCCCCTTTTTGCACATGATCTCTTATGAAATGGTATCTAATTTCAATGTGTTTGGTGCGAGAGTGTTGGATAGGATTCTTACTTAAACTTATGGCACTTGTGTTATCACACCTTATGGGAATATGATCAAAAAGAATTTTAAAATCCTCTAGTTGTTGTTTTATGTAGAGAGATTGAGCACAACAACTACCGGCCGCTACATATTCGGCTTCCGCCGTTGATAAGGCCACGGAGTTTTGCTTTTTACTAAACCATGATACTAGTGAGTGTCCTAGAAAGTGACAAGTACCACTAGTGCTTATGCGATCAATTTTGCAACCGGCAAAATCCGCATCCGTGTAGCTTATTAAGTCAAATGAATTTGTCTTAAGGTACCATAATCCTAAATCAATGGTTCCAAGCAAATATCGAAATATTCGTTTGACCACTATTAAGTGTGATTCTTTAGGACAAGATTGAAACCGGGCGCAAAGACATACACTAAACATTATATCGGGTCTACTTGCGGTTAAATAAAGTAAACTACCAATCATACCTCGATATAGCTTAACGTCCACCGGTTTACCTTTCTCATCTTTGTCAAGCTTTGTTGAAGGACTCATGGGAGTTCCATATGCTTTTAGCATTTTCCAATCCAAATCTTTTTAGTAAGTCTATGACATATTTGGATTGATTTAAGAATATCCCTTCTTCGGTTTGCTTTATTTGAAGTCCGAGAAAGAATTTTAGCTCACCCATCATACTCATTTCGAATTCATCCTGCATAGTCTTAGAGAATTCTTTGCACAAGTTTTCATTAGTAGAACCAAATATAATATCATCAACATAGATTTGCACAATAAGCATGTCTTTTCCATCAAATATTAGAAATAATGTTATTTCAAGTTTTCCACGTGTAAAACCTTTTTCATTTTGAATTCTTCTACAATGTTTAACAAATGCTTTATGAGCTTCATTTTTGTGAGCAAAAAAATAATACCCATGTATAGCGAGAGTAATCATCAACAATTACAAAAGCATACAATTTACCACTTAAACTAGCGGTTCTAATGGGACCAAATAAATCTATATGCAAGAGTTCTAGAGATCTTGAAGTAGAAATAACTTTATTTTTCTTAAAGGATGATTTAGTTTGTTTACCTAGTTGACATGCATCACATATTTTATCTTTAACAAATTTAGTAACCGGCAAGCCTTTTACTAAAACAAGTTTAGACAATTTTTGGAGTAATTCCATATTGGCATGTCTTAATCTTCTATGCCACAACCAACTATTTTCATTTATGACAGCAAGGCAAATTGATTCTTTTGATGTCATATTATCAAGATCATTTGTGTAAATATTCTCATTTATAAATGCATTTAAACAAAGCTTGATTTATCAATTTCAGTACTTATGGCATGATTGATTTGAATATTGCATTAAGTATCCACAATTTAGCTTTCAAGCTATTTTCACCAATTAAGAAAGAGGATATTTTACCGATGTGTTTTACCAATATTACCTTTGCCCTTCTTGAGTAAGTGTTGACATTTCTTCCATCTTTTTGGTGAAGTAGTTGTGAACTTATTTTTATCACCCGTCATGTGTCTTGATTATCCATTATTGAGAAATCACTTTATCCTTAGGTAGATTTGGATATCAAGCACACCTACAAGACAAATTCAAATAACCTTCTTTGGTACCCAAATCTTCTTGGGTCCACTAGGGTTAGCTTTTGGAGGAGTAGTTCCTTTGACTACCCAAATCATATTTTTCATGGGACATGTATGAATATTATGTCCTAATTTTCCACAATGTTCACATATGAGAATTTTCAAGAATTTTTCATTTATGAAGAATTTTTTATAGTGTTTTTCTTTTACTTTCAGGGTTATATCCAATACCCGCTTTGTCAAAAACACATCTTTGACTACCTAACAAATTATCCAAATTTTTCTTTCCATTTGTAAAGTTAGTCAAAATTTTGTTTAAGTTTTGAACTTTGAGTTTTAATTCTTTATTTTCATTTACCAAGAGATTTGAATCATGAGCTATTTGTGATGATGTTTCCACATCTTTTGCTTTCATTTTCTCAATGAAGCTTTGTGATTCAATTTTCAACTTAATTATTTCTTTTTCTAAAGATAGATTTTTATCATTTAAAGAAATAATTTGTTTTTCTAGAATTTCATTTTTGCTTTTGAAATCATCTAATTCGTTTGAAAGAGATGTGACTTTCTTTTTGAAAACTTTATTTTTCGAAACATTCTTCTCAAATTCTTCAACTAGCTCTTCAAAAGCATTTTGTAATTCATCATAGCTATAAGAATTATTTTCTAAAGAATTGAGTTCCGAAGTTACCTCATCTTCATATGCCATTAAGCAAAAGGCTTCGGTAGAATCTTCTTCATCGTTGGATGCTTGAGGGCTAATGCTTGTACATTCATCTTTCTCTATTTGAGGCAATTTGTGATCATGAACAAGCATGCTCATCTTTGATTCTTCAACTTGGACTTGCTTCTTCATATGTAGCTTCAAGTCTTTCCCAAATTTCTTTAGCTGAAATACAACTTGAAATTTCATCAAATTCCTTTGAGTCAAACGCACAATATAAACAATTCATAACTTTATAATTTAATTCAATGAGTTTGACATCATTTTCATCCCATTCAGTTTCTTGTTTGGGTATTTCTTGTTCTTCTACTATTTTAGTAGGAACATGAGGACCATTTACAATGATTTTCCATATGAGATAATCTTGAGCTTTAATGTACGTAGTCATTCTAGTTTTCCAATAACTATAATCACTACTATTGAACAAGGGTGGTCTATTTGTAGATTGACCTTCAACCATTTGAGGTCTAGATGTGTTTGCCATGATCTTAACTCTAAGATTGTTAAATCTATATGTAGAGCCTTGGCTCTGATACCAATTGTTACCCAAATATCAACCTAAGAGGGGGGGTGATTTAGGTTGAGGCAAACTTTTTCGATTTAAATGCGGAATTAAAAACTATTTTCAATTAGCAAAAACTGAAAACAAATTTAAGAACACAATTCAATTGCAATATAGATATGATAGAAAATCAAACACAAGCATATATAAGCAATTGAAATAAGTAAGAGATAGAGATAGAGAAAATCAAACACAATGATTGTTATCGAGGTTCGGCTTCCCCGCCTACGTCCCCGCCTCAAGATCACTTCTCGAGGATTCCCAAATTCACTAATTTGACAATCTTCTTTCGGGTGAAGATCAAAACCGTTACAAATCTTCCTTACACAGGTGAAGAGTAACCACCGAGTGAAAAATCCTTTTCACTCCTTAGGATTTATACCAAAACCCACAAATCTTCCTTACACGGTGAAGAGTAACCACCCAGTGAAAAATCCTTTTCACTACTTAGGATTTATACCAAAACCCTAACAAAATACTCACAGGTTTCAACAAAGTATTTGTTGTACAAGATAAGGCTCTCTCAAAGAGTAATTGTACACAATATGCTCACTCTAATAGGATATCAAGAATTTGATCAATATGGCTCAAAAAGTGTTTAGAGAAATTTGATTTTCAATCAAGGATTTTGAATGATATGAAAATATAAGCTTGAGAAAGGATGGATTGATGTAAAAGATATTTTCTTTTCTTTCTCTGATTTCTCTTGTATGCTCTGTTGTTACTTTGTTTCTCTCTTCTATTCTCTTTATATATTGTTCAATCAATCGACTAAAGGAAATTTGAATTTGAAAATTTTTGTTCGTTAGAAAACACAATCATGATTCTATATAATTTTAAATAATAAAGTGCCAATGTCAGAAGATTGTTTTAACCGACCATTTGAAAATGGCAATCAGCCTTTTGAATAATTAGCATGACTTTTTAAAATTCAAATAAACGGTGCCAATGTCAGAAGATTTGTTTGGCTTTGGTGTGGCTTGTATTTGGCCACATGAATGGTGCATCACATGGGATTATTGCCCATATTTACTTAGTCAACAATTATGGCTTATATTTGAAAGAAAGAAGGCTTTAACCGACAATTGAAAATGGTAATCAGACTTTTGAATCATTTGCGTGACTTTTTTTAAACATTCAAATAACATTTTTAAACGGTGCCAGTGCATGCCAGCTTATATTTATTGCTTTTCTGCACCGAACTTTGCTGCAAGTCTTTGGCAGAGTTTTGATTCTCCAACGGACACAAACTTAATTCAATCAATCAAACCGTCTTTTTTGTATTTTGAAATCTTTTGAAAAACTTTTCTGCTTTTTGTCAGCACAATTTTCAGCCAAAGATATCCAAATCTGCTAGTAGCTAATTTGTATGACTTTTGGAGATTCATGGGTTATTATCCCATGTGATTCATGCAATTAATTCAAACCACCTAACTTGTCAATCACCTTTAATAAGCTTGTGCCACTAAGTCAATATTTCCTTATATTTGTCAAGCTTACTTTCAGCAAGGTGTGCATGTATTGCACGTAGGTGAAGGCATATGGGATTGTAACTCATATGCTCCTACAATTCTTACATGTCGGCTACCTTAAGAAAATTTTCAGCCGTAATTGATTTCATGGTTGTCTTTAAATATCAATCTAACCATTAATGTTGACTTTGTCAATATTTTGAAAAACTTTTATGTTTAAGAAATTTTTCATACATAATTGATTTCATGGTTGTCTTTAAATATCAATATCTAGCCATTAATGTTGACTTTGTCAATATTTTGAAAAACTTTTATGTTTAAGAAATTTTTCATACGTAATTGATTTCATGGTTGTCTTTAAATATCAATCTAGCCATTAATGTTGACTTTGTCAATATTTTTGAAAATCAATTTAAGTTGGTTTTAAAGTTGAGCCTTAAAGATTAAATCTTAATAAACTTTACAAAACCTAACTCTTACTTCTCATATGTCTCGGAGCATGATCTTTGAGCTTGATTTCTTTGTCTTGAGACTTGATGACTTTGATCTTTAGCAACTTGTCGACTTTGTATTTGCTTGATATTTGAATTGGCCATGTTGATCCAATTAAATCAATAGTCAACATTATGCTTTAAAACATAAATCATTAGTTCATATGAAAATATCATTAATGAACAACTTAAAATCATGGTTATCATCAAAACTACATGAATGTCCTTGGATTAATTAGCCAATTAATAATTATTGAAACCTTGAGGCTAACAGTACCATACCATGTTTGCAACATGTTGAAGTATGCCATGTTTGTGAATATGATCTGTTATAGGTAAATACATATTTTACAACAGATGCCTATATTCTTGGGATGTTTTACTCATATCTATAATTGATTGCTTGATATTGTGCAGGTCTGATGACATGGAGTCTTGAGTTTCCCTTACTTAAATTGGCGACGGTCATATTTGAACTTGTATTGTATTTCATATATGACCTACTATACACCATTCAAGATGGTGGAAAATGTGTATTTTCATAGTTTCGCATGACAACAAATTTGTAGTTCTTCCTAGTGTTATAGTGAATTTTTATCGAACTTGGGGCCAGTATGATCATGACATGGAGTCTTGAGTTTCCCTTACTTAAATTGGCGACGGTCATATATGAACTTGTATTGTATTTCATATATGACCTACTATACACCATTCAAGATGGTGGAAAATGTGTATTTTCATAGTTTCGCATGACAACAAATTTGTAGTTCTTCCTAGTGTTATAGTGAATTTTTATCGAACTTGGGGCCAGTATGATCATCTGGATGTCCAGGACAACCATGACCGTTATGACCAATATCATGACCGTGGTCATGACCAATATGATCGAATGGAGGATGATGATTACCAATATGAGCATGCAACATCCGAGTCACGTTAATGGGAGAGAACAAGAGATGTGGAGCATGAGTATCGACGATCGGAGAGGTCACTCACTACCTACACTGGTTTACCCAATGCTCTTTTTATGACTTCAGAGTGTCATTTAATCAAATCTCAGGAATGTTATTTTAGGCAACTTCCTTTTGAAAGGATGTTAAATTATCCTTATCATTGTTGAGTAAACTCTATGTTTAAAGATTTTATGACTAGGCTACTTAAGGATCCGTTATTGTGTTGGTGATTTTTTTTTTGAGATGGAATGAGACTTTATATTGAAATTATTTGCAGTTACTTTTCTATGTTTTCTTTCTTGTTGTAAACTTTAGACTCTTTGAAGTATTAGTGGACTATATTACATTCATTCACAAGTGTCACCTTTTCAATACATGTGCCTTCTTTACATTCCAGCCTGTGTGCTGTGTCACCTGGGTTGCATAACAAGGAGTAATTTTAATTCTTAAAATCTTTCGCGGCAGGATCCTATAAAGAGCCTTTTTGATATAGTAGACTCTGTTGATATCTGTTTCAAAATTATGTTGTTGCATGGCAGTGAACAAATAGGCTTAAGTTTCCAGTGAAAAGCATTTCAGTCTAAGCCTGGACCGATCGACAATTCCTTTGAAAATTGGATTCTATCTATTGTAAATTTCGCACGAGTAAAGTGAAAATAAGGACCGCTCGTACAATCCTTTGAAAATTGTAACCGATCGATTGCATATTCTCCATAATTGTACAGAGAATAATGGGATCGATTGGCTATTTCCTTTGCAAATTGAAAAGATCGATCGCACAATTCCCAATAGTGAAACTCTAGACCGATCGATCGCGAAGTCCTTTGATAATTTTATCGATCGATCGCTTATTCCCAGAAATTGTACAGAGAATAATACGATCGATCGTCTATTTGCGTTGCAAATTTAAGCGATCGATCGTAAATTCCCTTCAGTACAATTGTACAGAGAATAATACGATCGATCGGCTATTTGCTTTGCAAATTTAAGCGATCGATCGGAAATTCTCATCAGTACAATAAATCAGTGAATATTACGATCGATCGACTATTTCCTTTGCAAATTGAAGTGATCGATCGCTAGTAATTGTAGCTTATGTAATTGACATAGTGAAAAAGAAAAGACAAAAAGTTTTTTGAACAGAGGTGTCGTGTGTCACAAAAACTAATTCCAAAAACATAGACATTTTATCAAAATTAATATTTATATTACTATTGTTAGTATTAAGATGCCTTTTAGTAGTAGGAGATTTATTTAAAATAATTGACCAAATTACAAATTACATCCTTTAAGTTTGGTCAAAGTTTAATTTAGTCCTCTAAGTTTTGACCATGTCAATTCAGTCCTCTAAGTTTCGTTCCATTTCAATTCATTATTTCTGTTTTTTTTTTTTAATGAATTCATTATTTCTGTTAATATTTCCTTTATATATTTTGCTTTTGCCGTTAAATTTTTTATTTTTTATTTCCTGTTTCTTTAATAAAAAACCCAGAAAATTCATAAAAGATATTTTTTTAAAAAAAAAAAAATATATATATATATTATATTTAATGATGAACACATGAAAATTAACGATGAATTCCAAAACAATGAAACAATCTCAACAATCTAAACATCCCAAATACGATGGGTGGGTTTGGGTGGGTAATGGGTTGGGCTTTTAAAACCCAATCATTTAAACCCATTTAGACCCAAGTTTCAACCCAAAGCAACAATTAAAACTTAGAAATGAAGAACACTCAAAAGAACATAGAACTGATAGAAGCAAGAACATTGAGAAACCTAGAAAAACTGAAATGCCTTAATCACAATTGGCAAACCCCAGTTGCCCAAAACATAACCAAACCCACTATTTATTTTCTTTATTTCTTTCTTTTATCTCTCTCTCTCTCTCTCCCCCTATCTGTCTCTTACACAGTCGCCCTCTTCACAATCATTCATGGCGGCACTAACATCGGCCACGATGCTCAGATCGCAAAGAAGAGAGCTAGTCACGCGAGGATCAAGATCTGGATTTCGTTGTTTGGGTCGAAAATTTCGTGGCACTCCACCATGTTTGGGGTACCTATTGGTGCTAGCAGCGATGTCGTTTAACGGAGGGTGTTCATGCTCATGGTGTTGGCCCACGTGACTGGCTGGGTTTGACGGACTGGTGATGGTTTTGGGGAACGATTGGCAAGGTTTGAGGGACTGTTGGATGGATTTGAAGGACACAAACGGTGGGTTTGGTTATGTTTTGGGCAATTGGGGTTTGTCAGAGGTGATTACGGCTAGAAGATCTGGGTTTGTGGTTGGATGGCTGACGAAGTCAATCTGATTTTTTCTGGGTTTCTTAGTGTTCTTGCTTCTCTTTTATGTGTTATTGTTGTTAGGTTGTACCTTGGGTCTGATTTTAGGATGTTTAGATTGTGTCATTGTTTAATTGTTGAGATGATTGTAGGATGTTTAGATTGTTTCATTGTTTTGGAATTAATTGTTAATTTTCCTGTGTTCATCATTAAATTTTTCTTTTTTTTGAAAAATAAATTTTATGAATTTTCTGGATTTTATATTAAAGAAACTGGAAAAAAAAAAAAATGCTGATTTGGACAACTTAATAAGCCACGTATGATGCTTAGTAGGGATGGTAAAAAAAACTCAAACCCATTAGCTCACCCAAACCCACCCACTAATTGCCCACCCAAACCCACTTATTTAATAAATGGGCAAATGGGTGCTAGCCAATTAGACCCAATTAAGTTGAGTTTAATTGGGCTTTAATTGGGTTGTTTATTGGGCATCAACAAAAAGCCCAAACCCCAAAAAAATAATAATAATAAAATAAAAAAAAGCCCAAACACGAAAAAAATAAATAAATAAACAAAAAAAAAAAGCAAGGAAAAATAAACAAAAAGCCCAAACCTGAAGAAAAAAAAAAAAAAAAAAAAAAAAAAATTCTAAGAGGTTTTGGTCATTTTGGAGATTCTAAGGGTATTTCAGTAATTTTTCTAAGTTTTAATTGTTTTTTCATCCTTTTATAGGCTTTAAGGGTATTTTGGTAAATATCAACTTTATTAAATGGGTTTAAATGGGTGGGTTGGGTTTGAGTTTAGATAATTGGGTTGGGTTGGGTTTTAGTTTAGATAATTGGGTTGGGTTGGGTTTGGGTAATATCTACTTTATTAAATGGGTTTAAATGGGCTATTGGGTTTTAAAGGCCCAACCCATTTAATTCCAATCCAAACCCACCCATTTGACACCCCTAATGCTCAGTAAGCACTACAGTAGTCAGGTTGGCGTTTAACAGAGGGGTTGTAACGGTAATTAACAGAAGGATGCATTTGACAGCTAAAAAGAGTTATAGGGTTCAAATGAAAATTTTTTAAGTTAGAGGTCAAAATGAAAATACCTCCTAAGTTAGGGGGACAAAAATTAACTTTAGTCTATATTTTAAATAATTTGCAAGTATATGTTTTTATTTAAAAGGTTTTTTGCCATAAACGTACAAACCAAAAATACATGTTGATCGGAATATTTTTTTTAGATAATCTATGTTTATTAAATATATATATATATATATATAAACACATGTTTAAGAAGAAAAAAAAAAAAATTGGTGTTGATCATTCAAGTGAACTAATCTAATCCTTTCTTAAAAAAATAAAATAAAAAAATAGATAAGTATATTTTATTTTAAGATGTCTTTTAGTAGTAAGAAATTTATTGAAAGAATTTCTAATTATCTGTTTTTATTTAAAAGGTTTTTGGCATGAATTTAAATTAATAAAATATCCAAACAAAAAATACACGTTGTTCAAATTTTTTTAGTAGATATTATGTGTTTACCGTTTGATAAATAAACTAGCTTATATTAAATTATTAACAGAGTAATGTACTGATCTCCTCAAATTCAAAAGGTAAAATAATCAGAAGTACACGTTCATTGAACCAGATTTTAATAGAAAATTGAAAAGATTTATTTTTTTTAAAAAAATTTGATGGTTCGCTATCTTTAATCACTTATTTCAATGGTTAGTATAAAGGATTGGACAATTTCCCCAAAAAAAAATTGAGCCTCTGAAACACGTGCGGAGGTATGTGAAGAGACTAGTCATTATTATTGTTATATTTACTAGTCTTGTTATTAATTGTGTTATATATATATTTTTTCCAATGTTGGCAATCATTTTTACAAAACAACATACAAAATAAATATTAAAATAGACTGCTTCTCGAATTAAAATTACTAATTAGTATCAAAGTAAGCTTTCTTAACAAAATAGGCAAATCTAAATTGAAATATTTAAAACATTTACTCCATAGATAGGAAATAATTAACCCCTAACCCGGTTTGGAGGAGTTATCCTCCAATCCACTATGTGGCTATTAAATAGACAAGTCATGTGTATTTTTAGTCGCCTACCTTTTTAATGAGTCAGTTCACTTTTTCAGATAATATATGTGGATAGTTTATGTAATTGACCCGTAGTCGGTTGAACGAGAATTCTTCAAAACCAAGTTGGAGGTAAATCTATCTCCCCAAACACACATGTCCATCTTTGAATAAAAATATAAAATTAGTTTTTATAAAAAAAATTATTAATATTTCTATTATTAATTTGGGAATTGATATCACTCCCTTTTTAATTATAAAATCCAGAGTGGACAAAGTTTAGCTTCAACCCGGGTTGGAGGAAATTCCTCCAACCCATTAGGTGGCATCACTAATTATTAGACATGTGCCTAGTCATGTGCAATGCACATGATACCACTTAACTCTTGGTTAACCTCGTTAACCATAACAATTCTCTTTCTGCCTCTCCTGTAACTCACTCTCTCCTAATGATTTGCTTTTCATGTAGAATGTATTATGGCAAAGTACATATTAACATTATAATGTTTGAGATTGATTTGTTTAATATTTGAGTTTAAACATGGATTTGAGTTTGGTTCATTTGTTAAATAAACGAATATAAACAAACATTTTCTGAAATCGAGACAAGTTGTTTATGACTAGTTCAATTCATTTACATTCCTACTCATAGTTCAGTACCTATTGGGTTAACACGAGTTCCAACTTGACCTAACAATTTGAGCAATATTATAAACACAATTTTTTTCACAATATCCATAACATATAAGTAGCGTTTGGAGCAACATTATTTTTGTATGGAACTATTTCTTACACCATTTTATTATGTATTAATCACAATATATCATTAAAAAATTATGAAATAAATTGTGTGTCACTATATTGATCGTTTCTTGAATTTAAATTTTATTCTATAATTAAACATTTGAGAACCATCTTGATATATTATAGTCCAAAAACATAGAAATAATATATTATTCCATATATATAAACACAATCCTAATAAATGTATAATACTATAATATATTTTATATATAAACACAATAATAATAAATGTCTTTTAATAATTATCAATTTTCATATTTAGATAAAATATAAAAGACAATAAAAATCAAAGTTAAACCAATAATTTTTTAGATTTAATTTTAATTAGTAGTAGTATAATATGAAAGTATCTCATATTTTTTTAAATAGCATGATTAATTGGTATTTCAATCCAATACCAATTTGCCACCTGTTTTCCCAAAAAGCAATTTAGTGTATGGACTTAAACAGAAAAAGACACTTTTATCCTCCAAATTTTTCAAACCCCCGCCACTATCTCTCTTTCTTCTATTTCTCAAATTTGCAAAAAAACAAACCCTTTTTTTCTCTCTCCCCGTCTGCTATCTCTCCCCCTCACTGCGCCGCCGTCAACCCACTCCCAACATCGCCGTTTACAGCCTTTGCCACGGTAAGCATCTTCGTTTCCAAAGCCCGCTTGCTCTTGTTCCGTCACTGCCGTCGTTTCCAAAACCTAGGGTTACGTTCTTAATGCTTTTTTTTGGTTTTTTTTTTAAATAGTACATGACAAGATTTTCCTTGGTTTGACATAGGGTTTTCCCTGATATTTTCTAATTGTGGCTTTAGTTTGTGATTTATCTAACATGAGAGTTTTTATAAAAAAAAAAAAAAAAAATAAAAAAAAACTTTAGTGGTGGTTGGAAGGTCTATACTCTATATCATACAATAAAACTTTATTTGCATGAGGTAAACAGTTTCCGTTACTTGTTCACAAGGTTTGCTTGAAATGGCAAGGGTTTGACCCTGAAAATTCAATGACAATGATGAATACAAATGAACCTGTACACATTTGTGAACAATTTTCTAGAATAAAAAGAGCCAACTGAGAATATAAATTTCAGAATTGTTATATATTTGCTAGTTAATAAAAAATGTATAATTCATGTTTATACCTTGCCATTCTTAGTATCTTATCTGGATAATGTTGTGCTTACAATATATAGAAGGACAATGTGAATGCTAAACTTTGTGTACTCCATATGTTTGCTTAGTATGGAAACAATATCATAACATATAATATAAAAAATCTGAATTGTAATATTTGAAAGTTAATGAGTCACAAATATTCTCACATTTGTTGAAACTTATATAAACCCAGCATATGCAACCAATTTCTTGCAGATTGAAAAGCAAAAGAGAAAAAAGATGGTGTACATAGGGTTTTGTCTGATTATTCTGGTGTTCGTGGGTTTGTCCCATTCTTTATGTTGGGTGGGTGTACCATGTTCTTAGAGTTTTACGAAACTCATGCATGTTGTATATTTTAGAGTTGGTTTTACGGTTTAATGGACGTCAGTATGATTCGTTTAGTGGTAGTTGTGTAAAGTAAGCTTGTTTGAAAATTTTGAAGGTGCATGCAATGTGCTTGTTGTAGAATGCCTCAGGAAATTGCATTGATGTTTTGTTAGTTGTTGTCATCATATTTGCTGTGTTTGTCGTTTCCATTTCAGTTGTTTTCATAAAATGCAATTGTGTTTGTTGTTTCCATTCTCAGATGGTACGTACAAAGACTAAAGCTGCCAAGGTTACTGTGCCTGATACCCATCAGCCCTCTTCCCCTTCCTCTACCCCTCCTGCACCTACTGAAATTCCCCCAGCAGCTGATAAATCCAAAAAATTTAACAAATTAAGGTTCCCAGACTATAGGTCTTCTTTTATTTATGAAAACTACCACTCAAACCGTCGTATCCATTCGGAGAGAGAGGTGGTTTCGGGAGAGTTGTTGCGCTATAGTTTGGATAAACAAATTACGGAACGCAGTTGGGAGTCAATGTGTCAAGGTTGGCCAACTGCTACTCCTAATGATCTTATTCCGGAGTTTCACTCCAACTTTCTAAATATCAACACAACGGCATTAGAGTTTGATGTGTTCCTCAGAAAAAAAACGTATCACATCTCTCCTGATGTGGTTGCTACTGCGTTAAACATTCCTAGGGTAGCTCAGCCTGGGATATCCGTTTATTGACCAGTTGGTTCCTCTTCGAGACAACATGATGGAACTCTTTTGTGGTAAGCCTATTGCATGGGGAACAAAAAAATCAAATCCCACCACTGAGTTCACATGTGAGGCTCGTATATTTAATTTGGTTATGTCCCACAATTTGTTGCCAGTGTCTCATAGGAACACACTCGGGCTTCGCCGAGCTCAGTTTTTATATGCCCTTATGACCGGTGTTACCATTGATCTCCCATCGGTCATATGTAACTCTTTCATTACCATGCACCACTCTAAAGATGCCTCGCTTTCTCTAATCCATCCGTGTGCGATTACCCGTATTCTTACCCATCTGAACATGAACTTCCCCGCAGCCATTCCGTTGGTTCCTCGATCAGTGAAACCAATTAATCGTCATTCTGCCACCCGGATAGTAGCCCAGATGCAGAAGCAGAAGCAAAAGAAGCGCGGCAGAGAAGCGGACAATGATGAGGAAGATGATGCAGCAGGTCCTAGTTCTGTCGCGGATGAAAGAGATGAGCTCAAAAGTATTGTAAGTTACCTAGACCGTATTAGTTCTCAATTGAATGCGCAACAAATTCTGTTAGGCAAATTGAGTACTCGTATGCGTCGTCTTGAGCAACGGGCCATTGGTTCTTCTAGTGGGGCAGCAGGGACAGCTTCTGCAAGTTCAACAGATGGTACTGAAGCAGATGGTTCTGAACCAGATGCTGCTGTTGAAGGTGACCACTATGACAAAAACGATGACATTGATGATGATGATGAGGAGGATGAGGATGAGGATGAGGAGGATGAGGAGCATGGCAATCCAAAGTAAGCCGAGTGTTCCACCGGTCGATGATTAGATTTTCTGATTATTGCTTTTTTTGGGTTTTATGTAAGGACACCAGGGAATGGTAGCTTTTGTGTAGTGCATTTATGTTCATTTATGTTTTGAGGTTTGAGGGACTTTTGTAGTATAATATTCACAAGTGGTAGTTTCTTTTTTTTGCTAAACACAAGTGGTAGTTTCTGTTAGTGCGTTGATGTTTATATCATATTTGTGGCTTTTGTACTATAATATTTACAAATGTGAGACAATGGCAAGGTTATTATGACATGGTCCGTCGTACGATACCCTTTTTGGAATTTAAATGAACACATTGGTTTTGTGGCTTTTGTACTATAATATTTACAAATGTGAGACAATGGCAAGGTTATTATGACATGGTTCGTCGTACGATACCCTTTTTGGAATTTAAATGAACACATTCACCAATTTTGTTAAACGACATATAGCTCCAATTTCATAGGTAAATCAAAGATGCAATCCATGGTATACTTTGAGAAAATAGGTGCTTGTAGTCTAACAAAAGTTGATAACCTAAAAAAAGAGGCCAGGATTACTTGTGATTTATATTCCGACCTATAAATACTGTGATAATATGTAACTCTTGATGCTTACCTTGTAATGTGAGGTACTTCGGGTTTCAGTCGAGGTTGTATGATATCATGAACCTAAAAATTAACACATAGTAACATGGTTAAAAAAAAAAAAAAAACAACCCAACTAACAGTTAGTTTAGTAATGGATACATTTGGGCAAATGTATACATTTTTACATAATCTAGAGAAGTAATCTTAAGATTATTTGTGTAGTAATCTTTACAAAAAATTGGAACTACGACCAATCCCACATTTCCTTCGTAAACATTACGGTGAGGTCGTAGATTGCACAGAGGGAAATGCAATCCATCACAGTTTGCACAGAGGGAAATGCGATCGATCGCAAATTTTTACAAAGAGAAATGCGATCGATCGATGTTGCTTAAGAGGGAGGTTTGATTCACAGAGGGAAATGCGATCGATCGCAAATTTTCACAAACAAAAATGCGATCGATCGAAATTGCTTAAGAGGGAGGTTTGATTCCAGAGAGAAATGCGATCGATCGCAAATTTTCACATTAACATTTTACGATCGATCGTTTTGTCCATTTTTCATAATTATATTTTTAAGATTTATAAAAATTTGTTTTTATTACAAACGCTTCGCGCTTTTTTTCAGTGCACATATAAATTTTAAAAATAGTAAATAAATTTATGAAAAATATAAAAACCAGAAAAAACCATAAACCCATTATCAATTACTAACTTTTTATTACTTTTTTGGTTAAAATTACTAACTTACTAACATATCTTCATTCTTACCCGTTCAGACACACACGCCTCTTCAGTTGCTCTACACACGTAAAAGATAAAAAAGCCTCTTCAGGTTACGCACCTCTTTCAGTTGCTCTACACACATAAAACAGAACTCTTCAGTTGCTCTACACAGAACTCTTCAGTTGCTCTACACACATAAAACAGCACACAACTCTTCGACGAGCAGCACGCAGACCCACTCTCGGTGTGAGTGACTGATTGGCGTTCCGTCCACGACAGGCGTTCCAAGTCTCCACCCCACTCCGACGACCACCACGCAGACCCACTCCGTCAACGACCAGCACTCCGTGCACCACGAATCTCAGATCCGTGAAGAGAACTCCCCCCCACTCCGATCAGTGAAGGTAAGTGATGTAAAAGTTTAAAATCCAAACATTGCTAGTGTCTGTGTTCAGTATTATCTATTATTTTTATATGTGAGTGACTGATTGGAGGAGGAAGTGTGTAAATAATGTCATGTGAGTTCTGTGTAGTTCATCCCGTGAATGGGTTGCTTTTCATTAACTGATGTGTACTAGGCTGGATATTCTTTGGGTTACTTTTCATTAATTGATGTGTACTAGGCTGGATATTCTTTGGGTTGCTTTTCCGTAACTGAAGTGTACTTACATGGATTCTTTGGCAGTGATTTGTGCTGTCTCGTTCAATGGAAGTATAGATCTATGTAATAATATATGAATAAAGACAACAATTTTTTTTTTGCTAAAAGAATAAAGACAACAATTGCTGACCCACGTGAAAAGAAGTTATATTCCCTTATTGGTTTCTCTGCTAAAGCACATCAGACAAATCATGTTATTATTAGAAGATGTTGGTCGAGCACAGTTGGACATTGGTTGGATTTATCTATATGAATTGTCATAATAGCCCTCATTCTATGTCATTATGTTGAATTGTTTAAATGGATACGTGTTTTATATGTGCATGGTCAAAGTAGACCCCATAATTAAAATGGATACGTGTTTTATATGTGAATGGTCAAAGTAGACCCCATACTGTATGCCTTGTTTTCGACGTTCATTCAATTTTGGCGTTGGGCTTTATATTGTCAGAGATTTTATGGTAACATACTTTCTGCTTTAACAGGAATGGCAATCATTGAGGATAACCCTATACAAGAACAGGAAAATGTAGGAAGCCAAGCTATGGACACTGATGCTGCCCTATCTACCCAGGTAATGAAGTGCAGAACGATAAAGTTGTGTTTCTGTTTGCTTACCCCTAACTTGATTTGTCGTTATATGCAGCTTTTGCCTGGCCATGCAGATGATGCGTCCACGGATCCTCACATGAAGCATGGGCACCCTGGGAGTAGTAACGATAATGCAATGAAGAGGCGTAAGAAGAAGAAGAAGAATGTTCCCAAAGTGTCCGAAAAGTTAGTTGGGAACAAGCGGCCACGTAATGGCTACATACTATATTAGTAAGCCTCGACACGTTGATTTATTGTTTATTATTCGGTTATAAAAAAGTGAATGTACTGTCTATTTTGAATATATATACTACTGCTTTTATCTGAATCTTGGTCCCATGGCAGCCAACATGAAACTTAAGGCAAGACAGGCTGACATTGAAAAATCAAATGCAAAGGGAAAGGTAAAGGTTTTCCCATTGCAGTTAAGTATTCAGTGTACAATATAGGGGGATAAATATAATTCTACAGTCGTAATTTATTTAACTCTTGTAGATGATGGCGGACATAAAAGCAAAATGGAAGACGATGCCATCAGAGGCAAAAGCTCCATTCATTGACCAAGCAAAAAAGCTTGCTGAAGTGTACAAAGAAAAACAGAGAAGCGAAGTGCCCGTGGAGGCAATAGATGTGGTATAGTCCTAATTGTGTTTATGTGTAGTACTTCAGTTTTGGTTAATTAATGGTATATTATAGCTTAGTTGTTTCACATGGATTGACTAACATGCATATCGTGTCTTTGTTCACAGGTTAGAGATCTACGCAGTCGATGTACACCCGATCGTGTGAGGAGATTGTTCCGTGGTTTCAGTGAGGCGAAGAAGGCCGCCGTCCGATCATTAGGATTCGGATCTTGGTTGGATATTGCGGGTGGAAAGTTCGATCAGCGTGCTCTGTCGCTTTATGCTCGACAACATAACGGTGCCAAGCTTTGTTTTCGAATTAAATGGTCGGTCCGTTGTGATCACGCCAGAACAAGTTGGATTCATTTTAGGCCTACGTAATTCTGGCCCACCAGTTTCGGATTCTGGTGCATTCGAAGACATTGAGCCTTTATGTAAACGACATGGGTTCGTGGGGGCGGAATCGGTCAAATTGGGTAAAATAGAGGACGCACTAGCTGCATCGGATGCAGTGGTTGACGGCGGATTTAAGGAGAAACTTGTTTTGTTCTTACTTGCCACTGTCTTCAGCCCAACTACAAGTTTGAACATTCCGAGGACATATCTACATGTGGTAAAAGACATTGACCGTGTGTCAGAGTATAATTGGGCTTTGTTTGTGTTCAACAAGTTGAGAGATGCCGTGTTGGCATTTAAGTTACAGCCAAGTAAAACTTATATTTGTGGATGTGTATATTTTTTGCAGGTATAAAGATCAGTCTCATTTGATGAAAGTAGTTTTATTATAGTATAGTATTGGGTGTTAATTCTAAGCATGGTATGTCATCATTGTTTTCAACAGGTACTATTCTATGAGCAAGTTCATGTTGGGATTCGTGTTATACCGTTGTCACTGCGTCCAGCCATTAGGCTTAGTGTGTGGACGACTAAAAGACTGGCCAAGTTAAACCGCCTTCTAAAGAGGGAGGGTGGCTATAGTGAGGCAGAGGTAAATATAATTTGCTTTGTTTCATGGGTTTCATGGGTATGTGAACTGAGTATGTTGCACATACATAGGTCATTTTATATATTTGTGTTTCTTTTTCAAAAAATTTAACGAACCAATTCGGCTGCATCTTATCACCCATGTAGCT
Source organism: Fagus sylvatica (assembly GCA_907173295.1). Lineage (NCBI taxonomy): Eukaryota > Viridiplantae > Streptophyta > Magnoliopsida > Fagales > Fagaceae > Fagus > Fagus sylvatica. The sequence goes on along the minus strand of OU015769.1, from coordinate 20,698,564 downwards.
CATGCCCGACAAGGTTGAACACCGAAGATGTGGTGCAAAGAGTGAAGAAAGGGAAGGAGACTGATGTCATTGACCATGGTATGTTGAATATTCCAATTACATGCATTGTCTCCTTTATGTATGTCATAACAACAAAGTCCAAGTTTATGTCATCCGCATAAAACTAGTATTTTTCATTGACATTGATTAAATGCAGGTTCTAACAAAGAACACCGGTCATCCGTTGAAAATGAAAACGGCATCATATTGAAAGAGTTGAGTGCGGAGGTGAAGTCCGTGAAGGTTGCCTTGCGTACCATCTCGGAAGGATGTGACAACCATGAGGGGGGAATACCAATCTCTCCCTAAAGCAATTGGAAACATCATTTCCGAGGGGTTGAACAGAATGAAATCAGAGATATTGGAAGGGATAGCTAAGGGTACAATAGAGTCGGGACCGAAGTCGGTCCCGAAGAGCAGTTCCAATAGTGATGGTTTATCTGAAAGAGATAAAATTCTAGGTGCCGCGATAAACAAAATGTCTGATGCTTTAGGTTGTGGTGCCCCCATGACATCCCCGGATAAACCAATAAGTGTTGTTCAGGTGGTTGCTTCCGCAGATCAGACACCTGTTAAAGGACGACGGAAGAAGGGGGCTGAAGAAGCAGTACGTAGACAACCTCAGAGGAAGGTCCGTGGATGATGTTTCCTCTCATCTTTAAGACATTATTTAATTTTTATTATGCATTCATTCATATTTTCTTCATGGTATATGTAGCCTATACTTTCAATTGGTATATTTACTGATTGATGGCTATATAGAGTTACATACTGTAAACATTTGGATATTCATGTCTAAGACAGAGTCTGTATCACGAATATTGTTTTCAATTGATTTTCAAAATTTTTAATATTTCTCCCATGTATTCCAATGACGGTTTGAGAATGTTATTTATGTCATGTCTCTCATTTTAGAAGTTGGTTGGATATTTTGACCATTTACATACATAAAATAACCCATTAAATGAGTGGGTTGGGTTTTAATGGGTTGGGTTGGATATGGGCCAAACATATTTTGTTAAATGGGCCTAAATGGGCAAATGGGTTTTTAAGGATCCAACCCATTGATTATCCATCCAAACCCACCCATTTGACACCCCTACATTGCATAAATAAATTTATAATATTTGGATATAAATGGTTACGTAGCTAATTTTGAACGACATGGCTTATACAAAATTGCCAACTATGTATTGTTGTCAATAATTTTTTAGGCAGTAAACCTGGATGAAAACCAACCACAACACAAGCTGAAGTCTCTCTCGTCGAGGGAGGCCAGTTCAAATATGTCGGAGGTTGGTAGGAAGCAACGGACAAGAAATACAAATGAACGGCTTCCTAGCAAGTATGTTAGTACACCATACACCAACCCAAAACCATCTTTAAAAGCGAACCTAACTCGGAAGGAAAAAAATAAAAGGGTGGTGAACAAGTCCTCTAAAGGAGGTCTAAAGGTAAGTTTTTCCATCTTCATAAGGTATCGCAAATTCAGATAAATCGTTAATTTTTATTTATCCATCTACGCAATAGAACAACAAATTCGTTATACTATCATTGTATAACTTGAAACACTTGCGTAGGTCTCGGCAATTTTATTGAAACATCCAGTGTATGGAATCCGATACTCTGAACGAGAATTCTCAATTTTAGAGTACTGTATTGACTCCTCTCTAGACAAGCGAGTAAGATTTCATTTCCTCTATATTCAGTTTACATTATTATACATATACTATGTTGAATATTAGATAATGCTTGGTCCCATCCTAGTGTTGTCCCATCAAATGCTTTTAATGTGATTTGGGTTAGTAAAAAAGATCCATGTTTTAGTTATTTATTTTTTTACGAGGCCCAGGCCCATGTTGAATGTAAACTTCGATGACATGCATCAACACATCTTAGTCAAACTTACACACATGTTAGCAACTTAAAGAACATTCATATTATCGCAATTGTCACACATCTTAGTCAAACTTACACATATGTTAGCAACATGAAAGAACTATAATATTATGGCAATTCAAACACATATTACTCAAACTTACACACATGTTAGCAACTTAAAGAACATGTATATTATCGTAATTGTCACACATCTTAGTGAAACTGACACAAAGTTTTGCAACTTAAAGAGGATGCATATTATCAGAATGCACACACATATTAGTAGCAGTGACAGACATCTTACCTCTTTCATAGGAGTGTTTGCAGAAATTATTTCTAACGAATGTATCATTCTTACCTCTTTCATAAACATGTTCGTAGCAAGGGTGATTGGTAAGGTATGGCCACTTAATTATCGGACAGTTCGAACGGAAGAAACAAGGGACATGTGTCCATTCACGCTGCTCACTTCTTGTATTTTCATTTTTATTAACTATCATTCTTCTAACAATTTATATAGGGACCTACTCGCCCAAGATGATACGACTTTTATGTCACGGAGAATGGTACGAACCCTGTTACCCAACAACTGGGTCGTGTCTGATGTAAGTATTAAGATCAGTATTTTTTATTTAAAGAAGATATATTTACTATTTTCACATATTTTTTTTTTGATAGGTTATTTTCACATACTTATATAAGTTTATATGGTAGGTTATTGACTATGTCGCAAGCCAATTGGCTATGCAAGAGAAGGCACGATCTGGTGGGGAAATAACAATTTGGTACTTGCCCACAACATTTGCGGTACGTCTAAGTTGTTCATAATTCATATGTTCATGTAATACAACAAAATCGAGCAATGCATTATTCATATAAACAATTCTTGAACTGACATTTGACTATAACCGTTGAGGTGATGTAGTTGAATATAGGAAAAGAACAAAATATTACCCTCTAACCATAAGTATCCGTGTTGTGCAGCAAGTAGTCAATGAGTGAGCGTACAAGGGGAGTGGTGGATGACATAGACAAATTTTTCAATGTCACCAAACGCTATATAGGGGATGGATCAAAATGTAGTAAGGTACGGTGCCATATATGATGCATACACACTCATAAAAGTTTACCATCATCTGTTCAGAGGGATGAACTGATTTATTTAATGGTGTTCATATGTGGCACACAGATTTACATCCCTATTAACGACTCAAATACCCATTGGTATTTGGTCGTGGTTGACGTAAGGGAAAAAGAAATTCAATATTTTGACACCATGAGCTCGAGTCTTCACTTTGCTGGTAGAAAAAAACAAATTGCTGCCATGGTGAGTCCTTCGGATTGCCAATTCATACTTTCCATGATGGGTTCAGTTGAGGGCAACTGGTTGAGTTAATAATTTCATTTTTTTATGTAGGTTAAAGCATTAAATGATTTCATGTTGCATCCTAAAGTGACACCAACAGCAAATTTTGAAGATTTAGATATGACAAGTTGGCCAGTTGTCACTCCTCCAGCAGTCCCAATTCAGCCGGACGGGTAAGTATATCATAAAACAATACACTCACCAAAATTGTTACTTTCATATTTACTAGTATTTGGAGGCAATATGTTCAGTCTCAATTGAAGACTGTTACTGTTCTAATGCACATCTAATTATTTCAGGTCGGGTTGTGGCATTTACGTAATCCAATTTATGCGATTACCAATTCTTTCTCCCCACTATCAATCCGTGGTAATATAGAGGCACTTCCATTGTACTCTTCATGAATTTTAAAACTTTGTAATTGTTTTGACTGCTGCAATCATTGTTGGTTTATGTAGACTGCAACGGATGCAGACCGACTCAACATTGTGTTACAGTTAGTGCTGCATGACTCCAACCAATTGAAGACTGAGCTCATTGCGAAAGCTGAATCATTCAGAACCACTAACTTAAAAACATAATGTTATTACAGTCTTTGTTGCATTCTAATTTTCTTGTGATGATATGATGCAAATAAAAGCATTACGTTGAAGCGCATTGGCAGGAGCAACTAAATTGAAGATGGCAACAAAATGCAAGTCCTGACATCATTGTGCAACTTTGTTTGGAATTTTTAGGCCAAAATGTGCATACTATTGTATATAAAACGTAATAGAACATTGTAAATAACATGTTTGTAATTACCGTCATTGAAAACATTTCCGTATGGTTAATAATAGTGTTACGATATTACGTTTGATTTTAGACTTTATTGAATAAATATTTGACAATGTTGAAGTACCAGGTTTAGCAGGAGAAATTAAGCACTTAATGGATTGTTCTACAGGAATCAGAAAAGTAAAGAAAAAACGATCGATCGCTCGCAAACCCACTAAAAAAACCGATCGATCGCAATCCTTTGATAATTTAACTGCCCAGAAATTTGCGATCGATCACTTCAATTTGCAAAGGAAATAAACGATCGATCGTATTATTCTCTGTACAATTTATGGGAAAATACGATCGATCGATAAACTTAACAAAGGAATTAGCGATCGATCGGTAAAGCTATCACTTTTGGGAATTTGGCGATCGATCGGTTTAATTTGCAAAGTAAATAAACGATCGATCGTATTATTCTCTGTACTATTTCTGGGGAATATGCGATCGATCAATAACATTATGAAAGGAATTACCGATCGATCGGTACAGAGTTTCACTTTTGGGAATTTCGCGCTCAATCCTTTTGATTTGCAAAGGAAATAGCCGATCGATCGATCCCATTATTTTCTGTACAATTTATGGAGAATATGATGATCACTCCAATTCTTGATACTCATGCTCCACATCTCTTCTTCTCTCCCTTTCACATGACTCCGATGTTGCATGCTCATATTGGTAATCATCATCCTCCATTCGATCATATTGGTCATGACCACGGTCATGGTATTGTTCATAACGGTCATGGTCGTCCTGGACATCCAGATGATCATACTGGCCCCGACTTCGACGACGCTCATAAGGCTCAGGGTCTTCTTGGTCTTGGTCTGAATGCTTATGCCCATGCTCAGGCTGTTCATACCACCCACGATCATCCTCTGGTTCAGTGTGATCATGGTCCTTCTCCCTCTGACCATGTCGGTCCCTCTCATGTTTCGATTCAACCCGATCATAATTAGATTCCCTATCACCAGACCGCCCACGATCATGGTCATGGTCTTCAACATCATAGTCTCTTTCACTCTCCCTCTCTCGTGTGCGATCACGATCACGCTCATAGTCACGACCACAATCCCAACCTTGGTCTCTATCACGATCACGAGTTCGGTCGCAATCCCGACCCCGGTGTCTTTCTCTTTCCTTGTCCCTTTCACGATCTCTGTGGTGCCTATCCTCCCTATGATCACGATCCCTATGTCTGTCATGGGAGCGTTGACGCTATTTCTCCCATTCCCTCTCTTTGTCCCTTCTCCTTTCACGTGATTTTTCCATATCCCTGAAATCAATTCATTTAAAATCCATAAAAATAAGTGTAGTGATGAAGCTGTGGAACAACAACTATTTTGCAGAAACGAAAAACTTCTAACAGGACCATCATTTATATAGACAAATTTAAAATAGTGCTTAAACATGAAACTTCTGGGGAGAATATGCGAATGATCACTCCAATCCTTGATACTCATGCTCCACATCTCTTGTTCTCTCCCTTTCATGTGACTCCAATGTTGCATGCTCATATTGGTAATCATCATCCTCCATTCGATCATATTGGTCATGACCACGGTCATGGTATTGTTCATAACGGTCATGGTCGTCCTGGACATCCAGATGATCATACTGGCCCCGACTTCGACGACGCTCATAAGGCTCAGGGTCTTCTTGGTCTTGGTCTGAATGCTTATGCCCATGCTCAGGCTGTTCATACCACCCACGATCATCCTCTGGTTCAGTGTGATCATGGTCCTTCTCCCTCTGACCATGTCGGTCCCTCTCATGTTTCGATTCAACCCGATCATAATTAGATTCCCTATCACCAGACCGCCCACGATCATGGTCATGGTCTTCAACATCATAGTCTCTTTCACTCTCCCTCTCTCGTGTGCGATCACGATCACGCTCATAGTCACGACCACAATCCCAACCTTGGTCTCTATCACTATCACGAGTTCGGTCACGATCCCGACCCCGGTGTCTTTCTCTTTCCTTGTCCCTTTCACGATCTCTGTGGTGCCTATCCCCCCTATGATCACGATCCCTATGTTTGTCATGGGAGCGTTGACGCTATTTCTCCCATTCCCTCTCTTTGTCCCTTCTCCTTTCACGTGATTTTTCCATCTCCCTGAAATCAATTCATTTAAAATCCATAAAAATAAGTGCAGTGATGAAGCTGTGGAACAACAACTGTTTTGCAGAAACGAAAAACTTCTAGCAGGACCATCATTTATATAGACAAGTTTAAAATAGTGCTTAAACATGAAACTTCTGGGGAGAATATGCGAATGATCACTCCAATCCTTGATACTCATGCTCCACATCTCTTGTTCTCTCCCTTTCACGTGACTCCGATGTTGCATGCTCATATTGGTAATCATCATCCTCCATTCGATCATATTGGTCATGACCACGGTCATGATATTGTTCATAATGGTCATGGTCGTCCTGGACATCCAGATGATCATACTGGCCCCAACTTCGACGACGCTCATAAGGCTCAGGGTCTTCTTGGTCTTGGCCTGAATGCTTATGCCCATGCTCAGGCTGTTCGTACCACCCACGATCATCCTCTGGTTCAGTGTGATCATGGTCCTTCTCCCTCTAACCATGTCGGTCCCTCTCATGTTTCGATTCAACCCGATCATAATTAGATTCCCTATCACCAGACCGCCCACGATCATGGTCATGGTCTTCAACATCATAGTCTCTTTCACTCTCCTTCTCTCGAGTGCGATCACGATCACGCTCATAGTCACGACCACAATCCCAACCTTGGTCTCTATCACGATCACGAGTTCGGTCGCGATCCCGACCCCGGTGTCTTTCTCTTTCCTTGTCCCTGTCATGATCTCTGTGGTGCCTATCCTCCCTATGATCACGATCCTTATGTCTGTCATGGGAGCGTTGACGCCATTTCTCCCATTCCCTCTCTTTGTCCCTTCTCCTTTCACGTGATTTTTCCCTATCCCTGAAATCAATTCATTCAAAATCCATAAGAATAAGTGCAGTGATGAAGCTGTGGAACAACAACTGTTTTGCAGAAACGAAAAACTTCTAGCAGGACCATCATTTATATAGACAAGTTTAAAATAGTGCTTAAACATGAAACTTCTGGACGGATTACACCCAATGTGTAAACAACGAAATGTAAAACAATTTGGACAAATTTACAGAAATGAAACTTTAATCTATTGCTGAGCACATACATAACCAAGTAAGGCTCAAATAAAAACCACGAAATGTAACCATTTGGACAAATCTTACCGGTCTGCACTCTGATCCTCTCATGCCCTTGGCTCCTCAGAGCGAGATGGTCCTCCTGACTGCACTTGCTCCCTGTGCAATTAATGGACATATGTAACCAACTGGACCAGCTAAATGTATCAAAGTGCCTTCACAGAATTAATACTCAAACAAAGATATCACTTCAATCAATTGCAAAATTTAACATATCCATAATAATTTCCCAAAATTCCCAGGCATTCCACTTAAAAACATTAGGGTAGCAAATTCCTTTTCATTTATTTTTCAAAATGCAAAGGCCATATTTATTTTCATAAAACCCATAAATAATTTGACATAATTCTTTGATCTTTTGTAAGATATTTGATTAAACATGAAATTTTTGTGAAGTATTGTGACATAGTCTACGAGTTAAAGGGTTTAGTAAAAAATTTCACATATTTTAGGGCTTGAGTGAGAGTTAGTATAGTTTGAGTTAGAAAATGTAATGATTTTGATATTGGATGTAAATATGTCCTAAGTATTGTAAAATTTCTCTGTCTTGGTAAAAACGTTATTTACGATTGTAAAGTTTTTGTCGAAACATGTAATGGGTGACAATTAATGTCCTATTTCAATTTGGTTAGGTGGCTATATGGATTTTAGTGTTTATTAATAAAAGTTTAGTAATAAATTGTTAATGTTTGTCAAATATGATATTTTATCTCATGAGTGATATAAGTTGTGTCTAATGTTGTTTAAAGTTTGTCAAAATATATAATCTTTGTCAAAATTTGTAAATTTAAAATAATTTCATATATTTTAGGGCTTTAGTGAGAGTTAGTATAGTCTGACTTAGAAAATATAATAATTTTGATATTGACTTGTAAAATCTCTCTGTATTGGTAAAATATTTATTTGATATTGTAAAGTTTATGTTGAAACATGTAATGTGTGACAATTATTGTAATATTTCAATTTGGTTAGGTGGCTATATGGATTTTAGTGTTTATTAATAAAGATTTAGTAATAAATTGTTAATGTTTGTCAAATATGATATTTTATCTCATGAGTGATATACATTGTGTCTAATATTGTTTAAAGTTTGTCAAAATGTATAATCTTTGTCAAAATTTGTAAATTTAAAAATTTTCATATATTTTAGGGATTTAGTGAGACTTAGTATAGTTTGAGTTAGCAAATGTAATAATGTTGATATTGGATGTAAATATGTCGTAAGTATTGTAAAATCTCTCTGTTTTGGTAAAAACGTTATTTAAGGTAGTAAAATTTATCGAAACATGTAATGGGTGACAATTAATGTCATATTTCAATTTTGTTAGGTGGCTATATGGATTTTAGTGTTTATTAATAAAAGTTTAGTAATAAATTGTTAATGTTTGTCAAATATGATATTTTATCTCATGAGTGATATAAGTTGTGTCTAATGTTGTTTAAAGTTTGTCAAAATATATAATCTTTGTCAAATTTGTACATTTAAAAAAATTTCATATATTTTAGGGCTTTAGTGAGAGTTAATATAGTTTGACTTAGAAAATATAATAATTTTGATATTGACTTGTAAAATCTCTCTGTATTGGTAAAATATTTATTTGATATTGTAAAGTTTGTGTTGAAACATGTAATATGTGACAATTATTGTAATATTTCAATTTGGTTAGGTGGCTATATGGATTTTAGTGTTTATTAATAAAGATTTAGTAATAAATTGTTAATGTTTGTCAAATATGATATTTTATCTCATGAGTGATATAAGTTGTGTCTAATATTGTTTAAAGTTTGTCAAAATATATAATCTTTGTCAAAATTTGTAAATTTAAAAATTTTCATATATTTTAGGGATTTAGTGAGACTTAGTATAGTTTGAGTTAGAGAATGTAATAATTTTGATATTAGATGTAAATATGTCGTAAGTATTGTAAAATCTCTCTGTCTTGGTAAAAACATTATTTAAGATTGTAAAGGTTTTGTCGAAACATGTAATGGGTGACAATTAATGTCCTATTTCAATTTTGTTCGGTGGCTATATGGATTTTAGTGTCTATTAATAAAAGTTTAGTAATAAATTGTTAATGTTTTTCAAATATGATATTTTATCTCATAAGTGATATAAGTTGTGTCTAATGTTGTTTAGAATTTGTCAAAATGTGTAATGTTTGTCAAAATTTATAAATACTAGGCTTTTGTGATTGTTAGTAATCATTGAGTAAATATTTCCAAAATGTCTCATAAAATGTTTAAAGATTGTCAAAGTTTGTAATTTTTCTCACATTTGGGATTAATTCTTTTTAGTGTTGTAATTTGTGTGTTATGATATATTATTTTAGTTAGTTTTTGTAAATACTAGGCTTTTGTGATTGTTAGTAATAATTGAGTGAATATTTACAAAAGTATCTCAACAAATGTTTAAATATTGTCAAAGTGTGTAATGTCTCTCATGTTTAGGATTAATTCTCTTTAGTGTTGTAATTTATGTGTTATGATATATTATTTTAGTTAGTTTTTGTAAATACTAGGCTTTTGTGATTGTTAGTAATAATTGAGTGAATATTTACAAAAATATCTCAACAAATGTTTAAATATTGTCAAAGTGTGTAATGTTTCTCACGTTTAGGATTAATTCTCTTTAGTGTTGTAATTTGTGTGTTATGATATATTGTTGTAGTTAATTTTTGTAAATACTAGACCTTTGTGATTGTTAGTATTAATTGAGTGAATATTTGCAAAATGTCTCATAAAATGTTAAGGATTGTCAAAGTTTGTAATTTCTCTCACTTTTAAGATTAATTCTCTTTATTGTTGTAATTTGTGTGTTATAATATATTATTTTAGTTAGTTTGTGTAAATACTAGGCCTTTGTGATTGTTAGTAATAATTGAGTAAATAGTTGCAAAACGTCTCAAAAATTGTTTAAATATTGTCAAAGTTTGTAGTTTCTCTCGATTTTGGGATTAATTTTTTTTAGTATTGTAATTTGTGTGTTATGATATATTATTTTAGTTAGTTTTTGTAAATACTGGCCTTTGTGATTGTTAGTAAAAATTGAGTAAATATTTTCAAAACGTCTCAAAAAATGTTAAGGATTGTTAAAGCTTGTAATTTATCTCAAGTTTGAGATTAATTCTCTTTAGTGTTGTAATTTGTGTGTTATGATATATTATTTTAGTTAGTCTTTGTAAATACTGTCCTTTGTGATTGTTAGTAATTATTGAGTAAATATTTGCAAAACTTCTCATAATATGTTTAAATAATTGTCAAAGTTTGTAATTTCTCTCACGTTTTGGATTAATACTCTTTATTATTGTAATGTAATTGAAAGTTTTGATAATATTTTAGTTTACTGTAGTATAATATTTGTTAATATGAGTAATGATTAGTTTATTCTTGTAAAATCTGTGTCATGTTTTGTAATCTTTATGTCATTTACTGTAAACCGACTACCTACACAACCGGTCACAACTTTTTTTAATTAATTTTTTACTGTTGGCGGGACGCTACTGCAGACGGCACCTAAGTCAAACCCTACGTTGAGACAAGGAAAAAAGGACACTGTTCCTATCCATCCAACGCCACAGGATAAAAGGTCAGATACGGCAGCCTCTTCTTGTAGACCATTTTGAACGGTCCAGGACCAGCCACGTATATATAGAAAAGAAATTGTGGTTGTAAATAGAGGCTATAGTTGATGACAAGAAACTTTTTTTTTTTTTTTGCTAAAAGTTGATGACAAGAAACCTGTTGTTTTATAATGTGCAATAATAACATTTGACGGTGATTGGGAGAGGAGGGTTGGCCTCGAATAATGTTATTATGGGATTGAGATGAGATGGAGGGGGGGACTCTTGTGAATAAAAAGTTGACTAGCCTTTTTTTAAGTGGATGCTGAATTGTTGCTGTCTCCAAGAAATGAATGATTGGATATATGACAAATGCAGGCCATTAAAAGCTGTAGTTACTAGTTACATGTCTTTGTAGTGCTTGTGCCCCTATTATTTGAGGTTCGGGACATGACATTATTATTATTATTATTATTTTGGTAAAGGTTCGTAGTTATTATTAATTGCCATGATGTTGATGTACTTCAATATTTTCTCTAGAGAACTGGCTATCTTTTGACTATTGGCTTTGGTTGTTAACTGTCATGTTCTACAAGTTATTGCCATTGTCTGCAACGTGTACTACAAGTCTACAACATTCGTATTGATTGCCATTATCAGGCTACTTCAACAATTTATTTGGTAGAAAGGGAATTAAATTCATTAACAACTAACCACCCCACATCAAAATCGCTTTAATACATTACATTGACTTTGTCGCAAAAAACCAATAACATATGGACACACCTATTTTCAGGAGCGATATCTCTTATGCAATCTTATATAAAAAAAAAAAAGATATCTCTCATGCAATACTAAAATAGTATGAAAAATTATTAGTGGAGCATCATCATAATTTACGTGTAATTAAGAATTTGATGAAGAAAATTTTATTAAAGCCATATGAAAATAAGGTTAATGAGTCATAATTCATAACTCATCAACCCCCCAAACCTAAATTTTGCGAGTCCCTAGTAAAACTAAAAAAAAAAATTCTAGCCACACCACTTTCGCTGACACTGTCGATTGTATTTAGCATATACAATAAGCTTTTAAACCTCTAGATGTCTCTAGTGGATGAGTTATAGTCTCGTGAGGGTTTACCAGAACGATACCCACAAACGTTTTGTTACATCAACAAATATGCTCAATCTTAATGCTCAATCTTAACTTTAAATTAAAACAAATGCAACTGTGTTATCAATGAGAATAAAATATCACAAAAGCTATGGTTCTCATTCATGGATAAGCTTAAAAAGACAAACTCCATCTTCAGAATTTTCAAGAAGTTCAAACTAAGTCCCTATTACTTATAGCTAAATAGTGGAACGACACAAATTCTCTTTGGCGTAAAGTGAATTAACTTATAATCATGGGGTTTCAATATCTTTCCAATCATTAAATAAATCAACCAAGGCATAATTTTTTTGTACTGTGCAATGTTTAACTCCCTTTCTAATTGACCCATGTATCGAGTGTTAGACTAGTGACTCCTGAACCAATTGGCTCAAGGGGCAATAGGTGTAGAGACACTCCTAAGAGTTTACTAACTCAAGTCAAAAAGGTTACGAAATTAAACTTAGCCACTCATATCTCGATCATTTGAATTGTTTACCTTTTTTGATCATAGGCTCTCATGGTTGGTTTTTATTTTTATTTATTATTATTATTATTATTATTATTATTTATAATGCCAAGGTTAATCACTTAACAAGTCAACCAATTTAATTGTGTAACAATTGGATGCATACTTCATACCCCACAAATTACATGTTCGAGCTCTTGCTCGTGCCAAATTCAAAGTGAAAAAAGTGAAGTTTTCACTACTTAAAAACAAGTATCAAAGAACATAATTTAGATTTCCTAGTTAACTAATCATGTGTTCATAAATTTAAGTTCATTAGAGAAATTTGAATCAAGGTAGAGTTTCAACAAATTCTCAAAGATAACCCAACCAAGCATTTGAATATCACAAAATCAATCATTAAGTCAAGACATCATTGCATAGAATCGATTTCTTTTTCTTTTTTTTTTTTGGGAGATCATTGCATAGAATTTAATTAGTGGGATTCACTAGTCAAGTAAGAGGGAGAGTACATATTTATTGTATTCCAGGAGATACTAAATATTTACTGAAAAGTATTGCACCAACAATATTTTTCTTGCTGTCAAATGAAAAGTGACTTTCATCTCAACTATCGAATGAAAAAGTAACTAAATTACAAATTACATTATCTAAATTTGGTCAAAGTTCAATTCAATTATCTAAGTTTTAACTGTTTCAATTTATTCATCTAAGTTTGATTTCGTTTCAATTAAATCTTTTAACTATTTACCAATTGAATAAAAACTATTTAAATTTTTTACCAATGAAGGATGTTTATTCAACTTGTACGTGTCTTGAGCATTCTTGAACAAATATTTAAAATCACCAACTCACCAACTGTATCATAGTACAATTTTAATGTACTAGCCTATTTATGAATTCTGGTTGGAAATTATAAGGGTCAGCACGCATACAATGACTTTTTATTCTTGCCAACGTCCCGCCGAGTATATAGATAGGAATGAAATTATGAAAATCTCATTCATCCTGGACCACATTCTTTTTTTTGCATGCGGATAAGTGTCTGCTTATAAAAGGAAACATTGGCTCATTCATCCCGGACCACATTCCTTCTTTTTGCATGCGGATAAGTGTCTGCTTATAAAAGGAAACATTTAGTGCCAGGCCAAGTAATTGGTGTGTTAAAATGGTGAAGGTTGAGGTCACTATCATTTCAAAAGAAACAATCAAACCATCCTCTCCAACACTTCACCTGAAACCTTACAAACTCTCCCTCCTTGATCAGGTCACTCCCACAACCTACGCTCCTACGGTCTTTTTCTATCCCATGACTGACCATTTCAATCTCAACGTTTCCCAAATCATTGCACAACATAAAAAATCACTTTCAGATACACTCAGTATCTTTTATCCATTTTCTGGAAGATTAAAAGACAACCTTTTTATCCACGAATTTGACATGGGTGTTCCTTATCTGGAAGCACGTGTTAATTGTTGCATGTCTGAGTTCCTTGAGCACCAAGAAACGGAGTTACTTAACCTATTCCTTCCGTACCATGTCTTTCGTAAGGAAGCGGATACTTCTGTAGCTCTAATGGCTGTTCAAATGAACCTCTTTGTTTGTGGTGGAATAGCAATCGGGGTGAGCTGCTCACATAAGCTTGTAGATGGAACAACAGCGAGTTCTTTCTTTCATTCTTGGGCTGCCACCTCTATTGGGTCTCTTGAAAAAGTCATACATCCAAATTTCACCGACGGATCGTCCTTGTTTCCACCTAGAGATTCGCTTCCACAAAAGTATTTAGCCACAATGGATAACTTGTGGTTCAAGGAAGGTGTGTATGTTACGAGAAGGTTTGTGTTCGATAACAAAGCGATTGCCACCCTAAGGGCTAAAGCGAAAAGCGAACGGGTTCCTAAACCAACACGTATCGAGGCACTGACGGGTTTCATTTGGAAACACTGCATGGAAGCTTCTAAAGCAATCAAATCAGGTTCCAATAGGATATCTATACTAGTCCAAGCAGTGAACTTGAGGCCACGAATGAAATCTCACTTGTCTGATAGTTCTATTGGGAATCAGTTTTGGTGGGCACCCGCAGCAGCTGATCTTGGTGTGGAAGAGAGAGAGTTGTATGAATTGGTGGACCAAGTAAAGGAAGCCATTGCTGGGTTTGATGGAGATTGTACGGAAGGTTTACAAGGGGATGAAGGGCTTTCAGCTTTCTCTGGGTACTTTGACCAGCTAGAAGATATGTTTTCCGTAGAGATAAAACCAGATGTTTATGCATTTACATGCTGGATTAGGCTTTTTAACGATATTGATTTTGGTTGGGGAAAACCGTTTTGGGTTGGTTGCAATGGAAAAGTTGGCCCTGCGTTTAGGAATTTGATAATATTCAACGAAACCCCTTGGGGTAATGGGATTGAGGCATGGGTGACTATGGATGAGAAAGAACTGGCAATATTAGAGAATGATTCTGAATTTCTTGCTTTTGCTTCATCAAATCCTAGCATTTCATGCGCGTGACAATCCACGTATGCGTTACAAATATACAGAGTCAATCTATATTTAAAATCTTTGAATGCCAAAGTCAAGTAAAATAAAAGAATGGTTGCTGAATGTATATGCATCAATGCATGTAACTTTATGTATTTGCTCTATCAGCTAGTGTGCTAGTCTTAATAGAAATATGAGGATTTGCGAGGCATATTGTTGTACGTACGTAGTACGCAAGTTTAAGGAATTCTCACATGTAATGAAGTTGCTTTTTTTTTTTTTTTTTCTTGAATCACATTTAATGAAGTTCTATGGTTGTAATGAGGTTTTATGAAATGAAAAATATTCATTCACAATATCTACACCTTACATCACTTAAATATGGACAATATTTTCCACATATTTGTGGACATGATGTATTTGTATCAATAAAAAGAAGGTTAATGAGCATGATAAGAAATTGCACCAACAACATCCGCAAATCAAGTACTATCCTATTAGAGATTATTAGAATATTATTATCAATGTTTAGATCATGATTTTATGATTTTGTAGAATGCCATGGATTTAGGCCATTTTGTCAAACCTTCAACATCATTAGATTATGATATATTTTTTTTTGGTAGAATGCATTTTCTAGAATGCATTTTATTAATTAAAAATAGTACGTTTGGCAAAATACTAAAACTTTTGTTAAAATGTGATTATGTTGAATGAAATTGCGTTTGGTTGGTATTTTAGAGAATGCATTTTTCCTATTAAATAATGTATTATTAGGATATATTATGTAATTAACAATTTTTTTTTTTTATAATATCTCAAGACAAGGCTAAAAATATATTTACTACCAATACAAAATTAACACACACACACACACACAAAATCCTCAACAAATTTTTATTTATTTTTTCATTCTCAACATTAATACGATCTAAAATGCATTCTAAATAGAGGATCCAAATGTAGCCTAAATGTTTAATCAAATATTCAAATCTAGAAAACAGAACTACCACACATTCCATCCAATTTCATTGAAAACCCCACAATTTTAAATGCATTTATTCAAGTGTTCCATCATATTTAAACTTTTTGTCACGTCACGCATTTGTAGTAGAGCCACATGTCCATATGTTTACTATATTGATTTATTGTTAGTATTTGTATGACTTTATATATAAACCCATAGTATGTTTTGTAAACTTTCAATTTGAGACAAGCTTCAAATACAAACTCACTTATATATCACAATCTATAACAAAACCTACAACATAACATTGTAAAAAACTCTACCTAATTTGTGCCCAAAAGTTATCCCCTAACCCACCTATATAATGCTGTCTTAAAATTACTTTCCAAATTAAACCTCTTAATACTTAATAGCTCCTGTGGGATTTGCTTGAAGCTTGACCTTATTTGGGGAGAGGTAGAACTGTAGAAGGTGCCAGTTTGCCATAGACCATTGGCAGCTCACTAGAGTTTGCTTGTATAGATTTCAAGTTAGAATAAAAATAATTAAAGCAAATAATTGATCCATAACGAACGATTGACTATTTTATTTTTGGAAGAAACAGCACAGTTTAACTAAAGATAGAAGCTATATAAAGTATACACAACCACTAACGTTAAATACGTACATCAAAAACTTCTCTCCTCTACGACACTCTCTAGAGAACCCTAGTTGAAGTAGGAGATTCACAGTACGTTACATACGTACATCATAAACTCCTGTCTTTCTTTTACAGGAACTGCATGTGGGTAGCTTGGTGTTTATACTGATCATTCGGCCAGTGTGATTCATAGTTAAATTTTAATAAATTTATTTTAACAAATTTGATAGATTCCGAAGTCAATAATTATTTTGTTGGATTTGTTTGTTAAAGAAAAACAGAGCTGAGAAAGAGTCCCAATACACTGCAACAAGCCAAAGAAACCATCAAGAACCAATACCCGCTTAGCAAAAAAAGAGAAAAGAATCAAGAACCAATACCCTCTTAGCTAAAAAAGAGAAAAGAATCAAGAACCAATCCAGGAGGGTTTTTTGGGAGGGAGATTACCATTAGGCCGAATGCCCAAGTGGCTACCCATTTATAAATAATACATATTAAACAAAGCTTGAAATGGTTTCATGTGAGAAATATATGCTAAGATTACATGCTATAGGGTCTCTCTAACCAATATTCTTCTTTCTTAAGTTTTTTTATGACTCGGGTGTTGGGGTCAGCTTGTGCGCATCTCAACTAATCTGAGGAGGACATGTAATACTCTACTAGGTGACGATTGCAATAGTGATATAGTTTTAAAAAATTATGTGTCAATATAAGAATCAAGAAGTGGATTAATAGAAAGTAGAATTTTAATTTAATTCTAGTATCAAATGTCACATTAATAAATAAATTAATCTGGTAGGAGTGAGTTAAGAGATAGTAGAGTTTTAGTTAAACTCTAATATCATAAGTGACATTAATAGTTAAAAAATTAAAATTAGGCATAAATTGATTAATAGATATAGATAGTAGAATTTTAGTTAAACTCTACTACTCTAGTACCAAATATGAGATTAATAAATAAAAAATTAGCCAAACCAAAGTGGATTAATAAATACTTAAATAGTAGAATTTTAAATTTTTGTGCATTTGAGTTAATGTAATCTGATTTGATATGGGAAGAGTTTTTCATTGATTTGTGGTATTGACAAGCATTTGATTTATCACCATTTAACTCGCAGTTATCGATAAGGCGTTTGGATAATTGTGATAAAATCATAAAACACACCTATCATTCCCTGTTCTGTCATGAGGTTTAGCATCAGAGAAGTGCAAAGCCAACTAGCTGGATTTCCACTGCCATATAGGCAAATAAGGAGGTCCATTTTGTGGTTAGAAGGCGGTAGATTTTCGACGTCTAATCTTCTTTTTTAATGGGAACCATTCGATCATTTCGGATAGAAGCTAAACGCTTTGACATTTCGTTAGAAGTAGGAAAGGCAAACACAATTAAAATCAAGGAAAGCGGGGAAACTTCATGTTTGCTCCGTTTCTTTGAGCAAGGAAGGAGCCCAATGGTTCTCAAAGAGCGTCAAGGAGAATGTCACCAAAGAAGGAGAACCATCCTTTCTCCGCACTTAACGCGAAAATGATTAAGGGTTTGTTATCAGTCGCAATGGCAATGACTACAGTAGATTTGTAGAATTACTAGCGTATGGCAAAGGCGGGCTTAAGGGTCGATTGGTCATCCTCGAAGGCCAAAAACAGAATGGTTGGCGAGGTTTCTATATCGAATTACGTTCTGTTTTAGAACCATGCAAGACGATTAACATTGAAACCGTGGTGGCCGCAAAACCAACTGCCAAAAATACACAACAAGATGGGGAAAAGAACCTTGGTAACAAGGTGGTAGTGGGGAGCGGCCCTATTTCAAATTCTGGCTGGAATCTTGGTAATGGTGGTTGTCTTTCTTGGCGTTCTCAGTTGTTTCCTCACATGGAAAATACAGAAAACCGAAAATGGCAAAAGCGTGATTCTAGCGTATCTGGTGGTGAAGCTGGCAAAGAGAATTTGGTGGGATTTGGTGCTAAAATTTCAGATGGAATTAATGCAAAAAATGAAGTGGTTTTCAATTTAAAAATCAAGCTTATATATGGTATGGATGGGCACTAGAAACCTTTTTGGGTTGGGCTGGAAGACTTGGATTCTAAATCCATCACTATTGGACCCACACCTGTTCTAATACCGGCCTAAACACCTAAATCTACTCAGGTGTGGAAATCAGTTGGGCCCCCTCCCAGTAATAAGCACAGTATAGTCAAAACTGGACCGGGTGGGTTAACCTCACGATCCAATTTGAAGAAGCCCGTGACCTAGATTCCAGATCTTTTCCTTTCCAATTCTTTTTCCATTTTTCAGACCGACGAAGCATCTAGTCATAGTAAGGATCATAAAAGTGATCAATCGCCGCGACTGCAAAACTCAATGAAGTCAACATGGGTTCCGATGAAGGTTACGTGGGTTGCAATCAGAAAAATAAGTTAGATTTGGGTGTTTGGGAGCTTTCAAAGGGCGATGCAAAGGGGACGATCGTGCTTTGCGAGTCACCCGACGACATCGTCCCTCTTTCTAACCTTATAGCAGTCGATCGCACTTGGGGTTCTTCGTCTGACTTGGTGTTAGAGCTTCGCAAGGGGCGGCGGCTCTCCATACCTCTCTCATTTATTCGAAAACTTGAGGTTCCAATGCCTGAAATTTCTGGTTTGCTTTGCCTTTCTAGATTTGGGGTTATGGGGCCGACGGTGGCGGATCAGAATTGTGTGAGGAGTTTTGTGACTTCCGATGAAGAATCGTCAAGTGACTACAACATTTGGTTGGTTTGGGAGGATTTAGAGGTAGTGGGGGACGATAATGAATTGGTGTGTTGGGGAGATGAAGTTGTTCCTCTGGAGATAGAGCTCTTGGCTACCTCGAAGCCAGAGAAGGATTCAATAGCGCTGGGTGTGTCAATGAAGTGGCAAAACTTCAGCATGAGGTAAACCTTTTCGATTGGGTTCTAGGTAGATCAAAGCGTATTAGGAAATTATTGGGTGCTTATTATGCAGGCTATGAGGAGAGAGTTACTCGATTACTGATGGAAATTGATAGTAGGCGTATTCAGTGTGCAAGTGCGAGGAGTGTGAAAAAGAAAACGAAGGTTAGGGGCAAAGGTAGCAGGGAGTTAAAAAGATTGTCATATTCCATTAACTATGAGCTGGATACGGCAACTCCCAGAGGAAATGGTAGGGAAAGGGTATTATCCTTGTCCTAATGAATTTAAAAATTATGTCATGGAATGTCAGAGGGCTGAATGATCAAAATAAAAGACTGCAGGTGCGTCATTTTCTAAAGATGTGGAAGGCTGATATTATTTGTTTGCAGGAAACGAAATTGGATGTAATTGATCGAAAGATTGTGCAGAGTTTATAGGGTATTCATCATGTGGATTTGGTGTATCTTGGTTCAGTTTGGGCTTCAGGGGGCATTCTTTTAATGTGGGTTCGAAGGATTGTGGAGAAATTAGATGCCGCAGTGGGTTAGTGTTCCATCTCTTGTAAATTCTAGAATGTTCTGGATCAAAAGGAATGGGCATTCTCTGGTGTTTATTGGCCTAATGCTGTTAAGGAAAGGCTTGCTCTATGGGAGGAATTGGCAGGTGTAGATAGTTGGTGGAATGTTTCATGGGTTATTAGAGGAGATTTTAATGTGGTTCGATTTCCCTTGGAGCACTTAGGTGCGAGACACTTTACGAATGCCATGCATGATTTTTCGGATTTCATCTCTTTATGTAGTTTGAGAGATATCCCTATGGAGAGAGGTATTTTCACTTGGTCAAATAATAGAGTTACTGCAGCTATGTCTCGAATAGACTGCTTTCTTTACTCGAACAATTAGGAGGATTTGTTCCCTACTATCTTGCAAAAGAGACTTCCTAGATTCCTTTCTAATCATTTCCCAATTATTCTGGAGTGTGGAGACTTTTCTAGGAGTAAACGACTTTTCCGTTTTGAGAACATGTGGCTTAAAGCAGATGGTTTTAAGGAGAGGGTTCAAAGGTGGTGGGAGTCTTATATTTTCCAGGGTACTCCAAGCTATATTGTGGCTTGTAAACTTAAAGCTTTGAAGATGGATTTGAAAAAGTGGAATGAGGAGGTTTTTGGGAATATGAGTGTGTGAAAGAGTCAATTGATGTTTGATCTTAATGAGTTCGATGCCTTGGTAGAGGTAAGACAACTCACAGGTGAAGAATATGAAAAGAAGGCTTTGCTGGTTGCTGATCTTGAGCGAACCTCCCTACTTGAGGAGATTAGCTGGCGTAAGAAATCCAAGGCTTTTTGGCTTCGGGAGGGGGATAAGAATACTAAATTCTTTCATCGTTTGGCTAATTCTAATTGTCGGTATAATTCCATCTCTACTCTTTCCATTAATGGTGAGTTATCTTCTGATTTTGATGCCATTTCTGAATTCATAACTCTCTCCTATAATCGGTTGTTCACGGAGGAGGAATGTCATAGGCCATTGCTGGATGGTTTAGACTTTTCTATGATTTCTAATGAAGATGTAGTATGGTTAGAGCGATCTTTTGATGCAGATGAAGTGGTAGGAGTGGTGTTTGGTTTTAATGGTGATAAAGCTCCAGGTCCAGATAGTTTCACAATGGGCTTTTTTCAGAGCTACTGGGATGTTGTACAGGCAGACATTATGGCTGTTCTAAATGATTTCCATCGGTGTTGTTCCTTCGAGAATAGTCTAAATGCTACATTTGTGTCTTTAATTCCAAAGAAATCTGAGGCTATGGAGGTTAAGGATTTCAGGCCTATAAGCCTTGTGGGTGGTGTTATGAGAACCACGACCCTAAAACCATCTCTTTTTAGATGAAGGTCTAAATATGGTTCCCAAAATGAGGATTTTCACTGTTTTCCATCCTAATCACTAGGGGAAATTACAAATGGAGTCGCCACCTAACTTTTGTACAAAAAGCTAAGAAAAATGTACTATCTTTTATTGATCGAATAAATGATACAATATTTTGAAAAAAGTAAATAAATTACATGGTTTTGCCCTAGATACAATCTAAGGAAAAATAAAATTACAAGGCTTTGTGTCCTAAATAAAATTTAGAAACAAAAGTAAATAGGATACATAAACTAATATAATTTTCCCTTAAGATTAGGATTCGGGGGCTAGGGGATTGGATGAGAAGGTGTTAGGCACCCATCCAACCTGACTTAGGTCAGTCTCTAAGGATCCATTAGTCTAAGTTCACAACCTCAAACAAACTATACTCGCATTTGATTCATAGCATCACAACAGTACATGCAATAAAAAATTAAACAATGATTAATCATCAAGCATTTAAAATCATTTAAGCACGCATCTCACATGAAAAAGATAATTTAAAGTTGCTGTAATTTTAGTACAATATGTTAGAAAAATCAGATTTGCATCATTCACAAAACAGAAACCGAAAATAGTGTAATCTAGCAATTGTGCATTAAAAATTAATCAAACAATTAAAATTAAAACCTAATCATGCATTCAACACAATTAAAGTTGCTGCATTAAATTAAAAAAGAAAGGATTGTACCTTTTGGAATGCAACCTCTTGAATGAGTGTCCCGAATTGAATTTGATTGTGGTGGGATGCGGCTTCTTGATTGAGAATACCACGGTCCTAAAAAATGATTTTTGAGAAAAACCGTTAAATTTGGTTAAAAAAGATTAAAAATGGAATTGAATGATTGGAAATAGAGATTACAAAAAATTACAAAAAATGGCTTTTGTAATCTCTGGACTTGAATATAAGAACACACTTGGGTTTTTATTCCAAAGTCTAGCCCTTTGCAAAAATTCTCTTGAATTTTGTTTAGGATTGCTCTGGCTAATTTTTTCAACCTCTTGTTAAAATGAGAATATTTTCTATTTATATGGAAGCCCTAAAATGAACCTACCCACGTTTTTGACCTCATGGGAGTGCATTAGGGTTTTGGAAATTTGATATACTTCATGAAAATCCCGAAATTCTGACTGATTTTTAGGCTCTGGTTGCGGACCCATTTTGACCCTCTAAACATTAGAATTTAAGATGGTCATCAAGCACATATTTGTAACCCATCATGTCAGCTTTCCAGCCCAATTTGAATTAACTCAATCGGATAATTGAGTCAAAAGTTATGGTCGAAATACCGATTAGTGTACGGGTTGGGATCCAAATCCGAATTGGGCTTTGGATAATTTTGGGTTTTTTCACCTTTGGTCAACTTCTAGTGGATTTAGAAGTCCTTATTTGGCTGAATTTAAGATTTTTCAATTTTAATCAATTTATTAATAATTAATATGATAATTATTAGTCAAAATCCCATTAGTTAAAAATAAATCAATTTAAGAATTATCCTTTGATGAATATTATGTGCATGAATACTTAGCATTATATGGTGTTCTAAACCAATAGGAATTATTTATTAATTCATTTTAATTTAATCATTTATAGGACCAATCAAATTAATTAATAAGTAGTCTTATGCATGTGAGCTTATGGTAAATATCATTTCAACCAATGAAATTTATTTCCTTAATAAAATCTTAGTTTTAGATCCGATTTCCAATCCAAAAAGTGTACTCTCATTCTTAATTCAATTTTGATCACTTAAAATATGATTTTAAATTTATGGACCAACTTTGAATTTTCAAGCTTGTGAAATTACCATTTTACCCTTTATGCACTAAGGTGTAAAAAAGTAAAATTAATGGTTGCAAAATGGGGTGTTAACAGGTGTTTATAAAATTCTGGCAAAGTTGTTAGCTAATCGATTGTGAGTGGTTTTACCCAAAATCATCTCTAATTCTCAGAACGCTTTTGTCCAAGGTGGTCAGATTTTGGATTTTGTTCTCATTGCGTATGAATACTTAGACTCTATATTAAAATAGGGGGACCTTGGGGTTCTATGCAAGTTAGATGTGGGAAGGCCTATGATCATGTGAGTTGGGAGTTCCTTCTGTATTTGCTTACTAGTTGTGGTTTCTCTGAGAAATGGAGGCATTGGATAAAATTTTGTATTTCCACAGCTTGGTTTTCCATTCTTATTAATGGCGGCCCCAGTGTTTTTTTTTTGCGAGCTCCAGAGGTCTAAGGCAAGGGACCCTTTATCCCCACTTCTCTTTGTCATTGTCATGGAAGCCTTAAGTCGTTTGTTAAATCGAGCTACTTGAGAAGGTTTGTGCTCCGGGTTCACTGTTGGTAAGTCGGATGAGAATTCTTTGATGGTATCTCACTTGCTTTTTGTAGATGACACACTGAATTTTTTGTGATGCTGATAGTGCTTAAATCTCTAACCTGAGGCAAGTTTTTACTTGGTTTGAGGTCGTTTCGGGTTTGAAGATTAATCTTAACAAGTCAGAGATTGTTTCTGTGGGGGATGTTCCAAACATTAAGGCTATTAGAGATATTTTGGGGTGTAAATTGGTTGTTTTACCTATGAAATATTTGAGTCTTTTTTTGGGTATAACCTTTAAGGATAAACACATCTGGAACTCGGTCTTAGAGAAGGTGGAAAGAAGATTAGCTGGCTGGAACGACTGTACCTATCAAAGGGAGGAAAGGTTACCCTTATAAAGAGTACACTATCTAATATTCCCACATATTTCCTTTCTCTTTTTCCTATTCCGGCTAGGGTGGCTAGGAGGCTAGAAAAGCTCCAAAGGGATTTTCCTTTGGTGTGGTATAGAGGATAAGCCCAAGTACCACTTGGTGAAGTGGTCTCAGATTTACAGCCCTATTCAAAGTGGTGGTTTAGCCATTCGGGACTTGGTGTGCTTTAATAAAGCTCTTCTAGACAAATGGTTATGGCGGTTATGATTCGGAAAAAGATGTCTTGTGGAGGTTGGTGGTTGATGCGAAATATGAGAGTTTATGGGTGGTTGGTGTTCTGATTTGGGTAAAGGCCCGTATGGTGTGAATGTTTGGAAATTTATTCGGCGAGGTTGGGACAATTTCTCTCAACATTGTACCTTTGTAGTAGGTGATGGTAAAAGAGTGAAGTTTTGGCATGATTGTTGATGTGGGGATATGTCTTTGAGAAGGGCTTTCCCGGATCTGTTTGTCATTTCAAGGGATAAGGATGATTCCGTGGATGATATTATGTATTTTCCAAATGGTATTCTACATTGGGATTTACGTTTTTCCAGGAATGTGCATGATTGGGAGTTGGAATCTTTGTCCAGCTTCATGGATTTAGTTTATTCTATTCCTTTGAAAGGCGAGGGGGACGACAAGTTGGATTGGAGGCATAATCCTAACAAAGGGTTTTCGGTCAAGGAGTATTATTGTTGTATGAGTATTGTTTCTTTTGATCCTTTCCCTTGGAAAAGTATTTGGAAGGCCAAGGTGCTGCCAAGGGTCGCCTTTTTTCTTGGACAGCTGCTTTAGGGAGACTCTTGACTATCGATAATTTACGGAAGAGAAATCCTATTCTTGTAGATTGGTGCTGTATGTGCAAGAAGAGTGGTGAAAGCGTTGATCATTTGCTTGTTGCATTGTCCTCTGGCTTGGAAGTTGTGGTCTATGGTGTTAGGTTTATTTGGGGTTCATTGAGTGATGCCTTGTCATGTGCTGGATTTTTGGGCTGGTTGGTAGGGTCGTTATGGCGATCATAGAAATTTGGTTGTGTAGAGAATGGTTCCCCATTGTGTGATGTGGTGTCTTTGTAGGGAGAGGAATGGTTGTCACTTTGAGGACTGCGAAAAATCTATATCTACTCTTAAACTTCTGTTTTTTCAAACTTTGTATGAGTGGGTTTTCAATCTGGGGATATTTTCCATCAATTCCATGATGGATCTGATTAATTGTTGTTCTTTCTGATTTTTTTTGGGTAGTCCTTGTGTATACATAGGCTGACCTTTCAATAAATTTTTCATTACTTATCAAAAAAAAAAAAAAAAAAAAATTTAATTTTTGTTTTCCTTATAAAACAATAACATAGTGTGTTTGGGTAAGGGATTTGTACATGGAATTTAGACCTATGGCAGCATTTTAAAATTCTTTAACATAAACTTCCTTGTTTGGGTGAAGTATGGAAAGAAATTTCAAAATTCAAGGGGAATTGTAGCCAGGATTTGAGGGCTCAAAATCCCGGATAGAAATTCCACCAAGAAAGACGTTATTTCCTAAATCCAATGTTCAACGCTCCCAACCAATCCACAGCATCAATATGAACTTGATAACAAAATATTTACCCGACTCCAAATAGAATTTAGACCGCTCCCGAAATGTCAGGAGTGCGACCCACCACCACAGACAAAGATAGGACCACCAACTCCTCCACCTCTTCTTATTCTTCTTCTTTAGAATTTTTCTTCTGGGTTACTGCTTGCTTTATCAACTTGGACACAGTGACTCATAAGAGTCTTATACTTTTTTGTTGTTGTTACTTGTTAATGTTATCTTCTCTTTGGGTTCTTCTCCTTCTTCTTCAAATTTGTGGTTGTCTCCAGAAACTCGCCATGAAATACAGTAACTGTGGCACCATTTTTTTCCGGCAGCGACTGTGCCATCTGCAATGACACCAGTGAAGTTCATCAATGCCAATTTTGCCAACATGAATGAATATTTCATTAAAAATAATATTGGCCCAACTCTCCAAGGCCAATATTAAGCCAAGGACTTTGAAACCCATGGCTATAGTTGACATTATTATTCATACGTTATTCTTACAAGGATTGTGGACTTTTGAGATCAATTGAGTGTGGAGGACCTTGAAACTCATGGCTATTAATTGATTTTTTTTTTTTTTTTTAAGTATTAATTGATTTCGATGTACTGTTTTTTATGTTTAGAATTTCACTGTAGATTTCTTTTAAAATAAAAATAAAAATGTTATTGCAGTATTAATTTAATTGAGTGTGATTCCCTTATGTGTACCCAACAATGAAGTTGATAATTATTAGGATTTTGAATACAATCCCATCATTTTAGATTTTCTATGTAAATAACAAATTCTTCGTCGAAACACAACATAAGGCCATCTCCAGCAGTGGTTTAAACCCTGCTCTTCAACTCTATTTTTAAAGGACAAAGCCAAAAACCGGCCTCCAGCAGTCCTTTAAAATAACTCTTCATCCGTAAATTTTTTTACAAAGTGTACAGTACCCTTTCATTTTTGAAAGGGTACTGTACACTTTGTAAACATTAAAATAACATTATTTTTTTTCTGACCCCACCGGTTACCAACGGCATTTTATACCGAAAATTTCTCTCTCTCCTCTCATTTCTTCCGAAATTTTTTCTCTCTCTTCTTCTCTCTGCTCTCTCTTCTCTCTGCTCTCTCTTTATCTCTTTGCTCTTTGGGATTTTCTGTTTGAACCATAGAAACTTTCGGTCTGAAAATTTGTTGGGGTTTTTGAAGCACGAAAATTTCTCTCTCGTCTGAAATTTTTTTGGGGTTTTCTGTTGCCGGCGTGGTGGTTCGGTGGTGGCGTGGTCTTTTGGGTTTTCTGTTGAAGTTGATTCGGTGGGTTGGTGGCTTGGCGTGAGGGGTTGGTGGCTTGGCGTGAGGGGTTGGTGGCTTGGCGATCGGGTTTGGTGGGTTTGCGATCTGGGTTGGTGGCGATCGGGTTTGGTGGGTTTGCGATCTGGGTTGGTGGCGATCGGGGTTGGTGGCTTTGCGATCTGGGTTGGTGGCTTGGCGATCGGGGTTGGTGGGTTTGCGATCTGGGTTGGTGGCGATCGGGTTTGGTGGGTTTGCGATCTGGGTTGGTGGCGATCGGGTTTGGTGGGTTTGTGATCTGGGTTGGTGGCGATCGGGGTTGGAGCTGAGATCTGGGTTGGTGGCTTGGCGTGAGGGGTTGGTGGCGGCTTGGCGTGAGGGGTTGGTGGCTCGGCGTGAGGGGTTGGTGGCTCGGCGATCTGGGCTGATTCGGTGGTGGTTGATTCGGTGGTACCGGTTTCTGCCGATCTGTCTTCTTTTCTCTTCCGGCGTGGTGGTGGTAACGGCGTGAGGTAGGAAATTTGTATTCGGGTTGATTTTGTGTTGATTTTGTGGCTGTTTGTGTACTGGGGTTGAGGATGATTTTGCTTGTGGCTGTTTGTGTACTGGGTTGAGGTTGATTTTGTGTTGAATTTGTGATAGGTTGGTTTCGGGTTGTTTACTGGTGTGGATGAGGTTATGTTAGTTTGTGTGTTGAGGTTTTGATTGGAATTAGTTTGGTTGATCAAGTTTGGATGAGGTTCTGTCTGTGTGTTTAGCTTTTAATTGGAATTAGTTTGGGTGTTGAGCTTTGGATGAGGTTCTGGTAGTTTATGTGTTGAGTTTTTTACTGGAATTAATTTATGTGCATATGTGGTTCTGGTTTAATTGGATATAGCACAGAGTATAAAACATAACCAAAAAAATAATAATTGGGTTTTAAAATGAAGCTCTCTTAATTTTAAAACGAACCCAGAAAGCAAAATGTATTTGATAACCTCTAACTCATGTATATCATCAGTTCTTATCTAACAAAAAAAACAAATGTGGAAACTAAATCATTGGGAAAGAATAAACTCAGGTAATAAATTAGAAGCTGAAATTGGTAAATATAAAATGACAATAAAAAAAGATTTAGTTTTGGAAGAGTTGTCTTGTAATTTAGTTAGATTCTGAATTACCTCATGTGGGTGTAAGACATGAGTGTTGTTGTCTTCCTTATCCATGACCAGGACTCCACAGTCTTTTGCTTGGTGCAGGTTTTTTAAAACTGGGAGAAACTTATAAAGAAATTAATTTTCATGTGGAAGAAAAATTAGTTGGCTGGTTTAATTTGCAGATAAATAATATTAAGTTAAGAGTTTTGAAGCATAAAATTTATTCAATATTGTAACAAATTATAGTTTAAAGTTGTATATATCTGTTTATTGAGAAATCAGAGTCGAAACCCAATAAGTTTTGGACTACAAAATACCCCTAAACGTTTATAAGTTATAAAAAATATTTAATTAGATAGTCAAATTAAATATAAAATATAACAAAAATAAATAAATAGAACGAAGTAATCCATAATTTTATCTTCTTGTTCATCTTAAAAGAATTCGGTATTGAAATATTTTACAATTATAATCTGTTTCTAGTATATAATTTTCTTTTGGATGTATAATTTGCTATCCCTGTTAGAATATATTATCCTGGCTTAACCAAACTTTATTAACTTTATATATCCTTAGCAGTTTGGTAATTACAACAGTTTTATTTTTACATACGTATGTATTATGAAATTATAGGTTGGATCTGTTTGAGAATTGCAACAATTTTATTTTTACATACTCTTCATGTGTGATTGATACCTAATATTGTATTGTATTGTATTTTTATTAGGGATGAATTCTCAAAATGAAACCCCCAATTTCGTTAATCTTCTAGAAGATACGTACGAATATATGATGGAAAACCCCAAATGAGATGGATTATAATAATAATCCATTTCCATCCCAAGTTGAATCCACTAAAAGACCTAGAACACGTCAAGCCAATTTTACCGTAGAAGAAGACTTGACTCTTATATCTTCATATCTCACTATTAGCGAAGATCCGGTGCAAGGTACTGATCAAACATATGACAATATTGTGGATTAGAGTTCATGAATATTTTCATGCTCATACGACCTCCAAAACTAAGCGAACTATAGGTTCTCTTCAAAACCGGTGGTCAACCATTCAACTTGGCACCAATAAATATTCTGGGTGTTTGTCAAAGATTGAATCATTGCGTCAAAGTGGTCTAACTGAGGAAAATAAGGTGCATCTTATTAACTCTTCAAATTTGTTAATGTATCAATTTATTTTAACTATTGAAAATATTAATTGTTTTTATTGTTGGAATTTTTTAGGTTGATCAAGCAAAACAATTGTATACAGTAGAAACTGGCAAAAAATTTACGTTTGAACATTGTTGGAACGTGCTGAAGTATTCACCAAAATGGTTGAATAGTCATCAAAATGAGACACCAAGAAGAAAGAGAATGGAGACACCATCTTCTTCGGTAAATCTAGAAGATAAAGATGTCACAAATGATTCCAACATAAACTTGGAGAGACCACCGGGTAGGAATGCCGAAAAAGCTCGATTGAACAAACAAAAGAGCGACGAAGGTAGTAGCTCAAATGTGGAAGTGATGTTGAATGTCATGGCGGACGACAAAAAAAAAATCGCGGAATCGAGATTGGAATTTCTTGAGAGGGGCCGTGTTCAGTACATGGAGCTAGAGAATAAGCGTCTTTGTCTTAAGGAAGAAAAAATCAATTTGGCAAAAATGAAAGAGGAGAGGCAAAGAATGAAAGAGGAGAGGGAAAGAATGAAAGAGGAGAGGGAAAGAATGAGAGAGGAGAGGGAAACATTGAGAGAGGAGGCGGCAATTATGACAATGAATGTAGATGCGTTGCCTCTAATGCAACAACAATATTTTCGTCAACGCCAATCGGAAATCCTTGCAAAAAGAGGTGGTAATTAGTAAATGATATTGTATTATTTTTGTATTATATTCATTAATGCTATTGTGTTGTATGAATTAAGAGAATACTTTGAACTTTTGTTGCTATTAAATGTCATTTGCTATTATGGTTGATAACTTAATTTATTACTTTGAACGTTAATGTGGTAAAATATATATAGCATTGGCTTTGCAAGTTATAAGTGTTAATATATTTTTTATTTGATAATAGAATTTTAAAGAACTTTCACAATAATTATATAGATTTGATAAACTTCAAATTACAATAAAGAGTAACATAAATAAATAATACAAGCATGAAAATTAAAACTAAATAATCTTATGATTGGCCATGTAATTGCCACAAGTGCTCCACAAGATCAGCTTGGAGTTGAGAATGAGTTTCTCTATTTCTAATGCGAATATGAGATTGAATGAAATTCTGAACTTCAATTGTAGGCTCTCGTGACACGGGTATAGGGATGCTTTCAGGCACTTGTTCGTAATCATCATCTTCTTGTACTTCATTAGAATCGCGCTCATCTTCAATAATCATGTTATGTAATATTATACATGCTTTCATAATATCATTGAGAGTTGCTTGATCCCAAAAGCGTGCAGGTCCACGCACAATTGAAAATCTTGCTTGAAGTATTCCAAATGCACATTCCACATCCTTCCTACATGCCTCTTGAACTCTAGCAAAGTGTTTTTTCTTTGCTTCTATTGGAGCTGAGATTGTTTTCACAAAAGTTGACCATTGTGGATATATACCATCAGCAAGATAATATCCCATTGTATAATCATGACCATTGATTGAGTAATTCACTGGAGGAGCACGCCCTTGAGCAAGTTCCGTAAATACAGAAGAATGCTCTAATACGTTGATGTCATTATGAGACCCAGGAAGACCAAAAAATGCATGCCATATCCAACGATCATATGAAGCTATTGCTTCCAAAATAAGTGTTGGTTCACGAGAATGACCAGTATACTGACCTTTCCATGCTGTCGGGCAATTTTTCCATTTCCAATGCATGCAATCAATGCTCCCCAACATTCCTGGAAATCCACGCTTTTCGTTAACCGCGAGCAACCTAGCAATGTCATTGCTATTTGGTGACCTCAAGTACTCTTCAGAGAAAATATTAACCACCGCTTTAACAAATTTTTTTAGACTCTCTACTGCAGTGCTTTCCCCAATTCTCACATACTCGTCAGTAGAATCAGCAGCTACTCCATAAGCAAGAATCCTGAGTGCAGCAGTCATTTTTTGAAGGGACGACAAGCCAAGCGTTCCAGCAGCATTTCTTTTTTGAATAAAATATGGATCATACGCTTCTAGTGCAGATTGAAGACGAAAAAATAGTGGACGACTCATCCGAAACCTCCTTCGGAATATATGAGAAGGAAAAACCGGATTATCTGAAAAATAATCATGAAAAAGCCTTTCTTCGCCTTGCAAATAATTGCGCTTAATGACCTTGCGGCCTACAATTGAACCACGGTGTGATGTTGATGCTCGCTCTTTTTTCAATCTTTCGTCTTCCATTGCAAGAATTGAAAGTATTTCAACGTCATCATCAGTGTCAGACTCAAGAAGAGCCATTTCCATTTCCCTCATTTGATAATCACGAGGCTTAAGATGATAATTATGCTCCATAATATATGAAAGAGAAATTTGGGTTTGATAATGAAAGAGCAAATTGGGTTTTGATAGTGAGTGAGTAAACTGAATTTGAGATTAATGAAAGAGAAAATTTGGTTTGAGGTGAATGAAAATTGAGATAGGAAATAGTCCTATTTATACTAAAAAATATGACTGTTGACACAATATAACCGTTGAATAACGTTATAAAATATTACCGTTATTCAACGTTATATAACATTACTGTGTTGATAACGTTGTACACTATCAACGTTTATTTTTTTTTTTATAAACTATCAACGTTGATTTTTTTTTTTATAAATATTATTTTGATTAAAAGCTTTAGATAAATGATTTCAGAAAAAAAAAAAAAAAAAAAAAAAAAAAAATTCAAAATCAAAATCAAAGAACATTCCGGATTTTAGTTGATTTTTTGCCAAAAATCAACTGTCTTTTTTTTTCTTTTCTCTCAGATTTGTACCGGCAGTGGTACCACCGTCCATAACCCACGGCTGGAGGTGATCCACGGCTTGAAGGAGATCCGGTGGCTTGGCGACGGAGAGAGCCACCCCAGCCTGAACCGGTGGCTTGCCGTGGCCACAGTGGACGGACTGGAGCTGACCCACGGCCAAGGCTGCCGGTCTGGTCCGTCTGGAGGTGACCCACGGCAGGGCTGCCGCCTGGGGTTGCCGTGCCGGATCTCTGCCGGTCTGGAGGTAACCCACGGCGAAGCCTGCCGCCTGCAGGTGACCCACGGCCCAAGCCCACCGGATTTCTGTTTGCAGGTCACTGTTGCTGGAAAAAAATTTTCTGTTTAGTTTGGTTACTGTTGCTGGAAATTAATTTGGGTGGGGGTTGTTATTTTTGGTGGGAAGTAGTGATAAAAAAATAATTTTTAATAGAATAGAGATAAAGATAAAGAGTAGTGTTGGAGTAGTTGTTTAAAAAAAAAATAGAGAGTTGTTAAAAAGTGTAATTTTAGAGATAAAGATAGGGATAAAGATAAAGAACTGCTGGAGATGGCCTAAGAAATGGCAAAATTCCCCCTGTAGTGAACGCCCAGTCAACAATGCGTATGTAGTAAGCCACACAGATTCATCCACGTCATATAAAGCCCAGCATTTGTCGGACCCCATTATGCCGACGTGGGTGCAGCAACCTCAGAGCTCAACCAATACGTATATAGTAGAGAAACCCCAACCCGCGCGACCGTTCCTCTCACTCAGTTGCGTCCCAAACCCAAATCCACAACCACTATGTTCCGTACAGTCACGTTCCCGCCTCCTCCACGGACACCAGAACCTTCTGAAACCGCCACGCCAATGGTCATCGATGGCGGAGAAGGACACGATCGTCCAATTACTAGAGAAAATGGAAAGCAGAAGAGAGATTTCGATGCGAGTAGCTTGGAAGGCCTTTGTTGCCCTATTTGTTTGGAACCCTGGGCTTCCCAAGGCGATCACCAAACCAGGTCAGCCATTTCAATCTCCTCCTACCGTCTTTGTTTGAGTATTTCAGTACAATTTCTTAGATTATCATTTACTTCTCACTGTATTTCGTACACACCACGATCTGCATTTCCTGAATTTAAGTATTTGAAAGTTTTGCTTGCTTTGGTTTCATTCTGTAAATGCTTATTGGTAAGTTAAAAGATCCACAGTGAATTTTGAATTCATGACCTTACGCTTCACCGGCGAGGGCCGAGGAGTTATCGTGCTCGTGCTCATAGGCGTAAATGTTGAGATTTAGTGAAGGTTGATTTGATAAGGGGTATTTTTTTTTTAAATGGGACAAAACTTTAAATTCAAATTGTGGCTGCATTGGAAAAACAGTACCAATTGGTAATTGTTGTTTTGTTGTGACTTGGATTTATGGTTTTTGATTTTGTACATTTGTATTGACCGATCATTGGAAATATATGGTTTAAGGATTGCAGCTGTCTTCCTTGTGGACATGTATATGGCATGTCTTGCATCATTAGATGGATTCAAATGAGCCGTGGACATTCTACAAAGGTTTTTTTTTTTTTTTTTTTTTCTTTTGCTGATTAGTTGATGTGCTACACTGTCATTGAAGAGGTTTGTGTACATTCTTTTCTGCATCTTACCAATTAATTTCTTCCTTGTAGTGTCCGCAATGCAATGCAAAATGTATTCTGAAGGATGTTAGAAAGCTTTATGCGTCACCGGTGGTAGTGCATGATTTAGGTCTACAGAAGGTAATGCTCATGTATCATACATGGAAATGACATTCTAAAAGATAGATATGACAAATGAGTACTTATATTGAATCTATTTTATTCATGCAGAAAATTGGATCTCTTGAGGCTGAAAATAACTCTCTCAAGACTGAGGTAAGCCCTCCTCTCCCAATCGAAAATTCAGTTGCTTAGTTACATCACTTCCCAACTTTGGCTGCTTTTTTCCTTTGCTGTTTTACTCTTATCAGTTATTGCATCAGTCTTACTTAGATTCTGATGTGCCTACTGTTATGATGGTGGTGTGCTATGGCAGTAGTCAGTGTGGCTAGGGATTCTTTCCAAAATTTTCTGACTTTTTTAGATGTAAATACATCTGTCACAAAAATTAAGATTGTAAAGTTTCAAGGAAAGACCAGAGTGCTCTTTCTTTAGTATATGTTGCAGATTTTGTTTTTGAGTTACTTTAAAGTTTTAGAAAGCATTTAGATATAAAAATGACATCAAATTATATATAACTTTATCTTAGATTTCTTCGATCTTTGCCCATTTACAATATATTTGTCTTAAAGGATGGAAAGAGAGAGAGGTGGGTAGTTGTTTTCAACTTGTCCCATTATCTTAAATTTTGATCATAAACCTACTGGAAAATTAAGAAATTGAACAAAGCAGGCTTCAGTGAGACAATAAGGCACTTCACCTTTTTTTTGTTGACAAGTAATTGTAATTCATTGAAAATGCTAAAAAAATAAAGGCGTCCCCTGAGTACACGGGATGTATACAAAGGAGGTGTGCCAAAAGGAAAAAAGAAAGAAAATAAATGTACATATCATCATTGCTTAGTACTCACTACTTGTGTCATCTAGAACGTCCAGTAAGTGATGAGAAGAAAAAGGCGTATTAAATAAGGTCTTGAGGAATAGAAACTTCAACTGTGGCAATAGTATCTCTGTTCCTTCAAAACATGAATTCCGTTCTCTCCAAAGGCATCACATTAGACATAATGGAACTAGCACCCAAATTTCCCCATGACTAGTGTTGCAAAAATTCCCCTTCTAGGAAGCCAAAAGATTGATCACAAAATTTAGCATTACCCAACTAACCCCAAACAAGCAAAAGACTGGTGACCACAACTCCCCCATAGATTTACACATGCAACACCAATCCACAATTATAACCCCCGGTCTCCTTAAATTATCTTTTATCAAAATTTTCCCCAAAGCTACTGTCCAAATAAAAAAAGCCACTCTATGCGGGGCTTGAGTTTTCCAAATGCTTGTCCATGGAAATTCCGGATCTCAGCACCTCATAATAACTTTTTTACTTGGAAACCATTCTCTGGTGAAGGAAGCTATACCATTTTATCTTCTCCCTAAGCACTTCACTTTATGGATCATGAAGAAAAAATTTTGGATTTTAATAATATCATCTAACTACATATAATTTAGTTTGACATTCTTTCATTTTTTTCTGCACATTTGTTTGTGTATGCTATATATGGAGTAAGGTATATCAACTTCATCTGTTGGGATTGTAGATAAAAGGCCATAACCTTAGTCTCTTCTGTCACAGTTGTGTGGTTCTTCTAACAGAAAAGGAATTTAGGTTTAATTGTATTTTTTTTTTCTTCATTTTATACTTATTTAGAAATGTTCTTCCTTCCTTCCTTCCTTTTGTCTTCTTCTCTCTCTCGTTTTGTTTTTCTTTTGTTTTATTTTTTAATTTTATTTTTCTTTTGGAGTTGATTATAAAGGCATTGTGCTGGACGTCTGACACCCATCTGGGTTTCACCTGACAAGATCAACCAATATGCATGCTTGGCAACTTAAACTATTTATGGGTGTCTTTCCTTCTAAAAGTCAGTTTATTTTTCGTACCTCGTTATTGTAAGTTTTGTAATAAATTTCTTTGCCAAGGGGTAGGGAAAGGTGGGGGATCCTGTTGTGTGTATCTGTTATTCATGTGAGGAAGTATAGAGGCCGTTTTATTATAAGATGGCCTGTTTATTTGGAACCTTAAGTATTTCTAAAACTTGCACAATTGGTCTGGAAGTTAACTGCTTATAGCAAGAGGTTAGTGAGAGAGGATGTGAATTGGGTAATAATGGTTTTTATGTCACCCCAAGGGGTAGCACAATAGGATAATATTTTTTGGAACTTTGTTGATAGTTTTGGTTAGTAAATGACAAACTCCTGCAGAGATGTATTAATCTCTCTCTCTCCTCTCTCTTTTGGGTGCAGAAAGCTGATTTGCTTTATATTCAAGATAAGTTGCTCAATGTAAAGGATAATTTATTGAATGAATTGCTCCTACTCAAGAAGGTAATCTATTGATATTTATATTTTGGTACTTGATATTTCATGCAAATGTTTTAGGTTATGTCATCTTGATTTCCTCTTTCTATGGTGTTGAATTTTTTTGGGGGGAAAATACTAGATCTTTCTTTCAATTTCCACAGGTAATTATTAGATCTTTTAAAATTATTTTTGAACTGAGCATACTATATAATGACTATTTTTTTTTAACCGATCAAAGAAAATAAATAATGACTAAATATTTTTTCTGTCCAACCGAAAGAAATATAAACAAAAATTTCCCTCCAAATTTACTTTGATGTGTATTTGTAGTTTGCTCTTTTCTGTTAAAAACTGAGGCCCAATTTTGGTTTTGTAGAAGCAAGCTGATTTGGAGAATGCAACATTAGCAGGGATGGGGAGTAAACCTCTTGGATTCTTTTCTGCTAAGGAATCTCAGGGAGGGCGATACAGTAATCATCTTCTTCTTTTTTAAATTAAATTTTAATGAAGAACTTTATGAAATGGGTATTGCTTTTTGTTCATTTATTTTTCAACAGTTTGATCAGTCATCAGTGTAGTCAAGGGCTTGCCTAGGCACTCGAGGTGTTAGATAGCGCCTTAAGACCCTCGAGGCAAGATGACCTTTTTTAGACACTTTCCTTTCGTGCCCAATTGAGGGCCTGGTTGAGGTAAAAGGCACTAGAAGTGAGCACCTCACTGAACTGATGGCTCCTTTATTAATGTACTGTTATTACACTCAATCCAGGCAATCCTATACTCATTTAAACTGGAATATTCTTGTCCAATGATAATCTACCTTCCTAAAACAAAGGAAAAAAAAAAAGAGTACGCATATATTATAAGAGTAATGATCCTGTGTTTTATGCACAATGAAGGTTCTCAATTAAAACATAAATTTTTTTAAGTAAGACATTGTTTTACTTCACTAACTACATGTTGCACAAAGGTCTCAACAATAAGGTTCTTCCCTATAAATCGTACGGTTTCTTCTTTTAATTGATTATGTTCCCATTGTCCACATAGTATGATTATTTGGTTCATTGATAAAAAAATAAACTAAGTTTCTTTTGTGCCGAGTGTCTCAAGCAATTTAGGGACCCAATGCCTTTAGGGTACCTTTTGCCTTTCACTACGTTGCATCTGATTCTTTTATCTTTTGTCCATGTTTGATTATTGTTTTTCTAATCAAAACATAGCATAGTATGTAATATCGAACAACTAAGTGGACTGATTTTATTTGCTGAAATATGATGATGTAGGAGACCACATTGACTCAAACATTGGCAAACAGGAAATTCTTCGCTGCAGCTTTGTACTAGAGGTGTGCTTGTGACCTTTTCTTTCTTATTTGTTTTTTTCTTATAAGTAAGATTTCATTAATCAAAAGAGAAGAAAAAGAAAGCACCCCATGTACACAGGAAGTGTACAAGAGGAGCAGATACAAAAAGAATTAGAAAGAGCAGAGCATAATCATCTCTGAAACAGAATCGGAAGATATTACTATAGAAGCCTTAAGCCATTCAAACATAGTTTGTAGCACAAGAATTTCAGAGCCGGAATGGAGGTTTCCTCCCCTTTGAAGCTTCTTGCATTACGTTCACACCAAAGACACCACATGATGCAATGCAGTAGTATCTTCCAAATTTTGCCAGCTTCAGATCTTACAGAAGGCCCGTTCCAACCAGAAAGGAGATCAACCACTCCTTTTGGCATAACCCACAAGACTCCAAACAGATGAAAGAACATGTTCCAAAGGTCACTCGCAACTGGGCAGTGAATGAACAAGTGATTTACTGATTCCCCCCCTGCCTTACACATACAGCACCAATCCATAATAATAATTCCACGTTTTCTAAGATTGTCAGTGGTAAGGATCTTGCCTAGAGAAGCTGTCCACAGGAAGAAAGCCACCTTAGAGGGGGCTTTAGCTTTCCACACGCTACGCCATGGAAAAGCGGATGATGCAGGCTGAATAAGAGCGCGATAGAAAGAGCGTACCTCAAAAACCTCACGACTAGAAGGGGTCCAGCAAACCACATCCAAACCACCTTGACGCAAAGGGGAAGAGTAAAGGATTTCCATAAAAGAATTAACAATGTCTACTTCCCAATCTTGCATCGGTCTTGTAAACTGAATATCCCAAGTCGGAGTAGGACCATCAAAGTGAAGAATGTCA
The DNA here is from genome assembly GCA_907173295.1 of Fagus sylvatica. Classification (NCBI taxonomy): domain Eukaryota; kingdom Viridiplantae; phylum Streptophyta; class Magnoliopsida; order Fagales; family Fagaceae; genus Fagus; species Fagus sylvatica. Next base: position 20,660,241 of record OU015769.1, on the reverse strand, counting down.
GCCACTGAAGTTTCTGGATGACGGGACAGCCGGAATAAAACTGGGTATCTATTCCATAATGGATGATCCCCATGCCATGAATCATGCCAAAATTTGATACGCGAACCATCCCCCAATTTAAACTTTATAAACTGTGAGAAACATTCCCAGCCAGCCCTTATGTGTTTCCGAAGGCTAACCCCATGTGCCCCTTGACCCCGATTAGAACACCAATCCCCCCATTGGCTTCCATACTTGCTATCAATCACCCTCCGCCATAAAGCCATTGGTTCGGTCGCATACCTCCATAGCCATTTCCCTAACAAAGCCTTGTTGAAAACTGCCACTTTGCGAATGCCCAATCCACCCTCCTGAATAGGAGAGCAAACTTGCTGCCAATTAACCAAGTGGAATTTGTGTTCATTCTCCAAACCTCCCCACAAAAAATCACGTTGTAACTTCTCAATACGATGGGCAACCGATATAGGAATGGGAAATAGAGAGAGATAGTAGGTAGGAAGGCTGGACAGGGTGCTCTTAAGGAGAGTGAGGTGACCACCCTTTGAGAGATAAAATCTTTTCCACCCAGCTAACCTTTTCTCTATTTTTTCAATCACATTGTTCCAAACTGATGTCTGTTTAAAGGTAGCCCCGAGAGGTAATCCCAAATAAGAAAGAGGCAAAGCTGTCACCTTACAACCCAAAATACCTGCCAACTCATAGACATTGGGAACCTGGCCTACAGCAACCAATTCTGTTTTACTCAAGTTAATCTTCAACCTAGAAATAGCCTGAAACCATATAAATACCCCCTCAAGTGCCAAACCCCCTCAAGTGCCAAATTTGAAGTGGATCAGCCCAACAGAGAAGTAAGGTGTTGTCCACAAATAAAAGATGCGAAATCACTAGCTCACTACCACTAGGACCAACCTTAAATCCTGAAATGTAACCCCCTTCAACTGCCCTCCCTAACATTCGATTCAGCGCCTCCATAATAATAAGAAATAATAAGGGAGATAGGGGATCACCCTGGCGCAAACCCCTGGTGTTGGGAAAGAAACCAGTTGAGGTACCATTCACCAAAATGGAGAAGCGAACCGTAGAAATACAAGAAAAAATCCATTGTCTCCACTTAGCACTAAAGCCACATCTTCTCAGCAAATAGATCAGAAAATTCCAGTTAACATGGTCATAGGCCTTCTCAATATCCAGTTTACATAAGACTCCAGGGAGGCCTGCCTTCAGCCGACAATCAAGACTTTCATTGGTGATGAGCACCAAGTCAAGAGTTTGGCGACCGCCTACAAATGCATTCTGGGAATCCGATATCAGCTTCTCAAGAATCATTCTCAATTGGTTAGCTAGAACTTTAGCAATTATTTTGTAAACCCCAGTGATAAGGCTGATGGGGCGGAAATCCTTGCACTCTACAGCCCCAAGTTTTTTTGGAATTAAGACAAGAAAGGTGGCATTAATGCTTCTCGTGAAAGACCCCTTGGCATGGAATTCATGGAAAGCAGCCATCAAATCTTCCTTCACAGTGGCCCAGAAGCCTTTGAAAAAAGCCATTGAAAACCCATTTGGACCCGGTGCTTTATCCCCAGCAAGGACCTTCACAACCTCCCAGACTTCTTCCTCCATGAAGGGTCTATCAAGGACTGAGCTGTCCTCCTCATCAATGGAAGAGAAAGTCAGACCGTCCAATAGAGGCCTTCTAACTGCATCATCAGAAAACAAATTACTGTAAAAACTTACCAGGCCCTCACCAATCTCATTCTGATCAGAAGTTACGACTCCTTGAATGGATAACTGATCAATGGAGTTGAACCGGCGGTTAGAATTTGCAACTCGATGAAAGAACCCAGTATTCTTATCCCCTTATTGAAGCCAGGTTGCACGTGATTTTTGTCTCTAGTGTATTTCCTCCAAGATGAGTAAGTTTTCGTATTCAGACTTGCTCTGTTCTTGAGACACCCGTTCCTCATCAGATAAAGGCCTTTGCTCTTCAACCCTTTCCAAATCTTGGATTTTAAGAAGTACCTCATTTTTTTTTAAGTTTACATCGCCAAATTCTTCCACATTCCATCTTCGCAGGTCTGATTTTAGGAGCCTCAATTTCTGAACAAGAATAGAGCTTGGGGATCCACTTACATTATAGGAGTTCCACCACTGCTGGATTCTGCCCATGAAGCCCTCCCCCTTAAGCCACATGTTCTCAAATCTGAAAGGACTCTTGCCCCTCTGCATAAACCCACAGCTGAGTAAAATGGGAAAGTGATCTGATACGATATGCGGCAAACGACGTTGAGTAAGCTTGGAGAAATGATTTTCCAACGACGGAGTAACCAAGTATCTATCAAGTCTAGACTTAGAACGGCAGTTGGACCAAGTCGTAGTACCACCTTCCAAAGGCAGGTCTATAAACCCCATAGAAGAAATAAATTCTAAGGAATCCTGCATACTTGGAGAGAAACTGGATGAGCCAACTCGTTTCGAGGGGTAACGGACTGTGTTGAAATCACCCCCCACACACCAAGGAACATCCCACCAAGCACTAACCCCCGCGAGTTCCTCCCACATCAAACGTCTCTCTACAGCCCTAAGCGGACCATACACCCCAGAGAAACCCCAAACTAAGCCTGAGGACACTATCTTGAATTTGCAGGAGACTCAATAATGACCCACAGCTTCCTCCACCTTCTCAACTACCCTAGTATCCCACATAATAATAATGCCACCCGATGCCCCCATAGAATCGAGACACAACCAGTCGACATACCTGCATCGCCACAAACTTCGAACCATAGCCCTCTCAACAACGTCTAATTTTGTTTCTTGAAGACACACAATGTCGGCTTTCGAAGTGTGAAGCAAATTACTGACACACAATCTCTTAGCCCCATCATTAAGGCCTCTCACATTCCATGATACGAGTTGTAAATTTATGGGGACAACAAAAGAGCCCTTCCACTAGTACACGTTGTCCTTCGTGAACTCCCTCCTGCATAATTTACTCCTGAAATTAGATTGCGTAATTCCCTAGAAACTCTAGACTTGTCACTCTTTCTAGACTGCGAGTTTCCACCCTTGCTCCCAACACCCGACGAAGCATCAATTTTGACTAGAAGATCCATAATCTTGTCTTCAAAACCCTCAAAAGAAGCACCTAGAACTAACCCAAATTCCTTCAATTGTTCCATAACCCAATCTGATTGTGGTTCCTTGATAGCCACTGGAACCGCGTCCATGGCCCTTTTGGCTCCTGCCTTAGCTGACTTAACAGTGTTCTTCTCTATCGCCGGAAAGGAGATTGCAAGCGGCTCGACCCATAGAGCTTCATCCTCCCAACAACCAAACTCCTCCAACTCTCCTCCAACCACGTTATCGGACCACTCCGGGGGAAGAGGGGACTCGCTCACCTCATCGTCCCAAACTTCCACGGATTGCTCACCCATAGCTGACTCCAGGCAAGTTTCTGAAAGGGCGTGGAAAGGGTTAGCCGAGAGAGGGATAGGAGGCATCGGGGGAATCATCGGCGTGAAGATCCTCTTTCCCTCACGGAGGAGCATTTCCCAGGTGTGGGTCTTGGGGATCGAGGGCGAAGTGGCGTTGGGGACAGAAATAGTGGTCTGGGTCAACGCTGGACTGGAAACCACTGAAGAAGAAGGTTCCAGATTCAGGTCTTTTATGTCTGGGTTGACTAATCTGGATATCGGGTTTGGAGGTGGCCCAACCGGTGTTTTGGGCCTCTATACCATTTGTTTCTACTGGACCGGCCCACCCGTAGGTGCCTTCTTAGTTATAACTGGGTTAGAGACTTGGGAAATGGGCTTAGAGTTGTTGTTGATTATTTGGGCTTGAGACACAGTCCACTCACCTCCCAGTCCACAAACCAAAGTCAGATTTAGCATAATATCCACACGTGCATTGACTTCGGGATTGCCTTTTACCGTGGGATTTTCCTTAACTCCCAAAGCAGAATTCATGGCCACCGTTACATGTTTTTCAAATTTTGGATCAATTTGCGTGATTCTCGGCATACGGTTTTCAGAAACCAACGCACCACTCTCCCTCCTGCGACGGTCATGCCCTCCGTCAGCTTGCACCGCCGCTGGTCTGTTCCAAAAATTTTTGCACAGCAACGAAAAGTCTGACCATCCCTGTCTCGCCTTGCCCTCAAGGACACGCAAAACCCCTTGGCAAGAGCCACTATGGAATTTTGAGATTTCTAAAAATTGGCCATGCCTATTATAACGTCGTATGACATGTAGGGCCTTGTATCCATCACATCAATGCTGAAAGAAATCCCCCGTCTTACCATAACGAACTGCTTTTTCGACTGAGGTGCCCAACCAATCTATGTCTCTTGGCCCTAGCCATATTTTCCCAAGTAATTTGCCAAACTTCCTTTCCGTGATGCAGATAGGATAGTTTCTGCCCCCCATTTGGGTAATTCCAAAGGTTTTTTGATCGGTGTGGATGGTTTTAAGGTGTTTGGGTGGTTCGGTTTTGTGTCGGGGGTGGGGTTGGTATGTCTGTTTGGGTGGTTTTATAGGTTGTGGGATGCTTGGTTTTACAGGTTCATTTGTGGGGATTGGGGTGTTTGGGATAGCCGGGAACCAACCCATGGGATTGGACCCGTGTGGGAAACATGGGAAGGAGTAAAGGGGGAGGCAGTGGGAAGGGAAGTTGTGGTTGGTAATGGGGTGGGAGAGGGAGTGTCTGTGGAGGCGGGGGAAGAGGAGGGGGGGTGGGGAGGGGGAGCATCAGGAGAGCATTTCTTTCTTATTTGTTATCTTACTTTCTCACATTTTAATTACCATTTGTTATCTTTACGAGTGGTTTGATGCATATCTTATGTATGTAAAGTATCTCCTCTTTTGAATAATGTTATGTTGTTCATATATATATATATATATATAAAAGAATTCCAAATGTCAGTGCCTTTAAAGATGATGCTAGAAGCAATCCTAAATAAGGCATAGGTAATTATGAGCCCACCTTGCACCCAACACTGCAACCAATTCATATGCCCCTCCCAGCTCACCCACAAGTATTAATTCACTCATACCCAAATTCACCTTCAATTCAGAGACAACTTCAAAAATAAGAAAGTAAAACACATATAATAGCTTTAAGTTGTGTAAGAACTGAATTGCAAAAGAGTATGGTATGATGAAGCTAAAAATAGATGAGAAGTATCCATATCTTCCCCATGACATCCCCTAATATGGACCCTACTCTATACCTACCTTCCACTGATCTGGATAACACTCTATTAAAACTTTTCATAACAAAAATAAAAAGAAGAGGAGATAAAGAATCTCCTTGTCTCAAGCCTTTAGATCTATCAGAGAAACCGGTTGGATCATTCACCAAGATTGAGAATCAGACAATTGAGATACAAAATGAAATCCCTTTCCTTCCACTTGTCACCAAAACCAAGTGTGTCCAACAAATAAACTAAACAACTCCAATTCACATGATAATAGATTTTCTCAATATCTACTTTACAAATCACTCTCGACTGATTGTCACATCTTCTGCTATCCAATATCATTGGCTTTGAGTACAACAATAAGAACAAAGCCTTAGTCCCAAAATTTTGGTATCGGCTCTAAATCCTCAACATACTAATTGAAGTAACTGACCATTCACAAAAAAACGACTAAATTTGATGTTGGCTATCAACCTATCACACCCTTCTACTTTTTGGGGGCTTGGGAATAGTTGTGAGCAAAATATACAAAACTTGGCACTGAAACAGGTGGAGTTAAAAAGGTTGTACCTAGTGCACAAGACTCCCATCTTTATGACACATTGTTTGGGCGAAGGGCACTTGCTGTTGCACCAAGGTCCTACCTCTCTCATTGGCTATGAGTATCAAATCCAAAATGTCACATGTTATAAGACAACCCTCATCTCTTATCTATTCATTATGTTGCTTTATTAAACTTCATGCCCACTAAAAAATGTTTATGGCTTTAACATATTTGTTATTGATGATGACTTTTATACTTAGTAACACACGCCGTTTTGCACCCTTACATATCATACAATCCTGGGGCATGCTTTACAATGTTTTGATCCTGTCTTATTCATATCACATCATGACGTTTCTTTGGTTTGGTTCTTTTAGGCTTGTATGTGATTTCCACTCCAAATGCTTCTTCAATATTTTGACTTTGTTATTTGGACCACTCTCTTTGTGATGACATTTGTCTTCTCTTTGATTTTAATGAAGAAACTTTAATTTTGTCAGCATGAGTTGGTAGTAGAAGGCGCAACACTCTTTGATATGGATGCTTCCTACCAAATTCTCATTCTTGCTCGAAGGATTCCTGGAATGGGTGGGACACATATGCTCAACAAGGTATATCTCTTCTTTGAAATTTAAGGGGGGAAAGGATTTTTGTAACATGTGTATGCATCTGTGCTTATTTGTCCAGCTCTTTTGTTTAATTGGTATGAACTCTTGTTTACAGATTAACTTGGCCTATCCTCATGAAAATGAAGATATACAGCTTCCTACAAGAATAAAGGCCATTAAGGATCTACGTGTTTCCCCATGTGGTAGACTCACCCTTTTAGCTTCACTTGGGAAGAAATTATCCGTTCTTAGGTAATCTTTTTGTCAGCCTGGCGCTTTTTATTTTCTTATTTATATTCTTGTTGGACTCTAACTAACTTGTTGTGTTTTGTTGTTTCAGCAATGGAAGCAATGAATTAGTCATTAATCATGATTTGCCGGTACAACTTATTCTCTTTTCTCTAAATTCTGGTGTTTGAAAACAGAATGTTCCTTATATTTTATCATTTCTCTTATATATTATTATTAGATAGTTTGTTTTGAATACCATTGCTTTGAAATAATTAAGACCTTATAGTTGTTTTTTCTAAAATTTAATGAGAAGTTGTGCCAAAGGGTGCTTCGTTTAGGAGTGTATGGTATCCATGAAACATCCATTCAACAACAGGGACTGGAATGTGGAATGCCACTTAACCCTTAATGTTGAATGAAGGGTTTAGGTTAAGTTATACTGTACCTGTATGGCTTATGCAGAAGATAGATTGTGATAATGTAGTCCTGGAAGTTTGATAATACTGCCTTCTTTTTTCTAAGGAAGTCATTGTCTATAGAATTTTATAGGGCAAATCCTTTGTTGTTAATAGCAGGTGTAAATTTTGAAAATAAACCGTCAGACTGAAGATAAAATTCTCTGCAGAAAATTACTGTTGTACCACTGAGGATCTAATCCTCAAAATCAATGACTCAAGTAGTAAACTTAATTAATCTTAGATTCCTCACAAGTACAACCTTCAACATCAGGTAGACCTTTGCCAAACTGGATTCACATGTGGGCCCCAAGGAAGGAAATATTTTTTTGGTAAATAATAAATTTTATTGAAGAAACCAGCCCCATCAGTATACTAGCCATATACTAAAGGAGCTAAAAAATCAAGGATTACAAGAGATTACGAAGTCCTGAAAAGAATCACAGGAAGAGACATTTGTGGCTTGCATCCACTCAAATAAAGTTCGAAAAAATTGCAGTTTCAGATCCTCAATATTTAACTCCCCATGCTAAAAAATTCTGGAATTACGCTCCCTCCATAAACTCCACATGAGGCAGTGAGGAACAGCATTCCAAATCCGAAACTGACGATGATTGGACACATGCCACCCTTCAACCAGCTCCCTCACATGCTGCGGCAGTACCCACAAAACCCCTAAAAGACAGAACACTGCATTCCATAATTCTTTGGCCACTGGACAATGAATAAAGAGATGATCAATGGATTCTCCATCAGATTTACACATACAGCACCAGCTAACAATAATAATATGCCTCTTCCTCAGATTTTCAGCAGTGAGGATCTTTCCTAACACAGTAGCCCACAAGAAGAAAGCTACCCGTGGAGGTACTCTCGGATTCCAAACACCTTTCCAAGGAAACATCCTATGAGGAGAAGGACTCAGACTTTGATAAAATGATTTCATAGTGAATCCCCCCTTAGATTTCCTCTGCCAACAAAGAGTATCAACCCCATTTCCTTCCACAGTGGCAGAATAAATTAAATCCATGAAAGAATTCAGAGTCCATCTCCCAATCATGAACATTTCGCGAGAAAGTCAGCTCCCAATGTAAAACACCATTTCTCAATGACATAAGATCAGCCACCGAAGCATCCCTATTTCCAGCAATCGAAAATAACCCAGGATATACCACCTTTAGAGGCCTATCACCACACCAAACATCAAACCAAAACCGCACCCTCTCTCCATTTTCCACTTTGAAAGAAAGAAAAGGGAGGAAATGATCCCACCCCCGCCTTATAAACTTCCACAAACTCACCCCATAAGGACCCCGGCCTATATCTGAACACCAGCCACCCCACATCCCACCATACTTTGCTTCCACAATCTGTCGCCAAAGAGCCTCCCGATCCGTCCCATAACACCATAGCCATTTACCTAAAAGAGCTTGGTTGAACCTCCTCAAGTTTTTCACTCCCAAGCCTCCATTTTGCAAGGGATCACATATTGTATTCCACTTCACTAAATGGACTGGATGAGAATCCCCCAACCCACTCCATAGGAAATTTCTTTGAATCCTTTCTATCTTAGCAGCCACCGCGGCTGGAAAATGAAAAAGAGAAAGAAAATGAGTTGGTAAATTGGAGAGGATACTCTTGAGTAAAGTGAGCTTACCTCCTTTAGAGAGATATAATCATTTCCACCCCGCTAACCGTCTCTCCATCTTCTCAAGGATCAGATCCCACATACTTGTAGAGTTGAATCTTGCCCCCAGAGGCAGTCCCAAATATGTCAGAGGTAATGCTGAAACTTTACAGCCCAATATCTCCACTAAGTCCCCTATATGAGGGACATTCCCCACAAGTACCATCTCTGACTTACTCAAGTTAATTTTCAGTCCAGAAACAGCCTCAAACCAAGAAAACACTGCAAGAAGATACTCTAGTTGATGCTGGTCAGCATTACAGAACAGAAATCATTCGCAAATAATAAGTGTGATATCATCATAGGGGAGCTATCATCCGTGCCCGCAGAGAAACTTGAAATATATCCCCCACCAATAGCATGGTCCATCAGACAACTCAACATTTCCATAATCAGGACGAACAACAAGGGGGAGAGAGGATCTCCTTGGCAAAGCCCTCTCGAACTCCCAAAGAAACCTTGGGGGCAATCGTTAACAATAATAGAAAATCTCACTGTAGAGATACAAAATTGTATCCATTTACACCATTGCCTTGAGAAACCACATCGTCGTAGTAAATAAAGTAGCAAATCCCAATTCACGTGGTCATAAGCCTTCTCAATGTCTAACTTGCACAAAACACCCGGCTGGCCTTGCATCAAACGACTATCCAAAACTTCATACGCAATTAGGACTAAATCAAGAATTTGCCTACCTTGATCAAAAGCATTTTGCGTTGCTGAAATTAACTTTGGGAGCACTATTTTCAGCCGATTTGCCAAGACCTTGGATAGAATTTTATACACCCCTCCAACTAAGCTGATGGGCCTGAAGTCCTTTACCTCCACTGCATCTGTTTTCTTGGGTATAAGAGTCAAGAAAGTGGCATTTAAGCTCTTCGCAAGAGTTCCCATGTCATGAAAATACCTAATAACCCCCATAATATCGCTACGAATGATATCCCAACAAATTTGAAAAAATGCCAACGGAAATCCGTTGGGCCCAGGGGCTTTATCTCCATTAAAACTGTTGAGGACTCCTACAACCTCTTCTTCATCAAAAGGTCGGACCAGCCAGCCAGCATCATCGTCAGAGAGAGTTGGAAAGCTGAGTCTATCCAATTTTGGCCTCCAGCCCATATCATCCGTATATAACCTAGTATAAAACTAGATAATGGCCTTAGAGATATCATTCGAGTCTGTAGACATTTCCCCATCAATTAAGAGAGTAGAAATGGAGTTGTTTCTGTGGTTGCAGTTGGCCATTTGATGGAAGAATTGTGTATTTCTATCTCTTTCTTTTAACCAAAGAACTCTTGACTTCTGGCGCCAACTAATCTCATCAAGAAGAATGGTTTGCTCTAACTCCGTCACAAGACTCTCCTTTCGAAGCTTCTCATCAAAATTTAATAGACAACTCTCGGCTGCTCTATCAATCTCATGAAGCTCGTACAGGAGCTGATTCTTCTTGATCCCCACGTTACCAAAGCTCTCAGTATTCCACTTCTTAAGATAAGCTTTGAGCGCCTTGAGTTTATTGGCGAATATATAACTAAGAGACCCATCGAACTGGTATGATAGCCACCAGTGTCTCACTCTATTCATAAACCCATCTGCTTTCAACCACATATTTTCGAAACGGAAAGGCCATTTGCATTTCTGGAGTTGACCACACTCCAATATGATTGGAAAATGATTCGACAGCAATCGAGGCAAACGCCGTTTGAATAATTGAAGGAAATTGATCCTCCCAATCCGGAGAGAATAGAAATCTATCAATGTGGGACTTAGCTTCCATGTATTTGCTGTTAGACCAAGTGAAAGAGCCACCTTCTAACTGAGGGTCTATCAACCCAAGTGCAGCAATAAAATCGGAGAACCCTTGCATGTCTGTAGAGATACGAACCCCACCAACTATAGAGACCAGCCAGCTCCTCCCACATCAACAGTCTATCCCGATTGGTTTGAGGTCCATAGACACCTGTAAATAACCATTTCTGCTGATTAAGAATAGATCTAAACTTACATGATACCAAGAAATTGCCCACTGCATCCTCAATTTTCTCCGCCACCCTAGTATCCCACATCACCAAGATACCCCCTGAAGCCCCATCCGAGCCACAATAAAGCCAATCTACATGGTGAGATCCCCACAAACTCCGCATCAAATTTCTTGTTACTAAATCAAGCTTGGTCTCTTGAAGACAGATCACATTTGCCCCCCAAAGTTTAAGAAGATTACGAACATGGAGTCGCTTGCTCTTGTCATTCAACCCCCTTACATTCCAAGACAGAATCTTTAGCTGCATAAATACAATGGCATACCCCTTTCTCTCTGACCCTTGGTCTTTGCAGACCTAGCCTCATAATTGATGGTACTAACGAGATTCTTCGACTCCCTACTTCCTTTTGCCCCCAGGTTTCACATCTTTCTTCCCTGCAGCATCCTGGCCAACTTTGTGATTTCTTCTTGCTTCAATGTCTTGCAAGATTTTCGTCAATTCCTCTTCATATCCTTCAAAGGAAGCCCCCAACACAATTCCAAATTCAGTGAGTGTTTCCAGAACCCACTTTGATTTAGGATGGGCCCCGTCACACACGCCAAGCATCGGAGCTGTGGTAGCCCCACTGGGTACCACATCTGGTTCCGCCATAGCCAATGGTTCCACTATCAGTGGTTCCTCCTCCGATCCCCAACATACCATCTCTCTACCCACCTCGGATTATGCCGAATCTTCCCATACCACAGTCACATCATCCTCATCCCCGTCCTCCTCACTCCACAAGCCGACCCATTGAGGAACAGAAGAAGACCCCGATTTTGGTCCAGGATCTGTAGTGTCACCGTGATCCATCGCCGTCTCCCCTATGCACACGTCCTCCACACTTGGCACGAATCGAAGAAGAGATAACGGGATCATGACTCGTCGACCATCCCTAAGCTCCAACATCCAGTCCGATGATGAACCCTAGGTATGATCGACGCACGCAGGACGAGGGTTGATCTCCACACGATCCAAAGGAGCCCTTATCTCCACTTGGGGCTCATGATTAGGCAAGATTGGAATTAAAGCTGTTTCAAGCAATATTCCACCTGATGGTTCTGACCCGTGTTGTTTCGAAGTGCTTGGGTTCCCCGATGATTGGCCTGGACCACTCCTAGATCTCCAAATAAACTTGGGCTTGGCCCGCACGAACTTATCATTTTGTTGGGCTGTAATGGGCCTCCTAATGGGCTCAGTTTGTCTACTCACTTGGGAGGGGCCCGTGACAATATTTCCCAACGGATTGGGTGGTTGACCCAAAATAGGGATGGATTGATTCTCAATAGAGGCCTTAAGTACTGACCATTGACCATCGGGTCCACATTTTAAATTGATATGGATAGAAAATTGTATAACGCCCGAATCACTCTTTGAATGTGCAGAATTGATGTTTTCCAAATTGAGAGTCAATGCAGACGGCATCTTCGGTAACTGATCCTGAGTATCCGTTGACATCCCCAAAATACTATTCTTTCCTTTCATAGCTCCCACGCCGGTCATCCCCCCTTGAGCCTTATCAACCCCCTCCGCCACCTCAGCGAAAGAAGCACCTCCATTAGATGGCCCTGCGACGTTCAAATTTTTAGTGGATGCATAAGAGATTCGTTGTTTAGTTGTCTCCGAGCTAACATCAGGACCCAAAATCTGGCGGAGTTCATACACAAATCCACGCCACCCTCCCCCATTGCGGCCCTCTGGAATAATGATTGACCCCCAAGGAAGAAAATATCCGAATACCTAAAACTGTAATTAACACAGAAACAGCAATTCGAAACTTTCTCCTCTCTGGCATTAACAATTTTGATGAGAGAGACATAGATCTAGCAGCATTGATTCTTTCTAGAGGCTATTATGTTTAGCAATTTCTTTGTAATTATTTGATTCTCTTGTCTTCATGCTTTATGCACACGGAGTAATCCTTTCTCAATAAAATACATCATTTTCTATCAAAAGAAAGTATTAATAAGGGATAAAAGGAAGAAAAGGGAAAATTCAAAAAAGAAACAGCACAAGCACAAAAAAAGGGGAAGAGTAAGTAGCTATCTTAAGGATTGGAGCTAATCTTGATGGTTTCCCTTTGAATGATTTGAATATTTGTTAGGATCCCTTTTTATGGTACTTTCCTCTTTCTCTCTCTCTCTCTCTCTCTAGGTTACTACTAATTAATTTAGAAGGTTCACTGGGACCTATTGCGCTGCAGATTTAATAAGTGCTCATGCAGCCTTCATTTATTTTTTGCTTGTAACTAATGGTGGACGCTGCATTATGCAATTATTTTCTTCCCTGATGCTACTAGTATTTATTTTGATAATTTCTAATTGGTCTATAATTCTCCATATAAACATTGGATTTCCAGGACTCAGCATGGTCATGTGCATGGGATCTCAACAGTTCAAGTTATATTTATGCTGGTTTACAGGTTTGACACTCAACTATTACCTTATTTTAATATCCTTGGTATTCTAGTTAGCATATTTTTGAAGAGTAATGACAATTTAGAGTCATTGGTGCTCGTTTTTGTCAAGAGAGTTATAAATCCATATTACATCTTTTTCGCCAGCTGCTGAGGATTTAGTATATATTCATTTCTGTTATGTAACAGATCAAACCTCTAAACTTTTTCTTTCTTCACTTGATACATACTTATTTTGTATATTAAAACAAAAATTAGGGGAAATTACAAAACCCAAAGGTTTTACCCTAGTTTCAAATTGAACCTGGGGTTTTTTTCATGAAGTAAGACCATACAATTTTTTTTTGCCAACCCCAAAAATTTTGGGACTAAGGCTTGGTTGTTGTGGTTGTAAGACCATATTATTTTCTCTCCATTGCAATTTCCCCATCCGTGACTGTGAGTCTACCTTTAACATTAGTAATGGAGTCAACATGACTTGCACATAACGCCAAATAAACATCCTCCGCTGCTGTCAGTGACCACCACTCTCTCCTCCCTCCCCACTTCCTCTGTCTTTCCTCTCCCCTACCTGCCTAACAATCTCTCTTAACTTCCAACTGTTCTCCCTAAAACACCAGCAGATATAACACAAATTTAGAACCAATTTCCTGAAATTAATTTCACAAGTAGTGTTGGACCCATTTTTAACTGTTTCCAGGATCTGTTGTACTTGTTTTTAGATGTCAATACATCTTTGTTATTTTCTATCAAAAGGAAATACTTTCACAAGAATCTCTAGTCCCAATAGTATGAACAAATACCCACAAAAGAATATGCAGTGCCTCTAGCCTCCACTATGGGTGTCATACCCTGAGCGTAAAATGAGAGTGTATTACCTCGAAGCAACATAGCTATGCTTTGAAGGAGAGCAAAGGACCTCTTAACATTTAGCAACAAGAAAAAAAGGTTTTCTTTACGGAGAGAAGCCTGAGAAAGCTGATGAAGGGTGAGACACTTTTGCATCCAATTGTTTTAATATTGAATGACAATATGAACCATTGTATGCTGTAGTATTTCATGGACTCTGAAACCCCATAAGCTCTTTCCTCTTCTGATAGTGATTCTAATCTCTCTAGGGGCCAAGGGAGGCTCCTCTTATTCAGTTTGTAGCACACTAGCACCTCAAAAGAAATTCTCTAATCTTCTGTTTTCCATCCATGTTGCAATTCTCTCACAAGAGAGTTGGGAATCAAGGGTTGGGTCGTGCAGGTGGTGACTAGTGAGATGAGGAGCATGAGATGGCAGGGAAGAAGGAAGGAAAAGAAGGTGGATTGGGAGAGAAAGAATGTGGTTGGTGATGGGTTTTTATTTATTTTTTAATTTTCCCTGTTTTTATTCATTTCTAAAACGACATCTTTCTGGTTGTCCATTTGGATTTGACACTTCTTTGTTATTCTCATTTGATGGATGCTAACGGATGGGGGAAATTATGTGGTTTTAATTGATGAATTGAAATCTTAGGATCCAATTTGAAACTAGGGTAAAAACTTTGTGCTTTTTATGTAATTTACCCCAAAAATATTTGTAGGCAATCCATATATTTTCCTTTTCATGTTGATTTATATGGTTTGATGCTTTTATAGTTTTATAAGATTCAAATACTTGTGAGTTGGACAACATAAAATTCACTATATCAATTTTGCAGAATGGTATGCTTTTGGTATTTGATATGCGTCAGACCAGAAGTCCTCTACAGTGCATGGTTGGATTGTCCTCCCGACCCATTCATACTATATACTCCCTTGTAAACAACCCAGCTGTTGGTCTGAGTGCTTGCAAAGTGCTCACTGCTTCTTCCATTGGCCCATGTGTGTGGAACACTGGTTGTGCTAGAGAAAGGTTGGTCTATACAAAGACTTCAATCTCTAATTGTTGTGCATAAGCTAGCATGCCACCTGTTAATAATAATAACAACAACATTGTTGAGAATCTTTACTTTCATAATAAGCTTTAGAAATTGGGGGAAAAATATTTTTATATATATATTCTAATGTATCTCTTACTATATGTTGAAGGCCATTTCTAGTTCCTGGTTTGGAGAATCAAGGCATTTGCATGTCACTTGCGTATAGCCCCTCAAGTGATGACATTGTTGCTTCTTATCGTCCTAAGATCCTGACATCAAATGGAGCTACCAGTTCTCAATCTTCACCTTCATCCTCTGTTCTTAATCAAGGAACTGTGGGTTCTCTAGTTCACGTCAGAAGGGTAGCTGGTAGCTTTTATTTTAAATTGGGATCTATCCCTGCCAATGTAAGTCATGTTCAAATGACAAAGTCTACAATTATAAACATAGAGAATTGCCACCCAATTTTTGCATATGGGGATGAAGTGACCCATGGATTGAGCTTGAGGGCATTGCCAACTTTAACTGTCAGCCAGAATCTTAAACCACATCATCTTCCCATACTTGATGTGAAGTATGCACATTCCCAGGGCTTGGGTTTACTTGGTTGCATTAGTAAAGACAAGTTACAACTTTTCTCTCCAAAGGTCTTGTGAATAGGTACGTTTATCACTGAAACCTTTTATTTCTGCTGCAAAACTTATTTATCTGTATTTTTTTTTTTATAGAAATGGAAACAAGATAACTTAAGTCTCTTTGTTTTTAGGGTCTAAACTGTTAATATCTGATTGGTCCTGCTCAACTATTGTTAAATTAAGGCTTTGTTGACTGTTTTCTCAAACACAACCAACTTGGTCTATTGTTCCTTCCTCTTCATTTTTTTTCTTTTTTTTTGAGTTCTTTCTCCTTGTCTCTTTTTTTTTATTCTCCTTGAGTTCTTTCTCTCTCTTTTTTTCTCTTTTTTTCTCAAACGCAACCAACTATGTACCAGGTGATTGAGACAGGGTGATCCCTTATCACCTGTCTCTTTATTCTTCTCATGAAGAGTGGTTGGAGATGGATATAGGGTAAGATTCTGGCATGATACTTGGTGTGGTGATCACGCACAGAAAGAGTTATTTCCTGAGTTGTACTCCATCGCAATTGACAAGATGTATTTATATATTCTTGTCTCCAACAACCAGTTGGAGGAGAGAGCACATCATGGAACATTAGATTTGTTCATCAGTTCAATGATTGGGAGCTGGAGTTAGTTGAGTATTTCCTTAACATTCTATATTCCAATACTCCAAGCGGTGGTGCTCATGATTGCTTGGAGTGGAGATTGAGAGGCAATGGAAAGTTTGATGTGAAATCATATTATGATACTCTCTGGATTCAGTGATGTAAGATGGAAGAGTACATGGCGTGTAAAGATACCAAAGAGAATTGCTTTTTTAGTTTTTTAGACAACACCATTGGAAAGGATACTAACAGGGGATAATCTTATCAAAAGAGGTATTACTTTGGTAAATTAGTGTTACATGTGTAGGTGTATTAGCAAAACAGTAGACCATTTGCTAATTCATTGTAGAGTGGATAGTGAATTGTGGGCTTTTATCTTCACTAGGTTTGGAGTACAATGGGTGATGCCAAAGAAAGTGATCGATGTCCTTTTTGGATGGTATAGTTAGTTTAGTAAAGATAGGTTTGTTGCAGGTGTTAGAATAATAGTTAAATGTTTAAATTTATCCTCTCATAACAGCTTAAGCTTTTGGACAATCGGTAATTTTTCAAGGTATCAAAGTAGGTGGCCTTAAGTTTAAACCCCGTCACCACTCTACCTCCCATTTAATTTTTTTTTTAAATCTCACGTGTTGAGTCCCACTTATTAAGAGGGAGTCTGGCCCTACACTTGAGGGGGGAATAATGGTTAAATGATTTAATTCATTATTTTCTAAAGTTAAAACTTTTGGGACAATCAATAATTTATCAAAAAGAAAGTTGCCCCTCTTTGTTTAATGTGGCCTATATGGAAGGAAATGAACAACCATACCTTCAAGGATAAGGAGTCCACTATTTTTGTGTTGAAATCTAGTTTTCTAAGAATGTTGTTTGAGTGGTCCTGAATCATAGGTTCTAGTGGTTTGCAATCTTTGTTCGATTTTGTCAATTCACTCTCCTTTCATTTGTTGGTGATTGTATTTGTTAGGAATACTTTGTTTACACACTCGCATAAACTATCTCCCTTTTAGCATCAATGCATCAATGTCTTCAGATGTGATTTTATTCCAATTAAATATAGATTCTGCATTTCACCCCTCAAATGATTTCATATAGGTTCTAACTTTTGACATGCTAGTGTTTTATACTTTTTATAATGTTTCCTCCTATATGTCAGTTTGGTGATATATTTCTGAATCCGTAAAGTTGTAGGCGGACAGTTAGTTGTCATTTAACAAAATGCTGAGGATAGCTATTACTAAGCACCTTAGGAACAGATTAGAAATATGCCGTAATTGCTCACGGGCAAGCATCCCCGTCATTGAAGTTTTTAGTCTAAGAGCTCTTATTTACTTATTTAATGGAGACACGCTTGGTCCTACTCTTCTTCTAAAATGTATTGACTCTCTTTGACTGGTCTTACCTGTATGATATCCCAATCAATACCCATGCTTCCACATCTTAACACTGTTGATCCTGAACCTTTGGTTGAATGTTAGCACAAATACCATATGTCATGCACACTGCAACATATTATTAATTTAAGGGAAAACAATGTCTGTGTGCAGTTCAGAAAATAAAAATAATGTTGTACATACCGATATGCCATTCTGCCTTCTATAAGACACTTTAGCATATATGGTGAGATGTTTAATTTATCGTTATGATTTTGATTGAAGGTTTCTTGGACTCATAATTTAATAAAAATGCTCACCTTAAAAAGAGCATTTTTTTTTTTCTGCCACTTGATTGTGAGTGCATTTGTTGTAACTCCTTGGAACCATAAGGACAAAATTTTCCTCCAAATTGGTTTAAAAGAAAGTTTTTTCAACCCACTATGTGATGACTCAAATAAGTATCTACTTGTTTTTTAAGTCACATGGCTTATTTAATAGTTATATGACTTTTTTAAATGACTTAATGAGTCATCTAAACAAAATACATGTATATTGTCATTTGAGCCGCCATTTAATGAGTTAGAGAAGATTCTTTCAATCTATTTATCAAAAAAATGAGTTAGAGAAGATTCTTTCAATCTGGTTTAAAGTAAAACTTTTTCAGAACGATAATGGTAATTGTGTGTTAATAAAACATGATGAAAGAAAAACACTCTACCCCATCTTCAGTGATGAACTAATGGATTTTGTAATAAAGATGACCTTATCGATGTATTGTTTTGTACGAATTCCTGATATTTTAAATGAAAAAGACAACTCTATTGATGTTTTTTATTCTTAACATTGAGTCAATCTTCAAAGGCTTTCTGGTATACCTTCTGTTCATGACCTTATCGATGTAAATTGTTTTGAGGTAAAATTAGGTTCTCAAGCCTGATTGCTTAATGTTGTAATTACTTCATTGAATTCCTGATATTTTAAATGAAAAAGACAACTCTATTGATTTTATGATGTAACAATTCTTAATGTTGAAACCCGTTCTAACTAATCTATCTTAAATTCTCGGTTACAGAAGGCAAACTTCTACTAGTTTGGCTGCTTTAACCAGTTTTATAGACCCTTATAAATTTCATAGTAAAAGCAGATTTCCGATAACAAAAAAAAAAGAAAAATTAACATTGATCATCTTTTTTTATAAATCTTCAGATGTAGGCTTTGTGCTAGATCAAAGTGCTTCCTATTTCTTTATTATCATGGCTTTCTGGTATACCTTTACTAATATAAAATTCATTCTGAAAATAAAGGATGACGTACTTAATTTGTCAGAATCTTCTTTAATCCATTTCTATGAGTCACATTTATAAATTATTAACCTTGTACTTGTTTAACCGATAGTATTTTGTGTTCAATTATGTAAATAAAGAAATAACGATTCCTAGAGTGATGAAGGCAAACTTTGTTAAATTGTAAATACTAGAAGAGCATTACAACTCCATAGACGCCGTGGAGGTCTAAGGAGAGATAGTACAATTTTAAACATGAGGGCATAATATCATGAGGGCAAATGTTTGCCTAAAATATGTGAGGTAAAAAAAGATAATATATTAGGTTCTAGACAAGCCTGATTGCTTAGATGTTGTATGCATTACTTCAACATATAATTAACAGAGCTTTTTGTACAATGTTTTTCAGTCTGTTCTTTTTGAGCCATTGATAGTGCCGGAATTTTTCCTTTTTAACCTTTTTTTTTTTTTTTTTGGGCTAAGTGTAAGTAGGAGAGACTGAATCAAAAATTACCCCAGATGTTAACCCCATCTTCAACTTTGGAAAGGGAACGCCTTATGGTTGCATGCCAGACTTGGCTTTGTAAATTTTTCCTTTTTAACCCTACTTTTGCTTAACAAATGGCTTAGAAGGCCTGAAAAATTTTCTACTCTCTTTACTGAGAATCCACTTAACATATTTTTGTCCATTTATATTTAGTCTCCTCCATGATTTAAAGGGAATTTAAAGTCCCCTCACCTGAATATCTTAAAGGGCCGTCTAAGTGATTTTATGGAAAAAAAACATATATATGGCTTAGAGGTTTCAATTCTTAATATATTTCTATTGAGGCTTGAATTACCCTTAACTATATATGTTCTAAACTAATCTATCTTAAATTCTCGGTTACAGCTGAAAGGCTTCTAAACTTTAAATTCATAGTTTGGCTTTAAGCTTTATCTACTTTTTAGTAAAACCCTTATACTAATTTCATAGTAAAAGCAGATTTCCGATTTCATGTTCCGACCAAAAAAAAAAGTGATTTTTTTTTTTTTTTTTGATTATTTGTTTTTTTTTTTGGTTTTCTTACATCTAAATTCAAAAGCCATAAATTAGGAGTAACTATTGAGTACTCTTTCCTTGCACATAAATGGTGGATCTCACTGAATAAGTTTCCATAAATTAGTAGTAGGCATTTGTGCTAGAAAATGAAAAGATTACAACTTACATTGTCTTTATTATCATGTCCAACCTAAAATAAAATTACCTAATATAAAATTTAATTTTACTTATAAAAGCCCAAGGACAAAGCTTACCTCCAAACCAATTTGGGAGAATCTTCTTTCAATCCACTATGTGACAATTTATAAAACTATTAACATGTACTTGTTTAAATATTCAAATTGATGGTCTTATTCATATAATGGGTTGAAAGAATATTCTTCCTAACTGGTTTGAAGGAAACTTTGTCTAAAAACTAATTTTTACCATTGTACTAGAAGATGAAAAGGCTACAACTCCATATACGCCGTGGAACGGTCTAATGTCTTTTTATGCATTTTGATCTCAGGAATATATTGCCCTGTATAAATTTCTAGTTAATTTTTGGAAAAAAAAAAAAAAAAACATTTCTTAGTCTACATTTAAATTCAAAAGCCAAAGCCATAAATTAGTGCAAGGATTTTTGTACCAAAAGATTAAAAAGGAAGTTATAACTTATAACTGGTGTCCCAACTTTTAGTAAGACTAAATCTACTTCCCACCTAAATTTCAAAAATAAAAAATCTACTTCCCACCCATGAGACAGACACCTTTGGATTCCTAAGTAATTAAGAAAACAAACTTGCAGCTGAAAGAAAATGTTACTCAGAAGTTACAATGGTTTTTTTACATGTCCATCATAAAAGGGAAAAAAAATACATTATCACATGTCCAACAGAGGAAAAAAAACACATATGATATAGTTTAAGGACCATTGAATCAAAAGATGAAAAGACTACAAATTGTTCAATTTATTTATTTATTTTTTCTTCTTCTTTTGTTAAGTAAGGAAAATAAGAGAAGTACATGAAAACTTATTACGTCATTGTATCATGATACACCATTGGATATTCTAATGCCTTTTTTGCATATTGATCTTTGAAATGTTTGACACTCATTAAATATCTAATAACATTCTGCTTTGTAAACTTTCCTAAACAAGATGTTTCATACAGAAGAAAAAGGTTAAAATAAATTTATAGCTAATAAGTTACCGTTAGTCTAATAAATTCTGCTTTGCATACTTTCCTAAACAAGATGTTAGTACATGCAGAAGAAAAATATAAAATAAATTTCTAGCTAATAAGTTACCGTTAGTAAGTTGCGACTTTCTAAACTTTGAGCTAAGAAAAAAAGAATATCCGACCTGCCGGATTCGAACCAGCGACCTAAGGATCTCTATTAGGTTCAACCCACTACAGTCCTCCGCTCTACCAACTGAGCTAAGGTCGGTTTTGGATATTTTGGACAGACATCAGTAATTTACTTGGTTGTATCTTAAAAAAATTATTTTATATATTTAAAAAAGACTCTTCAAGATTATTTTTCTATAAAAAAATTTTTAAATACTTTTTTATATAGTCTAATTGTTACAACAAGTAGGAGTAGAAGATTTGAACCTTAATCCTCTTTATAAAGAAGATTAAACAATACTTTTATTTTTTTTGTTATAACGAGAAATCTCACCAAAACTCTGTGTTAGGCAGTAAATCATGAATACGTGACCTCATTAGCCAAAAACTCTGTATCGAGTAATCAATAAGAAACTTATTGTGGAGATCAATCTCAAAATGTTTGAGTTTACAACTCATCTCGAACCCTCTTATCGCTAGGTTACATTCTGACGAGCAACAATATTATTGAATATTGAATTACAAAAGATTTTATTGATAACCCATTTTCACATTGTTTTCCATTCAATTATTTAAAAAAGAAAAAAAGAAAAGAAAAAAAGAGAGGATATTTTTAAAACAAGAAGCAAAGAGGGTTTAAAATTAAACTATTACCATGATATTAGAAAAAACTTGCTACATATCAAAAGTTTTGGTAGCTCAATTGATATTAACTAATTGTCTTTATAAAAAAACTATAGTTTCAAATACCCTAACCCAACTATTGAGTTAAAAAACTCCAAGGGGTAGCTTAATTGGTCTGGTATTGGATGTGCTCCCCAATAGTAACTAGTTCAAGTCCCCTTATGACTACCTACTCAAGGCAAAGTCTTGTGCCTATCGCGATACACTCAACTAGTAATGCGTTATGTATCCCTTTGGGATTAGTCGAGGTAGGCGCACACTAACTTGGACACTTAGAGTCAATAAAAAAAAAAAAAAAAACCCTATCGAGTTAAAAAGAAAAAAGAAAAAGAAAGTATGCAGAATAATTTGCATAAATGATGACCATGCAAATGAAATGCGGCAATAAAAAATCTCTGAAATCCCAAATAGGATATTGCCTTTTGCAATCTGAAATGACCAAATTATCCTCTAAGATCATTTTCAATTCTGCATTTTCAGTTAGTCGGTTGAGGGTATTCCCTTGATATAGTAAACCTTGGCCTACTTATCCAAAGACACATCCACGTCTTCTCAAAAAATAAAAATAAAGAAATAGGACCAGGACACATCTGATCCACGTCAGAAAGAAACATAAAAGTCTGTGGGAAACATAAACCGCGAACGAAGCACGAAACATACAAAGAGAATTGTCATTCTAATTCTTTCTCTTATTATTATTATCACCCAAACCCATTTATCAAAAATCTCTTCTCTCTCTCTCTCTCTCTCTCTCTGCTTGTATCAATTTATCTGCTTCAAAAAAATGATTCTGTAAGATGTGCGCGATAAGGTATGGCCTAAAATTTTATTTTATTTTATTTTTCTTTTTTTTTTGTTATATTATTTTCATTTTTATTCTTAATTTGTTGCTTCACTAGTAGAATGCTTCTGTATAAATATAAAATGGGTTTGTTGATTTTTAACTATTAGGTTCAAATGCATTGCAAATAACTCTGAAAGAAAATCATGGGTTTAGCCTCGTATTTGTTGTTTTTGGAATTTTTCCTTTATTTATTTATTTATTAGAAGTTAAATCTGTTGTGTGTAATCTTGGAGCTATTTCTCTTATATTTTTTGCAGAAGTTGTATCGTTTCAGTTAATTTTATCTTGAAAGCAACATCAATGAAGTTAAATTTTAAGTAGAAGTTGAGAATTTTGAGATTCAAGAGTAGTGAATCAATTTGGTGAAGAAATGAAGATTTATGTTTTGCATCTTGGAAGCTAAAAGATGAATTCTTGAATTATCTAATCCTTCAATTCGGTTTGTAAACAATTTTTGAGATTTTGACTAAGGAATTATGTAGAATCTTAGCTCAGAGATGTATGGGTATGGTGTAACAATTTTTTTTCTTTTTTTGGTGGGATAATTTTTATTTATTTGGTTTTCACATGATGTGGGTTTATGATGAAAATGAAATCTGTTCTGTTTATCTAACATTTAGGTTTGTGTTGAACAAGTGGTGATTGTCGAGCGTTTTTAACTTTTTATTAGGTAGAGATGGGGAGAGTTATGAAAGATTTAGATCTACCATTAATTGTGTTTGTGTCAAACAAGGAAATGGGGTCTTGCTGTGATGTGCTAGAGTTGATAGAAGATAGAAAGTATGAAAATTGATGATTGCATTTTTGGAAGTCTAGAAAATGGAGGACACTATATGAAAATTGGATCTTGCAAATGCTTGGAGTTGATTGGACTATAAGCAGTGGTCTAGATTGCATAGTGAAGATGCAAAGGTGTCCGAGATAAAAAATAAGTGTCACATGGCTGTAGAGAGTATAATGATGAGATACTAGTGTGACAATAAATTATGCGGCTGTTGTATTGACAAGTAGCTTTAGTATCTTCTAAGTTTGATTTTATCTCAAGAAATTTGCTACCTCTCAGGACATTTGACACTTGATGTGTAGGGAGTCTATTTTATCTATTTGGGATTTGATAAAAGTCAGATTATAAGGTACGGTGAACCGATACCTGTTAAACCAATTTCTAGGAACGTAAATGAAGAGGAAATCAGTGAGAGAGGGAGAAGTGAAAATTTGTGAAAGATCGTCTTTCAAAGATTAGAGTACCCAACATTTCCATTGGCCGATGGAAGTGTAACAGTTTGTTGCCATTGAAAAAGGCTATCCTTGCTCTTTCCCTCCAACCACATCCACTCTTGCTTTGCATTGTGTATCTAGAAATAACCTGAATGAAATGGAGAAATAATAAACAACTATGAATTTACTGATTAGGAAAATGTGGTTCATAAGATGGAGCTCATGTTATCTTTGTCTTTTCTAGGGTGCTAGGTTCTTGGGAATTTTTTAATTAAATTGCACATTCTGTGAATTTTTCTAGATATTATTATGCAAAATTGGAACCAAACATTTGTAAGTAACTGTTTTGCATGGTTCATGAATTTCTCATTTTGAGAGAATCTATTCAATTTTCCCAAGAAATTTTGCATAATTTCAAATTACATAGCTAGGGTTGTCAACGAATATGTATAGTAAGATGCTCTATTTTTATTTTTATTTTCTTCCTTCACTTGTCCATAGCACAGAAGAGCTACTTTATGCTGACCAATAGCTGTTTTGTCACCTTGCTGTATTTCACATGGCCATATCTGTTAATAGAACCTTAGGCTTCTGAAAAGGAACTCTTGTCAACAATCATTGTGTCATTGCAGAAGGGAATGGTCGTTCGGTTCAGAGACAATGGAGCCCAATACTGGAAGTCTCCGTTGCAACCGGACACAACCTTTGGAACATTCTACATGTACTGATAAAGAAAATCAGCCCACAGATAAAGATATGGGCACCTCCGTATTTGTCAATCATGGTAAGTCTCTTGATTTGGGTGATCTTGTGACGAAGGTTTTTATAATACTACTAAACCTAAAAGAAGGTAGTATCAGATTTTATTACTTATTAAAAAAAAAAAAACAGAAGTTGAAATGAAGTAAAATGTTGAGGGGGTAACATTGATGCATTTGGACGAATAAGGATGAAATAGCAATATTATTGTGAAGACCAAGAGTGTACTTTACTTTTTATTTTCTTTTCTTTTTTATTAATCTTTTTCATAATTATTGTAAGTCATGATTCAAAAGTTGTTCTCTGAAGAGTAATCAGGCTGAATGTGTTATGTAGCTGCAATTGCCTGGCAAGAGAGTAGAAGAAAGTGGATGGGGGATTCATCTCGACGACCAAAAAGAAAGGCAAAGGACCCAATTCTAAGGTTTATACTTTTCCCAAAGCTTCTTTGATACAACGGGATCAATAGTCAATGCTAAAGATTTTAATACCATGTATATGCTTGGAGACAGTTTACTTTTAAAGCTAATCATTGAGATTATTCAGTTTTCAATTACACCCCAAGAAAATACTGCAATTGCAGGTTGGGCATGAAGCAAAGAAGCATGGGGGTCGTACTGAGATTTGACCCATGTCAGTTAGCTTAAGTGGCAGCATGTGTGTTCTGGCTGCTGCATGTATCAACAGATGTAGGTGTGATTGTGGTCTTTGATTACAGATTGGAGACTTGATGTGTTTGCAGTACTAGTCAAGGAGGGATGTGTGCTTCTGAACTAAAATATATGTGGACTTGGTTTGATTCATCTTCATTATCAGACCTTGTGTCATAAAATGAGGATACTGTTGCAAATTAGAAAAGAAAGAGAAAAGATTGCTGACATACCTACAATAATGTGTGTATATATATATACATTCGCACGTACATACACCTACAAATTTTATATCTATTAAGAATGAGGAAGTCCTCTTATTCAAAAACCCAATTATGAAACTCCTTTCGCACCTCACATCTCTGAACTTACCATTCTTAAAAAGAGAGGTGCTTTCACATCTTCTTAAGCTGAAATGGTTGGGGAGAGGAAAGATTCTTTTTATTTTTTAGGGTACTCTTAAGAACAGATACAGTGAATATAGGATGGGGCTTTTAGCTCAAAGGATTAGAGCACGTGGCTGTTATATATATTTGGAATTTGTTTGTGTCTGTATGATAATATTCTTGGCTATCACAGGCTTTGTCCAATGTCGTTTTCGTGTAGCTACTCACATGATAACTGAAAGATATCTGCAAAATTTCTTGTTGCAGTTGGTCCATGGCTTATGAAGATCTGCTCTTGACGAATGAGCCTTTTCCAGAGTCAATCCCTTTACCTGTAAGCTTCCTTGACACACACAATTCATACATGCATGTCATGTTCTTGTACCAAATATTTCTTTACTTATAACAGTAGCACAGGGTGCTCACATGCACATGTGCACGCAAATGCTTGTGTGAGAGAGAAAGTTTTGGATTTGAAGCTTGAAAATGAGAACAAAAGACAGAACTGCTCATATCATAGTTATGTAACTCATTCTATATGGTGCTGAGATGCAATTTATGTCTTTAAATTGGTTCTGAGTTTACTCATTTTATACCCCCCCCCCCCCCCCCCCCAAAAAAAAAAAAAAAAAAAAAAGAGATTCTGAAACTAATAAATCATAGTGTTACAGTGTGCCTATGATTTGGAAGTGCTTATGTGAGTCTGGTTGATTGGTCGCTTGTGCAGGAGATGGTAGATTTCTTGGTTGATATTTGGTTTGATGAAGGCCTTTTTGATTAGATAGCTTATGATAATGTTTAGTGGAATGGAGAGTGATGGAAGTTGGATATACTTGAATCCTTGACAGTCTATTTCTTGTAGCCGATTCTTCCATTTACTTCAAATTAACACGACTCATATAGTCCCATTTTTTAGGGGGTGGGGGGTGGTTTTCTCAAGAATTATAAAGTTCACATTTTACCGAACAGTATAGCTCTCAATTTGTAAGATGTTGATATATCTCATTCAGCATTTACCATTGAAGAAACTTGTGTTGTAATTGTCACTTAAAAACATGCTTTGCAATTCTGTTATTTGTAATCATAGGAGCTACTTATTTTATTCTGTGTTCTTGTTCTTTAATGCTGTTATTGTAATTAATTTTATTTTTACTTCATTGATTTTCAAACCCTTCAAATTTTTCTAGGATGCCAAAGGATTTTGGTTGGGTGGTATAAACAACATTTATCTCCGTATCACCAACTCAGTAAACGTTCAAGATAGCAACTACAATTAGTAAATCGTGAGAAGACTTTATTATTGGGGTAAAACTTAGGTACAGTTCGTTAGGTCAAGTACATTAGGTTCCTAGTTGAATTTAAATATCCTAAGTGCATAAGTTTTTACCCTTATTATTTTTATTGATTCTAAGAGTGGCACATCAAAATTTGAATTGGAATTGGTTTTGAGCAATGCTTTTGGATTAACTAACAAAAACAAGCTTGGTTGTCACCGACATGATTTCTCCGAATTTAGTCCTCGAAATACCATATTGTATAATTTATAATATTATCCAACACACTACAAGATAAAAGGTATATATAAAAATCAATCTATTACATTACATTGATTAAATCTGGAAGCTTAAGGAATTTAATAGCTGTTGGGATCTCGACATTTTATGTGGATTATTGATATTAATCCAATTAGACTACAGGTCGAATTGAGATGTAATTGCAAACTTTATAGTTTTGTTTTCTTATTCTTGAAAAATAAGGTTTGTCAGTAAATTCCTTTCCAGATTGATGCCTATAAAGGCTTCACATGTAAATAATATGTCCTTACATGTGGCTTAATACGTGTGAAGTTATCATATTGACAGCTTTATGTTATTTGATATGTGTTCATTAATTTCTCGTTGTTGTGGAGATGGAAATCTTTCAAAAAAAAGACTGATAATCCCAAAATATATCTCTTGGCCAAAAAAATTAAACAGTTTTAGCATTTTTATTATCACTTAAACCTCTCTCGTCTGAATATATAATGTCTAGATTGCTAGACTTTTAAATCCAAAACTGAACTGAATTTATGTTTGAGTGAAAAGAAAAAAATAGTTTCTTTAAAATTGAATTTTTGACGGTGTTAGGATTTAAAAAAAATGGTTTTTACACAAATTGGTTAGGATTGGCGGAGCGCCTAAAGGTAAAAAAATTTCAGTAACTCTTTTTCATTACAAAAAGGCCTATAAATCTTTGATAAGTCTATAAGCATCGAAAAAATTATAAAAAAAATCTATCAACTCCCTTTTTATCTGTGTGTTTTGATGGACCCAAGTGAGATGAACTGGAAAGTGTAATTGGGTGGATTTTTGGATAATAGACGGTACTGTAAAAAAGTTTCTAGTATAGCAGAGTAGTGATAATCCCGATCTACCAAAATAATAATTCTACTAAGAAAGAGAGAGGCTTCAGATGGCCTAAGCCAACACGGAGTGGTCGAAGGCATTTCGACACTTTTTGTCAGTTAAAATTCAAGGTAAACATAAAGTATGGAAACCAAGACATTCATAAGGAAGAAGCTTATAAAAATGACATGTTTTATTCGTAGTAGCACAAATTAATCACAAGTGAGCAAATTAGCATGAACTCATAATGGTGATCATGTTCATACAGAAGCATACATGATAAAAAGTTTATTCACACATGGGAAAATCAAGTAAGCAAGTTGTGAAAAGCTAAATAGTTTTGAACCAAGAACTCAAAAAGTTCCATACCCATAGCACCAAACACTTACAAAAATTGAAACAAAATAGTAAAAGCAAGTTTTACCTTGATTCAATGGAGGAAAGAGAAGAAAACTACCTAGCTTTCAAGTTTTATGAAAGAGTGATGGAGTTTTAATGAAGAAAAAATAGTGAAAAAAATGAAGAAAACCTTAAAAAAAAAAAATAAAAAAATAAAAACCTTACTATATTCGACCATGGATATAAGGGAATGAGGAAGATGACTTCTCTTTCCTCTCTCCTGCTAAGTCAAGTGTGTAGTAAAAATAAAATAATAAAACATAATCACCCAAGGAGATTCGGCTATTTAAAGGGGTTTGCGGAAGACTTCTTTTTGTATAAAAATGATTAAGAATGACTAAAGATGAAATGGTTGAATAATATTTAAATAGAGTGTGAATCTAACTTTTCATGTAAATGGATGAAAGACTTAAGGGCGAAATCTTGAGTGAAAAGAGAAAAGAAAGACTTCCCCCCATAAAGTAGTGAATTTGTCTTATGTCTGTATAGAGATTAAAACACCACATTGCTATTATCACTAAAGATATATATACAGTTTCAAAGTTTACAAAGGCTACCACAGAAAAAAATAATAATAATAATAATAAATAAAAAAAAGTTGCGAAGTAGTAAAACGGCGTAGTTGCTTCATAAAAAACAGTTAAACTAAAAAACGACATCGTACTAACGCCGCGCTTTTTCTTTTCCCGCAGAAGAAGACAGCAACTTCCTGGAAAATTGAGAAAAAGCTTTGAATTTTGATCCTAAGCAGAATATCATCTTCTGATCCTAAATTACTTCTGAATTCTCTTCTGGGGCTTGAAATTGAAAGGCATAGAAAAAAATGGACAAATTTAAGAGCATGCTAAAGCCCAAAGCGAGCCCACAAGATCAATTGAGAGATTGGCAGCGACGACTCCGCCAAGAGTGCCGCAACATCGAGCGTCAAATCAGAGGCATGTTCCTTTTTTTATCTGATTTTGTGTCATGGGTTTTCAAGGAAATTCTAGATTGATGTTTTTTTTTTTTTTTTTTTTTGGATTTTTGGTTTAATGGGTTTTAAAGATTTAACATTTAGATTGATGGGGTTGTCTGAATTTGTGTTTTGGTGATGGATTTTGTCTAAAAAAAATTCATGGGTTTGTTTTTTAGATGTTCAGAGAGAGGAGAAGAGTGTGCATAAATCAATTAGAGAGGCTGCCAAGAGAAATGACATGGGCTCAGCAAAGGTAATTTACCAATTTTTATTGCTTTTCCATGATATATGATATGGTTCATTATTCATGTATTTTAAAAATAATTAGCCTTTTTGTTTTTGGTATATATATTTCATAACATTATCTAAAATAACATTAGTAGATGTAGTAAAAAGGGACATGTTAGATAAGGATGTAATAGAGAGTATGACTTCGTATAAAATGGAATGGAAGAAAAAAAATGCATTTTGCCAACTCTGATTATTCTGTTGAGAATCCATAGCCGACCCCAAAATTTGGGATTAAGGCTTTGGCTGTTGTTGTTGTTGTTGTATATTTGATGATATTTTCTATCTTATGGTTTTAAACTGGTTATATAAGATCATTCAAAGAAAATGGGACTTTGAAAAAGTATGGGTTCTTATAATGATTGAAGATTTAAGATTCATGGATACGTATGTTTTGATGTGCTTTTAAACTCTATCAGTGACGTCTTAGGTTGTTCCTTAGTACATTAAAGTTCCTAAAGTCATCTTCTTTGAAGGATTTGTGGGTTATGATTATGCAATTGAAAGGAATTGCAGTTAATTATGTGGCCAAGATGGTCTCCTGTTATTGCAAGTGTTTTATGTGGTGCAGGACACTCACCTGGTTTGGAAAGCTACCAGGTTTATGTACGTTAGGTTCTATTTAAAAAAAAAAAATCTATGCCCATTTGAGGTTGTAAATGAGTAAACTTATGCTGTTATGGCCTTGATCTTTAAGTTTCAATCAGGAATACTAACCTCATTGCAAAAGTGTCTTAAAATAAAGTCTCTTATGTAAATGATAGTGTTTTTCTATTTGTCCATGTTCTTTCTTTGTTGGTATCAGGAGTATCACTGCCCTCATTGCAAGAGTAATTTAAAGGAGTGATGGAGTATTATAGCCCTGTTGCGTGTGTGTCTAAGTTCATTTTTTATGTGGGCATGACATGTGCATCTGAGTTTAGGTTTAGCCACATGGGATGCTTGGATGTTCACCTTACATTGAATGTCTACTACTGTTACTATGTTATAATCAGGCTTTCATCTTTTCCATGTAATCTATGTTCAAAATTCTCATGTGAATTAAATTCAGGCACTTGCTAAGGAAATTGTGATGTCAAGAAAGGCTGTGAATCGCCTTTATGAGAATAAAGCCCAACTGAACTCAATATCAATGCATCTTGGAGAAAGTGTTGGTATGGTGCTTAACTTATCTGAACATATTTCTTATTTTCATGCAAGCACGTATATTGTCCTGATAAAAATAGCACTGTACCTCGTTTTTAAACATCAAGTCGATGAACCTTGTTTGTGACTGTCACTGAAGGAAATTACTTCCATATTGTTCTTTTCTTTTTTGTTTTTGGGACTTAGATTTCAGAATAACATAAAAATTCACATGTTATGCTTCAGAGAATTATATAGTACATCAATGCTAAGTTTTAAAGAACAGTTTTCGTAAAGAATGGGCAAACTATGTTCCGAGTTGTTGTTGATGTAATATCTGATCAGTAAAGGGGCGTAAATTCTCAACTGATGGCAAGCCATGCTGCTAGACATCTTCTATGATAGTTTATTTAAGCACAGATAACAAACTTGAACCAGAGAGTGTAGAAGAGTAGAATTTAGATGAAACCAATTTATAAGAGTAAATATATGGTTTAAGAAGAATTCACTTCTAGCTTATTTGTAAAATGACAAATAAAAAATAATGAAAGAACTTTACTATAATTTGAAAAAATTACCTATGTTTCTCTTCAGAAAACAAATAAAAAAGAAAGAAGGGAGAAACAAATATAGAGATATATTTACATGTATAATTGTGTTGTGACTGCATTGAACATGGCAGGAAAGTCCACCATTAAGTTTATTTCTATACAAGCTGCAAAGAAATTCTTTTGCTACGGCTTTATGGTTAAAGTTATATTCAATGGACTTGACTCTATTGCTGATAAGCAATGACCTACTTGTGTGGATGGAGATTTTCACTGTAATGACTTTTTCTATAGGTATTCTATAAACTCAATATATAAGGAAAATGAGTTATAGAAGTTAGAACTCCTTACCATCTTTCTATGTAAATTCATGTTTTGGTCTATGGATATGATGTCAGCAGTGAAAGGCTTTGTCATGCGTGTAGAAGTCTCTTTTAGTTCTATTTGTACTTTGTTCTCATTGATTGTGTGTTTGTTTTTCTTGAGTTTTTTGGCAAGAAAATTTTGAAATATTTTTCAGTGAAATAATATTTTTTTTTATGTCCCATGAAACTTGCAGCAATTGCCCGTACTGTTGGTCATTTGTCCAAGAGTGCAGAGGTCATGAAAATTGTCAATAACCTCATGAAAGCTCCAGAAATGGCAGTCACAATGCAAGAATTTAGCAAAGAAATGACCAAGGTAATATTATCTCTTCACCTATGAACAAGTATTCATTCAAGTTCTTTATCGGTAAGAAAAATATCTTTATTTATTCTTCTGATGTTTACTGTCTAGGAGTGATTTTAATGGCATGCAAGAATATCTTTTGACCGCACTTAATGTTCTAAATGCCCAATCTGGCTTAACTAATGTTGTTTGGAGTTACAATCATGTATGCCCCATAGTTTAGCATTATGTGAATAGACTTGTCTTGTTCTACACATTAAACATTTTGGCTGAGAAGAATTTTTTTTATAAGAATAGTAGTTATCTATACTGCAAAGTTTGATTGTATTCATTGCCATCTAACCTATAATCATGCGAGAGTGAATTAATTATTGCTCAGTTCTCTCAATGATATGGAAAAAGATGAGTCGACACACCCTTTAATTTGGGTTCCTGTGTTTAGATCCACATGTGATATAATGTGGCAGCGAGTATCGGTCAAGCAATAGTTTTGATGTTTTTCTAAGTCCTCACCTTTGTTACATGTTCTTGAATTCTCTAGATGTGACACTTATTTTTTAATTCAGGCAGGAGTGATTGAAGAAATCGTGAATGATGCTGTTGAGACAGCATTGGATTCAGAAGATATAGAAGAAGAAACTGAAGAGGAAGTTGATAAGGTCCTGACTGAAATAGCTGGTGAGACTGCTGCACAGCTTCCAGAAGCTGTCAGGAAGGAAAAGACAAAGTTACCTGCCCAGAGAGCTAGCACTTCACAAGAAGTATGTGGAACATTATCCTCTTTATATCTCTACATTTTTTTTTTTTCCAAGACACCAAGGAACTGATCCCTTTGAATTTTCACAGGAAGAAGCTATTGCTGAAGGTCCAGATGATGAGGAAGAGCTGGAAGAGTTAAGAGCACGGCTTGCTAAAGTGAGATCGTAGTTTTTCCCATTGTTTTCATTGCTTAGTCACTAAGTATTAGAGAAAAGTGAGTTTGTATCATTGGGTTTCAAGCCCATTGTTCTGTCTGAGATTGTAGGGCTTTAAAGCCAGCTTACTACATTATGAACAGAATATATTTGTTAGCAAAGGCCATTATATGCTCTGTCGTGTAAGATATTTAAAGAAATACTAACATAGTTTCTTTAATTAATAGCTTCTTCTCATTTATTTCTCCTTTTCTGATATAAGAATTGGCAGTTGGCAACTTGGCATTTCTTGTCATACAAGCAATTAAAATTGAAAGCACTATAAAGAAAATGTTGCCTTTGTTTCAATCCCTCCGCACTAAGTTGTGGTCTAGGTTGGAAACTTTGGTGCCTTGCCTTTTCGTTGAGACTTAATACACAAGTAAATGTTTGCCATTTGGAACAATCTTGACTATTGAGGCTTTCAAACAAATGGAATTGTCAGCATTCAAGTTCAACAATGTTTTTTTTTTTTTTTTTTTTGCTAATAATGAAAGTTCAACCATTATATTATTTTGATGGAACTGCTTCCGTATTTATGTGGTCCTTGATTGTCTTGCAGACATGTTAATGCTTCAAAGCTAAGGCTACTAACTATAGCTTTTGCTAATGGACTGTATGTTGGATATGTTTTTCTCCTCTTGTGTTTAGTTGAGGTGGCCTTTGTAAATCAGATTAATCAGATTAATGTCACGCGGTAGAAAAGTCCTACAAACAAACAAACAAAAAAGGATTTAGCCAAAAAAAAGGGAAAATTTCATATAAACCCATAGGAGTTTGAGCCAATTTCAAACAAACTCCTTGTACTATCAAAATAAATTTTCACACCCCTTGAAGGTATTGAAATTGATCCCTTCATCTCAAATCTATCTTTCTCTAAGTATTAACAAAACCACGTTATTTTTCTCTCATAACAATCAGATTAGTTATAGAGATAGACGGAATGGTCTTTGAAAACACAATCAAACTTAGTAAATAAAAATAAAAATAAAATAATATTAATGAGTGTCTTAAGGGCACAAGTTAAGGAATAATAAATATTCAATCATGAGTTGTCATGCACATTTTGTGAAAAGAAGAAGGGTCCTGTTAACGAGTGCCCTTAGGGTAATGTTTAAGGAAGCATTTAATGCTTCCACTTTATGGGAAGTAGTAAAAATTTAATATTAAAATAATACAAAAACAACTTTTAAGGGTATTTTAGTCTTTCTATTTATTATTATAATATTAAAAATTCGTTATTTCCGATAAAGTACAGATATTTAATGATCCTTAACCATTGCCCTAAGGGCACTGGTTAACAAAACCCAAAGAAAAATACATGTATCAATAAATATTGGTTGCACACATAAATTTATTGTGGTTATCTATACTTTTCTTGATAAATATTGGTTGCACACATAAATTTATTGTGGTTATCTATACTTTTCTTGATATGTGTTTTTCTCCTTTTTTGTGTTTCGTTGAGGTGGCTTTTGTAAATCAGATTAATGTCACGTGGTAGGAAAGTCCTACAAACAAACAAAAATAGGAAAATCTCATATAAACCCACTGGAGTTTGAGCCAATTTCAAACAATCTCCTTAGTACTATCAATATAAATTTTCACGCCCATAAGGTATTACAATTGATCCCTCCATCTCAAATCTGTCTTTCTCTAATTCTCATACTTAAATAAATACCAATAAAACAACGTCATTTTTTTCACTCTCTTAACTATAGGATGAGTTATAAAGATAAAGATAAAAATAGACGGAATAACCATTTTGAAAACAAAATCAAACTTAATAGATCAAAATAAAAATATTCTTTTAAACTAGTGTATTAAAGGTACAAGTTAAAGAATAATAAATATTCAATCGTGAGCTGTCATGTATATTTTGAAAAATTATTAGGTATTCTGGGAGTACATTAAATGCGTACTCTCAAAGTATAGTATAATTATCTGTATATTTTGCAAAAATCATTACGAGTCTCCGTAATTTTTTTGACATGTGTAAAACATCATTTAATAAAATATTAAATGCATCTTAACTTATACCCTTAAAACACTCGTAAAATTAAATGGGATGAATATCAAAACAACTTAAAAGTATAATTTATTTAGTGCAAAAAAAAAAAACTCATGAAAAGCATTTTACTTTTCCTTCCTTGTATCTTATCTTAACATCAGCATTTAGCACAGTCCATCCCACAAGAAAGATGCTCTAGGAAAGAACGACATAGCGAGAGTGTAATTAAGTGTGAGCGTTTCGAAATGAGATAACATTAGGCCTTGATAATAATCTTTTTCCACCATCCATCTTCACTTCCCGAAGGCCATGTGAGTAGTGGGACCCAAGACCCAAACCCTATAATCAAGTTTATCTTTTTAACGGTACCCCGCTTTACACGTGATCTCGACTCTTTTAAGATTCTTCCCGCCTGCAACTGCAACTGCAAGCCAAAGAAACTCTCCACTCTCCACGTCACCACCTTTACCAACTCCAAAAAAGTCTCCGTCAAGCTCCGTTACGTCAGTTAATAAATCCCAGCACTTTTTCACTCTCTCCCACAACTAACAGCCCATGAATCTCGAAGACCGTTAGCTACTGCCACCTGTACCCTCTCTCTCAAGTCTCAAATATCATTCCCATCTCTCTCTTTCTCCTCAGAAAAAACTGAGAGAAATGGAGAACTCAATAATCTCTCTCTCTCTTCTATTCGCTTTCCTTTCCCTCTTCTCTCTCTCTTCCTCGACCAGCTTCAACGAAGACATTCAGCTAGCGCGGTCGAATCTGCCTTCGGTTCAAGCCTCCAAGTTTATCAGAGACCTCAATTTGTTCCCCAAAAATGACGTCAACGTCATCGCCGATCAAAATTCCTTACCCCAACCCAAGAAGATCGTCGAGAAGCGCTTCGCGTTTCCGAACCTCGTCGGCTCCGGAGTTTCCGTCGAGGATTTGGGCCACCACGCTGGTTACTACAACATCGAACATTCCCATGCCGCTAGGTCAATCCTCTAAACCCTAGATTTCCTTCATCTTCTTTTTAATTAAGTGGAATTTACTATTTAACGGTCTCTAATTTATATTTTCATGCTGATAGGTGAATTCGAGGTCTAGCTTCTGTTTAAATTATTATTATTATTATTATTTTTCATTTAATTATGCAAATTTTAATCTAATCATTTCTATTAATCAAATAAAACAGTGATTTATTATACTCTAATGGGTTTCTTAATCGTGTTTATCCGATGATTTTTTGTTTTCCAATTATAGGCAAGCGGATAGGTTAGGTTTGGTAAATATATATGTAAATGAATTGGCAGTGAAGTCGCACGTGTGAGATGTGGGAATATAGTTGATTTAGTTTAGCTGTTCGTAGTTGTTTATTGGCTCTGGATTTTTGTTCGTTTGTCTTTTTTGGATCCTGGGTTACTGTTCTTAGTATTCGGTTTGTTGTTGTTTTTCAGGTTGTTCTACTTTTTCTTTGAATCACGAAGCAACAAGAAAGACCCTGTTGTTATCTGGTTGACCGGAGGGCCAGGGTGTAGTAGTGAATTGGCCATGTTTTATGAAAATGGTCCTTTTACTATTGCAAACAACTTGTCCCTTGTGTGGAACGAGTACGGTTGGGACAAGGTATCTTTAAATGCAATTATATGGTTAATTTTGTATAACAGTTAGATGGGTTGTTCCTTTTTTTCTCTTTCTTGTGCAATAATTGTTTATGTATTTAGAATAGAACTAACAAATTCTTTTGGTGATTTTGCAGGCATCAAACCTCCTCTATGTTGACCAACCTACTGGGACTGGGTTTAGTTATACTTCTGATAAACGCGACATTCGTCACAATGAAGATGGTGTTAGTAATGACCTTTATGACTTCTTACAGGTGTGTGTGTCTATTATAAATAGAAATGTAATTCAGTACAACTTTCCTCAATTGATTGATTTGTGTATTATAATGTTGTAAGGATAGAAGAATATCTAAAAATAACTGGACTTTCACATCATTCCAAATTCTGCAAAAAAAAACATGTTTCTGTTGAGATGAGGAAGAAGGGAAACTGGGTTACTATATGATGAAGATTTATATAAATATTATTTTGACTCGATGAGCTCTTTCTATGACATCAGGCCTTCTTTGCGGAGCATCCTGAGTTGGCAGAGAATGACTTTTACATAACTGGGGAATCATATGCTGGGCACTACATCCCTGCTTTTGCTGCTCGAGTTCACCGGGGAAACAAAGCTAATGAAGGAATTCATATAAACCTAAAGGTATGTCACTGATATAACATAATGTAAAGTTATAGTTGGTCACTTTAACTTTCCGGAGCTGAAATTAAATGGTTAACAGGGATTTGCCATTGGTAATGGACTTACTGACCCTGCAATCCAATACAAAGCTTACACTGATTATGCGTTAGACATGGGCATAATTACAAAGACTGCATACAATCGCATTAACAAGGTGCTTCCATTATGTGAAACAGCGATCAAGCTTTGTGGTAAGTTTGCATATTATTCATGGAAATTTGATACTGTGTTGATCTTTTTACTTGTGCATTGGGGCCATTCTGCTGGTTGGCAACTGCTGCTTTTCTGTGTTTTTTTTTTTTTTTTTTTTTTTCCTTATGCACCGTGGTTATTGTTTTATTTTTCAGGCACCGATGGTACAATCTCTTGTGTGGCTTCATATTTTGTTTGCAATACCATATTCAGTAGCATCATGGCCCTTGCTGGTGATACCAATGTAAGAAAACGCATTCTATCCTTCATTTAGTGTTTAAGTATGATGTTGGTACTGCAATTTTTCAACTCTTAATATGACATGTTTTCTGCACAATAAGCATGTGATGATTACCTTATAATGAATAATATAAAGAATGAATTTTTTAAATAGGAGAACTTGTAGAAGATGGCAATATCAATTTTTTAACAATAAGGCCTGAATTTATAGACTACTTGTGACATATGCATATTTATGTATTTGCATCCTGACACCTGGATGGATCTCAAATTTGACAAGCATCAACATTTTTACTTTGCAGTATTATGACATTAGAAAGAAGTGTGAGGGGAGCCTCTGTTATGACTTCTCAAACATGGAGAAGTTCCTAAACCAGAAATCTGTTAGGGATGCACTAGAAGTTGGGGACTTAGACTTTGTGTCGTGCAGCCCTACAGTGTATCAGGCTATGTTGGTGGACTGGATGAGGAATCTTGAAGTTGGTATTCCTACACTTCTTGAGGATGGAATCAAATTGCTTGTGTATGCTGGAGAATATGATCTCATTTGCAACTGGCTTGGTAAGCTTTTATGCTTAATGGAAAACCAGCATCTTCTGAGTTAGGAATCTAATGTGTTAAGAAATAATTACCTATAACAATTGTATTGAATGTGATTCAAGCCTGGGGTATAATTTTGTTTGAGTAGGTAACTCAAGATGGGTTCATGCTATGGAATGGTCTGGTCAGCAAAAGTTTGTAGCATCCTCTGAAGTTCCCTTTGAAGTCGATGGTTCCAAAGCTGGAGTACTGAAAAACTATGGGCCTCTCAGTTTCCTTAAGGTCTCTCTCTCTCTCTCTCTCTCTCTTACACACACACACTCACACTCACACACATTGCATTTCTACTTGCCAATAGCAAATGGTTGGTTGCCAGTGCTGATATAGTTGCATGATATATGTAACAATAAACAGGTCCATGATGCGGGTCACATGGTTCCTATGGACCAGCCCAAGGCTGCATTAGAGATGCTGAAGAGGTGGACTCAGGGCAAACTTTCTGAAGCCCCATCTGATTCTGGAATATTTATTGCCGAGATGTGATTGCCTTGTTCTTCCTGCCTATTTTGTTATCTTATACGTAGCAGTATTTGGCCTCAAAGTCAGAACAATCATTATATGGTTTCCATGGTTTCTCACTATGCTTGTAAATATTTGCGCACACCTTTGGGATAACAAAGAATCATTAAATGTGGTATCTTGACGTTTTTTGAAGATTTCACAACAATAACCAATGATAATGTGGTGCCTAATGTTTGTATAGTTGATATGCTGGTCCTGTATATTCTCTTTGTTTGCCGTTTGTCTTTTGTCTTGCGTCGTAATTTAATTACTATTAAAATCTAATGAGCCTAACTCAATCTCAAAAGACGCCTTGAAAGATGAGAGATGTTCATGACTTATAAATTACACAATCCAAGAACACTTGGTCAATGTAGGATTAAACTCTCACTTTAATATGCCCCTCACGTGTAGTGGACTAACCAAACACGTGGACCATAATAGGGGGGGAGATCTATCCAACACCCAACGGGTGGCTCTAATACCATGTTAAAGTCCAATAGGCTTAACTCAATCTCAAAAGACGCCTTGAGAGATGAGAGATGTTCATAACTTATAAATTACACAACCCAAGAACACTTGGTCAATGTTGGACTAGACTATCACTTTAGAGCAAAGTTACCCACTCCAACTAGTTCCCCAATTGTGTAGTATATAAAAACCTATAATTAGGTAGGTATGCAATTATCCAGTATCTCTTCTCTGATGCCGGTTCTCTACATTTCCAAACTCAAGCTTCCACCTCCTTGATTGAGTTTGAGGGAGAGTGTTGGATATTATTATCCCACATTGGAAATAGTTGGAGTAAGTAATGAGTTTATAAGGCAATGGACAATCTTCATCTCTCAAGGCGTCTTTTGAGATTGAGTTAGGCCCATTGGACTTTAACAATTACAACCTACAAGGGATTTCAACCCTTATCATGTGGGTCATTCAACAGGATTGGATGTAGACAAAATTATTTAACAAAAATTCTTAAGCCTGTTAAATGATTGTGTTAATGACATCGTTTTATAGTCAGACTCGGACAGATTGTCGTGATACTTTTGGAGTGAGAATTGTGTGTAAGCGAGGTGTTACATGAGTAGCATGCTCAGCATATGAGATGACCTATAAAACT
Source organism: Fagus sylvatica (assembly GCA_907173295.1). Classification (NCBI taxonomy): domain Eukaryota; kingdom Viridiplantae; phylum Streptophyta; class Magnoliopsida; order Fagales; family Fagaceae; genus Fagus; species Fagus sylvatica. The sequence continues at coordinate 20,620,120 of OU015769.1, read as the reverse complement.
AATACAGTTGCGACTTGCGAGTAGGGTACGGATCTGGTTATGTTTTGCCGACCATTCATGCAGGGGTGGATACCTCGTGATTGGCACAATTTTCTCCCAGAACTTTCCACCTCTATTTCATGACTACGTCTTTATCTGCCACTGGCGATAGCATTTTGGGTGTGAGCCTATCAGCGTAGTAGTCATTACTCTTCTTGCCCATATTGCCTTTCTCTCTTAACGGTAGAAACCAACCAATCAGATTAACATTCTTTGGGAACTTAGTAACATTCCTTAAATTCAATCATATGATTGCATTAACCAATAAACCATATGGAATGTTATCTTCTTCTAAAGTATTGTACTTAAGTTTTGTTATCTCCCTCAAAAACCCAGTTTTTTTTTTTTATTATTATTATTATGTAAAAACGGCAGAATAATATCATTAGAAAGAATTATGTACAAAAAGTATACCCAGCAAAGAGTAGGTGCCAACTAGAAGAGGCAACCACCAGAAATAAATATCATGAAACAGGACTAGAGCACCATAAAATGAAGATCCAACCCAAACCCAAACCCACAGAAAACCCCAAAGAAAAAAAAATAAAGGTCTAGTCCTCTTTCCACAAGAATGGAGCTCACTTACACAGAACTGCATAAGTGCTCTAAAGGTCTCCCCTCCTTGACTGCTTGGAACTGCTGATAAAGGTCCATTTCATGTTGTATCAGAGTTGAATGGCTCATAACTTTTTTCCCCGCCCATGTTGCATTTCTATTGTTCCATAGAAGCCACGAGATGAATATTAGATCCAGGGACAGATGCTTCTGTTTTAACACTCAAAAAATCAAATCCTTCCACGATACATATTGATGATCCAAAAAACTTGTTATGCCCGGTATCATGCTCCAAACTGATTGTGCTTCTGAACAAGTTCATAATATATGAATGCGTGTCTTAGATTCTTTCTCGCACAATTCATAAGAGTATGTAAAGCTAATTTTCTTTTCAAACAAATTTACTTTAGTGGGTAGAATATTATGTAGTTCTCTCCAGTTGAAAATTTTGATTTTGTTGGAGATGTTTGCTGTCCATACTGCTCTCCAGAGAGCTTTAAAACTATTAGGATTAGAAGGCTCTCCCAACTTAACTCTGACCCGCAGCTTCAGGAGAGAGTAATCACTTTTGAAGAGGTTGTCTGTGCATACTAATTTATTCATTTCATTTCATTCCATTATCTTCCAAGTCATCTGAAGAGGTTGTCTCAGCATACTAGAATGCCTCGTTATCATTATACTATGAAATGAGTATGTCAACATTTCAATTCCGCACGGTACATGTGTTATTCCGTGCAATGCATTTATTTGTACGATAACACTACATTGTATCAATGGTTCTTTGAATAGAATGCGGGCTGCAGCAATGGGATGGTCAAGGACTCAAGGATGAAGGTGAGAAAGATGAGGGTCTGATTTATAATAGTTTCAACATTGATGCTGGTGGTGGTTGTTGTTAAGCCCTCAAGCCTCAAGGGTTGTGAAGGAAACATGGAATTGTTATACGACAATGCTTTACCTACTGGTCACCCACTAAATATCAAGACGGCGGGTCGTTCCCCTAAACTAACAAAAATAACCTTATAAAAAATAAAACAAAAACATAAACATAACTTTGAGTTTGTTTAGCTGCTTCCGGATAAAGAAGAGTGCAGTTTCATAGTCTCAACTCTAATGGCATCCACGCTTGGGTTCTCTCTAAATCATTCTCTGTACTCTCGTGGGCTATGGGTCCCTTCAGTCTCTATAAACAACCCCTTTGTAGCTTCACATACTTCAACAGTTTCATATTTATCCTCAAACAACATCCATCAGCTGAAGCTCAAGCATCCCCCACGACCACAAACACAAGCATCTTCTTCTGAAGGTACCGGGCTTATCCTTCTTAGTTTCTTGTCTTTATTTTCTCTCAGATGAGCATTTTGGGAGATGGGTATGTGTTAAAATGTTAAATTTTGCATTTCTTGTTGTTTTCAAAATTGAACTAATTGAAGTTGAATCTCTGGTCTTTGGAGGATTGGGGAGCAGGGACTATGGTTGTACTTTTATAAGTGAAACAATGTAGGAGGGTAAACTGTGAAGGGGTAGAAAACATAATTTGAATGCAACTTTGCTTGTTTCTTGGGAAGCCATTTGCATTAGAGAATTGTTTTTGAATCATTTTAAGTTAATTTCAATCTTATCTGTTTGATACTGATATAACTTCTTTCTAGAGGGCAGGAAATATTTTAAAATTCAGTAGAGACAAGAAGAGGAACTGAGTCTTTGCAAAGTTTGCATTTTTATTTAATAATTGAGGAAATCATTATCTTTGAAGCATTATTATACTTGCCTTCAAAATGGTTATGCTAAACACTTCTTTTAATCATTGTTTATATTCTTATATTCTTTGAAATTTAATACTGCTTTTTTTTGGGATTATTATCTTCATCCTATAGGAGCTCCTAGCGAGTTAATTGAAGAGTCAAAGTTTGTACCTTTGAATGCTGAAGAGCCCAGATATGGCCCACCTGTAAGTTCTGGTTAGTTACGTTCCAATTGTCAAATTCTTATTTTCTCCTATGTGATGACACAAATTGCACATGCTCTTGTTATTTTCTACTTTTAGACAATTGTATATATGTGGTTTTGCTATATGTATATCAGCTCTAAGATACAAGTTTCTAAAACAGAAAGATATTGTTAACTTAGAATCTTGTTCCATATTGAGTTGCTCAGTTTGAAATTTATAGTACCTAAAAGAAAGTGTTACTATTATTTTTTGATCTTGTATAGAAATTTTCCTCAAAGTGGATATTAAATTCACTATATAAATGGGATCGTATTCTAAATCCTATTGATGTTGACGATTCAAACTTGCAGGCTTTATTGTTATTGGGCTTTGAAGTGGAGGAGGCCACGAAGGTAATCTTTTGTTTTTCATCTCTTTTACCTCCCCTTTTCTTTTTGGGGGTGGGGGGTGGGGGGAGAGGGGGGGAGGAGGAGGAGGATATTTCGCACCTCTGTTTGAGGGTTATAAGGTTTAACATTCAACTTAAGCTGTCATTTCTGTCTCAACCAAATGCATGAGAATGCAATGCAAAGGTCATCCATTCATCTGCTCACCATATTTAGTAAGCAGTGGCACATCCAGGATCTTTTGTTTATTCTCATAGTATTGATAATGGTTTTCTGCGAGATTATTTAGAAGTGAGCTTCTTCACCCTTTAGTGATTATGTTAGCAGCTTAAGCTAATATAGGCTGCATGTACTGTAATGAATCATTATAATCATATAACTCAAGGTCTATTTCTACTAGAAATATATGGTTCTAGTGTCCAAAAAGGTATAATTATCTAAGTTGAAGATATGGTGCCTGAATTTGTAAGTCTTAGGAACGACATTCATGCTGCTCTAAGATGAATCTTCATCTAAGGAAACATGTTGTACTTGGCTACTTGCCTCTTGGTAGGACTTTCTTTTAGAATGTTGCCCAAGAAATTGGTTCTGCACACCTTAAAATTATTTTTGTGGTTATTCATAAAAAAATTTATTTATTTTTGTGGTTTCCTTATGCAGATACAACAGCTTTTGAAAGAGTTAGATGGTGAATTCCTGGAGGTAATTAGTTATACCGTATCTTTGTGTTCACTTTAAATGAGCTTTGATGAAGGACTTTTTCCAATTAGGATTGACCCTAAAAATCGTAAAAAACTAAAAATCATTTGTTTCTTTTTTCTAAACTTTTCCAATGATATCCTGCTCTTGACTTCATTATTTTGAAATTTCACTTTATACAAATTCTTTTAATTGTAATCACAAAGTAAAAAACTTTGGAAGATACTGCCATAACCCCATGCTTAAGACTTTTATGATTTTGTCCGAACGTGCTCCTTATCTCTATAATGAGTTGATGCTCACTGTTGTAGGTTATTTTTTGTACTGAAGACATGATTACTCATTCCCTTTGGGAAGCAATGCATACAAGGCAGCCCCAATTGGAAGCAGTAAAGGTTGATTTCTTCAACTTGCTACTCGCTCCTTTTTTCTTGTTCATAATGATATTATGATCAATTGTTTATCTTTCTACATATCATATCTCGCCATCAACATGTTTTTTGTGGAAACTGAATAATCCAATCATGTATTAGTAGCATTTGATTCAATATATCTTGTCGTTATAGCATAAAATGAGTACATCTTTTCTCTTAGAACTATTACAAAGAGAAATTCATAGGATCTTAGTAGAATCTCTCTTTATTCAATTTATTGAATTTTTTTTTTTTTTATTTAACAGGATGGCAAATGTAAACTAAATAATAATTCTTGTTATGTTTTTAATACTTTTGGTAGCATCATATGCCAAAATTTCTCTTCCCAACTTCATTTGAATCAAACAAATAATGATGCTGTCAAAGCACTTTACCTATTGATTGGAGCCAATACCTCCCAGAAAGAGAAGGCAGTGCTTTAGGGGCTAATAAAATGAAGGATCATCTCAGTTGATAATCCTTGCTAAATTCTAACTTGTATTCGTATGTATGCATGTAACTAGTGTATTATATTCTGCAGGTAGCCAAGTCACTGCCACGAATCTGTTTCTTATCTGGTCTAAGTGGAGAGGAGATGATCGTGTTTATCGATGCTTTTCCAGAAACTGGTATTGGAATTTTCTTTACCCCAAAGGAAGCTAGTAAACTTCACATTTCAGTTTAAATAGTAGTCATTATTGAGAATTTTGACTCAACTGGAGGGGCTTCCTGAAAATTTTGAAGTTCCAGAAAATCTAATCTCAATACTTTAATATGAAAGAAATAAATCAAATTAAAATGTCAGAAAAATCAAAATGGGAAGAATGACAGATGCTCCAATACAAAGGGCTCTTGCAATCTGGAACTTGTTACCAACAATATGGCCTTGGTATATGTGGAACAGAGATCCATTTCCAACGTTTGTATATGTATTTAATTCATATGGGTGAACTAATAGTGATTTTCTTGTATGGGAATGTCCCAAATTGCCAAACTTCATGTGGTTTTCTTGTATGGGAATGCCCCAAATGTGAAACTTCATTTTGTAGTATATATATGAAGACAGATGTTTCCCACATACACATACATGCCCCTTCCTCCTAAACCCCAAGGGGCCATTTGGTTCAAGGAAGTGACCCCTTATGTCTATCAAGTATCATTACAGTTAATAACTTTATGGTGATAAACCATATATCCAGTGTTGCATCTTCTTTTAATCGATTATTCAGTTCCTGATAAAAATACATCTTGTGCTACCTCAATATCTGTATTATGCATCACATTTGAAAACGTCCTTTTATACAGGACTAGAACCAGCTGTATTTGCAGCTCTTGTTCCCAACAGTGCTGATAAACCACTGCAGGAGTTGATAGAAGAGATTATGGGGGACCATGAAATGCTGGTAAAGATTTTCCTAGCTATCTATGTGAGTTTCTATGTAATCATCTTATCACCTTACCCATGCTATACATTTATTTTCATGCAGACTGCCAAGGAACCCAGTTCATCATAGGCACACATTAGATGCCTGCAAGAGTATCACTTCTTTTCATGGGATTGATTATTATTATTTTTATTGTTATATATTGTGCTGTGGCAAAAGATCATCTAGTTTTCAGTTGAAAAAACATATCTTATGTTATTGCAGAAAAAGAGCATGTAAGTAAATAAGAAGGCTGCACATCACTATAAACTATGAATGTCATCAGAATCCCACCATGATGTTCACAACATCAATGCATATATGTAAAATTCAAGCAACACCGGCTGTCGCAATGGATATCTTATCTTGTCTTTACATGGTTTTTGGCTTGATGATCCAAATATGTTACATAGAATTGCCCACACCTCATCGATGGCCCCTTCCAAACTACTCCCTAACTTCTTAAGAGAGATATTTTCGAATCACTTAGTAGTTTATTTTCAGACGAAAACAGAACTTCCAGTTTTAGGTGAATATATATATATATATATATATGTGTGTGTGTGTACACGTGAGAGAGGGATAAATTTGAAGCATCCAACGTTTACTGTTCACATAATAGTTTTGGTTAGCACATTGTAGATCTTACAGTACTCTTTTTGTCTTTCTAACTCATTTTCCTTTGAACTTTTTGTTTTTTTTAAGCAATGCTATACATCAGTAGTCACAGAACATGTGAAATATGGATGTCTTTCCCAATCAAAGCCACCATTCAAGAACAAGAATGGGTTTATAAACATTTTCTTTAACTTTTTCACTAGGTTTGCAACCATGAATGTAGGTAACACCCAAATAAACACAGGGTACAAGCTAGCCAGTAGACAAGTGGTCCTTTGTAAAGGTTGACAGAATTCCTGCATTCATTAGCAAGAACCAACATAACATATTTTCCCTCCATGGGACTTTGGTCGTTCAAAGTATGGATGCAGCATTAGAAAACTTGATTGCTGACTTGACATTTGTTTCAGGTACTTTCACTAAACATTTGCCTAACTTGACATTTGTTTCAGGTACTTTCACTAAACATTTGCCTAAAATGTAATTTGAATACACATCTCTATGTCCCTACAGATCTTCAAACAAAAGGAAAAAAAAATAAAGTGTTCTTTATTTTTTTTTTTTTCACAGTAGGACAGAATTTATTAAATTTTTGCTAAAACGCATTTCAAGTGAGCCTTTATTAATACGGGAAATTTACAAAAAGTACAACAAAGAAATAATTACAAAAAGATTAGAAAGACATCATTTAGATCATAATCTATCTCCTCCTATTGTGAGGCTAATCAGAACTTAAGGACTTTTAGGTGTGATCATTGTCTCAGCCCATTACACGACAGCACAAGGTGGACGATAATAATTGTGCTGTTGATAATGAGGCTTGCCACATGATCCGCAACTTCCTACCAACTACATCACCATATAAAAGAGATGCCAGAAAATCACTTGAGAACAATACAGAAAAATTAACCAAAACTTGTCCTATCCCTTCATGTATAGAAATCAAAACTACCAAACAATACAAACACTCCCTAACTTGAAATCATTAGCACAACCAAATTGATTTTCAATTAATCTTACAACATTAAACATAATTAAAATCAACAAAACTTTGATTTTTCACTTTCACTCATCCTCGTCGCCGCTCTCGTCGCTAAAATAGCTAGCTTTCTTGACCTTCTTCTTTTTCTTCTTATCCACAACAACAGCCTCATCGGTCAACAACCTCTGGCCGGCCCCACCGTCCACCACCGACGCCCAATTATCATCGTCGAAACCCTCTCCATTCTCCAATCCCACCTCCTCCTCCTCCTCCTCCTCATCATCATCATGATTATTACCTTCATCTCCAAATCGACGAGGTTTTTTGGGGATGGGTCGCTCCCTGGGGCCCAGCTGATTCTTAGGGCACTCGTAAGAGAGGTGACCGTGGTCCCCACACTCGTAGCAACGTGACTTGTCCTTGTAAACGCGCTTCCGAATGAACTCAGGCGCACGGCCGTTGTCGGCGGCGATGGAGGCGGAGAGTGTGCGACCGTTGAGGAGCTTGCCGTGCATTTCACGCGCGGCGGAGAGGGCGTGGGGTTGGGAGACGAACTGGACGAAGGCGACGCCGCGGCTGAGGCGGGTGACGCGGTCTTTAAGAACGGTGACGCGTGCGATCTTGCCGAAGGTGGAGAAGAGGGTGTGGAGGTCGGAGTTGGTGAGGGTGTAGTCTAGGTTTGATATGTAGACGGTGGACTTTGAAGGAGCTAGCCCACCGGACCCACCCTTGGCTTTGGCTCTATCGTTGGTGGTGTTGTTTTGGGGTTTAGAGGTGGTGGTGGTTGGGTTTGAAGAAGAAGAAGAAGGGTAGCGATAGTAGAAGGTATCGTCGTCGGAGTCGCTGTCGTTTTTGTTCTTCCGCCCCATGCTGTTTTTCTCACTCACGGGGCCTGGGTGCAGCATTTTAACTTTTATCAGTTTTTGCCAATATTATTAAAGCTCCTAATCTATAATTACTTTTTCTTTTTCTTTTTCTTTTTTCCTCCGGAATAAGCATAATTTAATTAACAAAACAAATCTAAAAATAAAAAGGGTCTTATAGTTCAATTGATGTTCTCACATAAGCATCAAGGTTGTCACTTATCCTAAATGGTAGCTCAACTGGTCTAGTTTTGGATATGTTCCTCAATTGTTACTAATTCGAGTCCTATAATTAATGGATTCTACGATGAATGAAGTTAATATGATGAAAGTATAAAGGATTTCCTTGTACTTGTTCTTGATTTGGATTTGGAAGAAGATTACCTCCCATATAAATTATCCAATTATCTCTAATTTTTAACCATATGTGAGAGACTTACATTTATTTGATTTTGTGTCATTTATATGGGCCATTTAAGATCATTGGTTTTTTTTTTTAAATATCATATATTTCACAATTACATTAAAAATTAGAGGGAATTAGGGGATTTAAATGGGAGGTGAGCTTCTCCTTTGGTGAGGTTCGGGTTTTGAGGTAGTGGTGGTCGTGGAGGTGGGTTTTTTTTTAGCTCAGTAGTAATTTTTGTACTTCTTTATGTAAAGAATTAAGAATTCAAATCATTTCTTCATTATTATAAATTTATAACTATCAAATTATCATAAACAAAAAAAGTTATTTTATGTTTTGATAATTCGATAATTACAATTTACAACAACAAAAATTAAAGATTTCAACTTGAAATTCTCCTCATAAAGAAAGTAGATAATTCCATTCATTTTCATGTTGTGGGCCTTGTGACCATATGGGCATGTAATGAGTGGCATATTTACCTCCATTAATGCCGATTTTCATCACGTAAATGTAAATTTCCATAACGGGGAATAATGTATTTCTAGATATTGTGCTCGTGCCTCTGTGCTTGGTCATGAACCAAAAGCGCTCATTGAGATCATGTTGTGTAAGGTTGGGACATTCCTTGGTTTACTACCCACCCATGGTGGATGGGGTTGTCCTTTAACCCAAGGGCAAAGGGACACTAAAGATTGACTCGACAACCAAGGAGTGGACAAATCAACGGATAACCACATTCCATATTTGCAATTCTCACATACATTCAACCACTTTAATGTCCCATTTGATGATAAGCTTGTGTTACTAAACTCAGCAGGACATTCCTTGGTTGGACTCTTTTAATATATTCATCTTATTTTGTAGCGTGGCATTTGTGCGTCTTCTATATTTATGGTATTTCATTATTCTTTATATCAGTTCTAAATCTTTACCTCTTGTGGGATTAAGAGCATCTCCAGCAGTTATCTCTATTTTATCTTTATATGTGCACTATTTAGCAACTCTCTCTTTATTTTAACACATGCACTCTCCAGCAGCACTCTCTATTCTATCTCTACTTTATTTAAATATATTTTTTTATTCTTTCTTTATTCTTTTATCCCATTTAAATATTATATTTTTTTATTCATTCTTTATTATTATTTACCAACAACAATAACCCCAACAGCCATAACCCAAATCCTTCCCACCCACCGCCACCACCACCACCACCACCGTGAATCAACACAGAGCAACCAAAACCCACCACGACCACCACCATGAATCAACTGTCAACCACTGCAACCCCATCACCGGCCACCACAAACCAACAAAAACTCCACCACAACTGTTCAACCGTCGCAAGTCAAGACCCAACCGACACAATCCACTGCCACAAACATAAATCCACGGCCAAATCCATAACCAAATCAACTCCCATAACCCACAAGCACAATAAATCAGAGAAGATTAAACCCAATTTTATACCCATAACCCACAACCAAATCCACAACCAAATCAACAGCCAAATCCACAGCCACCTGCCATTCACCTCGCTTAGGTTGAGCTCGGTGAGAGGGCACTGTGAAAGAGAGAGATAGAGGTAAACAGAGAGGGAGAGAGGGAGAGATTGGCGAGCAACCCAACGCCCACGCCGAGGTCGACAAGCAAACCCAACGCCCACGCCGTTAACCACCACGCCACCAAGCCCGTTTCCAACCAACAAAACCCAAGCCCAAGCCGAAAATCAACAGAAAACCCAAGCCCGTTTCCCACACCACCACGCCGTGAACCACCACGCCACCAAGCTGGCAAACCCAAGTCCTTCCAAATCAATAAAGAACCCAAGACACTATGGAGAACAGAGAGAAGAGAGTGGAGAACGGAGAGCACAGAGAGGAAAAGAGAAGGAAGAGAGAGAAAAAATCGGCAAAATGAGAAGAAAGGAAAAAAAAAACTTAAATACGCGGGTAGGAAATAGTTTTTTAATTTTCTGAAGAGTAACAATAGTTTTTCATTTTTGAAAAGCTACTGTAGCAAAATGGGAATGTGAAGAAGAGTTTGAAGGATTGCTGGAGCATTGTTTTTCTATTTTGCTCTCCACATGTGGATATGAAGAATGGAAATAGATCACTGCTGGAGATGTTCTAAAATCCCAAAGAGGAGGACTGTTAGAAGGACCCCTTGGTCTCCCTACCTAACCAACAACAAACCAACCCCTTATTTCGTCCTTCCCCATCCTGACTGATAATTGTTGGTTGTGGACCACTTATATTTATAGTGAAATTCACGATTGATTATGCTATGTGAAAATAAAACCAGTTTCACTATTATTATGTTTTCCTATTTGTAAAACAACACTTAGACTCCCGTATAAATTTTTATGGTTTTCATACTTTCTAAATCCGCTTTACAATTGCAAAAATATTGGAACGAAAAGAGTTCAACAAAAGTTTTTGTTTATTGAAACAACTTTGCAAGAATTAACAGTTAGTAGACTGCAACAATTCTCCTACCGAAAAAGATGCTTCAATGACTAGAAATTATTAGATTATGAAAGTTCAAGCCTTCAAGGTTAGTACTTAGTATTGCTAAAATTAAAAATAAAATTGGAGGGTAGCAAACTATTTGGTTAAATTACAAATACGATCCTCCAATTATTGGACACATCTCAATTTGGTTCTTCAATTATTAATTGTATTTATTTAATCCCTCAACTTTTAAAATCAAATCAATATAATCCTTAAGCATTCTTTCTATTTAAATTTTAACAAAATCAATTGTTAAAATTTTCCGTAATAACCTAGAATTGATTTGATTTTGAATATTGATAGGCTAAATTGACACAATTAATAATTAATAGACTAAATTAACATAATTAATAATGGAAGCAATAAATTAAAACTAAGCTATTTTCATATTTTGTTTTATTCTTCCAAAAGCAAACCACCAAAATACACGAAAGGGAAACTTGAAATTGTCTTTATATGCCGTTAGTTGAGCTGATGTAACTTGTCAGAGAAACACATAGCGAGAGAAATTTGGATATATACGAGAAAGAACAAAGAAGCTTCTTCAAATTGCAAGCCTAAATCTTTGCCTGCTTGGCCCTTAGGAAAGCTTAAGAAAGTGCCATAGACGATCAAAAACTTCACGATTATTCTGCAGTAGCACCTGGCCTTCTAGGGTTTCCTGTAACTGTAAGTCCTTATTTCCCTCTCTTTCGCATTGTTTTTTTTTTTTTTTTAAATGAAGATTTGCTCTGAAATTTTTTCTCTGCTTTTACGCTCCAATATTTTAATAAATCAATAGAAGATGGAATTTTGAGAGCTGGGCTTTTAGTATTCTGTGAAATCATGATGTGGGTATTGATTTAAATGCATAATCTTGATGTTAGGCCTTTTCTTTTTGTTTTTGTTTCAATGGAAAATGGTTCCGAGCGAACGATTTTGTTAAATTTATAAGCATAATATATTTTCCTTGAATGTTATGGCAAAATATCCGTTGAGATGAGTGGAGTATTCTTAGGAAAGAGATGAACTCAAGCTGTTTGATGTGGGAAGCGTAAGAAGATTGGCATAGTAGATGATCACATTGGATCGAAATTGTTGACACTATTGATAATTGCGAATCGCCAGTCTTGAATTTGTTTTGATCGTTGTGAGCAACAACAAATACAAATTATTCATTCCAAAGAAAGAAAGAAAGGAAAATTTGTAAATACAACCCGTTTATACATAATAAGGTGAGATTTTGTTGTAAATGAGAAGATTATGATATACTAGTATATTATTATTCTTTCCGGAAAAACGGAAATCGTGGAGGACCAATAAATCCTTTTAGAACTCAGAACTATAAACTTTCTTCTTCTTCTTCTTTTTTTATTGGAAAGTGACATGGGGTGAGTCTTTTAACACACAACCTCATCTTGCACCTTGTTCTTACAAGGGGAGGAAATGCCTTTTGAGCTAGAAATCATTGGCAGGCTCAAAACTAGAACTACAACAGTAAGATCTAAATTGTGTATAGGAGGGAAAAGAAGAAGTAGAAGGGTCTTCATGGTCCAGCTGTATGTCTTAGTCATACTAGGAGGCTTTCATAATTCTAACGTAGAGTTTGCTAACTATGGTTTTCTCTTCAACCAACTCATATTTTGAGATCTCTATTTAAATATTTGCACACATAATAATGAAAGAAAAAATAAACCCTTTAATAATTTGATTTTCCTTAAATTGAATTGATATGCCACCCTTGAGCATAGGTTGTATAGTTTTGACATATCATTTTTTTTAGTAGTTAGCGCTAGCACCGATGAAATGAGACATTTGACCACTGAGTCTGATGAAGTTAATAGAAATGCATTATATTTCAGCCTGCATAGTTGAAGTGATCTTGTATAAGCTTACTCTCTTCCTGAAATTTATTTTTAATTCAGATAAGATCATTTATTACAGGAGGTGGTAATATATATGTGTGTGTGTGTGTATAATGATCATATTAGATTGTGAATTAGCCCTGCATGAAATAAGGCTACTCAAAACCTAGAGATAGGACTATGATGAATCCCGTCCAAAATGGGGGCCTGTCATATTGTAATGCTAGTTCCAATTTTTCAAATACATGATAATGCCTTCATGGCTCCATATAGTACCAGCCAATACTTGCAGATGCAGAATTGTTTCTTTAAAGTAAATCTCAATTTTTCAAGTGAAGCCACTTTTCTTTTCTTTATAATTCAAAGTTTGGATCAAGTCTTTGTATCCTACATTTGGTGAAACATTTAAGCACCTGAAAGGACCACTTTCCTTATATTGGATATGATTACAACTTTCTATGTGTTATTTTATATTATAGATGGGCCAATGTAATTTTGTTGTAGATTTCATTAATTCCCTTTCTTTTTGGTCATAATTTTTCAATCTAGCAAAATTTTAGGAGACCTTTCTGCACATCCTGTGTACATGAGGTATTTCCTCTATTCTAATTAACTTTTATTACTTACCAAAAATATATATAATTTTTTTTTTTTTTTTACAATAATCAGTTTAAAGCTAATAAATTAATATCAATTCTTATTCTTTTCATTTCAATCTCGTCTTTCCCCATTAAGATGCATTTTGCTTTGTAATTTTTTTGACAAAACCAGGATGAACTGACATTTGCCTTCAAAAGGATGCATGGGTTCTCCACTGTTGATGGCTTCGTGGAGATAACTGAATGCTTAGCAGACATGATTAAATATGTGGCTAATGAACCCTCAGTAGGGCTTTTCTATGTCCAGCATCATACTCAAAATGCTGTGCCCAATGTCATTTCTCTCAAGAATAATGTTGTGGAGAAGTCTCGAGAAACAACTCTGCACACTGAAGATTCAGAGGATTCTATCACCATGGTCAGGTCAATGAAAGAATGCGGATTACCCATTGCTGATGAGATGATAAGAGACATCAAGAAATCTTTAGTGATCATGTCTAAAAAACAACCAAGAAGAGGATTAATCCAGAACCCAACTTCAGGTTTCCAGATGGGAAGAACTAGCTCTTGGGGACCAGCCACTTGGGGTCGTAGTGCAGTTTCTGATCAAGAGGATAATGAAAGAAGAGGCAACTATATTTCATCCGTATTTAAGTCAGCAAAACAAAAGGCCAGCAATTTCAAGTGGCCACAGCTTGATCCCAAAGAATCAATACAAACCAAGGGTGAGGAGCTACTTTCAATTCCTACTCCATCAGTGTCAGTAGCATCTGCTAGCACTAGCTCATCTTTGCCAGATATGGAAGCAGATGAACTGCCCTTGTCAAGTCGAATAGAAGATGATCCACTGCAAGAAGAAGAACAGAGTGATGTCAGCTTACCGAGTACAAATGTATTTTTAGTTTCGGAAAACTTTGATGATTTCAAGGCTAATAAAGAAGCCAAACTGGAGGAATGGTTGGGAGGGAATGACAACCTGGGTAATCATAAAGACACAAGTGATGCGAAAGGGATTTAACATGGCAACACTGAGCTTCTGAAAAAGCTTCACCTGTATATACCGTTGTTTGTTATATAATTATCTCGGGATGAAGATTATATACAAAAGATTGTGGTGCTATGAGATTCATTTTTGGTGATTTTAGGGGCAAGAATACAAATTTCTTCTCATATTCTTACTGGTTCTATAAGCCTTGAACACCTCACCATTGGATGGTGATTTCCAACAGTGTACCATTGAAAGATCTTGTGTGCTATTCAATACCATGAATCTGCAATCTCTGCTGAAGTGCAATGCATTTGTTATGTGGATTGATGCTGAGTGATGAGATAATAGCTAGCACATGTACTCTATACTATCAATTGTTTGGAGGAAGTTACTTAGCAGTCGTTGATATACCTAATCACTGCCAAGATTGCAACCTTCTACCCCCTCAAATCTTTTTGAGGCTTTTTATCACGCCAAAAATGTTCATCCTTTAATTTTCCTAAAATGTAATCTGCATAGAACCAACATTTATCGTGCATGCTCATTGCAGTATTGAGCCTTTTTAAAACCATTTGGGTTGGATTGGATCATTGGAGTCCTACACCTTTACCCTTGACAACGCTAACAAAATTTAGTAAATTGGCTCAAATCATGGTACACTGAAAAAGAAATTGGTAAAATCAAAATATGATATACTCAATTGCGATCTCGAAAATTATATAGATCATTTTTTTTTAATTATTATTGTAAGGCGAGAATATTGACAAAATATTGAAGATTTAATTTGCTATTCACACAAAATATTGAGTCTCATAGTAAAGGCTCGGCCATCGGCAGGACTCAATCCCACGTTCAGTTTGGCAGGAAACAAGCTTCTTGGCCAGTTGGTAATTCTGGGGCAGCATCGCTCTCATGAGTTCACCAGCGGCCTAACCATTTGATGGTCTTGATCACAAGCACTCCATCATTTCAGGCATCTTAAAAAGGTGGATGTGCATACTCTGGGCAACATCAAGCTCTAGCTCAATGTTCACTTTGAAATTGCATTTGTCACCTAACAACAGCAGAGTGGTCCTTCTGCAAGTGACATAGACGTCTTCACACAGCTGACAATAGCACTGGTGTTGATCCAGCCAAAGATCATGAGTAAATACAGTTATTACCAGGCTGGGAACAGAAACATGGTCATAGGCTCATTGCTTGCAAAGTGGCCCTTTTGATAGATTCAGAGGTGAAGAGGAGCAAATCCTTTTCATAAATGGCAAAGCATTCACAGGCAAAAAAAAAAAAAAAGGTTAGTTCTCAATAAAACAAGGACAGATAGCTTAAATCTATATATAACAAAGTACAGAATGCCCTCCCTGGTAAGGTGACGTATTCATCTTCTCTGATGGTGTGCTCATATGCAAAATACACAATGAAAAAAATTTCCATGGAATACCCAACCACGCCATTAAAATGATTCTTGAAAAGATTCTTTTCACATAATGCATGTTCCCTCACTTGAGGATATGGAAAGCTCAAGAACTCAGTTGATTGTGTCGTTTACTAGTTCTTTCTTTAATCGGTCATATATATGAGGTTTCACAGATAAAAAATCCATTGAGGAATTCATAGTCCTCGTGCTTCTATGTATAATTCTTGTATTTTTTAGGCTATTTTTTGTTCATATCATGAACTAGCCTCTTCTCAATAAAATGCTTATTACTTGTCAAAAAAAAAAAAATTCAACCACAGACAAAATATGATAATGCAACTCTTTACAAATTATATTTGACCCTCATAAAAACAGAATGGAATGGCACACTTTTAGTCAGATCCTTAAACAGGAGGTAATGCCACATCAGGTTACAATAAAATGGAAATCAATCTTTGCAAGAATGCATATTTGACTACATAGGCCCACCAAAGATGAACCACACTAGACAAGAAAAGCAGGTCAGGGATACAACAATTTTTTTTTCCACCAAAAATGTTACTAGGGAAAGAAAAAAAAAAAATTGAACCACTACACATAAAGACTAATGTTCATGAAGAATCAATTATAGTTTATGACATCTCACCTCTCAAGGCCGTCAACTCATTGCTTCAGCAGGTCACCTTGATTTTGCCCTAACAAAATATGAAAAGTGATATTAGACTGTCCATTGGAAAAACTTCTCCTTAATTATTTACCCAAAAACTAATGTTACTACACAGGCACATTCCATTATTCAGAAAAACATCATTCTGTTTTGTCGCCAAGGTTTTTACTTGGACTAGACTAGTGTCTCCTCTGAAAATAAAGACATTGCCAAGGTTTTCCTTCAAAAGGGGAGGGACATGAAGCCACTACCACAGTGGAAAATATAAGCTTGTCACCACATTACATTATGGAACAGTAATCAAAGGAAGAGAGAGAGAAACTAAATGCTTTGGAAAAGGAAAAAGAAGGATTGAATACTTGGTTCAACCAGTGTGTCCTCTAAAATGAAATGAAAATAAAGCCACTACCACTGTGGATAATATAAGCATGCCACCACATCATGTTATGCAATAGTAGATTACACACACTCACACAGAAAAGGAGAGAGATAACTAAATACTAAATACTCTTCGAAACGGTTAAAGATAAAAATTTAAGACTTGATTCTCATGTTGATGTAAAACACAATGGGAAGAATCTGATTCCACTGGATATTGTAATGCAACAAGATGCATAAAGTAATGGAACTATGTGCATTTGGTTTAGCTTTTTCTAGAGCTTATTTAGCTTATTTGCTTATGTACGCCTTTTAAAGTCTCAATTTCTCTAGGTACAACTGTACTCTTACCCACTTTCAGGAAATAAGCCAATCCAAGCACACACTTAAATTAGAAAAAATAAAAAAAGACATTATATTTTACCTGAACCAAGTGTGTCAAGAAGTAATTGATCCATGGTCCCAGTTTCCACTGACATCCTAGTTTCCTCTGACACTTTACCATTTACCAAATTCGAATTAGCAGCGGCAGCCAGCCCATTGCTGTTGCGCACTATTTTAGCCTTTCTGGGAAAAAAGAAGGATAAAATGTTACTTTCACATCAATTAGTAGAGCAGATATTTGAGATATTCAAGCAATTGAAAGTTTTCAAGATCTTCGGCTCATACCTCACTACTTTTCGCTTCAAATTACCAGTTTTCAGCTTCGACGTCCCTTTTTCCAAAACCATAAAATAGATACTTCAAGCTCTATAACAACTAAATATAATGGTGTAGATTACAAGAGTTAAGATCCAACCACGCACCTGATCTGAGAGCCAAAGCAGTTGAAGCAGGTTTGCGATTGCCCCTCTCAGCCTTAATGGAAGCAATAACAGAATCAGCAGTAGACCCCAGACCTTTTCTTCCCACCAGCTTCACTCCCAACTTTTCACAGAGGTAATTCAACCTCATTTCATCACCCCCTCTCACCTCTCTTAGCTCAAGCGTCTGTTGCCTTGATAACAAAGTGTAAACGTGAAACTGTTGCCTCTGATTAAAATGTGACTGAAGCTGCTGAAAAAGTAACTTATTTGAATGTTGTTGGTCTAGTTTTCCTTCATGACTCTTCTTTCGAGGCTCACTAAATGTCACCCTCAAAATTGCTGCTGACTTGGGATCAGCATTCTTCTGAGCAAAAATAACTGAAAAGCTCCCAAATTCTAGATCTGGCTCCCTAAATAAATCTGCTAGAAGGGAAGCACAAGAATGGGCATTCTTCGATGGGCTCCTGTCAACCTTCATTCTCAAGGCCCGAGCATTAGCATAGTGAGCCATATTTGCAGCTTCTCTTAATCCAGTAAGAAAGGCTCCATGCATAGTTGCAGGGTATCGCCTAGTGGTGGCCTCCCCTGCAAAGCAAAGTCTTCCATCTCCCACACTTTCTGCTAAAATATCATAATCATCTCCTGATGCCCCAACTGCAACATTAGAATAAGAACCTAGACTGAATGGATCACCACCCCATCTGGTACAAACCGTTTGAATAGGCTCCGGGACATTGATTCCTTGGGGTTCATAAATACCTGCATGCAATTGCACCCAATTTTAAATAATATTTGTGACCAGTATTATTCAGATATTTTAGCTGAGAACTTTTATGATTAGTATAAGAACAACTCCACCACAATGGTAAGTAGCTATACAAGAAAGTATTCTTATTGTATTACACTTTATGGTAGTACAGGAAAAAAAAAAACGTTGCCGTCATCAGTTCCTTCTGAATGACTTTAGCAAAGAACATATCATCACAGATAAACTGTTCATAATACTAGGGAGAAAAAAAAAAAAAAAAAAAAAAAAAAAAGAAGAACAACAGAAAGCCATTTCACAACTCTGAACTACTTGGATGTTAGGCATATAGGAACCAGATAAGAAACAATAATTCAACAATGAAAAAATAACACTTTTTTTTTGTTTGTTTAAGATGGTAATTTTGATATTTCAGAAAATAAGAAGAAATATTATAACTATGAATAATATAGGAATATAGGAGCCAGATAGGTGTGGTTTTTTTCAGAGCTCTCGGGGTATTCGTCAAGGGGACCCTTTATCTCCTTTACTATTTGTGATAGTTATGGAGGCCTTGAGTAGACTGATTGACAAGGCTAGTGGAGTTGGGTTGTTATCTGGCTTTCCTGTGGGAAGGGAGGCGATTGATCCTTTGAAGATATCCCACCTATTGTTTGCTGATGATACTCTAATTTTTTGTGAAGCAAATCCAGATAGTCTTACATACTTGCGGGTTATGCTTACTTGTTTTGAAGCTACTTCAGGGCTCAGAGTGAACTTGGGGAAATTTGAGCTGGTGCAAGTGGGTGAGGTGCCTCATTTGGAGGAGCTAGCGGATATTTTGGGTTGTAAAACAGCCACTTTACCAATGAAATACTTGGGTCTTCCGTTGGGGGCGCACTTTAAAGTGCAATCCATTTGGGATCCGGTTGTGGAAAAATTGGAACGGCGCTTAGCAAGGTGGAAGCGTCTGTATCTTTCTAAGGGTGGTCGCCTTACCTTAATCAAGAGTACCCTTTCTAATCTGCCAACTTACTATCTGTCTTTGTTTCCTATTCCTGCTTCTGTGGCTAAGAGAATTGAGAAAATTCAGAGGAAATTCCTTTGGGGAGATTCTGAAGAGGTGAGTAATTTTCATCTGATGAATTGGGATCATATTTGTACTCCTCACTCGAATGGAGGGTTGAATATTCGCAATTTGCGTAGATTCAATGAAGCATTACTAGGGAAATGGTTATGGAGGTTTGGGGTGGAGAGGGAGGCACTTTGGAGGCAGGTTGTTGTGGCAAAATATGGCACTATGGAGGGAGGGTGGTGTTCTAATATGCCCACTGGGACTCATGGTGTTGGCGTATGGAAATTTATTCGTGCTGGATGGGATAAATTTTCCCGAATGCTGAAGTTTGAGGTGGGGGATGGTACTCGTGTTCGCTTTTGGGATGATGTGTGGTGCACTGACGGTTCTCTAAAGGAAGCTTATCCGGAGTTGTTTCGTATTGCTAGAAATAAAGATGCTTGTGTGGCTAATAACTTTCAGCGGCAGGGTGACTCTATTCATCGGGAGGTGACTTTCTCTCATTTGGCTCAGGACTGGGAGATGGAATCCTTCCTATCTTTTCTGGAGATTCTTTATTCAGTCACTATCACTGGCATAGGGGAGGATAAGGTGTATTGGCTGCCCTCTAAGGATCATATTTTTCAGGTAAAATCTTACTATGACACCCTTACTTGTAAAAGGGAAGGATGGTTCCCTTGGAAGAGCATTTGGAAGGCAAAGGTTCCCCCCCGGGTTGCTTTCTTTACATGGACAGCAGCTTTGGGGAGAATCTTAACGGCGGAGAATCTAAGGCGCAGGCATATTATTTTAGTCAGCTGGTGTTGTATGTGTAAAGCTGATGGGGAATCTATTGATCATTTGCTCCTCCATTGTGTTTATGCTAAGGAGCTTTGGGATTTGGTCCTTGCCATGTTTGGGATGTGTTGGGTGATGCCTGGTAGTGTTAGAGAGCTGCTTGCTGCTTGGCAAGGGAAGATGGGTAAGCATCCGAAGCATATAATATGGAGAGCTGTCCCCCATTGTGTTATGTGGTGTCTTTGGAGAGAGCGTAATATGCGGATTTTTGAGGACTGTGAACAGCATGTGGATGAGCTGAAGTTACTGTTCCTGCGTACCCTTTTTGAGTGGATGGCTTCTACTAGATTATTTTGCTTCTCTAATGTTTTGGAATTTACAGATTATTGTTGTTTCTAACTTTGTATTCTTTCGCCTAGTATACGCCTAGTGTACTTGGTTTCTTTTCAATAAAATTATTACTTATCAAAAAAAAAAAAACTATGAATAAAATACTTTAAACACAGAAAAATGAATAGTTACCCTTGAGAATTTGGATAACACGGGTCACTGCATCTGTTGGGGGCATGCTCTCAAACTTGTGAGCTGCTTCTCCAGCTACCAGAGCTATCAAGAGAGGACCACCAGCAACTGTTGCATAGCTGTAAAAGAGAAAGAACTCTCCTCGACGGCTTGGATCATCAGAAAGATGCCCAAAGGTATCAAGCTCTGTGCCCCAAAATACATGAGGAAACAGCATTGCAACCTTATTCAACAACCCAAATCCCAACCTCTTTATACCATCAAGTTTTCTCTGAGGCAATTCTGGCATAAACTTTATGGACCCACTCTTTAAAACCCCAAGTGGAACTGTGCACAGTGCCATCTCACCCTCAAAGACCTGACTCCCTGCAATTACCTGCACACCATCACTACCATACCTAATGGTGTGTACAGTTTTCTCATATAAAATTGGCACATTCTCAGCCAAAGCCTGAACCAGCCTTCCATTCCCTCCAGGCATGAAGCAATGGTCCCCTCCCATATCATAGGGGTCATCTTGGTCCCAAAATGCGAGGGAAAGCTTTGAAATCAGACCAGCATTCGCATATTCCAAATTCGCAAGATGCCAATTAAACAAGTTGATCTCCTCAGCATTCACTGCATCCCCATAAACCTGCCGGAAAGTTTCCAATGCTGCACCAAGAGACACATCCACTGAGACCTCCCCCATTAACTGCCTAAGCTTACTCGCCTTGTCCAAAAGACGGTTAAAAGCAGTTTCCACCTTCATATCCATATCAGGGTCAACCGGCCTTCCATCCAAACTATAAAGCGGGCACTTATCTCTCACCTTATGAAGTGGATGACCCAATTGTCGGGCCATAATCCCAAGTGGGTTCCCTAAAGTACCCGTCAGGACACTACCCCCTAAATCCGCCGCTGCACTCACCCTATTCCCTCCTTCCATTTTCTTTGTATAAACCCGCCCACCCGCTCGCTTCCTAGCCTCCAAAACAGTCACCTTAAACCCAAATCTAATCAATTGCCGTGCTGCAGCCAGCCCCGCAAGCCCGGCACCAATCACAATCACATTCACCTTATTGGGTTCAGCCGGGATCTTCTCCTTGATCGCCGGCGCAACCCCAAAATTAATGTACCCATGTGAAACCAAATAATTATAAGCAGAGTCCAAAAGGGTATGACAATGTTTAGGTATAGCATCAATAAACATCTCTTTGGTGATCCAAGTCGACACGTTCTCACGCCATTTGGCAATAATGTGGTTCCGAATAAGAATGAAATTAACCTGTTCTATCCCCCCAACTACAGGTACAACCCCAGCATCGATTTCCTCCTCGGTGAGGGAATCGGCTGGAAACCCAGACGATAGCGCAATCAAGGCCTCGGCCGTGGATTCTTTATTTATCACAATAATCTCATCAGAGATATCAGGCACAGCCCGTGATGAATAATTAGGGTTTTCTACGTTGTGTCTGATTGAAGGAGCTGAAATTGAAGTAGTAGTTGAAGAAGAAGAAGGTAAAATACCGTTATTACCGTTGAGAATAACGTTGGGGAGAGGAGGAACATGAAACGACGCCGCTTTCCGTTGAGGCCGACCTCGCCTTCGCTTCTTGGGGACTGTGAATGAGAGAAGGTGGTTCTCTGAGGTAGGGTTAGGGTTTTGGAGCTGGAATTGGGTTTCAGTTGGATCATTAGGAATCGGATTAGGATTATGATTGTAATTGGGGCTAGGGTTAGGGTTTGGTGTAGGTGGGAATGCAATGAATTGGAGAGGAGGGAATGAAGAGAATTGGTCGGGGGATTGGTCCAGTGGATTCATCTTTGCTTTTGGGTTTTTTTGAGAGAGACAAGCTAAGCTAAGGTAGTGAATAGTGATGAAGAAGAAGGAAAGGGACTGTTTGGTTCCCGAGAAAATTTTGAACAACAATGGGTTAAGTACTTTGGCTACGTCACCGCTTTGGACAAAGTAAGGCCATCTCCAGCAGTTCTCTAAAATTATCTCTACTCTATTTCTATATTTACACTATCAACAACTCTCTATTTATTTTTACTCCAGCAGTACTCTCTATTTCACTCTCTACTCTATTTAAATATATATTTTTATTCTTTTATCTTATTTAAATATTATATTTTTTATTCTTCTTTATTATTATTTCCCACAAAAAATAACCAACTGCCATAACAAATCCTTCCCACTCGCCACCACCACAACCACCGTAAATCAACCCAGAGCAACCAAAAACCACCGCAACCACCACCGTGAATCAACCATCAACCACCACAAACCTAACAAAAACCACCACAAAATCAATTTCTCAACAACCAAACAGTCAAATTCCAAAGTTTCAAAACTAAAGAATTAAAAAGAAAAAAAAACCCAGATCCGGCACGGCTCCACCACCACGCCGTGAACCCAAGCCCAAGCCCAAGCCGTCAACCACCACCACGCTGTGCATCGAAACCCAACCGGCAAAACCCAGAAAACCCAACCGGCAAAACCCAAGCCCAAGCCGAAAATCAACAGAAAACCCAACCACCACCACGCCGGCAAGCCCAACCACCGAATCACCACCACGCCGTGCTTCAACAGAAAAATCAACAGAAAACCCAACCACCACCACGCTAGCAAGCCTAACCACCGAATCACCTCCAGGCCGAGACCCACGGCTCCACCACCAAAAACCCAAACCCGTTTCCAACCACCACGCCGTGAACCCAAGCCCAAGCCCAAGCCATCAACCACCACCACGCTGTGCACCGAAACGCAACCGGCAAAACCCAGAAAACCCAATCGGCAAAACCCAAGCCCAAGCCGAACAAAAACCCACCGCAAAACCCAGAAAACCCAACCACCAAAAACCCAAACCCGTTTCGTGCTTCAACCAAAAACCCAACAGAAAGCCCAACCACCGAAAGAGCAAAGAGAGAAGAGAAAGCAGAGAGAACAGAGAGGAAATGAGAAGAAGAGAGAGAAATTTTCGGAAGAAATGAGAGGAGAGAGAGAAAAAAATCGGAAGAAATATCAGTTGTAGGGTGGGGTCAGAACTGAAAGAAAATGGTTTTTTAATTTTTACAAAGTGTACAGTAGCCTTTTAAAAATGAAAGGCTACTGTTCACTTTGTAAAAAAATTTGAAGATGAAGAGGGCTTTTGGAGGACTGCTGGAGAGCATTTTTTGTATTTTACTCTCTACAAATACAGATACACGGCAATTTACACTACTGCTGGAGATGGCCTAAGATAATTAATAGTAACAGCTATGATATCACCACGTCAGCATTATTACATGGCTATCCAGATCCCAGATCCTCATTTTCAACAAGGAAACTAGGTGCCCAAGAAATATAATGACCTGTTGAATGAAAATGATGGGAAAGACTTTGGGGGCACAAGCCAAATGAATGGTTTTAGAGGTATTTGGAAAATTGCATGGGGATTGCTTCCAAAAAGACTAGTGCTGGATAATAGATTCCCCATAGAAGATGCAAATGAGGACACTGTGGAGCACATTTTCATACATTGCCCAAATTTTGGTTTGGATGCATTCATCGTGGCCAAATCGATACTCTGAATCTAGGAAGGACTCTAAACTAAGGGGAAAATAAAATGCAAGATATTAAGGCTTTTGTTAACGGATGTCTTTAGGGTTTTTGTTAACATAGGGTTTGATTAATTAATTCAAATATTCTTAATTTATGGGAAATAGAGAGAAAGAGTATGGTAGATGTATGGTATGTGTTAGAAGAAAAAAAAAAAAAAAAAAAGACCATATAATCTATAAGGGTCTTGTTAACGGATGTTTTTAGGATAATGATTAAAGAAGCATTTGATTCAATTTTATAGGAAGTAGTGAAATTTTAATATTAAAATAATACAAAAGTAGTTTTTAAGGGTATTTTAGTATTTTCATTTATTATTTTAATATAAAAAGTTCGTTATTTCCCCCCGTAAAGTGTAAGCATTCAATACTCTTTAATCATTGTCCTAAAAACACCCGTTAACAAAATCCAATCTATAAAAATGAAATAAAAAATACATTTAAATAATTCCTTAACGAATGTTCTAAAGACACCTAAACCCTCTCTCTTTTATTTTATTTTACACCATATGTAGTAATTAAAGCACCAAACCTTCCCTCTTTTAAATATTCTTGTAATTTTACTTCATTTACTAATAAAGTTTGTTTTTGAGGTTTTACATAATTTATACATTAGTTTCTGTTAAAATAAATAGTTACTTAATATAATATGAAAATTTCACATTATCTCCTCTAATTATCTCATGTTTGAATGTCCACATTTACTTGCTTATTTTAACCAATAGTCAGATATTTAATTAGTTTTTTGAGGACCAATAAAAATTAATTAGGTTTAATCCTATGCATATATGCTCATTTTAAAACTATTTTATGACCAATTAAAATTATAGAGCAAAGGTTAGGTCGGAATTTTGTGTATAAATTTATTTAATAAAGTTGTCACATATGTAAAAGGCCTTAGTGTCTGCTCATGCATATTTAGACTTGTCTTTTCCCTTATAGTAGGTGGTAAATCACATCCAACCAACTAAAAAAGAATGAAGTATCAAGTATCAACTATGTACCACATACATAGTCATAGAAGGGCCCTTCTATGACGTGGATGAAAATTGTTAGGACAATAATAGTTTGGAGTTTGGACATGTGCATTCATCTACATGGAACATTCTTTCTCTCTTTCAATCTATATTAACCAGCCTTACTTTATTTAAACTCGTCTTTTCCCTTCTTAATGGTGCTTGTACAACCCATGATTTTAGAATTACTAAACGCCGTGTGAGATAATAATTTAAGAGAGCCATGATGATGTAAAAAGTGACAACTCAGACAACTATTGAAATTGAAAAGTGGAAACTCAATCATTTTACAACCATCTCTCTCTCTCTCTCTCTCTCTAGACAGACAGTGTGTGTAATAATAGCAAATATTGTTAAAAAATCAAAACGAATTCATTCAAATATTGTTTAGTATAAATTCTTACTTAAATTATAAATTACACACTCTCTAAATTAGTTACATAGTTTTGCAATTAAAACTTTATGGGCTTAACAGCATAATTTGCACAAAGATGGGTGAAAAGGATTACATTAAAAACAAACATATATTAAATGAGTAAATAAAAAAAATGTAAAAGGCAAAGATATAATTTGTAATTTAACTTAAATTTTCCCTATTTATTTTTATAATCGGTTTATTTCAAACTGGGATGCTCCGGCCCGTTAAATTCGGATATATAATAATATATATATATATATAAAATAAACATTAAACAAGTGTAGGCAGGGCTTTTTCATTTTCTTCTGTGCTAAGATTTTTAATCTTCTCCTTGTGATATCATCACAGAGATCTATTCCCACGAGCTCAACCTCATCTCCGTAATTCGCATTCAAAGGTACTCCAAAACCCGACCCGGTTCCAAGCCTTAAAATAAAATAATTAAATAAATCCCTAAAATCTTGATTCAATTCTCAAATCTCATTCATTATATACAACCTGAATGTAAAATCTAGTTAATTAATCAATCTTAACTTGAATTTTAGTTTTATTTGAAAACTCTCATTTTCTCAAGCTGGTGTTTGAAGTTAGGCGTCCAGATTGCAAGAAATTGGTCTATCTTTGGTGCTTTCCGTACTGGATCTGAAGGTAATTTTTTCTCAAACTTTACCCTCAAATTTGTAGAAAAAGAAAGAATAAGAAAATTTGATTCTGCTCTCCCTAGCTTTTGTTTCTAGAATGTTGAAAATTCAGCTTTATTGACCCAGTGTTTCAATTTTAAGCATACAAATGCACTCGCATATACGCAAAATGTTTGTTTATCTGTGAGATTGAAGATTAAATTTGATGATTATGTTGTTATTTCGTGGTCAGATTTGTATTGCAATGTGGTTCTAAGTGTAATATTTTTTAGTTTATCTCGTATTTTTTCGATAAAAATATCATTTGTAATAAAGAGCTCTAAGTCTAGCTTTCTTCTGTTGGGGATTGAAGCTTTGCCGGGATGAATTGAGTCGAACTTCGATTTCTACAGCATCTGGTGAGGTGCAAGGTTCAATATGGGGATTTTTGATGGCTTACCTGTGTCTTCTGATAAAGCAGTAAGTTCAATTCGCGCTGTTTAAAGTTTTTATTAGAAACATAAGTTGTTCTTATTTTAACATTAGATTATATTTTGTTGATTGGTAAAGTTCGTTTTAGGGAACATTTATATAGAGTGCAAAATGTTTTCATTATTGATAATTTCAATGATTATTGAACTTAAGTAGCATGCGCCAATGTTCTTGTGCATAGTAGTCCAGTTTTACCAGCTGTAGCGAGTTAGCAACTGGCATGGTGAATTGTAATCATCTTTTAAGATGTGGGTATGAATGCGATAGTCACCTTTGCTCTTATGGTAAATGCAGTATTTGAGGGAAGAGATTTCAGGAATAGATGAGAGTTGGGCCGCAGCACGCTTTGATTCGTTGCCTCATGTTGTTCATATTTTGACATCTAAAGATCGTGAAGCTGAAGTTCAAGTTTTGAAGGAGCAAAGTGATGTTATTGAGGAGGTCGTGGATGAAGTAGTGCATGCTTATCACAGTGGCTTCAACAAAGCAATTCAAAATTATTCCCAGGTTTCTAAATATTTTCTCCTTGATTGTTATAATTACACTTGTTTTTTCTGGAAATTCTTCTTTGTTTGCTTGTGTGTGTAGGTGTTTTGTTTTTTTGGGGAGGGGAGTTGCTGGTCATATGATGGACTTTATGTGATGAAAAAATAGATCATACAGGAGCATTACATTTTTTAATTTGGCTGCGAGCGGTTCTGAATGTTGTCTTTTATTTTGCTAAGCTTATTTTCTCTACTTACTAGATATTTGTAAGCACTGTTGTGATGGATCCTTTCAAATATTGTCCCCCCCCCCCCCCCTCCCTCCCCCAAACTCCCCCAGGCGCCATTGGGCAATGAAGTTAGAGTTGTAGTTACATTATAAGTTGTTAATTGTTTGTTTGTTTATTTATTTATTTCTTTATTTTCATTCAGATATTGCGGTTATTCAGCGAATCCACTGAAAGTATAGGTGTCTTAAAGGTTGATTTGGCTGAGGCAAAGAAGCGTCTTAGCGTCCGCAATAAACAATTGCATCAGTTGTGGTATCGGTCAGTAACGCTGCGTCACATAATTTCCCTGTTAGATCAAATTGAGGGCATAGCTAAGGTTTGTCCACCCTATTTCCAGTTTTAAAATAATATCAGATCCAATAGTATTGCATACTTTTGGTCAATGTTAAATTTCAATCACCTGATTCCCATCTCACCCTTTAATTCTACACCTATGCCACTGTGCTCCGATATTTTTGTACTTGAGTTGCAGTTGCGTATCATATCCATACAAACATGCCCGTTAGTGCATGTTTTATGCACTTGGGAGTTTTTTCAGATCTAATGAAGCTTTTATTACCTATAAAAAATATATATATATATATATATCCATACAAACATGCATACATAATTAGCATGCTATGATATGTCCTTACTGACTTGTTCTGACCATTACTTAAAAAAGAAAAGAATAGAAAAGATAAAAGAACTTGTACCCTGACCTTTCCACTTATAAACCGGCACTACACTTATTCTGTCTTAATTATCTGCATGCCACAGTTCTGGTGAACGGACCTGAAAAACTTTCATCTTGTTTTTTTGATGAATAAAAACTTTCATCTTGTGTATTTGAAATTTGGCTTAGGTTCCAGCTCGTATTGAGAAGTTCATTGCCGAGAAGCAGTTTTATGCTGCAGTTCAGTTGCATGTTCAATCAGCACTGATGCTTGAGCGAGAGGGACTTCAAACTGTAGGTTTACTAAACTTTTACTATCATTCCATGTCTGTAATGTAACAAGAAAAGCTTTGTATATATATATATATATATTCTAGTCAAGTTACATCTAAATCCCTGTGTTTGTGATTGGTGGCCTAAAACTCTATAATCTCTTGTATTTCCCAAGTTTCATTTCACTAATGGAGTTCAAGCACAATATTGTTTTCATCATACAGTACTCCAATAATCTGTCATATCACACTCTACCTTTAGGATTTTTGTTTTATTTTTTTGTCTAAGCTGCTTTGATGTTTGCAAGATCTGGAAACACTATCTTGATCATAACAATTGCATTGTCTCATTGGCTCACACATCTACTGGAAAGTCTCACCTTAGTCTGATGTCTTTAAAGACAATCATTTCGAAAATCATCTAGGGCTCTGTAGAAATTTCATTCTTCCAAATACTTATTTTTTGATTATGTTGAAGCTACTCTAGTACTGAGTGAAAATATAAGGATTGGGCTTTATGCCTGCATCATAATTGTTCTTGTTTATGTGGCCCAGGTTGGTGCTCTTCAAGATGTCCGGTCAGAGCTGACAAAGTTGCGTGGAGTTCTTTTCTATAAAGTTTTGGAGGATTTGCATGCGCACCTGTACAATAAAGGTGAATACAGGTATTTGCTTTCCTTGTTAGCTTTAAATTTCATAACATTCTCTTCCTTATGAATCCTGTTTTTATCCATGTTATAATTTTTACTTTCTTTTTGGGTGGGGGAGTGGTGTTTGGAATTTGGGCATATTTACAGTGTTCTAAAGCTAGTCTAATTGATGCTGATGTTAGTTTTTTTTTTTTTTGGGGGGGGGGGGGGGGTGGGGGGGGAAGATAAGTAATAAGAGATAATAATAGAAAAAGGAAAGTCCTTATGTACCCAGTATTTTAGATGCTGATATAAGCTATACAGTTTTACCTGTTGTCTTGGCATGCTACTTTCTGGCGTACTTAAAAGTACAAAGATTTTACCAAAATTCTAGTGATTTAGTGTTCTTTTTTTTTCTTTTTTTTTTACATTTGTTTTCCTTCTTTATTTGTTGGTGGTTGGGCTGGGGTCTTGTTCTTGGGAAGGAGATTGCAGGTTTTGTTTTGTGATTATTTATCACTAGAACCACAAATTTTGTGAATTAAAATTTTAACCTATTTCTTAAAATCTATTGCTTTAATGAGGTTTATTGCCCTTAAGCTGACTATATTCTGCAGCTCAGCTGCCTCAAGCGTGCATGAAAGGGATGATGAAGTGCCAACAACCACAGCTGTTGCATTCTCTGTGAATAATTCACAACCTCTATCTCGAAGAACCAGGTTACTGAAAGGTGACAACCAGGATGGATCATATAGGCCAGGTTCTGCTGATGGAGGGTAAGATTGAACATTTTTATTTTAACTGTGTTTGTTTTGACTTCCTTTATTAGAACTGGCTTTTCCCCCCTTTATTTGAACTGCTCCCTTTTCTTTTTTATCTATACTTGGTAGTTTTGCCACATTTTTATTTGGTAATATGTGCAATTTCCCCCCCTCTAAAAATACATCAGAAAATGCTTTCAGTTCATCTTTTGATGGCCATGATGAGGAGGGTGCTCTGGAACTACATGATGATGCTACCTTGGATGGGCATATGGCATCCATAAGAATCAATGGTAGTGATGGTAATCTGAAGGATGTCAAAAGTGTTTCTCGTCAAATGCCGACATGGCTTTCAAATTCCACTCCAGATGAATTTCTTGTAAGAATATCTCAGAGTTACATCTCATGTTATATTATGTGTTTATATTCTCATCTTCTAGGCTGAAGTTTTGGATGTTACAATTGGATGTAGGAAACAATAAAAAAGAGTGACGCTCCACTTCATGTGAAGTATTTGCAAACCATGGTTGAGTGCCTCTGCATGCTTGGAAAAGTTGCTGCTGCTGGTGCTATAATATGGTTTGTTGTCTGGCTGACATACTTTTTTATTCTGTTTGAAGCATGGTTTGAAGGAATTTAGTTTCTTCCAGAGATGTCTTGGACAGAATCTGCATAAGTAATTTTGTTATATTTCACTTCTCACTTCTAGAATATTGGATTTTCCTGGATTGTGTTTTAGTCTCCTCTTTCTGTTAATTATTGGATCAGGTCCTGACCACAAAATATTTCTCATTCATGATATTTGTATTTCCTATTCTATCCTCACTTACACTATATTGTTATATTGGAATTCGTAGTTCTCTCTTATAAAGCATTAACATATATGCATTTGAAAATCATTCTTAACTGCCATCTGAGTAATCTTATGAATATAGTGCTTGCCATGGTAATAATGTCAATACCCACGTCTTTATGGCCCCTTTCATATTAATATCTGTTGAACATAGGATTGAATTCATTTAATGATCGTTAGATTTATCAGATTCCTAATTGACCTTCATAGAAAACAAGTAATGGATACCTTGCAGAAGAGTGGTGGAATGACATCATTGAAGAGTGCCTATCTAGCCTTCTGACTAACTTTATGTCCATGTTTACATTAGCACTATGTTTAGAGTAGCTTCAGAATGAATTTTCAACTTTACATAGGGAGGGGTGGGCAAGGAATTTACACTATCTAGTTGATTGTTGTGGAATTCAGTCTCCTCTACACTATGGAGGTTTTAAGGTTTTTATTTTTTATTTTTTATTTAATATTGAATGATGTTCTAAAGCCAAAGAAGGGGTAAAGACACTAATTTTGAAAGCCTAAAAAGTGGAAAATATGTTGCAAACTGTAGTATTGAGATCAATGTGCTTGACAACACCTGTTAGATCCTCAGGTTCATAATTATTAGGTGGCCTTTTCTGGACAATCTCATAGAAAAGTAGACGAACCTATTACTTTCTTGTCATGTCAGGAATTTGGGTTCAGTGATGCCATAACACTTGTGGTGGCAGAGGTGAATTGATATGGATGTGAATTTTTATAGTGAACTGCATCTCATTTAATGAATTGATTATGTAGTATATTCAATTTCTAATATGTATCTTTTCCAAGTAGCCAGCCCCATCTTGTTTGTGATCAAATTCAAGACTGAGTTCCGTTGAATATTTGTATTTGTCTTTTTTGAATTTATGGCATATCATTATCATTTGTTTTTTTGTCCAGTATCTACTTTATAATGACATTAGACTTTATTGATTTTGTTTTGTGACAGCCAAAGATTGCGACCGACAATTCATGAGATTATCACATCCAAGATAAAATCTCACGCCGAACTTATTAATTCTTCAAGGTCTGGCATTGGTCAGGGTGACCGAACTGCTACTGCTGGTCTTCATTTGATGAAAGGACAGTTACAAAGCTTCCAGTTGCAGAAACAGAAGCGTCAGAATGGTATATATTTGGTTGGGACTCTTTCGGCAGTGAGCCCTGTCTCAGCTGTGATGGCTCCCACAGGAAAAGCACAGGCTGCTGCAATGGAGCTGCTTGATTCAATTTTAGATGCCGTTGTTCGCATATTTGGTGCGCTACCTATTTTCTATGTTTTACTTTCTCTTTCAATTTTTAAACTAAATTTCTCAATTTTACCTTTCAGAGAATCATGTTGTTGTTGGAGAGATTCTGGAATCAAAATCCACTCATCAAATGGAAATGAACACACCAAGGTCATTGCCAGCAGATTGGAACCCTGATTCTGAAGCATCTCAAGTTACTGGGGGCTATAGCATTGGGTTTTCCTTGACAGTTTTGCAGGTAATCTATCTGCTTTAAGTTATTGACAATCTTAATACCTGATAGTAAATTTAATAATTTCATTAAAAAAAAAAAAGTCTTAATGAACAAGTTTGTTCCCTTCCTGACTTTTTCTTATAACTTCTATTTCTTCAATATGTACCAAAGAGTGAGTGCCAACAACTCATTTGTGAGATTCTGCGAGCAACTCCTGAAGCTGCATCTGCAGATGCTGCTGTACAAACAGCTAGACTTGCAAGCAAGGCCCCTTCCAAGGAAAAGAGGCAAGTGCCTTTAAATTCATGTTCAAATCTCTACCATGTGATATTCCTTAAATCACTTTTCAACCTTCTTTGAATTGAGGTTCTTTTTTGAGCTACTGCTTGGGCACCAGTTGCCCCTCATACTATAATATTCCTTAAATTCTTGCTTGTTCTGATAAGTTAGAATTAAGGGTATACCAAGAGAGCTCAAATCCTAGTATCCAAGGTGCAGTTGATGTGGATCTAGGAGCATCCAAGAAGTATTAGATATGTTCCAAAGTTAAGAATTTTATTGATAAATTTCCACTTATCCCAAAAGGTTAAGAAGGTTAAGCTGATAGGAAATGATGAATTTAATCATTTAACCATTAACTACTCATTGCTATGTTTATATTTCTGAGAAATTGGACCTAGTGGCCCCTTTGAATTTTTTCTCTCCTTTTCTGGAATTTTCTCTCATCTTGGCTTCATGCCTCTCCCTCTCTGCAATATTCCCCCAAAACACCGTCAATTGTGACAAACAGAGTCAAGAAATGGAACAACTTTGAGACTCAAAACCCAAGAAACCTGCCTGTTTGACTTTTCATGCTACCAAGACTAATAACCTTATGCATGTCCTTTGCATGGAATAGAACACAAGAAAGGCTGATCTTAATTATGTGCAAGTGCATACTTTTCAAACTTGTAATGGGAAAAAAGGCCAGTTTCTCATGCAATTTAAGTAGATAACTAATGAAGCCACTGGAGAGTATATCTATGACTGCATTGATATATTTTCCTTTGATAAAGAAACTTAGCTGGATGTTTATTCTTATTCTCCTAAATTTGGACAATAAGAATTTTGTTGAAAAAATTTATATTTTCCACTTTTGGCTGGATTATTTTCTTCATTTGATTTATTTCTTTATTTTTTTGGTTACAACAAGTGGGGAGGGGGGGTTTTGAACACAGGATCTCTTCATAGGGAAAACTGGGCAATGGCACTGGTTACAAGACTCTTGGCTTCTTCATTTTAATTAATCTGTCAAAAGGAGTTCTGACTTCTGATTCCTTCATTTTCAGATATTTACCTGATTCTACTGTCGTACTTGGGTGTTTTTTAGTTTGAAGCCAATTAATGGGTTTGCATTTTTTTAATATAGCTTATGCTGTAATTATGAGTCATAACTTTTTTGTCACTGGAGATGGCAAGGAAGTTCGTTTATGTTTGGGTATCATATTACAGATAAAATCATAGTAGCTTACTACAACTAGTTTCCTCTTGCTAGACATAAAATTGTTTCATTTAATTCTCGCTTTTTTTTCTTCGTTAATTTTCAAAATAGTTAACTCATTTGGTGCGATGGGTTACAGGGACCGTTCGGATGATGGTCTTACCTTTGCTTTTCGTTTCACAGATGCTACAGTATCCATTCCTAACCAGGGTAATCTGAAGATTTTACTATGCATTACTTAAATTTCATGTTAGATTCTCATCATATAAGTTAGATTTAGTCTCTATTTTTAGTGTATTGTATCAGTTTTATGGGATGTTTGAATTACAATAAAAAATTTAATCCTTGATTCCTAACCAGGAGTTGACCTCATTCGGCAAGGATGGAGTAGGAGGGGTCCAAATGTTTTACAAGAAGGTTATGGATCTGCAGCTGTCTTGCCTGAACAAGGCATATATCTAGCAGCATCCACATACCGACCTGTGCTTCAGGTATTGGAATGTCATATATCCATGCTATCAATGTGAAATATTATCTTTGAATTACAGGTTCTCTAATTGGCCTTTTCTGATATGATATGCTCTGCAGTTTACAGATAAGGTTGCTTCAATGTTGCCAAAAAAGTATGCCCAGCTTGGGTATGTACTCTTGTACACTTTCATAGTTCAGTGATCTGCTTATACATAGAATCACAACTTTGCATGGAATATACAATGGGCAGTTAAGAGTACTTATGAAGCATATAATCTTCTTCTTATTCTTCCGATCTTCCACAGTATTTTCTCATTTTTTGTGTAATTGAAATATTGCTTGGCATGAGAATTGAATGTGGAGGTGGAAGAATGTGTCTTAACATTTTACTTTAATCTATGTTTTCTTATTCTGCCAAATTTTCAATCTGTGTCATTGTAGTGTAGTAGTCATGTTCTGACGGATTACTAGATGCCAAGGAAAAGTTGTAAATTCAGTGTTGCAATCCCCCTTTGTTCTCCTGGTTTCATACTGATGCCCATTTAAATTCTTCACTTCTAAAATTGCAGGAATGATGGATTGCTTACTTTTGTGGAAAACTTTGTGAAGGACCACTTTTTGCCAACTATGTTTGTAGACTACCGAAAAAGTGTACAGCAAGCTATATCAAGCAAGTTCTCTAAATGATTCAAACTCGGTCTTTTTTTATAGCAATTTTGTTGAGAACTGATAACTTGGATTAGGCATTTTAATTTTTTATGGGTCAACTTGAGTAGCCTGAAACTATGCATCAAATTGTTTAACTCATTGTATATCATGGCGCTAACTTTATCTATTCAAATGCTTTAAGAGGCTAAGGGATCAATTCTCATGGCTCATCTAATTTCTGTTGACTCTTGTCTTACCTGCACTTCTGTGCGAGTGCCTGATAGAGTCATAGATATCTGGCACTTTTACCCCCAAATCAATTTCTTTGATAATTTAGTATACAAAAGCCGCAACCCAGATATAATAAATATGCTTGTAACATTTAAGGAATCAATTACATTTTAAAAAATAATATAAAAAAATGGAACTAGTTCTAGTTTGAACCAAATGTCAAAAACAAAGTAATTGGATAGACCCCACATCTTGCTTACATAGAGTGATCTCAACATCCTGGAAAGCTCTATTACCATTGTGCTTCAGAATTCTTTATACACATCACTGCTGTCCAAGCTACCATCTTTGACCTTTCCCTGCCACTGCTTTCCAAATTATACAACTCAAGCATAGATGTAGGCATAACCCAATTTGTACTAAAGACTACAACTTGCTGCCACATACTTTGTGAATTAAGCTCCAGCTATCAGTAAAGTTTCTATATTATGAATTTTACACTGGTAACGAAATTTATACTGAATATATACTGTCTAACCAAATTTAGCCACCTTAGAAAGAATACCTGCCTGCCAAATACTCTTCTGAGGAAATGTTGAAACCTGATATATATTTATGCAACCAATGTCAGTAAACAAGAAGAAAAGTCAAAACTTGGGGAGTCATTTTTGCATCATCAGCATTAAGTATATGCTAGTCTTTGATTGGAAAAGGCTGTAGTGAGACCCAGCATGTACATTTTATATTTAGATAAGTTGCAGAAAGAATTAAACTCCTTCACACTATTTAACCATACAGAAGATATTATTTTTTCTTTGTTTTAAAACTTGTGGCATGTAGGGTGAGGACAGTGTATATGCTAGTTGTTTGACTCATTGAGAGAATGTTGAATGCTGCCTGTGTCACTGTGATCCATGTTCGTACTAGTCATGTGGTTCTGTCTTCATTTTTCTTCCTGCACAAAAAAGATCTTATTTCTGTAATTATCTTACAGGCCCAGCTGCATTTCGCCCAAGGGCACATACTGCTACTACTTATACTCCATTGATTGAGAAGGGTAGACCAGTCTTACAGGGCCTTTTGGCTATAGATTTCTTAGCAAAGGAGGCAAGTTAACTTTTGTTTCTTATCTTAAGAGAAAGGGCTTTTCCTCCCTAATACTCTGCACAAATCAGTGGGATTAACTAGATTTGGGCAGTGTAGCTGACAATATATCTGGTTTTATTTTGAATACATGTTTAACATTTTTATTAGTTATTTTTAGTGTATGTTAGTATGGTATTTGACTATCTAATTAATTTTATCACATATTCTAGGTGCTTGGTTGGGCTCAAGCAATGCCTAAATTTGCTGGGGACCTTGCGAAGTATGTGCAGACTTTCCTTGAGCGCACATATGAAAGATGTCGTACTTCATACATGGAGGCATGGGATTTCTCTATTTTCTCTACATTTCACTTAGCACATTATTGCGATTATTATTTTCAGTTATCTCCCGCACCCCCTCATTATTTTCTGTTTCCTTGTGCATCATTGTATTTTGCTTTTGCCAGCTCATAATTAGTTGAATGGTTTGTGCTTTGTACATGATCTTAACAGGAATGAGACTCCTAATTGACATCATCTATCATTAACCATAGTTTTTTAATGTGCCAACCATGTATTCCCAAAGTTCTGTTGACTTACACGTACTTATAAAAAAAATTGTATGATGTATCAGTTTGAATCGATTAAAGTTAATGTGGCTTTTGGTCCCTTTGTAATCACTTATAGCTTGCAAAATGTTTCCGTACATTCATGTGGAACTTCCTTAGTTTTTGTCACCTGCTACTATTGCTCACGCTCCTCTGCGTAGCTCATATAGTAGCTCGACCTCATATTTTTGAACTAGTAGATAAAGTTCCTTTTTGAAGTGTTAGCTCAAGTAGCAGACCTTTCTAGTCTTTTTGAAGTGGCAGATTCCTTTTCTCAACTTTATTTATGGAAGAATGAGATATTATTATAGAGAAACAAAAGAGAAATTAGAGATTTTTTTTTATTAAAAATGTTTTAATTTTTCATATACTTTTTATTTAATGTTGCGAATTTGTAAAATTACATTCTATGTATATGCATTTTATTTAATTATTAAATTAATTATGGCATCATCATAGTTGAACCTTCGACCGAACCTTGGTCTGACCTCAAAATCTTGAACCTCTCAATTTTCTGGTTTCTTATACTGCCCGATTTAAAAAACATAGTCAATTCAGAACATTAATCCTAATATTTATTTGTTAATACAATATAATATTGTAATAAAACTTAAGTACTATAAAAGTAATAAATAATCGTTTTTTCGTATAATAGTGATATAATATAATGGTAATTTAAACAAATTATTGCTATAAAAAATAATTTAAAAAATTGTTTCTCATATAATAAGGGCATAATAGTAATTTAAACAAATCTTAATTTCTTTCCTTCCATTTTTTCTCCTAACCAAACAAAGGGAAGTGAATCATTTTCCATCCTTCCACTTTTCTATCCCTCCTACCAAACACAAAAGAGGGAAATAAAATCCTTTCTTTCCTCCCATTTTTCTAGCCTTCCTATACTTTCCATTGTCCCACTTTTCCATCATCTAAACCAAACAGAGCCTTAAAGTTTTGACACTGCATAATGTTTCTGCTGTATGAATCACTCCTAGATTAATGATTTGACATCTGGTGCACATTTAAGTAAGTGGATATAATTGCATTTGTAAATTGGTGTATAAAGAAAAAGCTGGACTACTTGCCAGTAATGCATCTACCATATCACTTCAGAAAATAATATATATTTTTTTATCAGTACTTCAGAAAATAATACACATTCTATTGCCTCTATTATATTGGGGAGCAACCATAAACAATGCCTGAAATTCAGAACCTTTTGCTATATTATGGTAGAATTTGAAATAAACCCTTGATATAAAATTAGTAACTAATTAAATTGTTAAGAAAGTCGGCCCATAACTAGTGCACAGCATATGTTGGTGATGACTACTTGTCTTGGAGTTACTTTACCAATCATAAACTTTTTACTTTAGAGAGGACACTGAGCACATCCACTGTATTTTGTTAACATTTACATGACTTTTATTACTGAACAAATTTTTTTCTCATAATGTTTCAGGCAGTTCTTGAGAAGCAGAGTTATATGCTCATTGGGAGGCATGATATTGAGAAATTGATGCGAGTTGATCCAGCAAGTTCTTATTTACCAAATCCACTTGGTCAGTCAAACATGGACGATAATTCCTCTGATGCTGAAAGTGTTGAGGTTGAACTAGAACTGAGCAATTTATTGTTGGCGTTGCGGCCCGTTAAGCAGGTTCTTCTATTTCCATTTGTAATTACGTTATTTATTCTACCTGAACTATTAATTTTTGTTCTTATTTTCGGGGCTGTTAATTTTCCTCCAACAAAGGGCTGTTAGATTTCAAGTTTTTAGACTCACTAAGTTCCCAAAAATACCTTGTAGGAGTCTTTTTTATTTTATTATTTTGTATTTAGTTTTCACCCAATGAACACTTCCTGTGTCCTTGGGTAACCCTTTTTTCAGTTTTTAATAATATTTTTATTTATTTATTAACTTTTTTTCTCTATATTTTAGTATGTGAAATTTTTCTGAAATTAGTCCTCACTGCATTGAAGTGCTAATGAACGTAGGTATGAGGACTATGTGTTGATGTTATTTCTTTTATTTTCTCTTGTACAGGAGAATCTAATTCGTGATGATAACAAACTCATATTGCTGGCATCCCTTAGTGATTCATTGGAGTATGTTGCAGACTCAATTGAAAGGCAAGTTCTCTTATCTGGTTGGGAGGTGGGATGAAAATGATAATGTTTAGGAAAATAGGGACATCATGCTAGTTTGAACAGAAAACTTGAACATGTTGTTCCCATATTCTCAGAACATGTCCTTATGTTCATCTCCATACAGCATCAAATTACTTTTAAGTTGTTGTCTGTTGATTAAAATTTTTCAAGTAGTAAATCTTCTAGTCTCTTCTATTATGGTTTGGCTTTATTTTTTCAATATCCTAATCATAGCGATTACAACAGCAATCATGAAACACAGTGCAGACTATTATTTCCAATTTGTGCTAATGCAGTTGTTTGAAAATTTGACTCTTTCATTAGAAAACACAAACTGATATGAGAAGTTGCTTTTATGAATGCGAAATGTTCTGCTTTTGGCACACATGGGTTTTTTGCATGAAAACTTCATGTTAATGAGCTGTGTGTATGACATGTCTGTGGATGGATATACTGGATTTCAAAAACTACACAGCATGTTCCTTTTAAAAGATTTGCCTGATGTTTATGTGATTGCAATATGACTGTAAAACATTTACCTTATCTATTTTTGTGTGTGTGTTTTCTAAATTTCTTTCCTCAAGAGATGTGACAGTTGTAGTCTTGCTTTCATCCCATGGTATCACTTTGCATATGAGCGGAAATGCTCTTTATATTTGATACAAGTATCCAGTGAAGGTATCTCTACCCTCGTCTTAGCAATCTAATGATCCAGCTTCTAAGTTACCTGTCCATCCTGTCATCACTTTGATATCCAGAGTGTATAAAATCCAAAATGAGTGTTTATTGATTGTACGACTTTGGGGTGATTCCATTTGCTCAGCTTTGCATAGTACAACCACCTCAAATACGAGATGTTCCAGTCCTATTTTGCTTATTAATTGTGTGATATGCTTTGCACATGTGTGTATATACTGTATCTCCACCTCAGACATGTTCTACCCAATGGCCACCTTTTACTGCATCTGCTGTGATTTATATTTATTTTGAGCAGGGAAAGCATCTTGTCCTGATATATGATATCATGTCATGTCATACATTATAAAAATACCAATGTTTCTCTTGAAAGTCTGTCTGGAAGTGTTCCAATCATTTGAAGCACGTGTTTTGCCCTCGCACACGAAAAATGTTTATTTGTATATACACACACACACTCAGTGAGAGAGAGAGAGAGCATCCCGCTTTTCTATTTTATATATATGTATGTAATTATTGAGAATGAAGATATTTTACACAACGTGAGTATTCCACCAAAAAGTTAGTTCAAAACAATCAATATGTACAATCAGAACAAGTCATTGCTCTCAAAGAGAGAGAGAGAGAGAACTATGGCTGTCTGTTCCTGTTATGTCTATCAAATTCCACTGTGGCATATTTCATGCCATCATACTAGTAACTTAGTTACATAAAGGTCTTCATTTTGCTAATAATATTCTGGCTGTACCCACATTTATATATAAATATTATTCATGTGTTAGGGTAATCAACTTTTAACCCTAATCACATTTCTGAAACAACACATATTTTAATTACATTGCTTTCTGAAAGTTGTAAGTAGCAAATTTTTTTCAATAGCTTGAATGAAGAACAATTCTAATGCTATATACAGGCTTGGGCAAACAACCTCAAGAGCATCTCAAGCAGAGGAAAATCCCAAGCACCGTCATACTCGAACAAGCAGTGCTCCTACTAGGGATCTGGCATCATTTGCTGATGAGTACAGGAAACTGGCAATTGATTGTCTTAAGGTATTACGTGTAGAGATGCAGTTGGAGACGATTTTCCATTTGCAGGTTAGTTAATATCTTGTCATTTATATGTACTTTGTATCAATTGGAATAGGGACAATATATAGGTGTTGAAAGTGAGACATAGAACAATTGAAATTATCCTGTGCTGAAACTGAGAATTATTATTTATATAGGAAATGACAAATAGGGAATATTTGGAGGACCAAGATGCTGAAGAGCCTGATGACTTTATTATTTCACTCACTGCTCAGGTTGGTATCTTCATCTCTAGCATTTATGGATGTGTACAGTAATAATCTTGCTGTTGGCATACTGGAAGGATATTTATTTGAAATTTTTTGACCTTATCTATTGGAGGGGGCAAATGACCAACAAAAGAGATACCATGTGCATATGCCAATACCAAATTTTTTATATTCTATAAAATACAATAGGGGATACATTTAAGTAAATTTTATTCGCAGCTTATTATTAAACTGATATTTTTTTGGTAAATAAATGTAAGATATTAACCAACAACAGATTGATAATAATACAAGTCAGCCGCATCACAGGCTAGCAGAGATTCGACCTCAGGAGTCGGAACAAAATACAGCTTAAGATTATAATCTTGAAGAGCACCCATATACTTCATGTCTATACAATCTTGAACTGATAATTTTTTCATATAGTTGTTACGTTATACTAATTTAATAATGGAAGCATCAATAATTCTTTTGTAGGAAAAAAGTGGTCACAAATCTTTTCTGTGTTTTCACTTAAAATTGTATTCCATTAACAAAATCAATATTACAGAGGCCTCAAGTGCATAAATAATGGCACTGCTTTTAATACTACCTGATCTGTAAAAACCCCTCCACCAATTCTAGGTTGAATCCTTATTTTAACAACCTTGATTATTGGGGAAATATGCATTCTTGAAGCCCATTACATCATTTTTACTGAGTATCATATCCTCTTGGAAGCAAATCTTACAAGTCTTTCCTATTTTGTACTCATAGATAACACGTAGGGATGAGGAAATGGCACCTTTTGTTGCAAGTCTAAAGCGCAATTATATATTTGGTGGAATTTGTAGCATTGCAGCGAATGCATCTATCAAGGTTCACCTGCACTCTTATTTTGGTTGGAATTTTTTTTTTTGGACTTTAAGATGTTTATGTTTCAAATTGTAGTCCCAAGCAATTTTTCTGTCTCTTGTTCACTGCTAATGAGAAAAGGCAATGTCTGATTAGGCGTTGGCTGATATGAAATCCATCAACCTTTTTGGGGTTCAGCAGATATGCCGAAATTCAATTGCACTAGAACAGGTAAATTTTGTTCCATATAAATTGTCTTTCTGTTCTCAAAACGGATTTGAATGACATGAAATTATTTCTGGGAGCAAATATATATCTTCCAATAACTCTGTTTGTTCCCATAAATAAGAAAAAAAGGTTTATGCAATTAGTACTTATCACTATACCTATTGTCTTAAGCTATCTGTTCCTTGAGCCTTCTGTCTGTCCTTGCTTCTCCAAATTGTCACATGCAACGTGGCAATTCAAATGACCATCCACATATGTTTTTAGTCACATGACTTATTTAATAATCACTTAATTTGTTAAAATGACTTAATGGGACTTAATGAGTGATGTAATTAAAGCACACGTGGATGGATCATTTGGATGGCCACATGATGGGTTGGAGGACACTCCGGTTTGTAGGAAACTTTGTCATTCTAACACGTGGATGTGAGACACAATTCCTGTAGCAAATTCAAAAGGTTAC
This sequence comes from Fagus sylvatica, assembly GCA_907173295.1. Taxonomy (NCBI): domain Eukaryota; kingdom Viridiplantae; phylum Streptophyta; class Magnoliopsida; order Fagales; family Fagaceae; genus Fagus; species Fagus sylvatica. Next base: position 20,577,700 of record OU015769.1, on the reverse strand, counting down.
AAAGCTTCATCTTTTCTTCTTTTTCAGTTGGATGATGAAGCTCTTTTGAGTGATTGTAGTTGACCCTAATGATTGATTTACTTGTAAAAGTGTTTTGGATGTATTATGGGAAAATCTGTCTCAATGTTCAAGTGTTGACATACCTTCAAGTATTCCTTCCCTGATTACTCTAATTTTATTCTTGTTTACCTTTAAAGCATGATGGAATAAGATTTAGCCATCTCAGGTGGACAAATGCCTGAGGCAATGCAATTGCCTCTGTCGAGAGGGCTTCTTGGTTATATGAGTTTGAACTGCATAAAAAGCGAGGCAGGTTTACTACCTGCCAATTGCACAGTGAAGGCTCTTGCTGTCCCAATTGGCAGGTAGTAAACCTGCCCCATTTGTTAAGCAGTTCAAACTCATACAATTGGTTGCTCTTGAACTGCAACCAATTGGCCTTCCTAGATTTGAATCTTATTTGATAAAGGTTGATGTTAGGTTGAGTGCCATTGGTACACTAACTTTAGAACTAGGGTGATTACATACTTAATCCTTAAACCCAAACCCAAATCATGGAAATGGGGCTTGCTGGTTTTGATTTTGATTTTATGATACAATGCTACCCTCTTCACTATTTATTTTTTATAATGGCACTACAGGCTCTGGCAGCTATCCCATCAATTAACAGCGAAGCTGTACAACAGAGATTGGATCATGTCCGTACTTACTATGAACTTCTAAACATGCCATTTGAGGCAAGTCATCTTAACTGACGGTTTCTTGCTTTAAGTTATTGTGTTGCCACCAGTGATCAGTGTTTCTGTTCTTGTTTATAGGCCTTGCTAGCCTTCATCATGGAGCATGAGCAACTGTTTACAGCTGCAGAGTGAGTTGATATGACTGTCTTACTGGTTTCTCTTAGTTGGAGTACAGTGTAAAGTTGGTGAATAACATATCGTGTTGTCTTTGACAGGTATACTAATCTTCTAAAGGTCCAGGTCCCAGGAAGGGAGATTCCGGTTGATGCACAAGATCGCGTATTAGAGATTTTATCCCATTAGCTTTCCCATATCTGGATGCGGATCTAATTGTCATGTATCAAGTTGCAAGGGTTCTTTCTAGGTGTGGCGTGTCACTGGCATGCAAGAGATTTGATTATTATTTCTCAAGAAAAGGCTGATGCTGCGATTGGATGTAGATGCCACTTCCAGGGGAGTCATCAGTTAGCATGTACCATTCCGTGGTTTAGTTTGTGACATATTATTCTGGTGAGGGTGATACTGTTGCGTTTTTTGTTATAATTTATTCATGTGTAGTATCATTTTTGGGCGCTTGTGTTTTCCTTTGGGCTTTATGAGCTTCAGTTTAGCAATCTTGAGAACAAACAGAAAATCCCATGTATATTTCCGATGTTGATTATCATTTGTAAATCATTCAAATTAATTTTCACAGACTGTCACTTTCTGAAAAGATGGGGGAGCTAATATGGTTGTGATCTTGATTATGGATAATTCTAAGACCCCAACCGTATATTCATTTATTTATTACGTTTTGTGTGTGTGTGTGTGTGTGTGTGTGTGTGTGTTCTATAATTTTTGTTTTGTGGGCTTTTTTAGGGGTGGTGTGTATTGGAACCTTCGATACTGGCCAAACCCCCATTTTTCTATTATTCAGGTAATAAAAGGGGGGAACCTTAAGAGTCTTGTAGCTTTATTAACATTGTTTGGTATTTCTAATGAAGACATCTTGAATTCAAATCGTCATTTCTCAACTATCGAATTACTCAAAAAAGGAAAGTAAAAACAAAAGGGATGCACCAAGCAAACTACAGTAAACCTTAAATGGGTGGCTTAATAATCGGGAGAATTGTGTGGTTTGAAAGTGGAAAATGGTGTGCCGGTTGAATTGAAGAAACGGCTTCGTTTACTAAATTTGAAAGGCCTGGGCATCTAATAAAAAGTCTGGACTACATCCTCACTAATTTCAAATGATACGGCCACATGCAGATTTTGCAGGAAACTGTGAAAGAAAACGTAATTCATAATTCTATTTTTTGGAAAAATTATTCTGGTTCTTCGACAGATAATAACATCTATAAACAATGATTGATGGTACCTAGAAAAAAAATAGTTTTGGCTTAGAAATAGAGAGTGCATGGTGCTTGCATCCTTCCTTGCTCTCTCATAAGCCATGCGTTAGATATGGTTCCGTGGTGCTTGCATCACATGCGTTTGAGGTCACTAACCATAGGCATCCTTGCTACTCATTGGCTTCACCCTGGTAAGTACAAGCAAATCTAAACCAGTACGTAAAAAAGTTGAGTTTGGAGAGAGGTTCAATTTGGTTGGAAATGCTTGGGTTTTGTCGGAGATGCTTGGGTTTTATTTTAACGGGCAACATGAGTCAAGAGTCTTGTAACTCAATTAGCATTGTTTGTTCTCCTTTATAAGAAGAAACAGTGTTCAAATTCCCTCTTCAGACTTCCCAAACTATCGAATTATAAAATAAAAAAACAATTCTTTTACCAAGTTTCCATACCCTCCAATTGAGTTCTTTAGGAATTTCAATGATGTTGAACTGAAAATTTCCATTTAGGCAGGCTACTGTAGTATATATATTACCTGTGCTGAGTGCTGACCTTGTGCTTTTGTTCGACCAAGTGAGATAACTGACAATACTAATAGAATTGGTCTATGGATCATATCAGATCATGCCCTCTAGAATTTCACTACATCTCCTAATGAATCAGAATCAACAGTGGCAAGCACAAAGATACCCAAAAAGATTGGCTATTATAGGATTCAGTTTGAGTCTATACTCGGTTCTGTATTGTGTATACATAATCTAATTAATACGATAAATTTGCAAGGTTGCAATTCTGTACATTTTTCTACTATTGTGCATGCATCTCAGCCTGAAGTGAAGGATTCAATCTGAGCATCTTCTTTGCCAAGTTGCGGATATCTTCTCTACTGGACTCCTCCGATATTTGAATAAGCACTTTTACCCCTCCACCAGAAATGAAGTCCTTGGCATTGTCCTCTGCAATCACCAGTTAATCATATTGTGTTAACCAGAAAGGATCTCAACAATGTCTACAATAAACCCCCATAAGGGGCAGAACCACATTGTGCTTTAAGAAAATTCAAAGTGAGGCCCATACTTAATAATTCTTACACTCTTATAAAGGGTCATTAAGAAGAGTTGGAAGTTGGAAGGGTCGCTTGGATTTAATAATACTACACTTATGCTTGGATATAATACTACACTTACAGCATTTACATGAAGTGACCCCTCTCAAGAATTCTTAAAATCCCAGTATGTATATTAAATTATTAATTCCACGTTTGTCCCCCCACAACATGAATATCCTGGTTGAGCCAATTTTTTTTGAACGGTAACGAAATTTTCATTTGTTTTTTTGAAAAGATGTAAATGAATATTCTGGTTGTGCTATCTTTAAGGTGATTTACTAAAAAATTGCTATTACACAAATAAGAAATTCACAATCACATAATGGACAACTGAAACAAAGGAGATTTTGATTGAAAAGATGCAGACAGTGAGAGAATCCATTGGTACATGATAAGATATCTAGAAGTCATTCCTTATCCGCAAATTGAAAATACTTATATTTGAGTACCTGAATGCAAAGATTAACCAGTGCTGAGACATCAATGTTTGAATTGGAAACCATGTATCAGGGGTTCTAACCCAGCGAATGAACAGGACTTTGAGTAAGTATCTATTTACTTCATTATTTTTTTTAAAGATAATTAACTTTTAAAAATATATAAAAGTGTCAAACACGCGTTATACACCTTGTTATGTCTTGTTTCTGTGTGTTTTTTCTGTCACTTACATGCTTCTCTCTTACTCAAGATTATTAATCAATTTATTTTTCTCCATAATATATATACTTGCATAAAGGCCAATGGCCCTTCTGGTCTAGTGGCACCTCCTGGCGTCTCCCTTGGGAGACGTCCAGGGTTCTATCCCTCACAGTGGGGTTGCTTGGTAATTGTCAAAAATATATATATATATATAAAGTATATTGAGTTCCAAATGTCCTAAACATTCCAAATCAAATAATGATAATGCGCAGTCAGCATCTTACTGTTTTGTGCCAAATGGCAAAGAGCAAGCTCAATATGGCGTCGGGTTGAAACTGAAGTAGTATTAGAGTTCGCAATCAACCATTTAAGTGAACCATCATCTATTAGAAGCGAACATCCTATTCTATGTCCTGCAAAAGTAAAGTTCTTTAGTATCATTTTAAGTAAAGATGACTGGTGTACTTTGAATGCAATAAAAGGACATCAGACGTGAACCTTGAATAACTCCCCGGGATTCACATTTTGCAAAGTTAGCTAGTCCTCTAGCCACCTGTGCAATGACCTCACTGCTCCCGGATCTAACCATTCCCAGGAGTGCCTTGATGCCTCCATCTTCTTTCAACATCGTGAGTAGCTTTTCTGTTAGCAAACAAGAGCCTTTGCATTAAAATACAAGTATATCTTCTGCCCCATATATGATCTCTGGTGCTCAAGAAACCCTCAGCAAGAATTAATTTCATTTATATTATGGAAGATATGTCAGAAAAATTAGTGGATCAACCATATATTGATGTTTAAGTAATGGCATTGATGGTGGAATAAGATAAATTCAGTATTATTTTTTTTTTATTATACACAATCCTAAAAAAATTACTATTAAACTATATTTTTCGACCAAGTGCTGCAAAATCACCATCAGCTCACCATTTCCACATAAATTAGCAAGTGCACCAGCAACCATTCGTAAAGTTTGTGGATCATCTGTTTTAGATGCTGTCTTTGCTAGCAGCAAAGCACCTCCCTTGTCCATTATTAAGCCTTGATTCATCTCTGAGAAGATTCAAAAAAAAAAAAAAGGTACAAAAGATATGTTGAGTTTCTTAGATGTCATCACTAAGAACATTCTAATGTGATATAAAAGCATTCATTTAAAAAAGAAAAAGAAAAAAGTGATATAAAAGCATCTTAAATCTAGATAAATAAAGTCATGAAGCTCAGATGATCATAGTAATTTGTGTTCCAATAGAAGAACAATGAGAAAGAAATGATATTTAAAGTGGGAACAGACTCCAATGGTAATGAAGGAGCTGTTCAAGGAGCATCATCCTAAAAACTACGAAGCTACTTAGCAATAAGTTGATTGCAACCTATTAATAACATAAAAGACAGTTACATTATTAGTGATCGTAATAAATGGTTTAATTATGATAAGCAGATTTCCAATAAGTAGGTCTCAACAAGCATTGCTATCTTCCTCCAGTCTGCAAATTTGAAAATCAAACTTTCCTGCTTAGTTCTTTTCGTCTAATATTGGCTCCCAGCCTTCGAAAGTCTAAAACATCATAATGGAGAACTCCATGAATGCAATTAGCAGTTGACTTGAGTACTTCAGTTGATTGTTTTCACCCAGCTTCCTAGAATCAACGATCCCTTGGAATCCAGGAATTATGAACTAGAAGCTCTAGGCCCTTTCCTATTTCTCACTTATCCCGGTTACCTCACTACTTTCAGTCTCAGAAGCCCATACAGGGACTAAAGGCTGCAAAGAGTGAATTAATTCCACTAATATGCCATGTCATAATGCAATGGTGGCTCCATATTGGGGAATACAGGCATTTAGGAGTGCTGCATCTGGGCAGGCAGGCAGAATGGATGAGCAGAAGGTGTGTTTTGTTAGTTGGAAGTGTATATAGGATAGTCAAAATGAGAGGTACATCTCAAAATGCATCCAAGTTCTTTATTCCTGTCCTTATATTTTACCAGGTCCTCAATACATTAGGTCTCTTGGAGAGTTTGCTTCCTAAGAAGCATTCGCTTGCCAGTCTCTATAAAGAAAGATGTTGGTTCTCAAAAAGATTGTTGGTTGATAATTACAGAATGTACGGCAAGAAATACTATATGCATCAAAGATTTTCATAAAAGATGTCTCCAAAAATGAATTAAACTGATAAGAACAGATACTTAAAAAGATATCTCCAAAAAATGAATTTATTGCAGAGTCACAACATATTTGAAATATTAACAATTACAAATACAGTAACACTTATTCTCAATGCCCACACATTAGATTAATTTGTGTCATTCACAAGTAGGGTATGTTATCAACATATCATCAGTAAAGTTTATAATGCGTAATAAAACAACACAAGGCTGCAAAGTTACCATTCATTGCCAAATTGGCAATAGCCCCAGAAGCCACTCTAAGAATAGTTGCATTTTCCGATGATCGCAGCAGCATAAGCAAAGCATCTAAACCTCCTTCCTCCACAATCCTTTTCTGATTGATATCTGAAAGCATAAGGAAACATTAGTCGGTATGCTCGATAACAATCCTCAAGCTCATCAACCGTCCACTGAGAGAAAAGAAACATAGCAATGACTTCTGAAATAGAAAAGAAATGTATTCGCTAGAAGAGTTGTTCAATGACACCTAACTAGATGTGATCTAGAAGGAACATATTATCTTCTGCCATTAGCTATAGATATTGTGAAATCAACCTAACAAAAGCACATGGCTATTTAAATGGAGGCACCTAAAACATGAAAGATGACCAAGGCTTATGTGTAACTGTGAAATACAAAGAGAAGTTTCTCTTGAACAGAAAATAGACCAAATATGTACAAAAAATCTTCGACTGCTTTTAACTTTGTAAAGGGAGATATGCACAAGGTACTCTTGTTGAGGGTGTGCATGTCTTCGTATGCATAAAGTTTATCTATTTATGTATGTAAGTATGTAAGCAGATTCTTACTAAAGTTGTTCCAAATCTAAAGATTTCATGTGAAAATGGAGATATTTTGAGATCATGCAACTTGTCAGTCTTAAAGAAAGTTTAATCCTTCAAGATGAATGTTCTTGTCTATGATCAGATTTTCAAATTCAATTTCAAGTTCAACCTGGAGTGATCCAAAATTTGGAACCTAATTTGATACAATATAACCTAGTCTAATTCCTGACTAGGTATCTGTAAGATAGAAATACTTTTAGAATTTCACCGAATTCAATGTTTTAATATGAATATTTTTTGTCTTTAATTTAAAATTTTATAGAATGTTTCATTGCCAACTTTTATGCAGAGCTCAAAGCAACCATGTAGTGGTTATGGTAAGATGAAAAACCACAATGAGATTTTTTTTTTTTTTCAAGTAAAAAAACCATTATGCGATGGGGTAACAAAACTGAGAACCTGCTATTTAGTGCCATGACTGGGATCCAACCAAATACTAGACCTTGATTGAGGCCATTAATCAGTTCTTAATCTTCACAGATTATCTACAATACAAATTAAATGTGCTTCTCATTTTGTTCCTTATCACACAACTTATTATGTTATATTCTTGTGTATATGGTATAAATGTTTTTTGTATGTGTTTCAAAGCCTTTTCATTCTGTAACACTTGAGTACAGGAAATACTATTTTATTAGTTCTTTCTATCTAAATTTTTGTTTTTGATCAGAGACACTGGAATCTTCAAAATTTATGCAGTGAAAAGATAAAAGCTAGGGAAAGAATGCCACTACAGAAGTACCGATCCATATCCAAATGAAGCAGGGAAAGATATAACAAGAAACAGGTTACACAAGGACTCAATAAATCAACCATCAGATTATTGTGAAGACAAATTGGCAAGCATCATTTCATACATGTAGAAATTATAGGCAAAAGGAAGTGCACCTTCAGCAGCAAGATTGGCTACCACCTTCACAGCATGAATTTGGACATCTGAGTCTTCAGATGTCAACAATTGTAAAATCTTTTGAAGCCCAACTGAATTGTGAAGTCAAAACAACTTGTAAAAATCATAGTACCTATAGAATTCAAAAACAGGGAAGAAAAAGAAAAAATTAATCAAACTATATTTGACACTATTACTGATAAAATCTTGCCTTCTTCACATATCTTTGCAATTGTGGCCCTCTGACCAGAGAGAGTCTCTCTTAATGGATTTGACCTGTATGAACCCATTCGGTTCCCAAATTCTGAAGATCCTTTACTTAAATCTTCCTTCATATAAGATTTCTTGTCCTGTAGAACATTCAAATGTGAGACCTAAAATACTAATAAAAAATTGTGATAATGAGCATGCATGTAACAACTTACCTCAAAGTCATTCTCATTTTCAGGTACAGCCCTCTTTAGTTTAACCAGCTCATTTTCAATAGCCTTCCTCTGTTTCTCTTCATCTAAAAGTCTATGCCTCACAGAGTGAAGTTCATCATTTATTTGTGCCTTTTTACAAAGAAATAAAAGTGATTAGTAATGTTTAAGTTTCAACTAAAACATAAATAATTAGTATTACATGACTATAATCCAGAAAAGCCAAGTCAATCTACACTATGAAGGAAGAAAACTTAAACCAAACCATCTGGATTGGTATGTCAACCATACCTTCTCTAGTAATAGATCTTTATTTTCTGATTTCAGTGACTGTAGTTCACTTAAAGTATTTTCATGTAGTTGATACATTTCTTGTAACTTCAACGCAAGTTCATCGATCCCTTTCTGCCTCTGGATTTTGAAACAAATAACAATTATAAGAATGATGATGGGTGTATAGAATTCAGAATCAACAATTCCACAAAAGGTGTGAATTACCAGCACTAGGAATATTTAAGGAGATAGTGGCACTGCGGAAGAGTTTGCCTCTCCAAGATAACAGTAGTAACACTGAGATGCATGAGGGACACTGCCATGGTTTTTAAGGGCCTGTTTGGTACGTGTTTTCGTTTTCTGTTTTGGTTTCGTGACTTTTTACTTTATTGAAGTTGGAACTTTAATCCTGATTTGAATTCAAGATTGTAAAAAAAATTCTGTTTGGTACATAGTTTTGGTTTCACAACTGAAATCACAATTTAAAAAAAAAATTGTGTTTGGTACATAGTTTTGGTTTTTAGATTTAGTTTTTATCATTACATTATTATTATTTTTTTTTTCTTTCCTTTTTTCCCCACCACCCACGTACACCACCTCTTTATTTTTTTTTTCCTTTTTTTTCCCCCACCACCCACGTACCCCCCTCCCTTTCTTTTTACTTTTCCCCCACCAGACATACATCCCCCCTCCCCCATTTCTCTCTTTTTTTCTTCCCTCTCTCTTTTCCCCTCAGGCCTCAACCCCCCTCCCCCATTTCTCTATGGCGGTGAATCTGACTCCGAATGCGATCGCGGCGATAAACGGTGGGGACGTGAACTCGAAGCCGCTAGTGCAGGTCCTGGATATCAAGCTGATCGGTGCTGGTGCACAGCCAAAGGAACGGTACCGCGTGCTCCTCTCCGACGCCGTTTCATCCCAGCATGCCATGCTCGCCACTCAGCTCAACGACTGAGTCACCTCCGGTCGAGTCCGCAAAGGCTCCATCGTCCAAGTAATAACTTCCACTATTTTTTGTTTCTATCTTAATTGTCAAACTCCAATTCATTTTTTAATAAAACTGTGGGGGTAGGCGTGGCTCTGTAATGGCCGAGAGAGAGAAGCAGAGAAGCTTCTGGAGGAGAGAGAGAGAAAATGGGGAGAAAAGAAAAAACGTGGGCCCAGTAACGGTAATAAACTGGGACCCACATGAATTCAGTCCAGATTTGAATCCTGCTTGGATTCAAAAACAAGCCAAAGGATGAACTCAAATTTGGCATGGGACCCACATAAAATTCAAGTTGGGATTTCAATCTTCACTTAAAACCCACGTACCAAACATCTTTTTTTTAAGTGGGACCCTGTGATTATGGATTTGAATCACTGAATCACGATTTGAATCACGCGTACCAAACAGCCACTAAGTGTTTGGAACTTGTAAGAGGTGTGCAACCGGGTTATCTCAAAGTAAAATTAACATATGAATAATGGTGCCCATTATGTTATCTTCTGCATGGACATATTGGTCCTTACTGAAATAGCAACAATGAATGTAAGAAGTAGAAACTAATGAATGTTATCATTGAAAAGATTTCAGTGTCGAAATCAGGACCTTGCTCCAAATAACTTTAGGCTTTAACAAAGAAAACATTTAATCCACTGAGTAATGAGTAGACATGTTATCTATCTTGTCAACCACGCTCTGTTATGTGCACAAGTAACATATCCAAGTTCTTAATTGATCAAATATTTTGTCACCCTTAACCTAGAAATTTATGGTGGCTTTAAAAAAGTGATAACAAACAAATGAGCCATGCAGCTGGCAGGTGTCAAAAAGGATCATAGGAATACCAAATGTTGTTAAGCAAGTTCCAATTCACATATTCCAAAAAGATGATTCTAAGAAACCTCGCGTACTTTTTAATAAGGGATGTTTGGACATTCCATGCAAAGTGATCAAGTCCATCTCTTGTTACAAGGCCTTTTAATGGAAAATTTTAATTAATTATGGTAAAATCTTTGTGATCATTAATTATTCTAATAATGATGCTTTTTATAAAAATCATCAATTCCCTCTACTTTTTCTTTTTTATTTGGCAAAAGGCAAACTTGCATGTATAAAAAACAAGCTGTGCTTTTGAAATCCTACATTATACACAATGGACTGATTTGATGTGTATGCAATATCAATATGACCTAACACAATCAATAACCTGTTCTAGGAAGGGATGGGAGAAAATGTTATCACAGTTCATGCTATAACAAAAACAATCGTGGGACTAAAGTAGAACCTAAAAGTCAAACATGTAACATTCCATATTCTATATAACCTAATTTGTCATAAGAGATAAAATTAACCTGTCTTGAGTTTTGATGATCACTTAGGAGCTTCTTTGCCAGGCCTAATTGTTCTTCTGGACATTCAAAATGGGCATGCTCGTCCTGTAATTGCTTAACTAGCTCTGATATCTTCTTTTCATACATCTGAGTGGTGTCTGCAAGGACCTTCTGATATGTAGAATTTTCCATTTGATGTTTCTGCTAACCAAAAAAAAAAAACAGCATTAGAATTTTTGCTTGTGTTGCTAAAACTTGTGGCAAGATTGCAATATGTCTTGTTATACGACACAAAAATGTAAAAGAAAATCATAAAACAAAGCCTTTAATTAACTTTAACTCAAACAAGTAACACATAAGCATGAACCACGTGAAGTTTTCCAAAAATGAAAAATCCCATCAAGGACAAGAAAGAAATAAATAATGATAGATTACCGATTCTCCCAAAAGCTTAAGTTATTAGGAAATAGTGAATTTCATCACTTAAATCATAATTCTAACACTCCCCCTCACGTGTGGGCTCAAACTCTCCCTTAATGAATGGGCCCAACACGTGGGATTTTTAACTTTTTAAATGAGAGGTAAGTGGAGATAGTGTTCGCACTTGAGAGCAGCTGCTTTGATATCCTGATAATTTACTGATTGTCCCAAAAGCTTAAGCTATTAGGAAATGGTAAATTTGTTCATTTAATCATAATTCAAACAGATAAGATCAAAAGTAAAGATAGGGCAGAACATATAAACCGTTGTTTTTAATGGTCAATTACTAACCTGAATTGACTTTTGATGCTCACTCAGGAGCTTCTTCATCAGAGCTAACTGCTCCTCAGCACATTCAGAGCGAGCACGCTCGTCATCTATCTGTTTAATCAACTCTGCCATCTTTTTCTCATACATCTGAGTCATATCAGCCAGTACTTTCTGATAAGTAGAATTTTCAAGTTGGTGTTGCTACTAACAATCAAACAGCAGTGTCAATGCTCACGCCCAAATGATCAGAATTTTTGGTAAACAACATACCAAATGATATAAAAAAGTTTATGTTAAAAAAAAATTGCTAAATTATATTATACATTAGCATCCCTAATATTATAATAACAGTAGAAAGCTTTACCCTGAAAAATGGGGTTCTGAACATCACCAAGCTTATAATCTTGGTGAGCTTCCATGCTTCAGCTGTCTGCTCTGATGCAAGCATTTGCAGCTAAAGCCTAAGACGGTGCCATCAATATCACTCAGGAGGAGTTAACTAAACATCCATAAGTCATAATCTACTCAAATAACAACTACCTCCAAACACAACCCCTCCAAATAACAACTGTCATAATCTTGATCAGTAATATTCTTATTAAACCTCTTAATGAGGCCATCTGTTAATGCCCCACCACTCACCTATAGTCTTTATAACAAGCTCAAGTGGGGTTGTTCTTTGTAGACCCCAAAATCATGAGAAGGGAAACACTAATTTGTACTATGATCCAATAAAAGGTGCACTAGAGTATATAACTAAGTTCAAATTACGTTGATTAATAGAAATATTAAACCACATGGCATCAGTTAAATTGAAGATAAAATTCAGTAGATAAATAGTCAGTGAAAATAAAAAATAAGACTAGGAAAACAAACTTAAACTCAAAATATATGAACCAGGGGAGAGAGAGAGAATACCTCACTATGTTTTAAACTCATTTCTAGCTTTGCAACTTTATCATGCATCAAATTGTTATGATCTTTCTGATGCTTCAATTCATTTACGATGCCTTTCATCTCTGATTCCAAACTGGTATTTTCTTTTTCCAAAAACTGCAAGTGTGCGCAATTAGTGAGAAAATAATAATTATAAGGTATTACTGCACAAACATTTCAGTGCAGCACTAATAACTAGAGATTATTATAAACAAGTAGAGAGAATGTGTAAAAATAAGCATATCGCAGGACATTAAAGACCACTTTAATGAAGTAAATTGCAAAGAAGATACCAAACCCAAAAATTTGCAACAATATACAAGCAGGAAAGATAACTACCTCAGACCTTGTGACTAGAACTTTTCTTGCTTCAGCAAATGAGTCTTGACACTCTCTTAGTTGTTTTTCCAATTCATATTTGTCATCGTCTCTCAACTTTTGTTGCCTTTCAATTTCAGCAGTAAGATGGTCTACTTGACTCTCAAGCTTCCGACATAAGCTTTCATAATCGAATTCTTCTTTAAGCTTTACCACATTTACAATTTTCATTGCCTGAAAAAGGAACAAGTAATTAGCCTGTCTGATATGCAAATAACATTGGAGTTGATGAGTGATTTTTTTTTTTATCCACATTTAAAGTGAAAGCATCAAAACTATGAAATCAAAACAAGCCCTAGAACTGACATATCAAGTCAAAAAATGAGAGTGCATAAGAAAACAATCATTTCCCGACTTCCAATTGCCATAATGTATGAGGACCTGGTTTAACAAGAAGAGAAAACAAAAGTAACAAAGATTTATCTGAAACAGGAACATTGAGAATTGCACTACACTTTAGTGCTAATAAACCCTTGCTAATGTTTTAGGCTGATGTTTACTGGGTGGAACTTGTAGGCTCCAAGATTAGCAGACTGAGGCACACTCTAGGACAAAACAGAAGTTAACTTGGAGTAGTTTTGTTCTCTAATCAGTTTTGTCACATGGTCTTAAGCTCTGGGAGGATCTTCCAACTATCTCCCAAGTGTCACTGTCACAGATATTAAAACCAAAAGCAGAGACTATATCCTTTCCAATATTATCACAAAATACTTGCTCTTCAATGAAAGCTAGACCATGAAAGACTATATTACTCTTTCCAATATCACATAGATAAATTGTGTATACTTTAATTTTATTAAATTTAAAAAGAAAAAGAAAAAACTCAATGCATACTTTATGCTTTGTTTTCATCCATTGTAATGTAAATATAGTCCAAGAAAATATGTGCCAGAGAAAGATTACCATAGCATTTACTGCATTTATATTAAAACACGTTTGGGAGAGCTTATTTTCATTTCCTTATTGGGCTTAAAAAATAAGCTGGCCATAAGTACATTTGTACCTAGGCAAAAGATAATTAAAAGATAGAAAATATCATAGCAATAACAGTACCAGGAGAGAGAGAGACAGAAGGTTAGTAGATGATCAACCACATGATATAGCTTAAAGATTTATGAGAGAAACCCAGAATTTCTAAATTATAAAGCTTTATCCAACACACCCGCTGCCCAAACATTATCGTGCTAGCAGTCTCTGCATGGTGCCGTCCCGATGGCCCAATTGTTATTATAAGAGAAGTCCTTGCTGAACCTATTTCAAAACATAATTAAAATAAATAAATGTTGAATTTCAATAAATAAATAAATAAATAATCTTATTAAAAGAAAATAAAGCAACAAGAACACTACAACAATGTGAAAATGAATAATTACTCATGAAGTGCACAAGGTTTACTAAGGCATAAGTATAACTTTTATATATGATCAGAAACTATAAATACAATTCACTAGTCTGCAAATAAGCAGAAAATCTAAAATATTTCATCTGAAACCACAATATAAAATTACTAAAGGATAAAGAAAAGGCACACTGGTTGACAATGTGAATTTATAGAAAGATGAATATTTACACAAAAATTTTATATACGATCAGAAACTATAAATACAACTCAGTAGTCTACACATAAGCAAAAAATCTAAAATATTGCATTTGAAGTTGTACCATAAAATGACTAAAGGGTAAAGAAAAGGCACAGTGGTTGGCCATGTGAATTTATACAAAGAAGAATATTTACGTGATTATATGATACAGTCCCCTTGGTTTAATTAAGATAAGGTGTAGGATAAATAGAAATTCTTGGGCTTCTCAGATGCTAAACATTACATGAAAGGAGTGCAATTCTAGAAATTTCAGTTTATTAGAAAGTAAAAATGATGACCTCCAAATGAATCACGAAGCAATCTTGTCAGCTTAGAATCTCTAGTAGGTATATGCGGGCTGTTTTCAGCCAATGCATTTATACATTTTCCTAGGGAACTGAGAGAAAGGTTAATAAACTTAGCCTCTTCAAGCAATGGGCCTTCACTTCCTGCCACATAAGAAAATGAAATATAAACTCTTAGAGGATAATAAGTATAACAAGAAGGTTGCACTTTTCATATTTTACTATTTACAAAAACCATTTAATATACAAAGCCAATCATTTTCACTACTCGTACCCAATGCATGATAACATTGTCTAATAAGTAATATCCAAGTAAAATTAATAAAAGTAACAATAACAATACTAATAATAATGTTTTGCTACACAAGATACTGTAGAAACCAACACCATAAAATTGGTGGAAACATCTCAAAAACAAATTAAGGTCGAGAATTATTGAGCCCTAAAAAGTGATTAACAAGAAAATACAAGGGTAATGTGAAACCAAAATGGAATCAATTTAAATGAACTCTATAAATTACAAACCAGATTTGTCTATCCTTTCAGATCCAGCTAGATCCACAATCAGCAACTTGCTTTTTCGGACGATAGGTATGCTATTGCCATCAAATAAATCACTTTTAGTGCCCTTCTCTTGAGAATTAATCTCATCATTTACTTTTTCATTGACAGATCTTCGAATATGAACCTATAAAAAGAAAGGTTTGAGGTTCTCATTATTATTAGATACATAAATAAAACACACACACACATAATGAAAACATTCTATACAATTTTAGACAATGATTAAGAAGGTCCAGAAATCCTGGAAAAATATCTACCATGAGAATCGCATGACTACGAGAAGATTCTGTATTCATCTTTGTATTAGCTGCATGACGGTTTGCCTCACCAACTTGCAGTAGCTGTAGAAAATGATCAAGATCTTGAACTCTAATTATAGTAGCACCAGGCACTGACACTTCACCAGTCCTTGGGTCCTCATTAATAGGAATATTAGTCTTTTCTGGTGCAAGCAAATCTTGTATTGATTCCATATACAGCTGGAGCAGCAAAAAGAAATAATAAAAGGGTGATCACCCATCAAAACAGTAAACATGCATAATTATTTTATAACATATGCAGCCTGATGACAAGTGCGCACCAGAGCTAGCAAGGAAATTATGAAAAGTCATAGTTAATTTCACAATCAATGATATGGATGGAAAAAAAAAAAAAAAAAAAAAAAAAAGTTAAGACAAGCTTTTGACCTGAAAACCTATTATCCATTGTAATTTTCTTAAATTGAATCAAAAGAACACATTCCACAATATTTGGTGTGCATTAAATCTATCTTCTCTATACCACATAGAGGCACCCCTATATATTCAATTCTATCACATTCAAATCTCTAAAACATTCCATGTTTGTCCATAATCTTCCAAAATTGTCCAGAATTTTGTTTGATTTCAAACCATTTCCATTTTCTGGCTAACTTGAGTTTGCAAAGAAACCAAACATTGAAGCAAGTGTATTGAAGAAGTACTGTAAGAAATATAGGAGTGTGGACAGAAACATCGGAGTGTGGACAGAGAAACATGCCTATTATAGAAGATGAAGCACTTAATTAACAACCTTAACTCAAATCTTTGCAGACCACATAAACACAAGACAAGCAAGTCTTAATGCAACACTTCAATACCTGCAAATAGGAGACTTCTACACTATCAGAAGCAGGAGATGTATTGGAAATAATGTCTTCTAGAGCCCTAACCATAATACCTCGCTCAGATGCATCTTCTTTACCCATTCTTCCAAGTGTGTAAGTTTTGCCGGTACCTGTTTGACCGTAAGCCATAACTGTCCCATTATATCCACTCAATACACTCTGCAAAAAATATATCAAAATCGACTCATTCACTGTATAAAATTAACATGACATTCGATCCAAAAGAATTTCAAAATTAATTTCTTTTGCGACAATGAGAGAGAGGGAAGTGAACATCGGCGTTAAATTGACCAATTAAAATTATTAATCCTCCATCCTGACATGTGTCTCATGTCGGAGAGCCACAATGACTAAGCTGACTCAATTATTGCATTGACATCATAATTAGCAATGGTCTCCAAAATTTTCCTTTTCTAATTTAAATTTCTTTCTTTTAGGAGTTTATGTTATTTAAATTAAGGGTAATTGGAAACCTAAAATTTTTAGTACCTACACCTTTTACAAATTGACAATAAATTTTGGATGGACAGAATAGAGTCCGACACCCAATTTACATAGGGAGAGTAAAAAGCCACATAAATATATGCATACACAGTTGACATCCATGAAGTCACGCACAAATCGCATTTAAAATTTGTCACAAAGTGACACTCATAAAGCAATATTGAGCTCGTACTTCCTTAGCAATACCAATTTAAAATAAAAAAATAAAAAAATTCTTAATTGCAAAATCTAATTTGTAATGTATTTTTCAGCACAAGAACTCCCCTGAAAGCTGCATGATTAATAAATAGTTCCTAAAAATGTCATTTTGACTTTACCTCAACGACAGGTTTTGCAACCACGTCGTAAACACGCTTTTGAGAGGCATTTTCTGTAAAAACTTCATCAAATCGATAAGACTCAGAACTCCAGTTGTTTTTTCTCAGCTTTAACCGCTTCAGCTACAAGGAGGCAACCACAAAGAAAAGAAAAATCAATTTAATCCAAAGGTTCTAGTGGCTGGTGTTAAAAAATAAAACGTCATTTTTAATCTTTAAAGTAGTACATATAAACCACCTCTGGTTGTATCTCAACACAATCAGAGAAATCAGCATCTGAAAGGAGATCTTCGGCATTTCTTGGTCGAACTCTGACAGCAACTCTCACCCTTCCGGGCTCTGTGGTAAAGATAAAACTCAAAAACTTCATAATAGATCTTTGAATTTAGCTTTCACAATTAATAATCACATTGTGTAGCAGGGCAATGCTTTTTACTTCATTCAATGAAGCAATATTATTCTCAAAGAGGCAACTATAAACGCTTTTTGCCTCATAAATAGCTACACTAATGAAGAAGTATTCAGCACCCAATTCAGTGCCCACAACCACAAAATTACTTCACTTTGGACATTAAGTTGCTCATAAACCATGTTGACAAAGTAGTGCTTCTTGATGTCTATGAGCATGCATTGACGCGTTTTAGTCAAATTCATCACAACAAAGTTACATAGGAAAACATTTTGCACCAAAAATCCTATATTCAGCTCACTTGGTTAAACACAATACTCTCATCATGATCATGCTCATAACACATGCTATTAACTCTCTTTTTTTCTTTTTTTTTCGTATAGCTGGAAATATGAAGGAACTCGTATAATGGATATTGTTTATGAACATATTCATAAATTTTATCTCCAATGAAAAATTGTGTGGTTCTTCACCAAGTGGTTTTATTAATTTTCCATCGAATAAGACCGGCAAGCTAGATTCAAAACCTAATTCTATATATATATATATATATCACATGTTGAATTCCTATGCCAAAAATTCCCCAAAAGGACTTCAAATTTTTCTCACTCAATTCAGCATTTTATCAATTCAAATTAATACCAAGTTACACACATCTTCAAGCAGCCACATAATTACAAAAAAAAAACCGTAAATGAATAATTAAAACTCACATATTGAAATTTAAAGTATAAACTACTTCACCCGCATTCAAAGTAAATAAACAAAGCATATTGAAATTTAAATAACAAAAAGATAACAGAACTGAACCTTCATCGATTTCATTACTTACAAATACACGTGTGTGTGTGTAAGAGAGAGAGAGAGAGAGAGAGAGAGAGAGAGAGAGACCTTGATCGGAGTGAAACGAGTGAGTTCTGGAATTGGGGGTGACAGAGCGCCTGGAAGCTGAGGGGGCCTTGGGACGAGCGGAATTGTGATGAGCCGGTTGACCAAGGCCCACGCCGTTTCTTGAAGTAGAAGAAGCAGAAGATCCATGATTATGAGAATGTGATTGTCTCTCGAACCTATTGGAAGTCCTGGAAGCCATTCTAACAGAAATGAGCTCTCACCGCATTCTGCTTCAAACAGAGACAGTAGAGAATATTTTAAAAAGAGAAAGAGGGACAAGTCAAAGTGGTTCGGCACAAGGCAGCAAATCTTTTGAGAGGTGAGGCCGGCACGATGTAATGGAACAGAGAGAGAGAGAAAGAAATAGATGAATTGAACAGTGAAGTGGTTCCCTTCCCGCGTTGCTGTATGGATTGGAGAGAATGACTGTGTGCTTGTTTTACATAACGTTTTGTTTGATTGGGACTGGGACGGCCCAATAACTCTATATCACTGTTGGAGCCTTAAAGCTTAAGATTCTTTCTTTTTCTTTTTCTTTTTCTTTTTTTCTTTTTTTTAATTAAAAAAAAAAAAAAAAAAAGTTAATAGCTACCATCTGGACCAAATCTGTACTTCACAATCAATAAAAATAAAGGGTAATAGGAAAGTGATATCATAAGTGATGCTGATTGCTTATTATATGCTGGTTTTTTTTTATTAAAAAAAAAAAAAAAAAAGGAGTATATTACCTTAAAGGTTAAAATAAAAATAAATAAAGATGCCATTTTTTAGTGGAATCCCAGTATGCAACTCACATGAATAATTTGAAGCACTGTATTATTATCTGCAATCACATTGCATAATTACAATTTATACTAACTGAATGTGTCGGTTTGAAACTAGTTTATTTGACTTTTTATTGATTTTTTTTTTTTTTTTTTGTTGAACGTGGACTAAAATACATTTGTATCTAAACTACAAATTAAAGGAAAAACTCAGCCGATTTTATTGCTTTAAAAAATATATATATATATGTCATAACTTTTTGTTTGGTTGTCAATTGAGACGTTTTTTTTCTTTTCATATAACTTTTCAAGATCTAAGACAAAGAGTTTGACAATATCTTTACGAAAATCTTCAAAATTTATAGTTGGATGCAAGACACAAATTTGAATTCAAACATATATATATATATATATATATATATATATATATATATATATATATATATATATATATAGATATACGGTTGTAGACCCTGTGGTAACTTTCTTTTAAATGATCGCGGGTTCCACAACCTGAACTGTGAAAGATCAATTCGGACACCTTTTTAACCGAAAATTTGAAAGATCAACAGCTGGATTAGGGGCGCCACACATGCAGTGTTTTTGACAAGGTAGTCAGAGTTAGGAATAGTGGATTGTGATCGTACAGCATTAATTGAATTTACAAAAAAATTAGTTACGAGCATTAATTATACCAAATGTTGATGTGGCATGACAATTACATAAGTTTTTATGTGTATAAAATAAATATGGTACTTAGGATCATAATTTGCATTCAATCTGTAGGTATCCATTCCGTCCCACCCTTAATGGGATGAGTTTTATCCGATCCGCTGTTATAATGAGGTGATAGTGGAGAATCCGCTGTTATAATGAGGTGATAGTGGAGAATGTTTTAAAAACCCGTGCGGGTTTGGGCGGGTCAGAGAAGGCATTCCCGCCCTGTACCCGACCCGTTTATAATAAATTAATTAAAACATAGTTTAGTTTTTTAACCCTACTTAGTTTACCCACATATAAATACTCAGAGTAATTAGATTTTCATGTAAATTGATGCAGGTAAATAGATTATGAGATTATTAATATTATTTTGGAATATTAGTAATGGTATTTTGGAACATTTAGTCATAATATTATTAAGAGATTATTATATTTTTAAATATTCAAGCGTGGATTGTTATTTCATGTAAATTGATGCTAGTAAATAGATTAGTGGCAAATTGATTAACTAGTAAATCGATTGTTGTCATACTAATGGAATTTTTTTATTTTATGTAATTTAGCCAAAAAAAAAAAATTTTGAAAATTCATATTGGGGCGGGGACGGGGGAAGAAAGTTTCCCCGAGAACGGGGCGGGGCGGGGGATAGGATCCCCACCCCATTTCCATCCCTAAATTGGTACTAATTACATAAATGATCATGTCAATTTGTAGATATTTTTATAGTAAAATCGGTTTTCAATCATATAGATAAATTAGCAAGTCTGTTTGTTTGGTTTCATACTTATTAGCTTATGTGTGTATGTTGTACAGTTTTTTAATTTATTTATTTTTCAATTACAACTATAATTTGACTAATTTTCAACAAATAAATCAATAATTTTAGGCAAAAAGCTATCCAAACGCAATAGGTGGAGCTCAGACAGACCAGTTAATTTAAGAAGGTGAAAATGTACCTTTTGTTTGTCATTATTAGGTGCCGTCCAACAAACGTTGTGAAACATTAGCATGTACTTTTTGTTATGTCAAAGCTTACCACTATAATACAAGGATATGCTATCAGATCACCGACAAAAAAAATTAAAGAAATGGCCTAATTTAATCTGACTAAATAACTAAGCACAACTGTTTGGAGGTGACATAAAAGAAAAAAAAAATGTAAAATAATTTATAATGTCAAGGAAGGAACTAATTAGATGCATCATATTGCCTCTAATTAAAAATAAATAAAAAATTATTGTCATTGATTGGGATTAGCCCTCAATTGTTTTGGTTATCATGTATGGGTATATCCAATTCATAGAATGACTAGTTCTGTTGCTTTCCAATAAAAACCAATACTGATTAAAGGAAGTAACCAGTTAAGCCTCGTCAAGTGCTGCATATATATTATATTAGTTCACTATCTTCTTGTACATATCGAGCAATTTAGCCAATTGAAAATCTTTTAAACTCCACTGCTTACCTCTTTTGACAATTTTTTTTTCATTTTTCTATGGGGCACTAGAATATCTTAGAGAAAGATTGATGGTATTAAAACCTCTACAATTCTAGCAGATTTTTCAGCAGAATCGATTTGCTACATAAGCAGTTGTAGTAGCTGATTATTGGACTTGGAAGGTTTCATAGATCACATGTCAAGGCTAGCCATTATTTTTTCAATTGTGTAAATTTCTTCAAACTATTATAGTGACAGGTCCAAATGGTTGATTTGGCATGAGTTGGACCTTGTCAAACTGTCAGCTGAAGAATCTAGTGGTCTGGTGCTTCCCTGTTTGTTTGTTTGTTTGTTTGGTTTGGCCGGCATCTTTTTACAAATTGTACCAGATGCAAGCTGGACTGGAAAAGCACCTTCGATGATTTGTCTAATGAAACAAAACATTAACAAATATAATGTGTATAAACGGGCTAAAGTCTGAGAAATCCAACCTTTTTGGACCTTATAAGCAAATAATAAGCTCCATAGACACTCTCTAATTTGACTTGGCTTTTTTCAAGTCTTGGTAAAATGAGGACATTCAGTAGTTAAAGAAGTCTCATTGCATAGGAATAGGAGTAGTCAGTACTAAGTAGCAATTTGGGGTTGAATTATAAATTTGGGTAATACTACAAGCACTCATGCGGAACTTTGGGCAAGTCCAACAAGGTTTAACTTCAGCATGGAATATGGGATATAAACAAATTATCCTAGAAATTGAATGGTGATTAAAATGCTAACGACTAATATGGAATGTATGTCATTGGTGTCTACTCTTGTTTTTTACTGCGGGGATTTGCTGATGCGCAAATGGCGGGTAATTCCGCAACACATCTATCGTGAAGCTAACTTTAGCGCGGACTTTCTGGCGAACAAATGAAGAAATCAAAGTGAAAGTCTGACTACTTATGAGACATGTCCATCTTTTTTGTACCAATATGTAATTTGGGATATGAGATATATGAGCTAGACTAGTTTCTTTACCCCAAATTGTACCTTAACGCAAATGGTTTCGTGTTTATGTACCAGTATGATGGAACATTTATTATCTAGTTAATATATTTCCGTTTTTCATAAAAAAGAAAAAATTTGTTTCATGTTTATGTATCAATCTTTTCTTTGGGATTCAGGAGTATAGCCACTACTAGGCAAATATCCTCTACCCAATCTGTATCTATGGCTTAATGGCTTTTGTTTGATGAAACATTTTAGTTCTTATAATATAATATCCTTTTATATCAAAAAAAAAAAAAAATCATCTTTATCACAAGCAAATAGTTGTGCGGATGGACTAGCAAGGAGAAAAGGCTTTTCTCCCTAGTCAGAGGGTCATAAGGAGATCTTCCTTTTGTGATACTCAATTTTTAATAAGCCAAGAACAAGCCAGCTTTTTTTTTTTGATCATTAAGAACAAGCCAGCTTTGAACCTTTTGTTTGTCGTTATAGTATAAGAACTAAGAAGTAGGAGTAGGATAGAACATATCACCATCTGCTCATCTAATCTGTTTTTTTTTTTTTTTTTTGGTTCATAAGATAGCTTGCCATGTGCTTGAAATTTTGCAAGCATCAAATCGGGAACAGAACAACATAACATGTGAAGCGAGCCCCACAATAGGCTATATTAGAAGTATCCTTAATTTTAATTACCTTGACTGACAAGACAGGCAACTACATACCATTTAAGTCATTCTCCTCAATTAGAGAAACTTAAATTCATTCCTTTTCAAAATTCATTTTAGATACAAGTACAAGACCAAAGCTTCTTCTTATTAGACTAACTGTCTGGGTGGACAGGGAAGGTGAGCAATTGATCATGTCTAGCCCAAATTCTAGCTCACGTGAAAATTTCATTTGCATCTAGTCTAAGTCTATTACAAAATCGTTCTAAGCTCATATGAAATGATAGTTATGTAAGAAAACTTCTTATAATAACATTCGTAAAAAATTCAAAAAGTACGTGACAGCGTTTGAAAATATTTAGGAGATTCATCTTGGCTGAAAAGAGATCTC
The DNA here is from genome assembly GCA_907173295.1 of Fagus sylvatica. Classification (NCBI taxonomy): domain Eukaryota; kingdom Viridiplantae; phylum Streptophyta; class Magnoliopsida; order Fagales; family Fagaceae; genus Fagus; species Fagus sylvatica. The sequence goes on along the minus strand of OU015769.1, from coordinate 20,554,225 downwards.
GGGTAGTAAGTTGCATCTAGAATGAATGATAGGTTGTTTAATACGGCAAAATAGTCCTCCACAAAAGACCAATTCGGCATTCACAACCTATAACATATGAGACGAAGAGGGTGATAAGGGCACTTACTTAAAGCACACCATAACTACACACCATCTAATCCCAAGAGGATGGCATAGAAGTAAGACAAACCGTAATATGCACCCAATGTTGTCGAGTCTCACATTGCCGAGGTGCTCCTAGGATGTGCACTTTATAAGTCATGGACAATCCTCCACTTACAAGAGCTCTTTCAAGTAAAGTTAAGCCCATTTGTCTTTCTTCTTCTCTTTTGAGTGGAGTTAAGTTAGACCCATTTGTGTTAACAACTCTCAATTATACTACGAAGAATTAATAGGCCATCTGCGCACCAGTGTAATGCATGGACCCCTAGCAAAAATTGACCCACCCATGTATTATCCACCCAAACTCACCTATTTAATAGATGAACTTATTTGGGTAATCTATTGGGTACCCAATAAATTGCCCATTAGGTAAATCTTTTAAAAGTTTTAAGGATATTTTAGTAAATTTCAAGATTTTAGGAGTATTTGAGTCATTTATGATATTTTGATTATAGGGTTAATTACTGTTTTGGTCCTCAATCTATGGTTTTTGTGGCAAATTGGTCCTTAATTTTTCAACTGTGTCAAATTGGTCCTCAACCTTTTAACCTTGTGTCAAAATGGTCATTATCGTTAAGTGATGAAAAAGAAATGCTGACGTAACTAACAATTTATTTTAATATATGATTTCTTTTTCAAAAAAAAAAAAAAAAAAAAAAAAACTTTTGAGGTAAAATCATTACATTTCCTGATCTCTAATTAAAAGCTAACACAATTTCAGCAATATAACCATTTTCTTTACAGGCCCTTCTTTGTCATCAACACTATTTACATAAAGAGAGCACTTGCAACCTGCAATTTTCCACATTTATATGAATGATCTTACCACTCTCACTTTCTCAGTAAAGTTGAAAAGTTCTCCAAATCCTGCAATATAGATCACTTGCATTGATACCAATAGTGGCATATACAAGATGCTGTCCACCTCAAGTAACCAAATTCTGTCCCTCCAAAGGGGGTGGGAATCACAACCCAATGGCTCCCACCCATTACGATAAGGTATTGACGAATTTCCTGGCAACACTTGGAAGCTGAAGTCATTTGAATTAAGGAAAAAACTCCTTCTTAACTCTTCCAACCCAGTCCCTTTAGATCACTTTGTTTCAGTTCAATGTGCTTCCCTATCCTGAAAATACCAAGACAATGAGCCAAAGAACTAAAATTGTTTAGCTTACTAACCGGAAATTAAAGTGTGATAGATATGAGAATAGCACTTGCATACTCATGTAAGTCATAGCAGCACTGACTTGTCCAATATCAAGGGTATCAACTAAGATAAAATGAGAAATGCTATCGCACAGGTATGTACGACATTGACTTAGATATGTATGAGACACTGAGCTTAGACATAATTATTGGTGGTAATCACACCCCGTAAATTTTGACCCACGACTCACCCTCCACCTATTTTTATAGAAGAAAGAAGTGCCATTTGAGCTAGATCTCATTGGCCCTAACTACCCAACCTGCTACATTTTTTTTTTGTTGGCAAAATTGAATAATTTGACACTCTGAAGTTTTTTTTTTTTAACTTTATTTTATTTTTTATTTTTTGATAAGTAGCTCAGAATTAAGTTTGGGGGAAAAACAGCACACAACCAAAAAAAGGAGAGAAGAGAGAAGCACTGCCAAGAAATGATTTTAAAGAAAGTTATTATTTTGAGCAATTACCCAAGATCTGATGGAAGTCTGAAACCGCCAATTCTTACACGCTTTAACGAATGAATCTGCAACAAGAAGAAACAGAGGCAGTAAAGGTAAACACACCAGAAATATAAATCAGTAAGTATTAAGGAGCCAGTGATACACTCTGTGAAAGACCAAATGTTGCTACAAGCATAATGAACCATGTTAAACAGAATCTTCTGAATAGTACCAATAATGCATATGCCTACATACATATGTACAATGAAAGAACAAATTTGCCACAAAAGCATTAAAAATTTCAGAGTCTTTTCCCCTATGTTATCTATATATTTGATGAAATAACAACTCTAATTTACCAGAGTATGTGTGTGACTGTGTGTATTGGACAGATAAGTTACACTCACCCCCTGGGACTTGAACCCATGACCTTATCCTCTATCCCAGTATAAAGGAAGGAGGAAGTGCTATTTGAGTTAGTGTCACTAGTCTCAACAATGAATCGATATTTAGAAAATTACTATGGTCCCCTTTACATGCCAACGAACAAATATATCATCAGTTGAAAGTAAACATATCAGTACAAGTGTACAACTAAGACTCTAAGAGGAGGGAAAGTTAAAGCAACTAGTCTTTGTTATCCGAAGGCAAACAAGGCAACAGGGGAGGTTTTAAGCAACTTGCTGGTTTCGAGATGGGTTTCCTTTCGTGTGTGTCCACTTGTTTTCATATTCTGGTTCCTATTCTAGGAAGTTCAGATTGTCATTGCCAAAGGTTGCTCTCTTTCCTGTGCTTCGAGCTCTTGAAGTCATGTTTCAGGCTCACTAGTAGAGATCTGAAAATAGGGCCATCTCAGCATAGCCTCAAACTCCATTTCTATTCTACTGACAGTTCATTGTATCAAAATATAGAGTGTGAGGCCATTAATTGTGGAAAGTGAAAATATTCTCATCAATTAATGAAAGCTAACCTCAAGTCCAGCACTTTTCACAAGTTCTCGAACTTCATGTTTCCTCCCATCATGAACCTGCAGGGTTCCAAATGGATGAATAAAAATTAACCACTAGCAGAAATGCAGTGGAACCTACCTGATAAAGGGCAACAACTGTATTGGATAAGACTTAGAAGACTGGAATAGGTAACAAGTACCACGATGCGAAGACGAGGTCTTGGTATATCTGGTTGTCGTGGTAGTAACTCCACAGAATCTGGGATGCAATGGACACCCTCAATGACTGTTCCCTCACTGATAGATATTAAGTGCCGCTTATTAACAACGCCATCTATGACAGCAATATATCTGGCAATCACAAAATGTTACGTCGTATGTCATCAGAATTCGCAGGAATGAAAGTTCCTTATTTATCTCCGACACTAAAGTTCTGACTTGGGAGTCAGGAGGCAATAAATAAATAAGATTAGCATTAAAGTTAATAAAATGGTAAGCAACTAAACATTTGCAGTTGTTGCCATGCAATTTCAACACTACAAAATTATATCCAATAAACTTTGAAGAGCATACCAATATCAAATCAATTTCCTGTGAAATTGTACAAAAGTGTGGCTTCACTTAACTTTACATAATAATTCTGGATTATAAGTGTTTTTTTCAGTAGAACATTTGTTCCCAATAACTAAAAAATAAAGGAATGTATGAGCAGTTGAACACTCACTCCTTTGATAAGTTAGCTGAAGGATGTGAAAGTCCTTGAGCAAAATCTCCTGAAAAACAAACAGCATTGGACACTGTTGTAAATGAACTCATCCAAGTTTCAATCTATACTTAAAGAACTCCAACGAAATAATCATCTCAAAGGCACACCAGATTGCATGCATTGCAGTTACATACCATCGTTAGTCACAATAATTAAACCGGTAGTGGCAACATCAAGGCGCCCTACAGTGAATAACCGTGGTTTGGTAGCTCCTGAATTTCTTTTATCCTGGAAATGCAAACAATTATATGACAAATTAGCTCCAAATATATATATATATATATATTTTTTAACAAAAGTTTTGCCACCCTTACATACCCATCTCTTCAAATAGTCATCAAATAGACACAACACGGATTTATTCTCTTTGTCCCCAGATGAGCAAATGTACCTGTCCCGACATAACTACATTAATTCACACATACACATAAAGAGCTCAAACCATAAAATGACCAGAAAGATAACACACCCTTTTGGTTTGTTCAATGCAAGATAAATCTTGGGAGGCTGCTTCTTAGGAAGACGGTTCCCATTAACATAAATAATATCCTTTGCAGGATCAACACGCGTCTGCAAATAGCAACACACACACTAATTTATATCTATTTATGAACACAAATGTGTCACTCATTGGTTCCAGCTAACCTGAGGAGTATTGCATACGGAACCATTGACAGTAACCTTGCCTCCAAATATAAGCTCTTCGCTACTCCGCCTCGACGCCACTGAGATAAATAAATTGAATAACTATGACAAATAAAACAATAAAAAATAAATACTAGTTGAGAGTGAAATGTTACCTCCAGCTGAAGCGAGAACCTTACTTAGGCGCTGTGGGGGGTCCTTGAAATTTTCGTTATAGAATCTCCGGGCGGCCTTGGAATAATTGGATTTGGGAACCTTCTCGACGCTCTTGCTTTTATCGCTATTGTTCTTGTTTTTCTTCAACTGTTTGGTGGTGTCGGCATTGGCCATGGAGTGGAGGAGACGCGCGGGAGGGTGCATCTGGAGCTTGAGGTTGCCATCCTCGCCCCGGACTATCCATGGGATGATGAGCTGGTCTCCGGAGTCGGTAAACGGGTCGGGTTCGGAGGATTTGGGTTTGGGCTTTGGGGGTGCGAAGGAGATGTTGAATTGTTGTGAGGGAAGTGAAGAGGTTATGATGCGAGGGAGTGTACGGAAGGGTCTGAGGGTGAGAGAGGGTTTGGACTTGGAGAGGAGTGAGGATGAGAGGTGGTGGAAGGAGGAGAGTGATGATGCTACTGTTGCTGCCATTCTTTTGTTTTTTTTCTCAAGATATTGGTTGGGGTTTAGCTGAGGCGTTTGCGTTTGCGTTTGCGTTTACGACATTTGGAGGGGATTTCTAATTCCGACTTCCTCTAACTACACGTCGTTCTTCTGGTGAGATTAAACTACAAGTCGTTCCTTCAACGCCATAACAAGACTCCTTGCAAAAATCCCCTCCCCTTCTTTGGTGGAAGGAAACAAGATATAAATAATTTGTAGTTCCTTTTTATTATGTGTATTTTTTTATTCCTTAAACATTATTATTCAAGAGATTATTTTATTTTATTTAATGTTGTTAAGACGGAAGAAGGAGCGACAGGGTTGCCTGCCCTGGGGTAAGCCCAGCAAGCCCTTGGACTTGGGCAACCCCCCAGGGAGGGCACCCAATGAAAAAATAGTGATATGTTAGTAAATGAGTGTTAATTTTGTTATGGTTTGTAGCATGATATATATATATATATATATATATATATATATATTTATATTATATATATATATATGTGTGTGTTTTGTTATTAACACTAAGGAATTTTTTATTTAAAAAACTATTAGACATATAGTAACCTTAATTTTGCATAAAATAAATAAATTAAAATAAAATTAAAATTATTTAGACTTTTATGTTTTTTTTAATATTTAATAATAAGTAAACAACCAAAATTAGAACGGGTTTGGACAACCCAAACCTCACGGCCAATCTTGGCGACATGGATGGTAAAAATGTTCTATCCCACTTGACTTGTCCTTGCTCCTTGTGTTCCGTCATGTACAAGTTTTCCGTCCCGAAGAGGACAGATACGAAGCACCTATAATCCGCACCTTGTCCTGTCTCAATCCCTAACCCTCTCAAATGTGGTTCATAATACTGATAGTAGACAGTACACAAATTTGTTGTGTAATCATGTTGGAATAAGTAACAAATTTTCCTCTATGTAGTGTGGGCCCAAAATGGAATTAAATAATTTACATGTTTATTAAAAAAATTATATAATTTTCCTACAAACCAATTTGAAAAAATAGTTTTATTTTTTATCATATGACTTATTCAATAATCATGTGAACAAGTCATTTTAGTTAAAATGATGGCCATTTTAATCGTCATGTTCAGGTTGTATGAGGGTTTATCAAAAAGAAATAAAAAAAATGTAAAGGTTGTAGGAGAATTACAAGAAAGGACGGTAACTACTAGTTATTTATCAATTCCAATCAACGGAAACCATAAACATCCATTACCAATTTAAAGGCACATCTTGCACAAGGCTGAAACATATGGGAACAACCAATTTTGAGAAAAATAACATCATTTTAGCAGATTGTGAGGCAAATTTCGGAGAGTCAAGTTCCTTTTAAAATATGCGCATGCACTGAACAAAAGGATGACATTTACGAGGGTTCTACCCATCTGTCTTATGAACGTCTTAACTTCACAATAGGGGATAAAAGAGCCATCCAAACTACCTCGCACAAGAATATGGTTAGAAAAATTTTGGTGAACAATTTGAAGTGCAAAAATGAGCTCCTCAAAAATCCAAGCTCATTTGAGTTTTTATTGATCCTGAAACACAATGAAGAATGACTTGTAATTATTCAGCACTGAAACAATTGATGAAATTAACAAATAAAAAAGCATTGATACATACTATGTGTGTTTTCCATCATGGAATTGAGCATTCTTTGATGACTTGAAAGTCTCCAAAAATTCTTTACCCTTCTCAAACTCTTGTTTCTGTCTCGACTTGTCCCAATTGTGCTCAGTAGCCAATATCTCAATTACGCGTGGCAACGCCCGGCCTGCTGCATCAGTGTCGAGGAAAGCAAGCCTAGATCTCCTAGCAATGAAATCAACAGCAGATTCACAGTATTCATTCCGAGCACAGTATGCAACCTCTGCCTCTAGGAAAGGATATCCATGGGCAAGTCTCTTCCCCAGACTTTCATTCTATTGACCAAAAGAGGAAAAAGAAGGATTACAAATGTTAACTGCCAAAAACAACATCAATAGGGTTCACAGAAATAGTGTCCACCACTAACAAAGTGTGATCGTGTACTACATAGCATAGCTGAATTGAAATCTTGAGGCACTACAAGTTTGTTTTACATAGAAAGAGCTACAAGACATAAAAGATAAAACTAAACCAAATACATAATGAGGCCCATGTCAGTCCCTGAATTGAATGAGCCCTTTTTCTCTAATAATACTACTTTAGGATTTCTAGCATGTCTATTAAATTTGATTTTAGTATCTGTTCTTTTAATGCCAATAACACTTAGGGAATTGCAAGATTGCAATATATGAAATCATACGAATTTCCCTGGATTACTAATGTAATGTCTCCAGATGACACTGTAACACCATGTACCTTAAAGTGCAATCTCAAATATAATTTCATGAATCAACCAACCAAAAAATCTGAAGCCCATGTGACTCACAGCCCAATGGACAGGATTTAATTTTGATGGATCACCAACATTCCCCAAAACTAACCACTAAACAAAATCCACAAGCTGAAATTAAGAAGAAAACAAATCCAATTAACACCTGGTGTGAATAATGTGCTGCTGTATCATTCACAAGCAGAAGTTTTAAACTTTCAAGCATTACAATTATATACGAAACATAACATGCCAATATATATTCTATTGTGGCATATGCATATTCTATCACAAAGCAATGTCAAACGCCATTTGTCTATAAAACAAACAAACAAACTACACAGACTAAGGAAAAACTACATTATGAAATTTAAAATCAGCTTTTTAAGCAGTTCCTTTCAAAAAAAAAAAACCCAACCACCACAGAGTGAACTACAAAGTTTTCAGAATGCGCATTGCTTTATCTGAAGTTGAGCATCACTATATCAGAACTCAAACAGTTGTCAAGCAAAACCTTAAGGGGATTGCAAAATTAGCTCTGAAGGTTATTAAGAGCAGTTAGATCGCATTCAACCCTCTTTCTTTAGTTCCAAATGCATTTGAGCATAAATAGTATACTGCAATATGTGCCAGTAGTACAACTGCATGACAACTATTAGAAGTTTAGCTTCATTGTGAAGCATAAATTTTCTTTATTGGTAAGTAATACTTGCACCCAATGCGTTTTGAACTCATGACCTCATTCTCCACCCATTCTTATGGGAGAAGGAAGTGCATTTTGAACTAGAACTCATTGACTTATTGTGAAGCAAATATAAAAAGAAGATACAAAAGACCTCCTTAAGTGATAAAGCTACAAAATGAAGATTAGAGCAAGACAAGCCAACCTGAGCTATGGCAGCCACTCGGTCAGCCAAAGTTCCATATGCACGAGACAGATGCTTTGCTGTAGCAGTGTCCATTACACCAGGAACAACTTTACCACTATAAGTCTTCTTCATGCGGATATATTGTTGGGCAAGAACTGTAAAAGATGCAGGATCCCATCCATCTCCACCAATAAGGCGCAACTTGTGAGTTACGCATTTACTGGTTGGGTTCAGCGTTCCAGACTTTATAGCTGCATTAACTGCATCTTCTGCCATGCTGGGTGTGCTAATAGTAAGTACAATGTGCAGGGAGAGGGGGGGGGGGGGGGTGAGCACACAGGCATTGACTTAAAAGGCCTAGATCACTTTGATTTACTTCAAAATTAAGTTCATTGAGATTATTTCTAATAAATTACTATATCACAAGGACAATTACAACATTACATACAGCAAACTTATTGTGTGTGTGTGTGTGTGTGTGTGTGTGTATAAGACATCAAAGAGAAATCACTTTGAATGAGTTCAGTCTTGCTTGCCAGTGTGACACCCTCCAAAAAATTATTAATAAGATATTTCAGCTCAACTATACCAAATATTACCTACGGTAAGTAGTCCACTTCCCACCCGTAATGGTGACCAAACCAGGATAATCTTCACATACAACATGATCTCTGGAGATATTCTCAGTGTTTTTTGCAGATGGGTCTGTTGCCAATGGGCGTATACCACTCCATGCAGAAAGAACATCTGTTCGCCTTACCTACACTTACACAGCATTAATTTGTCACCACAAGTAATAGGAAAAAGAAAGGAACCTAGAGGGAGTCATTAGCACTAATTAAGGATAAAACTTAGGTACAGTTCCTTAGGTTAGATACATTAGGTTCCCTAATTGAATTCAAATACATAACTGCATTGAATTTAAATATTCTTGGAAAAGATATCACTGTTTGTGTTTCATTACTTAATGCAACCATGTGTTCGAATTCAATTGGGGAACCTAATATATCTAACCTAAGAAACTGTACCTAAGTTTTACCCTTCCTTTAATGGCTTGTAGATTTCGTCATTGAAACATCAACATGGAGTCATGGACCTTCAGTAGACAGAGAAGTCCTTATGAACGAGGAGTTTACACCAAAACACTAATAGTAAACAGATGTCTGAAATTTCAGATATCTCTTAACATGTAAAAAGAGTAAAATTTGAGTGTAATTGTGTTAGCAATATACTTGAAACACTATAAGCCCATCAACTTAAACAATCATATTAGGAGCACAACCTAACACACTTAACGTCACTTAAGTCCACTGAGAAAATTTTAGTAATATGGATAGGAGCTGTTCAAACAATGAACTTCACAAGTTAAAAAAAAAAAAAAAAAATCTAATTAAAAATGTATGTGCTAGGTAAGAAAAGTGCAGGACATAGACACAAAACGATGATGATGATGGAAATAGAAACATACCTTAACATTAAGGTAATCGCTTATGGCATCCAGTATAAATTGAATCTCATCCTCATGTGGTTCTGGAAGCAACGTAATGCTAGTGTTGGAATCTGTAGTTCCAGCTACTGTTCGTCCCAACCATGGCAGCATGAAAACAACACGTCCATCCTTGGTTTTAGGAACAATTAAACCCATTCCTTCAGGTGAATAATAATCAGGTAGAACGACATGTACACCACTGCTAGGACAGATCATAGACCGCGCATCTTTATCCGCCAATTTCCTCACGGAGTCACAAAATGGCCCAGCAGCATTGACAATTACTCTTGCATATGTATCAAACTCTTTGCCTGGTGCACTTTAAAATGCAGTAAGGAAGAAAACAATTAAAGTAACCAAATTTAGTTACTCTAGATACAAGACAACTTAGTGTGCATCACTAACAATATATACTAAAGGCCTGCAGCAAAAAACTGATGGATGCATGCATGCATGGGCTTGTGCACACATTGACTTGCATGTGTAGGTGCGTAGAGCAAAGAAGAGAGAGGGAAACAACATGAAAAACAACTGCTTTTGGTAGGAGAGAACAATAAAATATGAGCAAACAAGAAACTACAATGAAGTCAAAGCTGACTTTTCCCATCCCAAGGCCAAGAGTTAATTTTCAATTTTACCCCTTTGTTATTCTGGGGGCTAAATTGGTGTATTTCATACAGATTAAAAGAACAAGAAACTACCATGTGAGAACAGAGAATAATACCAAGATAATTAAATAATTGTATAGTTTAGTCATCAAATTGTTCATACAAGTTTTCATGGTAAAGAAAAATTGGGAAAAAAAAAATTAATATCAAGGTGATAAATATCTCCAGAGTGTTGAAAGGAAGTGCTTCTTGTACCTGATAAATTATCTCGGATTCGTGCACCAATTATCCGCTTGCCAGCTTCATCCTTCAGAAATGATACAACTTCTGCATGGTTAAGCACAGCTGCACCAGCTATTGCAGCAGTGCATGCCAATCCAACATTTACTCGTGAGTCATTCATCTGGCCATCATAATAAACCACTGTGCCCTTCAGGTTTCTATCTTTACCCTTCCTTGCAAGTGTGGGGAAGAGCTCACTGGACTCTTGTGCAGAATAATATCTGGACAAATGTAAGAGGCGTGCTCCTGCGACCAAATCGTACATTTTCAAGCCCGCCCAGTAGTATATTACCTCAAACCAGTCAAAACATGGCGTCATACATGGCAAAGCATGGCATAGGTGTGGTGCATTGTCAATAACCTGTTTACGCTCCTCAAGCGCATGGAATACCAGCTTCAATTGCCCATAGTCAAGATTAAACACAGCTTTCTCCAAGTAACGAACTCCTAAAAGTTATATAAACAAATCATTACCTCCAAGCTAAAAGAAAACCATATGTGACAAATTTACAAGCAAAAAAACAAACAAATATTTTTGGGTAAATTACAGCAACCTCTCTTGAGGTTTTGTGAAATAAAAGTGTCCCCCTCCTATTTTAGAAAATGACTCTCAATCCCCTCACCTTTGTTAAAAAATGACACTTCGCTCCCTCACTTTGTTAGAAAATGACACTCCGCCCCCTCATTTCTAAAAAGTGACGGGCAGAGTGTCATTTTCTAAAATAGAAGGGGCATTGTCATTTTGCAAAAGCTCAAGAAATGTTGCTGTAATTTGTCCCATATTTTTAAAACATCCAGGGCTAATTATAACAACATAATCCACATCCTACAACCGTTCATAGTAAAACATTTATTTCTTTTACCCTAATGAAAATAAAATATTAGTGAAAAAAAAAAAATCACGGAAAATTTTCCAATGCCTACTTGTAAAAGCAAACATACCCTCTAAAGACAACCACCAGTAGCTGATAAATAAATTGATACCAGTAAAACCAACCAGACAAAAGAATTACTTTTTTAAATAAAATAAATAAGTAAAAATCAACTTCTTTGCAATAAATTCAAACTCATTAAGAAAATCAGAAACACAATGATTCTAACCCATATATGATCAACCTGATTAACCAAACTTTCTATTCAATTATAAAAAAAATAAATAAATAAATTGTAAACATACAGATTCAATTGCAAAGAGACGAAATTTCCAATCATGATAACAATTTTATACAACAAAAAAAAAAAATTCAATATTAAACACTGAAGAAAACAATTCAAAAACAGAGTAAATTTTACAACTTCAAACACTCCAAATCAGTAGCACCGCAAAAGCCTAAATCAAACACTAATAATTCAATTACACGTATACGTGTACAAAATGAATGTACAGATACGTACCTCCGTGAATGAGCTTGGTGGACCTCGAGGACGTGCCGGAAGAGAAATCCTCACGCTCGACAAGCCCGACGCGGAGGCCACGCGTGACAGCGTCGAGGGCGACGCCGGAGCCAGTGGCGCCACCGCCGATTACGAGGACGTCAAGCGGATTAGCCGAGTTGGCACCGATCAGCGCCGAGGACTGAACCGCTCTGGACGGAACGACGGTATTGGGGTCGTTGATCCTCTGCCGAATTGCCTCGAGATTAGGACCTCCGCTGCCGCGGTCGTTGGAAGAGAACGCTGGCTGGTAGAGAACAATTGCGCCTCCGGTTGCGGCGGCGAACACGGCGGCGCCTATGCGCCGGCTCATTCGAGCTGTTGAGGCCATACGGTGCATTCAGTGCAAGCGATAGAGAATGAGAGTGAGAGAGAGAGAGCTGTGGTGATGTGGATTGGGGATTTGATTCGGTTATATAAACTTGGAAGTTAGGAAAAGAGTTGCGTTGGGAATCGGTCAAGAGGATTTTCCCGGTTGTTTATTGAAACGACACGGGTGTTGATGATAGAGCAACAAATATAACCCTAAATGACTAATACAACCCTCACTTGGATGTACCTTTTCCCGCTGAATTAAGTCAGGCAAAGAATCAAGCAATAAATACCGGAGGCGGAGGCACAAAAATTAGGTGTGGGAGAATAAGTTATATAATTTAATTGTTTTCAGAATAATATAACATTTGGGGTTTTTTATGTTGTATTAATTAATGTAATATTGAATTTAATTGAAAAAATCAAGGTACAATAATACTTAATGAATTTTACTTGTAATTTATAAGAGAAAATAAAATAGAGGTGAACTATATGTATACATGTATATACTACTAATTTTGTAATGATTGAAAAAATTAGTAAAGATTGAAAGAGAAGATTAAGATTTCAAATCGTTAAAGCATATCCAACTTTTCTTAATGATTATATTATCTTCTTTCCCAATAAGCTCTTTTATTGCAATGATATGCAACAAAGTGAAATAGTGATGGGATTTTCCAACTTAAATAAGCCCAAAAAATAATGCTTTATTTAGTTTCTTTCCATAAATCCTATACATATTTTTATGTGTCTTTCAATAGTTGAAATATGAATGGAAATTTAAAAAATTAAAAAATCATTTATCGCTAGCCTTATGCACGCGCAATACCTATATACAAGTGTAAGTTGTAATATGAGTGAGTGATCTTACTTTGTAAATCAAATAGTAAAGAGAAAAAGTTATAAAAAATAAATAAATAAATAATAAAAGACTTTAGTGGCTCGTAGCAACAGTATGATCGAAAAATCGAGTCGACAGATTGGCACTTAGCCAAGCTCGCTTGAGCGATAGTCGAGAGGAAAATGAATGGATATGAGGTCATGCGGATGCTTGCCTAATATCTGCTTAAGCGAGATCATAAGTATCGCTCGAGTGAGAGAGTTACAGGAAATGCATAATCTATATTATTTTGCATAAAAAAAAAAAAAATTAAACTTCTTCTTTTTCTCTAACAACCAAAGCCCATACCATATTTTATCTATTTTCATAAAAAAAAAAAAAAAAAAAAAAAAATGTATATAAAAATAAAAATAAAAAGAAAAACGATAAACACTTTTTTTTTTTTTTTTTTTAACAAAAACTAAACCAAAACTCACTATGTTGTGTCAAATACAGGTTTTTTTTTTTTGATGAATTTGTCAAATACAGGTTTAGACCTTAGAGTCATTAGCCTTTGCATTTACAAGGCCCAACCATGGTATTTACGCAAATATCAAATTTGTGATTTTACATCAAGGGGGCATTATGGACAATTCCCTATGCATTTAATCAACTACATAGAAGATTTTTGGGTAATATTAATGACACACGTCACACACCAATTTTCATAATTTTTTTACAACCCCAATCATTTACGTCACAGCAAAAAAAGATTTCTAGGAAAATTTTCGATTTTTTTTTTTTTTTTTTTTTTTTTCTGAAAGACTTATTGGTAATTTTCTTCAGTTTTGACTTTTGAGATCTGAAGAGCAAGTGGGCCTACGGTCCACCGCCCGCGTCTCAACGAGCGCACAAAGCTGCATGGCTCGTGAATCACCACTCAACTATTTATTACGTTGTGTACCAACAACCAACCTGAGTTCGTAACCATCTACCAAAAAAAAAACTGGAGTTCGTAACGTTCCTAGGAAGTCATGCCGTGAAATCTGGACTTATGCTTCTGTAATCAAAGTTACTGTTTGGAAGGGTAGAATTTTATTCGGAAAATATAATTAGAGGAACTGACGTCACTTGTTCGGGTTATAACCGAACAGACTAATATTGTACAGGTTGTTCGGTTTCGTTTTTACCTATCGTGGAAAATCTGAATTAATGACAAGACACGTAGGATTATCCCATAGTATCGCAATTAATGCTAATAAAATATCAAGTTAGGATCATGAGTATTAAATGTAAACGAAATATCAGATTAGTGTCAGGATCATTACAAATTAAATGGGGGATAAACGAGGCAAATGAGCTGTAAGTGAGAGGCATTAATGGCATTCAGAAAAAGAAGGAAGAGGAAGATAAGGGAAAGAAGGGAAAATATCTTTAAAAATAAAAAGGATATAAGTAAAGAAAATAACAATGTAAAAAGGGTTCCTCGAATTACAATAAAAAATTTAGAGAGAAATACACTGAGTTATATTTTCTTATCGTTAAGAGTTTTCTTGATTATGTGATTACTAACAAAATCATCGGAGAGTAATAGGTTGACTCCCACTAGGTTGACCAAGACCATCTGAGAATTTCTGTCATTGTTTATTACCCAGGATTGAAGCACCTTAAGTTGTTCGGATATCTTCATATCTTGTTCGGATAAGTTCGGATTCATCCTATGGAGTAAGTTTCATCAGTATTGACCAGTCTTTCCTTTATTGATTACAAAAATCCCACTTACACTGTTGCAATGACTTTTCTCATTTGCAAGATGCAATTCTAGTCAAAGAGAAAGTTTCGTACATAAACCCAAAACCAATAGTCCATTGTTGTGATTTGTGAATCAAGCCTTACCTTATAATTTTGACCATTTAGGTTATTTTGGAGTAACGGAATCATATTTTGTTCTATCCATATGAAGACTAAACAGTTGACTTTATAATTTGAGGTATATTGTGTGTGAAAATTCTTCTATCAAATCTTTAGAAAAAAATTTATCCTTATTTATCCACATTCAATCACAACAAAGTAACATTCACATGTATGACGGTGAGAGCATCTTCAACCATCTCTTTACTTTCTCACTCAAATGTGGAGAAAAAAATTACATTTACATTTTACCTAATCACTTCTAACTACCAATATTCCTATCCATTTCTCCATTATATTAAAAACTTAATGGATATAATGTAAATAAACAATATCACAATTGTTCTTTACATTTTATCCATTAAGCTTCTTTTTTTTTTGGATCCTCTCACTCAAAACCCTTTCTCCAAAGATTAGTATATCACATTTTCACTGTTCAACTCCACCCATGCAGCTTGAAGGGAAAATCATTATAATGTTTTTTTATATCCGGTTGAAGGATGTTCTCCCAGATATCGTATATGTACTTCGCAAAGACTATTTTTCATAATAAAGCTTATTCAACTTTCTTCTCAAATAAAATAAAATCCACTCGAGCATCCAACCCCCTTCAACATCCAACCACCACCACAAACTTCGGTCACAACCAAACCCCAACAACAACAAATGGTGACCATGATATCCAAACATCCACATACCCGAATCAAACCCACCATTGCTGCTTGAAGCTAGCCAAATTTGCTTCATTGTTCACGTTTGTCGATGCCACAAGGTTATTGGTGCCGCTTGAAGCTTGCCAGATTTGCTTAAGTGAAAGACTCGATGAGATGAAGATGAAAGAGAAAGGAAAAGGAAAGGACATGAAGGTGAGAGGGACTGAGAGACAGAGAGAGGCTTGCAAATCTATTGGAGTGATGGAGGTGAAAGAGATCAAGAGAGAGTGTAAGATAATTTTTTATTGTGGATAGAGAGCTATAAATGTAAAGAGTCACTCTAGCATTTAAGAGGTTAAGAGATGCTGAAGATAATTTGTTGGAACAACATTTTTTTAGTTTGACTATTTGCAAGGTAGAGAATAGTGGCTTTACATAGGTGGTTGGATATGCTCTAAATGCATCACATTTTCCATTAACAAATAAAATAAAATAAAAAAATACCTCACATTTCTTGGCAACCTTATGTCACTTTTTTTTTTTTCCTCTTATTTGCTACTTAAAAAAAAAAAAAAAAAAAATCGTTATATAGTCAAATTGGATAATAACAACGCAACATTTACACATAACATTAACTACATCACATTTGTTGATAACTTTATGTCACATTCATATGTATTATTGTTTAAATTCCGTATATGGTCAAATTGTATAATAACAAAGCCACGTTTGATTAAATTCCTTGTACAATGACATTGGATCAAGGCATATATATATGTAGATATATTAAGAAAATAGTTTTAAAAACCAAATTAAAAGCTAACAACATCATGTTTTATTTAGTGTTTTTTTTTTTTTTTCTCTTTCTCTCAAGAACAAAAGTAAAAAAATATAAAAATAATGCGATTTTATTTATAAAAACGTTTGATAGTGCATCATTTTTTTGTTTGTTTCTTCTTATCTGAATAAATAAATAAATATATATATATATATATATTTTCAAAATATAAACCAAAACAGGCCCTAAAAGGCTAAAACTGGGCAGTATTTGGGTTGGCAATAAACAGGCCGAAGAACAAGAAGTAGTCCGTTCTGAGAATTTGTAAGCCCAATGAACAGGGTCCAGACCCATTCTAAGCCTTCAACTTCTGCGATCGTCTTCTTGTGCCAGCACAGAAAAGGGAGATTCCCAGCTTGTACAACACAGAGAGACATTTTGCTCCAATGGCTCAGGTTCCGAACCTAGACAATGCTCCTCTCAATCTCACATCCCTCAGGTACTCAAAACCCTAATTTTCCATACCAATCAATTTTTACATTAAAATTCAATTATCGTTTGCTAATTTCTCTGCTTCATTTTCAGGGAACAGTCACAGAAAGAGCTCATAAACATCCTCAAGAATGTGAGTCTCTATATTTATCATTTCTCTGTTTGGTTCCCGAGAAAATAATATAGCCAGAAGTTTGTGGCTGTTTTTAGTTATTAGTGCAATTTATGTTTCCCTGGCTCTCAAATCTCAATCATTTAGAAATATCGGATTTAGCACTTCTAATTCAATTTGTATGGTTTAATTATCATTAGGAACATTTCAGGGTTTAAATCTTGTTGAAATTGATCATGAATATCGATTTATTTATTTATTATCCATGGTTTTAGATTCGAGGGAAAAAGTGCTTAGTAATCGATCCGAAGCTCGGCGGTTCTCTCTCATTGATCATCCAGACTTCGCTTCTTAAGGCATTTTCTCTTCAACTCTACTTACATCTTCAATGGAATTTAGATTTTGAAGAAATTTACACTCAATTACTATAATGTGTAATTGATTTTAGAAGAGAATTCTTGATAATTAGTTTAGATGTTTCCGTTAGCTGCTATTTTTGAGAGATTGTTGCTAATCACAAACAGGAACATGGGGTTGAATTGCGGCATCTTTCAGCTGACCCAATTCAAACTGACTGCACCAAAGTGGTTTACCTTGTCCGTTCTCAGCTCGATTTGATGAGATTCATATGTTCAAATGTTCATAATGATGTATCAAAGGGAATTCAAAGGGAATACTATGTTTATTTTGTCCCTCGCCGTACGGTTGTGTGTGAGAAGGTAAACATTTTTAGCGGTCGATTGTTTTACATAACCCAAGCTATGAGTTTATGCATTTATGTGAGTAGCTTTTGGTTATGCAGATCCTTGAGGAGGAAAAAGTTCATCACTTAATGAGTATAGGGGAGTACCCATTGTATATGGTTCCATTGGATGAGGATGTATTATCATTTGAACTCGACCTTGCTTATAAAGTATGTAAAATTAGCTTTTTATACTTTATGTTGATGGATGTTATTTATTTCTCTTTGGGCTTCTAATGTATCATTTTCACTTTTTCTTTTTTTCTTTTTTTTTTAAATTTTTTTTTTTTCTCTACATGTTAGGGAAGCCAAGTTGATGGTGATACTAGCTCGCTTTGGCATATCGCAAAAGCGCTTCACAAGCTTGAGGTTGTGTGATTTTAGTAATGTAATTTAGTTAATTCATGTAAAGGATGAAGCTTTAAAATAATATTTGACCTATAACGAGATAGTATTTATTTCAAATAAAAAAATCTATTTTGAATACAGGTATTTAATATTTTTAGATATACACTTATTTGTATATCTTTGCATTTACCTGAAAGGTTTGAAATGATTTATGTATTTTAGTTTTCTTTTGGAGTGATACCAAATGTGAGGGCCAAAGGCAAAGCATCAGTGCGTGTTGCAGACATCCTAAACCGCATGCAAGCGGAGGAACCAGTTAACTCACCTGATGTAATTATGCACTACTTCAAGCTCCTTTATATGCAAACTAACTTGAATTTTTTAATTTGTTTCAAATAAAAATAAAATGACACACTTCATCGCCTTCCACTAATGTTTTGTTTGTTACTACAGATGGTTGTGCCAGAGATAAATACAGTCATCCTTTTAGATAGAGAGGTAGTCTTTTCTTTTTTCCCTCTATTTCACTGTACGTTCTCTGACGCGAAGTCATGCTAGTTGTAAATGATATGCAATGATGTATTTTAAACATTGTATATTTTCTTTAACTACCTTATGCTTGGAGTGCAAGCAAATTTGGAAGCCTGGTGGACTTGGAGAGCAAGCCAAGTATGGTTGGTCCTAGAATGAATCCAATACAGCCATTAAAACTGACTAAAGTGAAACATAAGCCAAAAGATTACTACCCACAACTAACTGCAACACATGTCCAAAACAAAATGACCAGAAAATACATTTGACATCAAATTGAAAAACCTATAATTCAAAAGATGACTAAGCCCAACTAACTGCACTACAATCCCAAAACGAAAATGACTAAAAATACCCTTTACATTAAATTAAAAAACCAATACTTTATATACTTAAATTTCCCTTACAGTTTCTTACTAATCTAACTTCATTTTTTTTATATAAGTAAAAATTCATTAAAGAAGAGAGAAAAGGACACTATCCATGTACACAAAACTTGTACAGCAGAAGCGCCAAGATTTCAAAGAAAAAGAACTACGATCAATCAAATCTAACAATGAATCAAGAGAGAACAGCCCTGAAGCATTGCCCCACTCAAACAGCATGTGAAGAAATAAAAGTTTCAGGTCCTGACCTGGTTTTTCACATCCCTTGAAGGTCCTAGCATTCCTTTCTCACCAAAGGCCCCACATGAGACAATGATGAATCATACCCCAAATAGCAGCATTACCCTGCCTAGTAAGCCCACAAGGCGAACACTCCAATAGCTCTACCACACCTCTTGGCATCACCCAAGCGACCCTGAACAAGGAAAAATCCAAATCCCATTACTCTTTCGCAATAGGGCAATGGAGAAGAATGATCAATAGTTTCTCCATCCCTTTTACATATACAACACCAGTCTAACACCACCAGCTGCTGTTTCCGGAGATTATCAGTCGTTAAAACTTTCCCCAATGCCGCCGTTCAGAGGAAGAAAAAAAAATTTTCCTATTAAAAAGAAGTAAATCACGATGGTTACAATATAGATAGATCAGAAAATTTATTTTCCTTAAAATTGTGACATGTGGGTTTGGGCTTTGTAATCTGTTTTAGAGTTGAATCTGTATTGTTATTAAAACTGAACCAATTTCCTAAAATTTTAAACATATTTCCGTAGGCTCTCGTCAAGAATTTCGGATTTAAATGATTATTCCTATTCTTTAATATCACATTTCAAGTTTCTTATTGGAAGAAGAACATAGAGAAATATAGAGAAGTTGATAATCTATAAAGTAATTATCAGTTCTTATGAAGAATTAGCACACATCAAAGATTGATTCACATATAAAAAAGGTTTTAAACTATTTCTCATTTTGAGCTATTATTACAATGCTTAGTTGTAGATTTATGATGTCTATAATATTATAGATCGACGCTGTTGCAGAAAGTTGACTATCCCTCGGCTGCAGGTGGATATGGTTACTCCTATGTTGTCTCAATTAACATACGAGGGGCTACTTGATGAGGTAAGCTGATGCAAGAGGACCATATTTATGCAATGCATTATTGTTACGTGGCATGATATATCATGACACTGGAACGGTGTGATCGATAGGGATAATGATTTATAGTCCTCATGATTGTCCTTTTTACAAGTTCAATTAGCTTGGTGAAAACTTTCTCTCCCCCTGCCCCAATTTCTTGCTCGGAAGGCTGGAGTTAAAAATGCAAATTTTTAAATTAAGAATTTAGCTATGTTTCTAACCATTGTATTTTTCCTTTACGTTATATCCATTCTGGTCAAAATAAAACTACCTGGACTTGGTGATACTACTGAACCTCTAATTGCATGAGCATCAGATAGCTTTATTTTTAATGCTTTCCTGTATAGGATTGAAATGGGATATTTATTGTTTCTTGCTATATGGATTTTGTTATAAGCTCTCTCTAATAGGTTTACTGCAGATTCTGCATGTCAATAATGGTTCTGTGGAGCTTGATTCATCTGTCATGGGTCTCCAACAAGAGGGAAAAAAGATAAAAGTTCCACTTAATTCGAGGTAAATTATTGTCTCTGCTTGATATATTTTGCTGCTCTTTATTCTTTTAAATTATTGTTTCTGGTTATACAAATTTTTTTCTAAGATATGGTTAAATATTACTTTCAATGTGGTAACTAAGCCACTGGGAGCAAAGCCTCAAGTTCTCCATGAATGTATATATGTATGTGTGCATATGTAGTTATGTATAGTGTTGAAATATCATTTCTTTCTAAATGTATCCTACTTATGGATCAAATAATTGTATTAGAACATGATATGCATAATTTACCTGAAAGGCATACAAATGAGGGAACAAAGTGTGCTAAATTTGGCAGATCCTTTGTGGACAGCAACGATTAAACCTTTGGTTTCACGAAGCATCTTAAGAATTCCAAAAATCGAGAGTTTCAAAATGTTTATGCTCTTTCTGTTGTTTCTCTAAATCTTTTATGAAAATATGAAATGCTTTAGTTTCCAAAATGACGTAAAGGATGAAAAAGCTAGTACCTCTGTGCCATATCTGACCGCTAATGGTCATTAAATTTCACCTTGGGGGGGGGGGGGGGGGGGGGGGCTATTATTAATTATTTAATCATTTTTTCTAAAAAATATGATTAAATTCAATTGTAACGGTAAGACTGGCAACAAAGCCTCAAGAATTCTAATGTCGTGTGATGTGTCGATATTTGTAGATTCACTTCCATAGTTCCACTAATCCCTTTTATCCTACGTTGTTGGTTATGATATTACTTCTTGAGTCTTTACACATGCACCTTAGATGCTCCAACATGTTTAATGTTGTTGATATCTTGTATACCATCTGTTAGTTGTAGGTACAGATGGTGAAACATCAGTGTGGTGCCAATGGACTAGGATTTATTTACTTTTTCTATTCTTCTTGAAATATATGTTACGTGCCTATAAAAAAATGTTGATGCAGGAATTGCATGTTGTTCCAAATGCTTTCACTAAATATATCTTTTCCTTCTTGGTTGTTTAGTTCCTTTTCTCTTCTTTATTTCTTATTTATTAGTCTTCTTCCTTCTTGGCATATTGATTAACCACTGATGGTCTAAATTTTAGTGACAAGCTGTTTAAGGAGATACGGGATCTCAACTTCGAAGTTGTTGTCCAGGTTGATCTATTTTAACCAGTTTACGTTACTTGCAATTATAGCTTATACTTTTATTTCCAAATCTCCCTCTCTTGTCAGTTGTCTCAAAAATAGAAAAGAAAAAAAGAAATCATTATTCTTCTTGGAGTTCTATTTTCTTAGTTGCCATCTGCAGTATGATTGCAGATTCTACGTCAGAAAGCAACATCCATGAAGCAGGACTACACAGAGGTGACAACAACTGTAAGTGAATGGTTTAACATCTGAACATTGCTGTCTCTTTTGTGCTTGTGATTGTTGCGAACTTGAATATTTCCATGAAGCTGATGTTAGTGTTAAAACACGTGTCCAATTTCTCTGCTATAAAAGTCACAATTACCTTAGTAAAATATGTAGTAGCTCTAATTGTTACTTACTAGTTTGATTGCAATTGCATGCATGCTTGAATAGTTCAACGCAGAATCAAGTGGGTTAATATGATTATTTACTTATAAAAAAATTATGATGCCCTATCAACTTCAAGTATTATACTACACATACGTTCTCTCCACAAAACACAAACAGTATCTCAAATGCCTCCCTTTCTGGACAGTCAAATAATTTTATAAATGTTTTCTAATGGACTGCTGTATTATGCACAGACACAGACAGTTTCTGAATTAAAGGACTTTGTCAAAAAGCTGAACTCTTTGCCAGAAATGACTGTAAGTATTTTCCTATTTTTAATTTTTCATTTTTGAGATCTATTTGTGCGTTTCCTATTGATTTTAATTTGCTAAATTTTTTTGTTTTAGAGGCACATAAATCTTGCTCAGCATCTGTCGACATTCACATCGAAACCAGCATTTCTTGGGCAACTTGACATGGAACACACAATTGTGGAGGCACAGAGTTATGATATGTAAGCAGAATTTCTACTGTTATCTCCAACTTTTGAAGACCTATGTGTGTTGATTTTATGCTTTTTGTTTTATAATATATGTGAATAGACTCAATGCAAAAGCATGCTTGTTTGCTGTTAATTGGGCGGTAAACGGTTTACTGAATTTCAGGACTAAGGGTTGATGTTCTGCTTAAGGTCATGTAGTTATGATATTAATATCATGTTTGTTTGTTTAACAATCAGCTTTTTGTTACCTATCATGTTCTGTTAAACTTATCAAAAAAAAAAAAACTATCTTCAATAGCATTTTTCTGTTCCAGACATTTTTTTTGACTTTCCAGAAGTGCCAAGTGCTTTCAACCTAAAACCAAATTATTGTTTGTCATCTGTGGAATGCATCAAAAAGCTATCTGGCCACTCCACTAAAAGAAATTTATTTATATTTGTTGGATTGATGAACTGTGCTGGCATCTTATGTGCAGCTCACTTCAAAATTCAATCGAGTATAATTGTAAATGTTTCCCCTTTTTGATTGTTGATAATACCTGTTCTGACCTGTGCTACTTGCATCATATAAAATAACTGAAATGGCATTTTTTTTTGCTCTTTAAGCAGTTGTATTATTTATCTTTCCTTGATTATTTAAAATCTATGCATTTTTGGCATCTTCAAGTTATTTCTCAAGATCAATTCTTTTCAATTTATAATATGTTTTATGGATTCTCAGTCCCCTATCCTAATTTTCAAAAGCATGAAACTAATGCAGATGCTTTGAGTACATTGAAGAATTAATCCATAAGCAGGAGCCTCTTGTCAACGTCCTACGTCTTCTCATCTTATTTTCCATTACAAGTTCTGGGTTGCCCAAAAAGCAATTTGACTATTTGAGGTAAGATTTTATGCGTATTATCATTACTATTAATTCCTCGGGGTTTTCCATATTTTAATTCTGTTGGCTATTGAATTTTATAGCAATTTTTACCTATGTACTTTTATGGATGTTTATTTTTATTTATTTATTTAATTTCAACTCTTGGTCTAGGAGAGAACTACTCCACAGCTATGGATTTGAGCACATGGCGACACTGAATAATTTAGAAAAAGCTGGGTTGCTTAAAAAGCAGGTTTGGTGTCAATTTGCTTTCATAATCTAGCATTTCCTACAGCTGATTTGTATAGTCAATTAGCTATGTTCACTGGATTTTTATCACATTACTGGATTCATGATAACATCATCTGAACCTTGCAGGAGTCAAAAAGCAACTGGCTGACAATTAAACGTGCTCTACAACTTGTGGTTGAAGACACTGATACAGCCAAGTATTTTTCTTTTTGACAATGTGATTTGGTTCTACTTCATAATTGAAAATCTTAAGAGTATGGTCCACATTTACGTGCAGGGTGGTGGTTTCATAGCTTGGATGTCTTATATTCCTCACATTGATTCGTGCCCGTTTAGTGTATATATCCAAATTTCGGAATTGGCTCAACTAGTGAGGCACCTGCATTATTTACCCATCACAGGAGTGGCTCATTTGATAGAATAATATAACCTTATGGTTCATGGTGTGCAAAACCAAACACTATGGGAATGATGCACTGGACAACATCATGGAATTTTTATAAGAATAAGCTACTTTAACAGACAGATGTCTGAAATACTTATTGGGTGGGCAGAAGCAAATTATAATAGAAATATGGGCACGATTATAAGCTCAATATTCACTGTTAAATTTTATATAGGTCCTTTCATGGTAAATTCCACATTCCAGTGCTTATATATAGATGCCTGCGTGATGATGAGTTATGGTTATGTCTGCTCTTTCTTTAGCCAGTTTTACAATTCACATCTATTAGGGTTCTCCTCTCTCTGTTTTGGTTCCCATCTCTTGGTGTCACTGAAACTAATTCTGCAGTTTTTGAAACTACTTGCACCATATTTATGCATTCCAAGCTGTTCCATATTTTACTATGTAACACATGATCCTGAATCTAGCCATATAAAATGTTTTTGGTTTTGTTTTATTTGTCACTGGTGTCTTTCTTACTAACTTTTTATGTATTTCTTATGTAACAGCCCGAATGATATTGCCTATGCATTTTCTGGATATGCTCCTCTTAGTATTCGTCTCATTCAGCATGCTGTTCGGTCTGGATGGTCAGATTGATTCTTTCTATGCTAGATTTCTTACAAGTTTTTGTTGTGAGCATGATATATTATTGCCTTTAATCTGGCAAACAAAGATATATTATTGCCTTTAGCTCATTAGTTCTCTTTAGCCTATATCTTGTAAGAAATCAACTTTTGCCAAAAATAATGAAAACATATTTTGATTTGTCCTGGTCTTATTTTAGGATTTTTGTTAATATTAATAAATTGTCAAAGTAAAAAAGGAACAAGAAAAAGGAAACCCTAAAATGTTATATAAAGTTCAAAACCTAAGCAAGTCCAATGTGACTGGCAACAGCCTCCTGAAGTGGATCAGTGATCCCGCCATGCTTTAATGGTTTATATTAGATCATCACACTTGGTTCTAGGTTCCTGAGAACCATAGAATTTTTTTTTTTTTGATAAGTAGTCGAATTTTTATTAAGAACAAAAGAAACAAAACAGCTCCCTCTAAGGGCATAAAGCATGCACTTAGAAAGGACTAAAACAAAGACTTAAACAATAGAATGAGAAACACTTAGAGAAACAACAAAAGCAGCAAGAGATGTCTCCTTAGTGAGACCCCAAACCCAAGCCCAGTCAAAAAGAAGCCCATAGAATAATTCCACCAGCTTAGGCAAGGATTGCTCTTTATCCTCGAAGGTCCGATTATTCCGCTCTCGCCAGAGACACCACATCAAGCACAGAGGAACCAAGTTCCATATCTCAGAGTTTTGCTTCCCAAAATAATTATACCAGCCAGAAATCAGAGCTGTAATAGACTCAGGGAACACCCAAAAGACCCCAAAAGTCTGAAGAACCGAGCTCCATAAGTCCACAGCAAAAGAACAGTGAACCAATAGATGATTTCCGGTTTCCCCAGCAGCACGACACATACAGCACCACCCAACCATTGTGAATCCACGCCGCATGAGATTATCACACGTAAGTATCTTCCCCCAAGCGGCAGACCACATAAAAAAAGAGACTTGTCTAGGAGCCTTAACCCGCCAAATGGCTCTCCAAGGGAAAGTACTAACCTGCTTTCCCGCAATGGCCTGGTAGAAAGATTTCGAATCAAACACCCCAGACGAATGGAGCTTCCACCTCATCTCATCTGGCTCAACCGTAGAGGGGATTTTCGACTGAATGAACTTGAAAAAAGCAAACACCTCTTCCACCTCCCAATCATTGAAATCCCGAATGAAGGTAACCTGCCAAGCTCGGACCTCCCCAACATTAGAACTTGTCAAACAAGAAGCTAGAGAGGCATTCTGGGAAGACGAACAAGCATAAAGCCTTGGGAACATGTTCTTCAATGTGACATCCCCACACCAATAATCATGCCAAAAACGAATCCTGCTGCCCACCCCAGCCACCAGCTCCACCTGCTGACTAAAAAAATCCCAACCAGTCAAAATGCCTTTCCAGAGGCTGCAACCATGCGTCCCCTTAGGCTTTTTGGAGATCCAACCTCCCCATTCCAGCCCATACTTAGACACTATAACCTTACGCCAAAGGTGAGTATCCTCCTTACCAAAACGCCACATCCATTTGCCCAACAAAGCTTGGTTAATAACTTCAACTCTCCTCACTCCCAAACCCCCTTGAGCTAGAGGAGAACACACAGTTTTCCATGCCACAAGATGATGATGAAAGCCATCCCCCAAACCTCCCCAAAGGAAGTTCCTTTGCAGCCTCTCAATTCTAGCAGCCACATGCTTAGGGATAGTGAAAAGGGATAAATAATAAGTAGGTAGACTCGCAAGAGTACTCTTTAACAAAGTCAATCTCCCTCCTTTGGATAAGTAGAGTTTCTTCCAGCTTGCTAATCGACGCTCAATCTTCTCTAGGATTGGATTCCAAACCGAAGAAGCTTTGAAAGACGCTCCTAAAGGAAGACCAAGATACATCAAAGGTAATACCCCTATACGACAACAAAGAATGTCCGCCAATTGGGAAACATTTGGCACCTCCCCCACAGGAACCAATTCGCTTTTTGCCATATTCACACCTAAACCAGTCACCGCCTCGAAGCATGAGAGCACCATCCTCAGGTGTAAAAGCTGCTCAGGCTCCGCATCACAAAAGACAATGGTGTCATCTGCAAACAAAAGATGAGACACAGATATACCATTACTCGGAGAATTACCAGCCTGAAAGCCTCTAATGAGTCCGTTCTCCTCCGTACGACAAAGCATCCGGCTAAGAACTTCCATGATCAGGAGGAATAGAAGAGGGGAAAGGGGGTCTCCTTGACGAATCCCTCTAGAACTCTCGAAATATCCTGAAGGCGACCCATTAACCATAATGGAGAAACGAACAGTGGAGATACAATACTTAATCCACCGTTGCCATTTACCTCCAAAACCCATCCGCTCCAAAAGATAAATGAGACAGTTCCAATTCACATGGTCGTAGGCCTTCTCAATATCAAGCTTACAAACCACTCCAGGGAGACGACATTTGATCCGGCTGTCCAAACACTCATTGGCAATCAATACAGAATCAAGCGTCTGCCTCCCTCCTACAAATGCATTTTGGGACTCAGAAATAAGACCATCCAACACCTTCCTCAATCGGTTGGCCAAAACTTTAGACAAAATCTTGTAAATACTCCCAATCAAGCTAATGGGCCGGAAGTCCTGGATATTCAAGGCATTCCGCTTCTTAGGAATGAGAGTAACAAAGGTAGCATTTAGAGAAGAAGCAAATGTACCTTGTTCATAAAATTCATCAAAAAAACCCAGGAGGTCCTTCTCAATCACTGACCAGCACTTCTGGAAAAATGCCATAGTAAACCCATCCGGCCCCGGGGATTTGTCCCCTTGCATATCCTGAACAACCTGAAAGATTTCGTCCTTCTCAAACCGACTTTCCAACAGGTTCCGATCAGTCTCTCCAATAACAGCAAAGGGCAAGTCATCAACATCCGGTCTCCAGGCCTCTTTTTCCGTATAAAGGGATTCATAAAATTGCACTGCCATATCCCTAATATCAGAATCCACAGAGTACATGACCTCTCCTACTTCTAGCTTTTCCATGAAATTACGACGCCTATTAGAATTCGCCATTTTATGGAAAAACTTGGTGTTATTATCGCCCTCCTTCAGCCAGAGGACTCTGGATTTTTGCCGCCAAGATGTCTCCTCAAGATGAGCTAACTTATCCAGCTCTAAAAGCATAGCATTAAGTGATAAGATGCCAATTAGGGTCTTAGAGTCAAAGTTCACAGATCATGTGGTGCCTGTATTTCTGGGGTTGTCTTGATTGTCTTCATAATTACCATATGAAGGTTTTTCTGCAAACACTCTTTAAGTGCCACGGTACTTCTCAAATTTACACACACACGCATGTAGCCACTGACATTCCTGTATATTGAGAGCTTTGCTATTTTATTTTGTTGACATTTGAAACATGATGGACACAGCCTCTGCCTTGAAGACTTGTAACAGGCAAGCTTAATATGTTTTCATGTGTGTAGTAACAAAGCAAGGATGCTTCATTTTAAATTTTGCATAATGATTTTATATGTCTGGTTCTGCAAAGAGTGGTCGTTCTGATGAGATCTAAGGCCCCCTTTTTTTTTTTTGGTTGCTAAAAAAGAGATCTAAAGTTGTGTTACCTTTGTATGTGGCATAGTAGCTAGGTCTTTAGGTCTTAGGGGTCTGAGACAAGTTTCTTTACTAGCCAGGTGCCTAACATGTTGATCTCTAGGTCCCATGGCATTGGAACATGGCCTTTTTTGAACCCCCTGAATGACATATTTTGGGGGCCATAGAAACATGTTTTCATAGGATAAAAGTCATACACTGTTGCAACAATGCCTACAATTGTTATGGCCCCAAGGGGTAGCACAATCGGCTAGAGACCACGCCTCATGAAGTGGAGGTCACTAGTTCGAATCTCCCCTTCCCTCTTCCCTTGCGGCCAAAACTTACTAATTAAAAAAAAAATCCTACAGTTGTTCTAACTGATCTTTTTACAATAATGACCACAATTGCTCTTTCTGGTTTTGGATTATGAATTTGTACTTTATAGGCGATTTTTTTGAAAGTAAGATTTGACTCTTCAGGCGTCCTATAGAAGAAATCCTGAAGCTGCTACCAGGACCGCATTCAGAAACAAAAAGGGTAAATTTCTCTTGATTATGTATTTTTTGGATCTCTCTCTTCCATCCTTGCAATTTAGGTTACTCTGTTATGCTGTACTATTTTACAGGGCAGATTCTCAAGCAGTCCATCATTTGACACCTTGCAGGCAGCTAATATAGACAAGTATGTTCAGCTGGTCCAGTGTATAGTATTCTGCTTTATTGACATTCTTGTGTTGGGTCATTTGTCTCTAGTGACAACAAATCTTTTAATTGCAAGAAACCAGTACAGATGAAGGAACATTAGACTTTGCTGATAATATAAGGAGCAGTAAATGCATATTATGATTTTCGGGGCATAAAATTCTTGATGTGTCTGTCATATTCATTGTTTAGATTTTTTTTTTTTTTTTTTTTTTTTTTTTTTTTTTTCTGCTAAATAGTGTTCAAGGAAAGTAACTTATTGAAAACTTTTCAAGGGAACTAACTTTCCATAACTGAAGCAGTTGCTAGCAGTTTTGTACTTATACATATTATTTTCAAATTCTCATATCGTCACTTCTTAATATAATAATGGGAAGGAAGATTTTGATTTTTTCTGCTAAATAGTGTTCAAGGAAAGTAACTTATTGAAAACTTTTCATGGGAAGTAACTTCCATAACTGAAGCAGTTCCCAGCAATTTTTTACTTTACATATTATTTTCAATTTCGAATAACGTCACTTCTTAATATAATAATAGGATGGAGGATGAAGTTATGGGTTCAAAACCCATTGGTGCATGTATTATGTATAACATACCAATAATAAAGAAAAAAGAAGTGCTCTACTTTCCTTTGTTCTGACACTTCTTGACATAATTCAGAGTGGCTGATGGAAGGCGGTCTCTAGTTCTGGTAGTCTTCATTGGAGGCGTAACATTTGCGGAGATTTCTGCTCTTCGATTTCTCAGCGCTCAGGTGTGTCAATTTTGTTGTATATATGGAATCTACTCATCTGGTTTAACAATTTTGGATCATATAATACTGCAATTTTTGAAATTTCTGAAGATCATTACCAGCTATGATATCTGGATTTGACTAGCTGGTGATACTGGTATTTTTGTGCATGATGCTATACTGTAAATGGTCAATCAGAGACTAATTTTGTTACAGACATGACCAGTTTCATGGAATTGTGCATCTTGCTTAGTGTTTCAGACTAATTAACCAGTTACAATGATGTAGATTTTTATCCTCATTTGTAGGTTTCTATAATGTTTGAGAGTAATTTGTTCTTGCAGGAAGGGATGGCATATGATTTGATTGTTGGGACAACCAAAATTGTCAGTGGCCATAGCTTAGCTGAAACATTTGTGGAGAGGTTGGGCTAATGTGAAATTTTTTGTTTGTTTGTTTGTTTTTTTCTTTTTGTAAAGTCTTTCTGGCTATGAGAGTAGAAACTGAAGGTTGTTGGCATGACTTTAAGCCCATGTTGGGCATGTTGAACTGATGATATATTTGTTGGTTTGTTGAGAGTAGAATTTACTGTTTTTTGGCTTCACCTTTTCTGTATTGATTTTGCAAGGTCATATCCCAGCAGCCCTTTGAAGGAATTATTTGGTTTGAATTGAAACAGAGTATTTCCACATTGTTGTGATAATTTTTCTATGCTAGCACCATAAATCTGTTGAGCCGTCTAATGAAAGCGAGGAAGCATGAACTTCAAATGGGAAGAAATATATCACCAATGGTGAGTAATCTAACAGGCAAAGGTTTACCCCATGTGATTTGATTGGAGTTCTACATTTTTCGAGTTTGAATCCTTGGAGGTGTGATGTTGATTCATTTAAGGATGCCTACAAGCAATAGTATTATTATCTTAGTGGGTTGAAGTCGGACATGACTTAATCCACTTGAGGGAGTGTTTACAATTCGCTGTCTAGGTGTCTTAGGCATTGATTTCTCGAGTGAGTAGATAGATGCTTGGTTTTTCCTTAAAAAAAATTATTATTATTATTATTTTACATATAAAATGGATGGATGTTGTTGATAGGGAAAATTATTTTGCCTGTTATGGTTTGGTCCTACCATAATTTAGTTTACAAATTTTTAATTAATGCATTTCACTTCCTAAAGTTTAGATTAAAATGAAATCATTATGGTTTCATCCAAATTAAAATATTTTACATTTTGTGGCTAAACTTTCAATTATGATTTGGTTCTATCAAATTTTTAATTGACTTACAGTTCAAGGTCAAATTAAGGAGGTAAATTGTAATTTTCCCTTATTATTATTTTTCCATATATTCATATGAGTTCTTATTCCACGTACATGTTGAGATGAACATTATGCCTCCTCCTTAAAAGGGAAGAGAACTTAAAATGGGTTACGAAGCTATTGGTTGAAAAAATATAAAAAAAATGACGCTTGCTTAGAGGTGATCATCCTACCAACTTGCAGTAAAAACCGTAACTTTATAACTTTATATTTACCAACCCAAAAAAAAAAAAAAGAACCATAACTTTATGCCAAACTATTCTCATGCTGACTACGAATAAATCCCATTTCTCATTAAGGTAAATTTCCCATTTTTACAGCATTTAACAAGTTTCTTTGTTGAGCGTCTTAAGTCTTAACACCAAAAAATTTAAAAAAAGAAGACAAAAATCTTTGTTAATTTGTTATGCTCAACTCCGAAAAAAGAAAAAAGAAAAAAAGAAAAAGAAAAATCATTGTTAGACTTGGGAACTTGGCTATAGAAAGTTGAGGGAACCTTACAACTAATCTAAGAGCAGAGCCTCTTAATCTAAAGACTTGAGTAAAACATGATAGCTCTTTCAGTTGAAGAAGGCCAGAAAGTACAAGATAATTGAATAGACGGCACTTTTGGGATATGCTAAAATCCATTGCAACAAGAGATAGCTGCAAGCTTGTGTGTCACGAGTATTTTGCTTGAGGTTTCACGTTTGAGTTAATGATAGAAATTACTAATATTTCTCAAAAATATCCTATTTTGTCCTTAATATAAACAACATTAAAAATTGTTTGTGCTTTTTTTTTTTTTTTTTCCCAAAAACTACAAATTTCATAACTATTGAGGTAGTAAATTATGATTGTGTATAACAAAATAATGTTAATGTGAAAATCATATTGCAATAATCACAATCTGTTATCTCAACTATTATGAAATTTGTTATGTCTGTAGTATTTTTGTAGAAAGAAAAGTTTTCGTCAAAATCCAATGGCTTGATCTGATTCTTACAGGATGGGTTGGGTTACTTTTTACAGCTTCCATATTTTGGGATGGGTTCGAAATTTCTCAATCCAAGATTTGGTTTTGCAATTTGGCAACCAATGGTATCGTTACACCCCCCAAAAACTTAGGCACAAATTTTTAAAACTTGATTCGTATAACTGTACTTTTACTTTACACTATAAAAAAATAAAGTAATAGAAAAAAAGAAAAGAAAAGAAGAAGTAAGTATTTGGGCTATATCTGGTGTGGTTTTAGAAACAACGAAGAACTGCCATCCTAAAGTCCATAAAAAATAAGATGAAGCCCAAGTCGAAGCCCATTTCTTCCAACATTCAATCTGGGCTTCCGCCTGTTCCGCGTTCAAAGAGGAATATCGAATACCTAAAACTTTCAGGCAAGTACAGTCTCGAGTCTCGATTCTGAACTGAAAATAAACGAAATCTCAGAATTCATTTCTGAATAACAAATTTACAGGGTTTTGTTTCTTCCAAATTTCGAAACCCTAGTCTTTGGTGAAGATGGACGATTACCAGGAAATGGAGAAGTTCGGGATGGAGAACGATTACGAAGACGGTCAATGGATCGGCGGTGAGTTCTACTACCGCAAGCGCAAGGATAAACGCACTCAAACCAAAGACGACGTCCTCTACGGTGTCTTCGCCGACTCCGCCTCTGATTCCGACGACGATTACTCCTCCAAAAAGCGCCGCAAAGATCGCGATATTCACAAGAAACACGACCTCACCAAGCCCGTCAACTTTATCTCCACCGGCACCGTCATGCCCACCCAAGAAATCGACCAAAATACCAAGGAAGATAACAACGTCGACGAGGATCGCCCCGGTATCGGCCTCGGATTCGGCTCCGCTAGCTCTGGGTCGGGTTTAGGTTTAGGTCTAGGTCTAGGGTTCAATTCGGGTTCTAACGGAGTTACCAGGAACGAAGAGGAAGAAGATAACGACGAGCCGGAGGTTTTTTTGCCGACGGCGTTTGGGAAGAGGATTAAGGAGGGTGCGATGAGGAGAGAGAAGGAGAGAGCGGAGAAGTCGAAATTGGATAAAGGTAAGAGAGCGAAAGGCGGCGAAGAGGGATTCGTTAGTGGTAATTCCGTTGGTGTGTTTGAGAAACACACCAAGGGGATTGGTATGAAGTTATTGGAGAAGATGGGGTACAAAGGAGGTGGGCTTGGAAAGAATGCACAAGGGATTGTGGCTCCAATTGAGGCGAAATTGCGGCCCAAGAATATGGGCATGGGGTTTAACGATTATAAGGAGACGGAGAAGACGCCGGTGTTGAAGGAGTTGGAGGTGGATAAGAAGAAGGGTTTGTTGTTGGGGAGTGAGGGTGTGGGGAGAGGGAAGGAGAAGCGGTGGTCGAAGCAGGCAACGAGGAAGAAGAAGGATGAGGATGAGGAGTTTGTTACGGCGGATGAGTTGTTGGCGAGAAAGGCAGAGCAAGGGTCGGTTGAGGTGGTTCAGAAGGTTTATGATATGAGGGGACCGCAGGTCCGTGTGTTGACGAATTTGGAGAATTTGAATGCGGAGGAGAAGGCGAGGGAAAGTGATGTTCCAATGCCGGAGCTTCAGTATAATTTGAGGCTTGTTTTGGACTTGGCGGAGCTTGAAATTGAGAAAATTGATAGGGATTTGAGGAGCGAGGAGGCTACGGTGGAACGCTTGAAGGAGGATAAGGAGAGGTTGGAAGTTGATGCTGAGAGACAACAGAAACAGTTGTATAGTATGGGGGAGATATTGAGTGTGTTGGATCGATTGGGGGAAGAGGATTCGATGGGGAAGCTAACATTGGATTCGCTTGCGGAGCATTTCAGTGAGTTGAGGAGTAAGTTTTATGAGGATTATAAGTTGTGTAACTTGTCCTGCATTGCCTGCTCATATGCTCTGCCTTTGTTTATTAGAGTGTTTCAGGGATGGGATCCTCTTCAGAATCCCTTCCATGGATTAGAGGTTGTGTCTTTGTGGAAGACTTTGTTACAGGGTGAAGAATGTCTTGATATTTGGGATACTGGTTCGCCTTATTCCCAATTGATTTCGGAAGTTGTGTTACCAGCTGTGAGAATTTCTGGAGTCAATACTTGGCAGGCTAGGGACCCTGAACCGATGCTACGGTTTATGGATTCCTGGGAAAAGTTGTTGCCTCCTTCGGTCCTCCATTATATATTGGATAACATTGTGATGCCGAAATTGACTACTGCAGTGGGCACTTGGGAACCACTACGGGAAACTGTTCCAATCCACGTCTGGGTGCATCCGTGGTTACCATATTTGGGACACAAATTGGAGGGTATCTATCAGACAATACGTGCTAAGTTGAGTCAAATTCTCGGTGCTTGGCACCCTAGTGATGTGTCTGCTTATACTATATTGTCACCGTGGAAGACTGTGTTTGATTCAGCAAGTTGGGAACAGCTTATGCGTAGATTTATAGTTCCAAAGTTGCAGCTTGTTCTGCAGGAGTTCCAAGTAAACCCGGCAGATCAGAATCTTGATGCATTTTATTGGGTTATGAAGTGGGCTTCTGATATACCAATTCATCTTATGGTTGATATGATGGAGAGGTTCTTTTTTTCCAAGTGGCTACAGGTTTTGTATCATTGGTTACGTTCGAGCCCAAACTTTGAGGAGATAACAAAATGGTATTTGGGTTGGAAGGAACTCTTTCCAAAGGAGCTTCTTGCAAATGAAAGTATCCGGTATCAGCTTAATCGTGGTCTTGAGATGATGAACCAGACTGTTGAAGGGTTGGAGGTGGCACAACCTGGTTTGAAAGAGAACATAAACTATTTTAGGGTACTTGAGCAAAGGCAATTTGAGGCTCAGCAGAAAGCAGCAGCACAACAAGCTGCTGCAAGTTTCAGTGGTGCAGCAACCTATATGGATGGTATGGGTGGTGCAGTCGAGATGAGCTTGAAGGAAGTTATTGAAGCTCATGCCCAGCAGCATGGCTTACTATTTAAGCCTAAACCTGGTAGAATGCACAATGGTCACCAGATTTATGGCTTTGGTAATGTGAGCATAATAGTAGACCATCTAAATCAAAAGGTGTATGCTCAAACTGAGGAAGGGTGGTCCCTTGTATCCCTTCAAGACTTACTGGACAAGCACCATACTTCTCTTTCAAAGAGACGTTGAAGTTTGAACTCTGTGCTGAGATGGAGCAGTGTTTCTGGGTTTTAGACTGTATTCATTATGCTTAGATTCAGAATTCAAAGGTTAGCTTGTTCTAATTGTTCCAGCTTGTCATGGCTGGGATTTTTGTTGTAAGAATTGATATCCAAAAATTATATTTTCCTTGACATTAACATAGTTTTCCATTTTGATTTTGTCCTGTTTTCTGGTTATGTAAATATGTCTTGCCCTGATATTAACAATAGTAGGTTTTTCACTTTAGGTAGTTGGCACTGAAAGGTTGCTTGTTCTGTAATTACATTTATTGAAGTGCATCCATAGTTGTGACTTGAATGTCATCTTTGCAGTTATCTTTTTGGAACCTGTAAAATTGTAAGCTTGGCATGGAAATTGTAACTCTTTTGCAGTTTTACATGTAAATTGGGATGCAACTCATTGGATTTGTGTCAACCATTAACAGATCGTTGATCTTGAAGCAGTTCATGTCACCATATAATCTTGTTTTGATTGGAGTTACAAATTAATCTTCAATTTTGAAAAGCCAATTGCTCAAGTGACACTTCTTTTTCCCATTATAATGGGCAAATTTCAAAACCTATAGAAAAAATAAAAATAAAAATCCTAAATGATTCACTTTAGCTTCTCTCTCACGTGAACACAAGATATACACAACACAATATTGACAATATTTTGCTAATTCCTTATTTTAGCTACACGGTTTCCACCTGTAGTAAAACTTAAATAAAATTGAAAAAAGCTTTTAGTTCACGGATGTGTTTTGACGTCACCATAATTAAAGCATAAACCACGAAGGTAAACCTTGCCAAAAAAAAGAAAAGAAAAAAAAACCATTTATAACATTTTCTCATTGTAATAAACAGACATTGCCACCATAAAGTAACATGTACTTTGAGATTATGGTGAATAAATGAATATGAAACTTAATACTTTCTACAGCAACAGAAAATTGATGAAGCATAGGTAGTTACAAATGTACATCCTTGGACGACCCATGGAAGGTATGAAATGCTGCCCTTGTCGCAAAAGATTGTCCTAAACATGCTGGTCGGATTTGGAAGTGTTCCAGTCTACAATCTTTCTCGCTTTTCA
This sequence comes from Fagus sylvatica, assembly GCA_907173295.1. NCBI lineage: Eukaryota > Viridiplantae > Streptophyta > Magnoliopsida > Fagales > Fagaceae > Fagus > Fagus sylvatica. Next base: position 20,517,907 of record OU015769.1, on the reverse strand, counting down.
TCCACAACCCATATAACACCTGATACACACCATCCTTAATACCTAGCCTGCAAACATATTTCTTTGTGCACAAACACTATGTGAAACGCTAACAAGAAGATAATGTATAAATTCTTATACAAAGCATAGATTTCCTGCACAGCTTTTTGAAATATATCTAGGAACTAAACTTTCTTCATGTGAACAATAGAACCAACAAACTCCTAAATCGCAGCTGGAATTTTATGTATCATCAACACCCACTTCAATTCGGTTGAGGAGCTCTAAAACGTTTCCAGCTTTTCTCTTGGCCCTGTCAGTGCCATTCTCTGACAGTTCCTTCAATGCCTCTTCTGCACCAAGCTCCTTTGATAGTTTCAACTGCTCCAAATCAGCTGTGCATAATGACCACAATACCGCTGCAGCATTCTCCCGGTTGCGTGGGGAACCAGTTCTTATAACTTCCACCAAGACAGGAATTGGCTTGGCCTGACCAATTGCTGTCTTCCCTTCTTGATGGCTGGCAAGAATGGCCAGAATTGCTAGTGCTTCATCCACCATCCCACCTCCAGCATCCTTCAACAATCTCATCAATGGGGACACGATTCCAGCCTTTACAGCCCTTGCCTTGTTCCCCTGATAGATGGAAAGATTGAAAATAGCAGTGGCAGCATCCTTTTTCCCTCTTGGAGTCCCCTCACAAAGCAACGCTATAAGAGCTGGGATAGCCCCGGCTGCTCCTATTGCCACCTTGTTCTCATCTATTACAGATAAACTGAAAAGAGTGGCAGCAGCATTTTCTCTAGCTTCCATGCTGCCATTTTTCAACACATCTACTATATCAGGTATTGCTCCTGCGTTCACAATAGTTCCCTTGTTACTCTCATTGATGGAAAGGTTGAGGAGTGCTGTAACAGCATGCTCCTGTGCCCGGGGATCCGGAGAAGACAATAGTTCTACAAGAAGTGGAATGGCTCCGGCCTCGGCAATGCATACTCTATTATCTGCATTCCTCTTCGCAAGCAACCTGAGCTCACCAGCAGCTGCTCTTTGCTGTTCCGTATTCCCATTTGCTAGTTTTTCAAGTAAGGCATCAATAGCAGGACGATCACAGTCTGAAACATTGCTTCCTGATTTCTTGCTTCTACAACTCACTTGCTTTTTCGGAAGCTCAACACCATTGCTCTCACACCATAAAGCAATCAGACTCTTCAAAACATAGTTAGGAGTTAGGGCTGTGTGCAACAGTGTCTGCTGTGTCTTTGGACAGGTTTTATGTCCAGCATCAAGCCATTTTTGAATGCAGGATCTTTCATAAGTCTGCCGAAAAAAAAAAAAAAAAAAAAGGTAAAATAGTTATTTAATAATGACTACTGATACAGATAATTATGGTAAACTTAAACTGTGAAGGCAGCTGTTATTATACCTGTCCAGTAGAGACAATCACGGGATCTTTCATCAATTCAAGAGATATTGGACATCTGAAATCATCTGGGATAACAGGAGATCTGTGCTTCATCAAGCCCTTTTCACTCTCAGATGTGTCAACTTGTGGATTTGCCGTCAGAACCCAGTCCTTAATCTTCTTGAAGAGGGATGACATGTTTTCAAAGCAGTCCCCTGGATCTCCATTGCTTGAGATAACCATTTCATGGAACGCAAGTGACTCTTTCTTTACATCATTGATGGTCTTGAGATGCAGCTTTTCTGAAAGTCTTTTAAGTATTGCAGGGTCAGGTTCTTTTTCTTTCTGTGCTATGGCTAAATCAGTGTCCAGTTGTAAATCAAGTGTGTCCATTCTTCCTTTGGCTCTTTTGAATTGGGCATGTACTAGTTCAATCTGAAAGAAATCAAAATATATCCACCTATTGTTAAAACTTTCAAATCTACGAATCCATGAGCTGATACTAAATGTTACTTTTCATGAAATTTCATCGATGATCTCTCTCTCAAACTGAAATTTAAAGGGTAAAAAGTGAAGAACACTGCTGAATTGTATACTGTTACTTATAAAATCATACACGGTTAATTATCTTTAAAATAGGTTGGGTTGTAAAAGTACCTGTTCACGAACCTCCTCAGATAAATCAAGTTTATCATAATGAATTTCACTCAATGCTGCTTCAATTTGTTCCGTCACCTGCTGGAATTTTTGTGCAACCTTTTCCCTTCGCAGAGCCTGTGACAAGTAAAACATTGCATACCTTTAAAATCTATGATTTAAATCAACTAACTTGTTTGAGAAAAAAGAATAGAAATTAAGCTGCATGAAAAATGTATTAACAGCTTGTAGTATTGATGTTTATATTAGTTTGTATCAGACTACTTGCAAAAAACAGCAATGCCCATATATAGTGCCAGTAAGTCAATCTCGGTTCAAGCACAGACACACCATCTCAAAAATTTTCACTGAAATTGCGAAATCATTTATGCAATAAAAGAAGATTGCATTTCTCAAACCACCAAAAAAATTAAAAAATTAAAATCTAAGCTTTGTGTAATTCATTTCTTAACATGCATATCCACATCCTATCCCTTAAGTGAACATTCACTTACATTAACCAAGAAAAAAAGAAGAAGAAAAAAAACTCCAAAGTCAATAACCATATATAATATATTTTTAATCCCTTCCTAAATTGAATGGGCACAGCTAGATTCTTACTTTTAAATCTCTAATATCCTATACCAAAATCACATAAATTATCAAAACTTTTATTTTCTGTCCTGTAATTCCTTGTGCGTGTGTGTGTGTTTTGAGTGAAAAATCGAATCCAAAATAGAATGATGATTTCTTTGAGGTTGCTAAAAATAAAATCGATTATTATTTCTTCTTTTCCAAATTACATATCCTGAAATAAGGCACTGTTTGGTTCACCAATTTCAGCTCAAATAATCAAAAACCACTCTTTGTCTTACAATTAAAGTTTAACTTCACGTTCTTCAGCAACCAAAATACATTTTCTATCCCTTTTTTTTGTTTTTTTTTTTTCTCAGCGACCAAACAGAAAATAAGGAAACAAGAAAACAAAAGAAAAAAAAGAGAAGAAGTTACCAGATAGAGCTTGCTCTCTCTGTTGACCGAGGCAAGAAGAAGCATAGCCGAATCAACCGCAAGTCTCAGCGATTCAAAAGCCTTAACCTCTTCTTCACCAAGCTCTTCCTCGCTATCCCTCAATTCCTCAAACAAAGGACTCAGCAACTTAGCTCTCCGAACCAAATTCCCATACATCTTCTTGCACACGTTTCTACACTCCGTCAACTCGGAGATCGCCTTGGTCGACTCGCTCAGTCGACTCAGCACCACCGCCTCCTTCGGATCCTCCACCGGACCCATCCGATTAAGAGCTTGAGAAATCGATTTAATGATAAGCAGGGTAAAATTGGAAAGAAAAAAAACGCATGGATTTTGCAGAGGATGTCTGAAACTGAAAGAAAGACAGGAAGGTTGTAAGATTTAAGCAAAGGAACGGAAATAATTAATTAAATCTTTTTCAATATAAGTAGTATTTTTTGGTTGTAATATTGGGATTATACAATTTAGAAACAGAGAGTTGAGAATTAGTTACCAACTCTTTCATTTCACTGTTGACCGGTTTGGTGAGGAAGTTGGGATGGAGGGAGATCATATACCAATTTTTGTTCTTTTACCAAATTGTCCTTTGCTTCATATCTATCTTTCTCCTTTTAGTTTTTCTTTCTTTAAAACAAAACTTAGTTTTCGAAACAACAAATGCTGGCACTTCAATTTCTTCTTTTTTCCTTTTCTAGTTTTTATCTTTTTTGGGTAATCCTGGGTGTTACAGTGCTTTACAGTATTTATAGTTGTGTTTAGAGAAAATAATAGCTTCCACTAATTACGATGATTGTTTTAACCCACGATCATCACATGCTTTTTAACTTAAGTTGGTCTTTGCTAAATCATGAATAAAGCTACAGGTGCTACATATCGTATCAACTAATACCGAGGGGAAAACGACTGTAGTGTTTGGGTCAGTGTTCCTTAGATACGCACACCTCGACTAATTTAGGGGGACACGCAACACCTTACTAACACGTGTACCACGATAGGTGTAAGGTTTTGCCTTGGGTTGATGGCCTTAAGAGAACTCGAACTAGTGATCATTAGCGAGCATACCTAAAGCCGAACCAGTTAAATACTCATCAAGGTTTAGTTTTTATCTTATAAAAATATTATATTTCCAAGTTAAAATAATTAAAACAAAACAAAATCTTCTTAGAAAGTCCAAATTGTTTTACATTTTTTTTAGAATTTAAAATTCCCCAAACACTTAAAACTTTCTTAAATTGTTTTTTTCCTTATGTTATTTCAATGTGAAGTAGTTCTTGGGATATTTTTTTTTAAAATAAGAAAATAAATTGTTTTGGGATTTTCCTCTATGTAAAAGCATTTTTTGAAACTCCCTCTAGTAACTAGTAAGAAGCCAATGGAATTATTATTTTGTATTTGTACTCAAATTCTTGGTCTAGGTTTGTAATTCTTTATCCCATCTTTAAAATAAATTTCTTGGATTTTTTTTTTTTTTTTTTTGGTTTATAGCACTACCAAGTACCAATAATGTAGAAAAACGGGTTTAAGCAAAAAAAGAAAAAAGAAAAGGAAGGGTATATTCGACCATATCGAGGAAATCAATGTTGTGGACCACGCACCTTTGCGTGTTGTCAATTTGTCATCAGTGTAGTTGCCTTCATTCCCGCGCAGAATTGTCAATTGGACGGCCAGGATCTTTCCATGAACCAACCTAGAAAGACTTGGCTACAGTCAGCTTGAATTTAAGACAGACCATATCAACGAATAGCCAATTGCCAGGTGGTACGTATTGTATAATGATGGTCAAAGATACATTTAAAAGTTAACGTTCATGTTTCATGCAATATTTTGTCGGGCCCCATAGCTGATAAGAGCTTACGGTCATGACTCAATTATTGTATAAATTAATAAATTCATCACGATATAAAAATGTGGTGGAAATATTCTGCATTGATTAAAAACTAAAACGTAAAATATGAGAGGCCTTAATTAAATGGATTAATATCGGTTCAATGTTGACTTGATCAAATGTACCAATGCTGCAATACTACAATGCAGTATAAGATAATTTAATAATTATTTAATTAAACATCTCCGAATTGTTCAAACTTCAAACCATACAAAATATTTGAAAACATCTTTTTCAATAAATAAAATAAATTTTATACCATGAGAATTGATAGACCACTCATTAAGTTCATATGTTTTGGCCTTATATATGACATAGACCCGATATAGCTTATTAATAATTGAAAACATACTAATATGTATATGACAGGTAATTATTCAATATAATCCCCTTAAATTTTGTTGACATAACATAATGAAAAATATTCAAATTGTTTATAATTTATCTTTATGCTAAATTAAGTAACCTATCTTTATATTGTTTGTTTACAAATATTTCAGAAGAGTGTTGTGTGTCCTCTTGAAATTAGTTGAGGTACGCATATTTACGGAACACACGCAAGGTTATAAAAAAAAAAATATAACTATATATATATAAATATAATTATAATAAATACTGATTAATGATTATTTAATTCCTTACCTAAGTATAAATTAGAAAAAGAAAAGATGAAATGGAAGTTTGTGAGATTGCGTACTAGTTATTTATTTATTAAGAAAGTCCGGCTAGATGGAATTGGTGGCCACCAAATGCTAACGTGTAAAGATTGGTTTGGTCAACTACGTGTTAAAACTTCGCTCGTGTCATTGAGGTGGATGTGCCGGCGCAAACATGACATTACAGACAAACACAACATGCACAGTATCTCACCGACGTGGATTTGTAAGAGCCAAGAAGCAGCCAATCCAACAACTAGCCATGACGTGGACGGCACGTCAGGCTAAGTGGGCCTACCCAATGTATTCATCATGTTTTTTATTGACACAAAAATATTGTGTTGGTAAAAAAGAACATCAGGATATCCGTGGGTCCTCTAATTGCTGTTAATGCTTCAATATGGATCGTTCCAAACATCAACCATGCACTTCATTTTTTTTGGTCGAAACGACATTAAAGTCTCAACCTTAATAATTATTGTGCATACTTTCAGTGAGATGGTATGATTGAACTTGGGAGCTATAAGAAAATTTGTGTGCAATTTTTGGTCGATGTGCACTAGGAGAAGTATTGGGTCGTTGAAATAGCTACAAAGGGAGCAACTTGAGCAACATGGGTGTACATTTAAGTTTTAACTCACCAACCTCACGTTTTCAGGTTGATTTTTTTTTTTTTTTTTTGGGGGGTGGGGGAGGGGATTGATAGGTTGATTGTGTTTTTATTTTTAGGTCGTGTAGGTGGGATTCTTTTTTAGTATTAGAAAGGCTAATTAAATTAAATCAATAGCTAAGAACCGAGCTAACTTGAACTTTCTTTGATGTGATGACGGAACTGTTTTGACTTTCTTAAAACTTGCAATAAATAGCCAATAACTGCTCAGATGAACTTGGTCAACCCAGTGGGGGTTGGCCTATAATTCTCTGATGATTTTATTAATAAATGAAATCCATCACAAAAGTATTTTTTGTTGTAATCAATTTTGGAGAGAGAGATCACCTTTTTTCTCCTCCTCCTGTCCTATTTATATTCTTTAGATATTTTTCCATCCTTCCATCCTTCCACCATCCTCTGTTCTCTTCTTCTTCTTCTTGCCATTAATGCACTCTCTGTGCCCCCTTTATGACAGCTCATGCTTCTCGTTTAAAACTCCCTTTAGTTTAAATGAGCCTAACATCTGTCGAATATTTTCCTGGCATTAAATGAGTTATCTTGGACTAATCTTCTACTGTCTTTTATTGTTCGGTTGATCCGAGCAGATGGTTGATCGAAGCTGAACAGAGTTAGAACATGATCTTTGTTCGGTCGAAAACCGAACACCTGTCGATAATTCTTGGACTAGATTTCCTGACTTACTTTTCTCCCCTCCAATTACCCCCTAATTCCGAATCCTTCGAGTAAATCCTGGAGGAGTCAAAATCACTTAGCACACTCTCCAAAGAGATTTTAATGTCGCCGCCTGACCCTTGCCTTCCTAAGGAGGGAGGCGAAAAGACTTGAAAGATTGGGGGGAAAATCCCCTCCCTTTAATTCGAATTTGGTCTTAAATTGTTCAATACCCCCCACCCCTTCATTTTCATCCCCCAATTTTGCCGAAAATACTCCGAGAACCCCCAAAGATCACCACTCCAACTCTCAGGATCACCCTCCCTATGAGTTCCTTCCTTCCTTTATTAATTTCCTCTGAAAATCCTTGATTGTTAGTTTTGATAAAATGGCTAGGCGCCAACCTAGGGCTAGGGCGAGCAAATTAGCTCAGTTGGTAAACTCAGAGGAGAGAACGACCCAATTTAGGCAAATTTATCGTGTCCCTCCCACTATCATGCTAAAATATTACCACGGCGATGATCTCCCCCTTCTTAATTGAGACGAAATTATCATCCCCATCATAGCCGTAGTGGAAGGGGGGTTAGGTTTCCACTCCACCCCTTACTCATAGAGTTTCTACAAACTGTCAACGTCTCCCCTTGTCAAGTGTCGATCAACGTATTTAGGATAATTATGGGCATCGTTGCCCTAAACCGACTCTTGAGGGTCAACCTGACCCCCAGGTGTCATAACCCCATTTTTACCAACGGGATTTTCTCGGATGTCGGCACGCAAAACGGGACAGCCCGGACCAAGCCGGTCTCTGATCCGACGAGGGCTCTCCGCATCAAATACTCCCAAGAAGAAGGTCCGAGACACATTTCCCAAGGTTTGACTAGGGTTGACCAAGTTTGACTAGGGTTGACCAAGTTTGACTAGGGTTGACCGAAGTTTGACAGAGGTTTGACCGAGCCGTTTCCAGCCCGACTAGGGTCCGCCTTGCCCAGAAACCCTTGAAATGTAAGTCCGGGATACATTTCCCAAGAGTTTGGAGAGCTTTGACCAAATTCCGACCAAGTTTGACCAAGGTTGACCAAGTTTGACCAAGGTTTGACCGGACCGTTGACCAGACCAAAAACTGGATCGAACTGACCACCCCTTGACCAAGGTATAGAGAGAATATCAAGAGCTTCGATTCCGTACTTTACGGGTCGAAAACGGACGAGAAACGAGAGAGTTGTGGCCAAAACTGCGAAAAAACGGTCCGATACTTAGCCAAATTTTTGGTAAGTATTGTTGACAAAACAGCCTATTTGGGAGGCAACGTTTGCGCAAAGATTCTCTCCGACCCGCTGCAACTTGGTCCGCGAGCCAAGACCCTTAGGCAAGAGGTTCACTTCAGCTACCACACGCAACTTTCGGATCGTCAAGAGCTCCTCCGGTCAAGCCGGAATCTCAGTCAGAAAAGATTGACCCCTTGGCATAAGGAACATTCCGACGGCCTCCGTTCGCAGGATCATATCTTGCGAACCCAAGCTCGCCTCTGTGCAAGGCCTGTACCGTTGGAAAAGTAGGTAGCGTAAGCTTTCCGACGATACCAAGATCGTCGAAATCCGACATCGGGAGCTACGTCTACCACGCGCGTGAAAACAGGCCGACGAAATAAGGCTTTGCTGAAATTTCCGGAATTTTCCCACCGACGTTGCCACGCTTGCGCACAGAGTCTTCCTGACTCGCAACAAGTTGATCTGCGAGCCCGGGCACATTGGAAAGAGGACACATCCATGCACGACGTGGAACTCTCGGATCGCCAAGAATTTATCGGGGTCTCAGCCGGAATCCTGATCGGAAAACTGCCCTCAAACGGACCAAAAACACCCCGGTGGACTCTGCTCGCGGGGCCATATCTCACAAGTCCAAGCTCGGATTCCCGCGAATCCGGAACCTTGCAAAAATAGGCAGCGCAAGCTTTCCGACGGTACCAAGAACGTCAAAATCCGACATCGGGAGCTAGGTCAAATATGCGCGCGAACTGGGACAAGATTTGAGAAAAAACGCGCTGGGAGCAAAACGCATTTTTTCTCCCGGACAGCCGCCTTCGCGCGCAGAGTCTTTCCTGCTCGCAACAAGTTGATCCGCGAGCCCGGGTGCGTTGGAAAGATAATGACTCCGGCTACGTCGTGGAACTCTCGGTTCGCCGATAAGCATCCCCCGTTTGATCGGAATCTTCACCGGAAGAGTGCACGAAAACAGCTCCGATACCCCGACTTCCGGGAGCCATAACTCCCTCGTCCGAACTCCGATTCGCGCAAACTTTATATCGTTGGAAAGAGGACGTCGAGAGCTTTCCGACGATATGCCGCATGACCCATTTTGAGTTCCGGAAGACCTCCAAAACTGCCCCCGAAAATCGGATAAAAAAGGGTACGCGCACGGAAATCGAGGAGGATTCGAGGGGCTGCTGCGTGGAAGATAAGACTGCCACGTGGCAGTACCACAACTCGCGCAGACCGTCATGCGCCGCGCATGATGGTGCACGAGGCGTGCACGCCACCATCACGCGCCGCGCGCAATTGGCGCGCCCCGCGTCACGCCCCCTATAAAACCGACCCTCCCCCCCCTCATTTGCACATAGTTTTTGCTCGGGCACTAGGCCTTCTTCTAGAGCTTAGTTTAGGCAGAAAATAGGGGTTTAGGGGGTTTTAGGAGGGGGTTTTTGGGGTAGTTTTAGAGAGAGAGACTCCTCTCTAGGTAATCTCTCTCTCTCTCTAAGGCTCTTTCTCTCCTCTTCTTTTTCTTTAGGGATTTTGGGGGGTTTTTAGAGTGAGAAGCACCTATTAGGTGCTTCTCTCTCTAACCTCTCCCTCATCTTCCCACTCCTCTCTCTCTCTCTCTCTCTTTCTTTACATTCTTTAGTTCATTCTATTTTACATTCTTTAGTTCATTTATTTCATTTATGCTTTACTAGTTTCTTATATTTGTCCATTTATTGCTTTATTTACATTTCCTTGTCATTTATTGCTTTATTTACATTTCCTTGTCATTTATTGCTTTATTTACATTTCTAGTCATTTATCGCTTTCTTTACATTTCTAGTCATTTATCGCTTTATTTACATTTTATACGCACTTGTGAATATTTGTTGTGATTATCCCCCCCCTCCCCCGGTGTGTTTTAGTACGGCAATATTGAGTGGCTTTGGCGGCTCGCGTAAGTCCTCTAACAAAAGGCCGTTGACAACCATGTTAGCCCACGAGGTCTTGACCCGAAAAATACACCGGTTTCCTCGTGTTTTAGTACGGCAAATATTGAGTAGCTTTGGCTCAGTTGCGTAAGTCCTCTAACGAGGCCGTAACAACCTTGTTAGCCTACGAGGTATTTGACCCGAAAAATACATCCCCCATGTGTTAAATATTGTCATTTATCGCTTTATTTACATTTACTACGTCTGTATTTATTATCGCTTTATTTACATGTTGCTACGTTGTAAATATTATATTGTGGATTATTTGTCATTTTCCCATTTTTCTTCCTTTGTGATTTGGGCGTGATAATCCCGATTGGTCGTGGTGGACTATGTAAGACCTCAAAGAGGCATTAACCACCACGTAATTCCATAGGCATTGGACCCATTAAAAACCCCCATGTTTAAATATTGTCATTTATCGCTTTATTTACATTTACTACGTTGTAAATATTATATTGTGGATATTGTCATTTTCCCATTTTTCTTCCCTTGTGATTTGGGCGTGATAATCCCGATTGGTCGTGGTGGACTATGTAAGACCTCAAAGAGGCTTTAACCACCATGTAATTCCATAGGCATTGGACCCATTAAAAATCCCCATGTGTAAATATTGTCATTTATCGCTTTATTTACATTTACTACGTTGTATTATATTGTGAATATTGTCATTTTCCCCCTTTTCCCTTTGTGATTTGGGCGTGATAATCCCGATTGGTCGTGGTGGACTATGTAAGACCTCAAAGAGGCATTAACCACCACGTAATTCCATAGGCATTGGACCCACGAAAATTCCCTTTGTTTAAAATTTATTGCCCGTTATTTAAATTTTTATTTTTACTACGTTGTAAATATTGTCCATTTTTCATTATTTTGATTTGGGCATGAAAATACCAAACGGTATTGGCGGTTTTAGGTAAGTCTTTCAATAGCACTAAACCCCATGTAAATCCATGAGGCGTTGGACCCGTAAATTGCAAACCCGTATTTTCAAATAGATTTTCTCATATAAGTCCTATTTGGCGTCGAAGGTTTGGATAAGTCTTTCAATAGCACCAACCCTTCGTGTAAGCCCGAAAAGGCATTGAAACCCCATTTTCAAAATAGATTTTCTCATTTAAGTCCTATTTGGCGTCGAAGGTTTGGATAAGTCTTTCAATAGCACCAACCCTTCGTGTAAGCCCGAAAAGGCATTGAAACCCCATTTTCAAATAGATTTTCTCATTTAAGTCCTATTTGGCGTCGAAGGTTTGGATAAGTCTTTCAATAGCACCAACCCTTCGTGTAAGCCCGAAAAGGCATTGAAACCCCATTTTCAAAATAGATTTTCTCATTTAAGTCCTATTTGGCGTCGAAGGTTTGGATAAGTCTTTCAATAGCACCAACCCTTCGTGTAAGCCCGAAAAGGCATTGAAACCCTCTTTTTAGATTGTTTTGTTTATTCATGTAAATCCTATGGTGGTGTCGGGATCCGAGTAAGTCTTTCAATAGCATCGAATCCCGACCCCACGAGGTCTTGACCCTTTCCTTAAAAATTCTTGTGTTATAATAAATTGCACTTTGCATTAAGCATTATATTCATGCCGACCCATATTTGTCATCTTCATTCATTTCATGATATATGTGTTGCGAACTATGCCATGACTATTTTGCTTGGATATTTTGCCATTTTACCATCTTGATTACTTGCTTGATTGTTTATTGCTTTGATATAAAAATGTGATTAAAATACACTTTGCCATGAAAACTTTAAAAAGAGTAAACATGGTAATGTGGGCGTTAGAAACGAAGGTATGAGTCCTTTACACGGGGGCGTGGCTGGTACGTGCTTTCGTGTAAGGGATTCTACACGTTCTAACTCCCATAGGATCATGGTCTAAAATTCCCCAAAGTGTGAATTAATCATCCAAAACCCCGCCATTTGACGGACCGCTTTACTCTCTTGGAAATCAAGGGTAAAGAGATCCCGAATATGGCACCAAAAACATTAATTGTTTGTCCCGGCACTAGGTGTTAGGATTTCAAGTATATCCTACCACCGAAATGCCCGGAAATTTAAAAGATACAAAGATAAAAGGGATGGTGAAATAAAGAGTCTAATCAAAACCGAACGAAGTCATATTACGTTTGCCATTTTTGGTATATCGTACGACGGAAATCGGGACATTTGTACATAATAAAAACCAACAAACTTAGGCTTAGCAAATAAAAGAAAACATTAGGAAGGAGGTAACCGTTTTCTTAAACGGATGTCGTGGGGTGCCTAACACCTTCCCCACGCATAAGCAAACCCCCGAACCTATCTCTGGTTCAAGACCATTTAGTTGTAGATGTCTAAATAGGGTAAAATCTATTAGACATAGGTGCCCAATCACACCTTAAAATTTCCCATGATTGGTGGCGACTCCAAATTTGTGCTCACACGCACACACGTACACAAGTTCCCACACACACACAACTCGTATCTCGAAACGGAAAAGAGATAGAGGAACACACACAACACTCGCCAAATGGGGGTCGGTATCTAGGAAAATAAAAAGAAAAGAGAAAATTCTTATAGAAGATTTTCCGCCGGTGTCGACACCAGGGAACTGGGGAAATCAGGGGCTTGGATTCTGGACTGTGCCACCTTAGCCAAGCAACGTTAAATTTGTTGGATCATGGCACGATAAGATTTCCTTGGGTTCGAAGGCAAGCTGATCTTCTTGCTAGAACTCATATGGATTCCCAGGTTAGGTTCTCAGAAATATTGGCTCAAACCAAGCCCGAACACCCCCCTTTTCTTTTTTAAATTCGAATAAACGTATGTTATCTTGGCTTGCTCGCTCTTCTCAATTGTTGTTTCACCTTGCAGATCCCTCCCAAATAGAAGTCGCTAAACACCTAGTGAACGTTGAGCTCGTGAAGCGTGTGTTATCGACCAACATCTTCATCGATCAATATGGGCAATCCTAATCTGCTCCTCTTCTGTTGGGATACGAGCCTCAGATCGGATCCTTTCTAGAAGGACCTACGATTCCTAGGGTGCAAGAGGTCCGAGTAGAGCCAATCGTCCTGTTCATCGCCCAACCGACAGCCATCAGTCTCCCTAGCGACACGCCAGATCTCATTCCTTCCGACCAAGAATCAGAAATGGCTCCACCGATCAACCCCTTCAAACTTATGGGAAAGATTGCGTTGGGAAGCCCTTCCAAACCTGGGAAAAGCAAGGGAAAAGGTAAGGTCAAGGACACAGGGACGGGGAAGAAGGGCAAAAAGCCTATCTTCCAAGTCAATGCGCCCAAACACCCTACCCCCAGTGCCAACTCTGGCTCGGCCGATCAAGAACTCCTGAGGCCGCTGCCCATAATCCATGAGATCGACGAATCCTATCATGGGGAAGACCTTGCCTCGAGAAGAAAGACGGCCCGACTTGAGGTTGTATTCGAGCCAACACAAGGAAACTCTTCTCAATTTCAAGCCTAGAACCTCGATCTCTTGTTCGGAATGGGTCCGATCTCGGTCCAGGACACTATCCTGGATAATTCCGAGATTGAGATTTCGGCGAAGGTGGCTTATGGATTATCCCGAGTTGCATGCTTACCTAAGGACATGAAGGTGTGGGACCCAATGCACTCCGAGTAGATCTTCCACCATGTCTCGCTTGGTTTTATATTGGTGAGTGTTCTTTGCTCTTTCTGGCTACCTTATTGTTTTTGGTATCATGTTTATTATTTTTATTCTTATTTATTTTTTGTTACTAGGCTGCCCAGGGCGTTCACACTGTGAAGGCCAGGGTTTTCCGCATGACCGAGGCCTTGCAGAACAAAGATGCCGAACATGCCAAGAGCCTCGCCAAGGTGATGGAGAATGCGGCCTCAAATTACAAATACCTGGAGGAAGAGCACTTCAAGACTCTCAACACCATGAAGGAGGCCGATGAGCTGGTGAGGTCCGTAGCGGGTAAGCGTGCTTTGGTGGAGGAGGAACTGGCCCAGCTAAAAGAAAAGATGATGGAGCACAAGGCCGAGTGCATCTGATCCATTGGTCAGGCCCATGAAGAAGGAAAGCAAGAGCTCATGGGAGAGGTCAAGGCTCAATTCCAAACAGTGTACAACAGTGGGTTCAAGGATGGATGGAAGTCTGCCCTGAACAAAACCGAGGTACTCGGAGAGTCTGAACTCTTCCTTCGAGCCAACACTCTTCTCCCTTACCCCAATGCTGGGTTAAAAGACACGGATGAGGAGGACAAAGATGAAGACGAAGAAGGCGGGGAGGCGCAAGTGGAAGAAGACAACCGATCGGCGGGTTTAAATGCCGAATCCATTAGCGGAACAGTCATTGTGCCCGAAGCTAACTCGAATCCTTGATCTCTTTATCTTGTAAAGAGAACTTCTTGTTCTTTTTTTTTTTTTTTTAAATTACTTGTAATTATATTATGACGTGGGGTTAATTTTTGGTCTTTAATTTAATTGCTATTTTTGTTTAGATTTCTTTGCCCTCTTATTTTTTAGTTTTTATCCCGATCACGTGATGTTAGATCTGTTCCCGAATAGAAATTCTGTACCAAACGAGTCTAATTGCTTCAGTAAGGCCTATAGTTCTTTTCTGGACAATAAATCTTTGAGAGAGTATTAAATTCTAACCAAACATAAATATAATTTTGAAGAAAAATAAGACTTTACCTCTTTCTTTGATTGCCAGATTTCCCCCAAATGCAACCTCCTCCAAACTTTCCTAGAAGTGATAAGTACTGACCGAACAAAGTCTTTAGATAGGATGCTTACGCATTCCCCCAGAAGTGAAAAGTTTTGTCCGAACAAAGTCTTTAGATAGGATGCTTATGCACTCCCCTAAAAGTGATAAGTTATGTCCGAACAAAGCCTTTAGATAGGATGCTTATGCACTCCCCCAAAAGTGATAAGTTCCGTCCGAACAAACTTTTTAGATACGATGCTTATGCACTCCCCCAGAAGCGATAAGTTCCGTCTGAACAAACAATTTTTAGATAGGATACGAGCTTGTCATAACCCTACTTTTACCCCCGGGATTTTCTTGGGTGTCGGCATGCAAAACGAGGCAACTCGGACCGAGCTAAGTTCGACCTGAAAGAGGTCCATTTGCACTTAAAGGTTCTCAAAACATAACCGGGAACACATTTCTTGAGGTTTGGGAAGGTTTGACCAGAGTTGACCGGAGTTAACCAAGTTTGACCGAAGTTTGACCAAAACCATGATCGGGCTGAAAGAAAGGTTTGATTAACCACTTTCTGACCATTGAGTAGAGAATATCAAGAGCTTTGATCCGACACTTTATGGGTCGAAAACGGATGAGAAACGAAGGAGTTATGAGCAAAATCGTAAAAATCAGCCCAACAATGGCTAAGTGTTACTGACAAAAAACAAGCCACTTACGAGGCAACACTCGTGTACAAAGTCTTCCCAACTCGCTGCAATTTGATCCACAAGTTCGAAATTTTAAAGAAGATGGTAATTTCAGCTACAACGTGCAACTTTCGGATAGCCAAGAGTTCCCCCGGTCAAGTTGAAATCTCAGTCGGAAAATGACTCTCCGTCAAGGAAAAACACTCCGGCAGCTTCTGTTTGCGGGGTTATATCTCACAGGCCCAAACTCGACTTCTTGCAAGATTTGTGACACTCTGAAGAAGACATCGCAAGTTTTCCAGGGACACCAAGATCATCGAAAACCAACATCGGTAGCTACGTCAACTGTACGCGGGAAAATCAACGAAAGTAAGGAAAGCGTGCTAGAAATCCGACGCGTTTTTCCTCTCGGAGGACCACCTTCGCGCATAGACTCTTCCCAACTTGCTATGAGTTGATCTGAAAGTTTGGAACATTAAGAAAGAGGGCAACTCCGGCTGCGATGTGAAACTCTCGGTTTGGCCGGAATCTTTGTCAGAAAAACGCAAAAAAACAGCTCAGACACTCCTGCTTTCGGAAGCCATAACTTTTCTGATCGAGCTCCGATTTGCGTAAAATTGATATAGTTGGAAAGTAGAATTCTCAAGCTTTCCAACGGTACCACACATGACCCATTTTGAATACCAAAAAGCCCCCAAAAGCTTCCTCGAAAAAGAAGGTAAAAAACTATACAAACTTTTGGGCCCATAGAGGAAAGTCTGCTGGAAGGGACAGCTAGCAGGTAAGAATGCCAGGTGTCACGCAGCATGATGTTGTGTGATACTTGGCTATAAATACAGCCCCTCTCCCCCTTATTTCAACAAGCTTGGCTCGAGTATTTTAGGCAGAAAATGGGTTTTTGGGGCAGAAACTGGGGAAATGGGTTCTTTCTTTTAGTTTAGGCTAATCTTTGGTTAGAGTTTAAAAATTTCTACTTAGGTAATCTCTCCCTCTACCCCCCCAAGCTCCTCTCATCCCTCTCTTCACTTATACACTCTCCCATACTCATTTTTCATTTTATGGTGGAGATGATTATTGGTCATTATGAGTCATTTCCCGTTGTAGGATCCTCACTAATCATTCCCATCCATACAACCACATAGTGAAGGCATTAAATACATAATGAAAGCTTTAAACACATAGTAACAGTAATAAAGTATTTAAAGCATAAGCACATAGTGAAAGCAATAAAAAATTTAAAGCATAAACACATAGTGAAAGCAATAAAGGTGTTTAAAGCATAAACACATAGCGAAAGCAATAAAGGTATTTAAAGCATAAACACATGGTAAAAGCATTAAATGAGTAATGAAAGTAATAAAGTATGGATCATTATGAATCATTTCCCATTGTAATCTATCTTTATTGCTTTCACTATGTGTTTATGCTTTAAATTTTTTATTGCTTTCACTATGTGCTTATGCTTTAAATACTTTATTACTTTTAGTACGTGTTTATAGCTTTCATTATGTATTTAATGCCTTCACTATGTGGTTGTGTGGATGGGAATAATTAGTGAGGATCCTACAACGGGAAATGACTCATAATGACGCATTTATTTAAAAGCTTTCACTATGTGTTTATTGCTTTTACTATGTGGTTTATTTGCTCTTTCCTTTCATGTCATTTATATTAACTATGTTATTGTGATTATCCCCTTTCCTCTCGATTTGGGTATGAAAATCCTAATTGGTCTTAGAGGTTTATGTAAGACTTTTAATAACATTAGCCTCCATGTAATCCCATAAGATATTGAACCCTTGAGAATCCCTCATGCTTTAATTTCATTATTATCTCTTTATTACTGTGATTATCCCCTTTCCCCTTTCGATTTGGGTATGAAAATCCTAATTGGTCTTGGAGGTTTATGTAAGACTTTCAATAGCATTAGTCTCCATGTAATCCAATAAGGTATTGGGCCCTTGATAATCCTCTTTGCTTTAATTTCATTATTATTTCTTTATTATTGTGATTATCCCCTTTCCCTCTTAATTTGGGTATGAAAACCCTAATTGGTCTTGGAGTTTTATGTAAGACTTTCAATAGCATTAGCCTCCATGTAATCACATAAGGTATTGGACCCTTGATAATCCCCTTTGCTTTAAATTCATTGTTAATCTTTTTATTATTATGATTATCCCCTTTCCCCTTTTGATTTGGGCGTATAAATCCTAATTGGTCTTGGAGGTTTATGTAAGACTTTTAATAGCTTTAACCTTCATGTAATCCCATAAGGTATTGGACCCTCGAGATTCCCCTTTGTTATTTAATTGGTTTTTTCTTTTGATTAATTTTGAGTGTTTGCTTGTTCATATAAGTCCTATTTGGTCTTGGAGGATTATGTAAGTCTTTCAATAACACTTATCCTTCATATAATCCCATAAGGTATTGACTCCCCTTTACACATTTTTTTATTTTATTCATGTAAATCCTAGATGGTATTGGAAATTATATAAGCCTTTCGATAACATTAATTTCTAATCCCATGAGGTATTGACTCTTCCCCTAATCCATCTCATATTGTCATTCTATCATTATTTCATACTTGTCATTTTGATTAAGTACTTTAATTATGTCATAAATTATACATTGTCATTTTGATTAAGTGTTACATTTATGTCATAATCATTCTATACTTGTCATCTTAATTGCTTCATTTATGTCATAATCATCCATACTCGTTATTTTGATTAAGTGTTGTAATTATGTCATATTCATCTTGTACTTGTTCTTTGTGATTAAAGTGCTGCAAACATGTCATGATCACCTTCTTTGAATGGTTACTTACTTTGATATAAATGTGGTTTAAATATGTACATTTGCCATGAAAACTTTAAAAAGAGAAAACATGGTAATATGGGCGTTACAAACGAGATTGGTCCATCCTAAGTTTTATGGCTCGACCTAGTCTTGGGACACTATGGTATGAGTCCTTTATGTGTCGATATGACTTGTCATTGACACACTATAAGGGATTCTACATGTTATAATATCCATAATATTATGGCATAAAAATTCCCCAAAGAGAGAATTAATCATCCAAAAGCCCACTAATAACAGTTTACAAGTTGATTATTTTCCTTTTAAAAAACTCTTGACATGGTTGAACTAATAAAACTCAAGAACATTATATTATTGGAGAAAATAAAGTGACTAGAGTAATAATTAGAAAGACCTTTCAATTTATAAATCACAATACCTAATTAAAACCATGCAATATTCCCCCTTAATCATAAGAAAAACATGATTGAACTTATAGAAAGTATGGAATAAAACATACATCAATTAGGAATTAATAAATTAACAATCAACTGTAATTTATCAAAAAAATAAAAGGGATTACAAGTATTCATACCGTTATGCAGAAAACATAGCCCCTAGCCCTAGCAAGAGGCTTAGCCAATCATGGATAAGAAAAAAGAAAACTAGAGAAAATAATTTCTAGAGAAAAAACTAAAAAGAAAACTAAAAAAATAATAATAATACTCCTTGGCGGCTACTACTCCCCAATTGTTATCCAGGCTTCTTTCATTTAGGGCTCCATTGGAAAAATAATCTCGTGTGATGCGGCAGAAAAAGAAAGCATGCAATGCAATCCACGGCAAGGAGAAATTCACTTAAGGCTCCAAATGATCCTGTGTAATGTGGGTAAGTGTTGAGGATGTGCAATCGATAGCCAAAGTAAGGCTCCCACGTGAATTTCATTAAAGCTCCTTTGAGTAATGATCTTGTGTGATGCGGTAGGAAAGTAAAGTGTGAGCTTGTGGGCTTTGGTGGCCATGTGGGCCATGTGGGCCTTGTGGGCTTGTGGGCTTTGTTTTTCTTTTTCTTTTCAAACATTAATTTGCACCTCTTTTTTTCTCTTTTGCTCCTTCCAGCTTGTGATATCTAACTCCAATCTGATCTAGCTTGTGCCTACAATCAAACATAGCCCAAATTAACATATAAGGGATTAAATTAATACACTTAAATGCATAAGTCATGCAATTCAATGAATTGAACAACAAACATCCATTTAAGTGTAATTAGACATGAAATGCAACACAACCCCAATAGAATCTCTCTAAAATACATGTAAATAAGTCATATTTCATGACTTATCACCCACAATATCCCAATAAGTTTGGCAGAAAATGGCGGACATACCATCAGGACCAGGAGCTTTAGTAGGATACATTTGTTTTAATGCCTCAGAGACCTCAGCCGAGGTAAAATCTTCAAGAAACTGAGCATTCATATCCTCACTAATTACAGTCCCCATACCTTCCAAACAAGCATCAATTGAAGATAATTGAGGAGCAGAAGAGGTGAATATTTTTTGAAAATAATCAATAGCAATATCTGCAACCCAGGATTTATCCGTCTGCCAAACCCCATGCTCATCTCTAAGCCCCTAAATAAAATTTTGCTGCCTTCTTTCATTACACTGAGCATGAAATTTTTTTGTATTCTTATCCCCCTCCTTCATCTAAGAGACTCGAGAACGCTGTTGTCAGTAAACCTCTTCTTTTTCCAACAAATCATTCAACTCATCTTGAAGCTTCCATAACTCTGGTGTATCACAGCCTAGGAACTCCAATAATAAGTTTTGCAACTGCACCTGTTTTGCTTTTATGGTGGAGGCCAGCTCCCCAAACTTAACTTTACTCCGCGCAATGAGAGATCCCCGACACCTCTTCAATTTCTCAACAACTTGATACATTGGGCTTCCTTCCAAGACTTCCGAATTCCAGGCTTGATCAATCACCTTAGAGCACTCCTCTTCCAACGTCCACATAGCTTCAAAACGGAAAACTCGCTTTCGCTTTTGCTGCTGTCCAGCTGATGAACACTGTATTGAAAGAAGGACTAGGCAGTGGTCCGAATTTTGTAATGCAAAGTGAGACACACATGCTCCATCATTCAGAACCATCCAACTCGCCGAGGCAAAAACTCGATCAAGACGAGCTGTAGCAAAAGTAGCATCATTCCGGTGGGCTTCCTTCTTATTCCGCCATGTGAACGGGTTCCCTACAAACCCCATATCATGAAGCTCACAACACACAACAGCTTTTCTAAAGTCTTCAATCTGCCAAGTCGGACGAGACCCCCGACCCATCCTCTCACTATGGTCTAGTATCTCATTAAAATCTCCCATGCAAACCCACGGATCAGAGCCTAGAGAACCCAAATGCTTCAGTAAAGCCCACGATTCCTTACGTTTGTGGGTTTCTGGATTTCCATAGAAATCAGTAACCTGAAAACCACTATTGCACCCCTTCCTTTTCACCCAAGCATCAATATGATTCCGCGAATAAGTGGAAATTGTCAACTCCACCTGATTAGACCATAACATGGCTAAACCTCCCCCTGTATGATACCTCGGAACACAAAAAGCACCTGCCAACTTCAACTTCACCTATAAAAACTCAACACCAACACTATCCAGCCTTGTTTCAGAAAGAAACAAAACTGAGGAAACTTGCTCCTTATTCAAAAGGAGTAACTCACGAACTGTACAAGGGTTCCCAAGCCCCCTATAGTTCCAACAAAGCAGCCTCATTGGTCTCGACGGGACTGGGTAGCAGCCTCCACTGATAAAGAAAAAGTTGAAACCCCATTGGCAGCAGAAACCTTAGAACGTTTGGTAACTGAAGCAAATTGAGACACCACAAACCCATCCCCAACCCGTTTTGAACCTTCCTCCAATATGGACCCACTACTTTTCCCCTTTGCACGTGCCAATCTCTTCCAAGACTTCTTTCCATTGGTTGTTGCAGAAGAAGCCGTCTTTTCTATATGAGCATCACGTACCAAAGTTTGTAACGAAGAAAACGGACCCACTCCAACAATCCCATGCAATGAGTTATCCACATGACTAACACTCCCTTTGAGCCCCACCACATCATCAACCATCTTATCTTTATCTCGCATACTAGGACGTGAAGTATTCGAATTCAAAGACTGCACAGCAATAGGGGCCGAAAAATTTGGTGGATGATCCACGGCCGAACTCTCCCCCACTCCTCTATCCTTAGATAAGCATGAAGGAGGAAAATCAGGATGAGACGACAACTCCTAATTTTTGGGTGCTTTCTCACGTACAATCCATGAACCACTATCCACCAAATCCTCTCGGCTATTTTTTTCAAAATTTGAAAAATTCCCTCGTCATACACCACGAGATTGCACCGGTGCTTTTGCATGTAATAGAGACCGTCCACCACCAATGTGAGGCCGCCGTGAAACCATATTAGATGCTCTAAGCCATGCACCATATTGCTTCAGCCCCTCGATACTACTACTAAAATTCCGCCTAGTGATATTCGATAGACAATCCCGCTCCAAATGGCCCAGAATACCACAAGAAAAACACAACCACGACAACCACTCATATTTGAAGGCCACCCACATTTGGCCAAAAAAGCTGAATGTAACCAAACGATCATGAGGTATTGGTTTGGTAATATCCAGTGAAATGCGAACACGTAAAAAAGGTCCCCAACCAACATCATTCTCCGGAACATCCACCACTTCAACCGTCCCAAAAATACCACCCACACGTTCACCAATCTGCTTTGTCATAAATAACAGAGGAACACCATGAAACTGGACCCAAAAGTACAATGCGTGAATTGTATTTGAGGGCCTGGGATAGACCCATCAAAAGTTCTCAGCAACAACAAACAGTTGTCAAACAACCAAAGAGCCCCATTAAGCACTCGGCACCTTTCATGATCATTCTGGAATTGGAAAACAAACAAATTGTCCCCAATATCACTGGCCATGATCCCTCTCGCTGCACCCCACAACCGCAACATCGTCGATTTCAGCACATTTTTCTTGAAAACTTATCAGTCAGCAACTTACCCAAAAGGCAATGCGCACCAATGACCTCTGCATTACTCATAACATCATTATCAACCATGAATCCCGTACCCTCGTCAGAAGTAAGCAACAGCTTCCTCCACTCTTCCACTAGCCCGTCAGCCATACTCATACCACACTCTCTGGAACTAGAAGGTGTAAACCTACGGCCCTACCAGCAGACGTCTCACCTCACCTATAGAACTCTCGAGAGAGAAAACTATAGAGAAGAACTAACTTTTTTTAAATCTCAACATTGAGTCTTTCCATATCATGTTTCTTAATCTTTCTATTTAATGTGAAAGTAGTTAGGAACCCAATTAATTATATATGACAGTAAATCCAAAAGACCAACAACAAAACACATAAATAGGATCTTGATGCTTAACTTGGAGCGTGGTAAAAGGGTTTGCATAAGAAGATTCACTCTCAAATCCTTTATAACTTTTTTAACTCTTTAAAATTTATTTGAAATATTGTAAATTTTCATTCTTATTTTTTATTAAGTAAAACTTTATCGCCTATATTGATAATTTTTTAACATAATCATTATAAATGAAATTATTTCTTTATTTTTTACAAAAAAGTAGAATTTTATGATTTTTGATCCGATCCAAAAGACCCTCCCACCAATCCTAAGTAGGATCTTGATTTCAACAAACCTTTTGCTTAAGGGTACAATTCTGTGTCTTGTTTGAAACAATTATGTTTAAATCAAGATTTGGACCTGTATAGTCCACTGCAAGATTTCTACTTTAAATTCTACTTGAAATTTCCAACCAACCTTACCACACAATGCGATTGAAGGAAATTTTAATCTAATTAAGTTATTTTCCGTAATTGTCATGTGTTATGCCGATTGAGTATTGAGGCGAAAAGAAACCCTCTTACACCTCAGAGTAGTACTAATTCCTAATTAATTAACTGTAGAACCATACAAAAGTATTTGTAACAACCAAGCCAAAATAATAGCTAGCCACATGCATGTTAAAAATTCCATTGTGTGTCAAAGACGATCAAGTCATTGGTAAGGTTAAGGCTTTTGTTATATATTCCTAAATTAAGTTGATTGTGCTCTAGGAGTTTTAATTTTTAACAGGAACAACTTTCATCATACTGTGTTTGATGGGAACCAAGATGGGCCTAGCCTTAAAGATCCTTTGCAAGTTCCAGATGGGCCAATTACAAGATCAAGAGCCAAGAAGATCAAGGAAGCAATGCAAGGATTGGTGCAATCCACTCGGGATGAAGTTAGCAAGAGCCCAACAATCAAAGTGGGTTTGAAAGAAGGAGAACCAATTTTGATCCACTTGATACAAGCTATGGAAGACATGACTTAGGGAAGTTTGGGCCTATTGCTATTCAATGCTTTCAATTTATTAAAAGATTTGTTTTATTAGTTTAGAATAAGTGGGCTTGAGGAAGGCCTTGTAGCCGAATTACTGTAGCGTGGCACTGTTCACACATGGGTATTTTTGGAAGAATGAGTTTTATTTTGTTTAAGGTTTTAATTA
This sequence comes from Fagus sylvatica, assembly GCA_907173295.1. NCBI lineage: Eukaryota > Viridiplantae > Streptophyta > Magnoliopsida > Fagales > Fagaceae > Fagus > Fagus sylvatica. The sequence continues at coordinate 20,494,002 of OU015769.1, read as the reverse complement.
GGTTTTTAGTTTAAATATTCTTTGTAGCCTCATTTGAAGGCAGACAATATATTGATTTTTCATTGTGAGTTGAGTTTACTCCTCTTGTTCTTGATTGAACTTTTGAACTTATCAAAGGTAAATCACAACCTTTGTGGCGTTCCTCCTTGTAATCTGGGTTCTTGAGATAGGTTCTTCAACGGGTCTTGATTTTAATATAATCTAGGTTCTTGAAACGAGTTCTCAGCGGGTCTAGATTCTCCATTCATTGACGTGATCTTGGCTTTCTTGGGTGAGTTTTCAAACTGATTGTGGGTTCAAGGGATTCCATTCCCGCGGGTTCATATCATTTGGTATCAAAGCAAAGTTTCCAATTAGGTCTGATTCTATCTTTTGTTTCTTGCGTATTTGATTCTAGGGTTTCATTGTTCTAGGGTTACAAAAAAAAAAAAGAAAAAAGGTGGCTGCTGAATTTCATTGTTCTAGTATTTGTGTTGGCTGAAACCTCTTATTCAAGAGTTTGTGTTGGCTGAAACTTTTTGTTCTAGAGTTTGTGTTGGCTGAAACCTCTTATTCAAGAGTTTGTATTGGCTAAAACTTCTTGTTCTAGAGTTTGTGTTGGCTGAAATCTCTTATTCTAGGGTTTTTGAGTTATTGTTCAGGTTTTGTCAATTACTTATTCGTTTGATTGTGATCAAATCAGTTGCTGAAAAAAAAAAAAAAATCCGAAAATTTATTATGAGCCTTATCATCAACAGGGCTGTATACATCATTATAGTTACTCTTTCATTCGTTTTTATTCCCTTGTTCTTGTTCTGGTTCTTGTTCTTGTTCTTGTTCTGGTTCTTGTTCTTGTTCTTGTTTCTTGGACCTAATTACTAGTCGGGATAAAACAAGGTTGCATTGTCTTGATTGAGTTCAATTAGTTCTTAAAGAACTTGAGTGGGAAAACTCTTGAGGTAAAAGGAAAGAGAGTGTGAGACTATTATAAAAAAAAAATAAAAAAAATAAAAAAAATTGCCAATTAAGAGTGAAATATGAGTGGAGTGCCATTATTTGAGTATAAACACGTAAGGGAGTGTGTAAGGTTTTCCACTAACATTTTTTTTTTTTATGCAGCACATTACGATGTCTCATAAGAGTGACTCATCACCAAAAAGGAAGGCAGATAACTCATCCTTTGTGTTATAAGCCCTGCAACAACAGTTTGAGCGGTTGAACTTTGTGTTGGGTGAAGTGAGGGATAGGATGGATCATTAAGAAGCAGCAATTAGAAATCTGCAAGGTGGGAGAGATAAGAGGCGACGTGAGCCTAGGGTTGAAAATGAGTATGAGAATGAAGGAGATGGTGAGGATGAGGAAGACTTAGCATCTGAAGTTGGGTCGGGTAGACATAGACGATTTAGGCGTGAAAGAGGACATGAGAGGAACCGAGGGGGTCGGGATGGTTTAGATCGAAACCTTGGGAGCATCAAAATGAAAATACCATCTTTCCAAGGTAGAACTGACCCTGAGGTTTATCTAGAGTGGGAGAAAAAAATAGACCTGGTGTTTGATTGTTATAATTACTCTGAAGAGAAGAAAGTGAAGTTGGCGGTAATAGAGTTCACTGATTATGCTATTATTTGGTGGGATCAATTAGTGACCAATAGAAGGAGGAATAATGAGAGGCCTGTAGAGACGTGGGGAGAGTTGAAAGCTCTCATGAGGCGGAGATTTGTACCTAGCCACTTCTATAGGGACCTTTACCAAAAGCTCCAAAATCTTACACAGGGGTCTAGGAGTGTGGAGGATTACCATAAGGAGATGGAGGTGGCGATGATTCGGGCTAATGTAGAGGAGGATCGGGAGGCCACCATGGCTAGATTTTTGAGTGGTTTGAATAGGGACATAGCCAATGTAATTGAATTGCAGCATTATGTGGAGATAGAGGACATGGTGCACATGGCTATGAAGGTGGAGAGGCAGTTAAAGAGAAAAGGGACAGCAAGGTACACTTCGGTTTCTAACACTACTTGGAAACCAAAGTATGATAGGAATGATCCAGTTGAAGCAAAAAGAAAGACCGAACCATCTAAGGGAAAAGATGAGGGAACTAGCAACAGACCCAAGGTAGAATCTCAACCTTCACGGAATAGAGATATTAAATGCTTTAAGTGTTTGGGTTCAGGGCACATCGCTTCTCAATGTCCAAACAGGCGGGTGATGATTATGCGCGACAATGGGGAGGTGATGACTGAGAGTGAGGATGATAGTGATGGGATGCCCGAGTTGGTTGATGCTAGTGATGATGATGGAGTGGTATACCCCATGACAGGTGAGTCTCTTGTTGCCAGGCGTGCTCTTAATACACACATTAAGGTGGATGATGCAGAGCAACAGAGAGAGAACATTTTCCATACTAGATGCCACGTCAACAATAAGGTATGTAGTATGATCATTGATGGGGGGAGTTGTACTAATGTGGCTAGCACTATTTTGGTTGAGAAATTGAATTTACCAACCTTAAAACACTCTAGACCATACAAATTGCAGTGGTTGAATGATTGTGGAGAGGTTAGGGTGGATAGGCAAGTGTTAGTTACTTTTTCAATTGGGAAGTATCTGGATGAGGTGCTTTGTGATGTTGTGCCTATGCATGCTGGCCATATTTTGTTGGGGAGGCCGTGGCAGTATGATAGGAGGGTGACACATGATGGGTTCAAGAACATGTACAACTTTGTAAAGGGGGGCAAAACAATCAAGCTTGCTCCTTTAACTCCAAGCCAGGTCTATGAGGACCAACTGAAACTGAAAAGTGAGGTTGCTCATAAAAGAAAGAGTGAAAATGAGAGTGATCAAAAAAGAAAGAGTGAAAAAGATATTGAGCAAAAAAGAAAGAGTGAGAGTGAAAATGAGCAAAAAAGAAAGAGTGAAAAAGAGATTGAGCAAAAAAGAAAGAGTGAGAGTGAAAATGAGAAAAAAGAAAGAGAGTCTGCAGAGAGAAAAGGAAAGACAAAAGTGAGTTTCTATGCAAGAGAGAGTGAGGTTAAGAGGGCTTTCTTCGCAGATCGCCCTATGATTTTTCTTGTCTATAAAGAGAGTCTTTATCTTAATCTTGATGAAACTAACCAGTCTCTTCCTAGTTTGGCTGTTTCTTTGTTGCAGGAGTTTGAGGATGTATTCCCAGAGGAGATGCCTAATGAGTTGCCACCCATTAGAGGCATTGAACACCAGATTGATTTTGTGCCCGGAGCTGCTATTCCAAACCGACCAGCCTATAGGAGTAATCCAGAGGAGACAAAGGAGCTTCAAAGGCAAGTTGAGGATTTGATGAGCAAGGGGTACGTGAGGGAGAGCATGAGCCCATGTGTAGTACCAGTGCTACTAGTGCCAAAGAAGGATGAGACATGGAGGATGTGCGTTGATTGCAGGGCGATCAACAATATCACGGTAAAGTATCGCCATCCCATTCCTAGATTAGATGATATGCTTGATGAATTGCATGGCTCATGTATTTTCAGTAAAATTGATCTTAAAAGTGGGTATCATCAAATTAGAATGAAAGAGGGTGATGAATGGAAAACTGCTTTTAAGACTAAGTATGGGCTTTATGAATGGTTGGTTATGCCATTTGGCCTTACTAATGCACCCAGTACTTTCATGAAATTAATGAACCATGTCCTACGTGAGTTTATAGGCAAGTTTGTGGTTGTTTACTTTGATGACATCCTAGTATACAGTAAGGACTTAAATGAACATATTGAGTATTTGAGATATATGTTTGATGTGTTGAAATGTGAAAAGTTGTATGCTAATTTCAAGAAATGTAACTTTTGCATGGAAAAATTTGTTTTTCTTGGTTATGTTGTTAGTACAACAGGTATTGAGGTGGATGAAGAGAAAGTCAAGGCCATCAAGAAGTGGCCAACGCCAAAGAGCATCACTGAGGTAAGAAGCTTTCATGGCTTAGCTAGCTTTTATCGGCGTTTTGTTAAAGACTTTAGCACCCTGGCTGCACCACTCACTGAGGTAATTAAAAAGAATGTTGGGTTTCATTGGGGAGCTGATCAAGAGAAATGCTTTTGCCACTATTAAAGAAAGGTTGTGCTCTGCACCTGTGTTAGCATTACCTAATTTTAACAAAGCTTTTGAGATTGAATGTGATGCCTCAGGAATAGGGATTGGAGCTGTTTTGATGCAGGATAGGCGGCCCATAGCCTTCTTCAGTGAGAAGCTAAGTGGGGTGTCCTTGAAGTACCCTACTTATGACAAAGAGCTTTATGCTTTTGTTCGTGCATTAGAGACTTAGCAGCACTACCTGTGGCCTAGGGAATTTGTGATCCACACCGATCATGAATCATTGAAGCATCTCAAGGGTCAAGGTAAGTTGAATCAAAGGCATGCTAGATGACTGGAATACATTGAGACCTTTCCATATGTCATCCGTTACAAGCAAGGTAAGGAGAACATTGTTGCTGACGCTTTATCCCGGAATATGTACTTCTTACTTCTATGAGTGCTAAGATGCTTGGGTTTGAATATGCTAAAGACATGTATGCCTATGACACTGACTTTTCTGATGTGTATAAGGCATGCGATAAGGCGGCATTTGGTAAGTTTTACAAGCATGATTGTTATTTGTTTAAAGAAAGCAAACTTTGCGTGCTTTGCGTGCCAAGTTGTTCTATGCATGAGTTATTGGTGCGTGAGGCACATGGTGGGGGATTAATGGGACACTTTGGTGTCAAGAAAACTTTAGACATTTTGCATGAACAATTCTTTTGGCCTAAGATGAAGAGAGATGTCAATCGCATTTGTGGCAGGTGCATTACATGTAGAAAGACCAAATCTAAGGTTTTGCCACATGGGTTGTATACACCCTTACCTATTCCTAGTGAGCCATGGGTAGACATATCTATGGACTTTGTTTTGAGGCTGCCTAGGACAAAAAGGGGTCGAGATTCTATTTTTGTGGTTGTGGATAGATTTAGTAAGATGGCACATTGCATTCCATGTCATAAAACAGATGATGCCACAAACATAGCTGACTTGTTTTTCAGGGAGATAGTGCGACTCCATGGTGTACCTCGGAGTATTGTTTCTGATAGGGATGTTAAATTCCTTAACTACTTTTGGAAGGTGTTGTGAGGAAAATTAGGTACTAAGCTCTTATTTTCCACTACTTGTCATCCACAAACCGATGGTCAAACTGAAGTAGTTAAGAGGACTTTAACTCAGCTTTTACGCACTGTTGTTCATAAGAATTTAAAAACTTGGGAGGATTGTTTGCCATTTATAGAGTTTGCATATAATAGGGCCATGCATTCTACTACTTCTTATTCCCCTTTTGAAATTGTTTATGGTTTTAATCCACTTACTCCTTTAGATTTAATGTCTTTACCTGTTGATGGCAGGAGTAGCTTGGATGGACAAAAGAAGGCGGAGTTGGTGAAGTCACTTCATGAGAGGGTACGGCTTCAAATTGCCCAAAAGAATGAAAGGGTTGCTTCCCAAGCCAATAAAGGGTGAAGGCGTGTCATCTTTGAACCAGGAGATTGGGTTTGGGTTCACATGCGCAAAGAAAGATTCCCAGCCCATAGAAAGACTAAGTTGCATCCTCAAGGAGATGGACCTTTCCAAATTCTTGAGAAAATTAATGACAATGCTTATAAAGTGGACCTTCCAGGTGAGTATAAAGTTTATGCTACTTTCAATGTTTCTGATCTTTCGCCATTTGATGTAGGTGAAGATTCCTGATCGAATCCTTTTGAGGAGAGGGGGAATGATGGGAACCAAGATGGGCCTAGCCTTAAAGATCCTTTGCAAGTTCCAGATGGGCCAATTACAAGATCAAGAGCCAAGAAGATCAAGGAAGCAATGTAAGGATTGGTGCAATCCACTTGGGATGAAGCTAGCAAGAGCCCAACAATCAAAGTGGGTTTGAAAGAAGTAGAACCAATTTTGATCCACTTGATACAAGCTGTGGAAGACATGATTTAGGGAAGTTTAGGCCTATTGCTATTCAAGGCTTTCAATTTATTAAAAGATTTATTTTATTAGTTTAGAATAAGTGGGCTTGAGGAAGGCATTGTAGCCGAATTACTGTAGCGTGGCACTGTTCACGCAGGGGTATTTTTGGAAGAATGGATTTTATTTTGTTTAAGGTTTTAATTAGGTTTTTAGTTTAAATACTCTTTGTAGCCTCATTTGAAGGCAGACAATATATTGATTTTTTATTGTGAGTTGAGTTTATTCCTTTTGTTCTTGATTAAACTTTTGAACTTATCAAAGATAAATCACAACCTTTGTGGCGTTCCTCCTTATAATTTGGGTTCTTGAGATAGGTTCTTCAACGGGTCTTGATTTTAATATAATTTAGGTTCAATATAATCTAGGTTCTTGAAACGAGTTCTCAGCAGGTCTAGATTCTCCATTCATTGACGTGATCTTAGCTTTCTTGGGTGAGTTTTCAAACTGATTGTGGGTTCAAGGGATTCCATTTCCGCGGGTTCATATCAGTGTTAACTTGAAAGATAAACAAGAATTAAAGAAATTAAGGAACAAAACCACAAAAATTATATTATTAAAAAGCTTTCACCAACCCAATCACAAATTCAGAATCACTAACTAGATGAGATAAACAACCTTCTTGATCAGTTGCTAACATAGAAAATTAAAAAAAAAAAAAAAAAAAAGTCTTCATTAACCCTAAACTATAATCAAAGTCACTGACTCTACAACATCAAAAAAAAAAATCACTGAAAATCATCTAACAATTTTCCCTAGCAAAAGCCCAAGGGTTCTTCTCGCGGATTTCTCTCTCTTCTTCTGGAGTAAAATCATTCTCGATCTTGAATGTTGTACGTAATTCCTGGGTTGTCTTTCCTTTAATCATGTTTGCAACTTTTTGGTAGCATTGTTCGAGCAAGTCCTTGATTTCGAGATAGTGTGCAGCCATGAGGAGACTATATAGAACCGCCTCATCAACATCAAGAAAATCAGCTTCGTACTTTTTCAGTTTTGGCATATCCACATCCTTGTCCAGGTGGGTCTTGCACCAGTCTAGCACCATGGCTAGCGTTTTGCCATCAACGTTTGGCAAAGAAATCACATCCTCGCTGTACCCATCGTCGATCATGTTCTTGATCGATATAGACTGCACGGCCACATGCTGTTCAACCTCGAATATTTGATTGTCCCAAGTCTTCAGCTTCAAAGCCATAGCCATAAGATAATATGCTACGGAAATTAGAACCCTAGAGAAGTAGAAGATTGTGTTGCAAGTTTAGAGAATAAGAAAAAGCGTGGACAGGTATGGTTTATATATAGATAGGCTGGTAGTGGTAGTAGTCCTATTTTATTTAGGACTCCCAAATATGTAAGCCATGGGCTGGGCTGAACTATGGTCCAATAAGAATATGATGAATAATTAATTTTGCAGTTTAAGACAAAAAAAAAAATGTTGCATGTTTTCTTTTTTATTCTAAAAAATAGAGATTTATTCTAATTGATTTATTAAATTTATTATCTCTTCATTAAGTCATATCATAATCCTTTCTATTTTTTATTTTTCCCTTTTTCTCTTCTTTAAAAAAATTAATGTTCATCACCTCTTAATTACAACTTTAATTACTATTTGTCATCAACCCTCATTCTAAGTATTAGCAAAAAAAAATCTTAAGAATTTATGAAATGACTGGCCACTCTAACTCTCTTCTTTTAAAAATAAACAATGAAGGTGTGAAATCAAGTTTCAACTACATTATTGTGAGCTCCCTTCTTATGGCATTGTCTAGTTCAATACTTCAATCATTGTATTCAAGTAGTCTGTTTTGAGTGTCATTCGTGTCTTACAGCTTCCAACTAAAAGGATTGACTGAGAACCACAACAAATTAATAACAAAGTATTACATATCTTGCTAACAGAAGGAAAGAGTGTTACATATCTATGTCACAATATACACAAGCTGAATATTAGAGGAAGATAAAGGGTTCCCACAACTTGAGCAGCTCTAAGTTAATTTCAAGGTTCTGCGATCATGAAGAGGCAGGGCGGGGTAGTCGCTTGGCAATTTCCTGCCAAAAGAAGGAACAAACGTTCAGTCTTCCAAGTACATAGGAATTTCTAAACAGCTGCTAACAGAGACACAGATTCTAAAACTTCTAAGTGAAAAATACCTCAAACAGTTGATTTATATTATCTGCCGTCTTTGCAGATGTCTCAATAAAAAACATTCCATTCTTCTCCGCATAGTCAGTGGCATCCTGCAAGACAAAATATGCATGTATTATATCAAAGAAAAATGAATATTAGTTTGTAGCATACAGAATGCATCAAGCTGAGTATTGCACTCACCTGAACAGTTACTTCCCGCTTCTCATGAAGATCGGCTTTGTTACCGACTAAGGCCATGACTATATCAGGACTTCCGTGTTTTTGTAACTCCTGTAAAATGCCATATCCATCAACTAGTTGGAAAATCATATTTGCACCATGACCATAGGAACTTATTACCAACTTAATAGGTGCAAGTTTATATAACCACGTGTCTTTCTGGGTAAAGGTGCCATCTATAAGCAATTAGCACTTGAAGTACACTGACAGTATAACAACCCATTATCTCAAAGTTATAGTTTTATTTCCTTTTTCACCACAGCTCTTGCAACTCCTAGAGAATCTGGTAAGCCAAGAGTTTTCAATGGATTAAAAGAACGATTTTTATTCATCCAAATCTAGATATTTGTCGCCAGCAATTCAATCTCTTCAGTGCAGAGATTAGATAAGAATTAATCAAAGGGAACACAAGTACAAACACATTAACCAAATGTTAGCTCAGTTCGAGTAGTTACTTCCATTTAATGAACTTTGTGATAGACGTAGCCAAGCCATTATGTAAACTTTTCATATAGTTACTGTGACTTGAGTCCTCATGGATACAATTAGTATTATTATTGAACTTGAAAAACCTGCAATCCTTTTTAATAAAAACACAGGAGAAAATGATATTGTTGAGAAGAAGAAATAGCTAATATATGTTAATTCAGTAAGGACAACCCTATCAACTTCCTGATAGAATGTAATCGCAAACTGCAGGATTACTGATACACCCTTTAAGCTGAGCACATTCTCTATTAACGACACAGCCAGAATGAGACAAGCACACAACTTAGGTTTTTGGTAAGCATATTGATGAGGCTTTACAAGCTAGGCTTGGAGTCATCTTTGTAATGTATTGCTTCTCTTAAACAAAATATAACAATAGAATTGTGTTCTGACTGTCGACATCTACAATTTATCTTCAGTCCAATTCCCAACTTAAACTATTACCAAACTTGACCAGGCAACCATATCATGAAGAAATTAGCAAATTTAAGTAATAAATAGTAAGAACTGAGATGTCAAGATCGCATTCAGGAAGTATGTGAAGCATCAAGGGGTTTTCCCCCTCTAAGAAACTCATATAATTAAAAGTTTATACACTGCTATGTGCCGGTAATATTAGACTGATTCCATTCACATGAAAATTAGGGCATGCACTGCATTTGATCTTTGTGACCAGCCCATGCCACCACTTAAAACATATCCATAACCAAATATGCATTTAACCTCACATGACAATTAGTGCATGCACTACATTTAACCTCACAAATCACAAATAGGTCACCAGATATGATTCCTCCATTGGATCCTTTTGTTCAACACTTTATGCAATAAAGAATATTAGATTAGAAGCTGCGTGCTGCACCAACACACATTTCCTTGAAATGTTCTGACTCAGCACCCTCCAATGTCTTCAGTTTCAAGTGGAGGGGATGGGAGGGGGAAAAGAATAATAACAGGAATGAACTTGGAGTCAGAAGTTATTAGTATTTCAAAATTCTAAATAGTTTTGACCTTCAATGCAAATAAATTATGGTTCATAGGTCAATTATAGATTAGGTGCTCAACCATCAATGTACAACTTGGTGATCAAGGTTGTTTGTAACCTCATAAAAAGGTTATCATATGGATTTCTCCTTTCTGCCAAACCCTTCCCACTCTTAAACTTAGCAGTAAAAAGAAAAAAGAATAACTTTCCATAAGATATTGAGAAATGAAAAACAAACAGACAAACTAAAAAAACATGAATAATACTAAGCAAGCCCTGAAAAATCTACCTTAACCCAATATTGTGCTTTGGCGAATGATTCTGGGCTTGTTATATCATACACAACAACTGCAACTGCAGCACCTCGGTAGTAAAGTGGCGCCAATGCAGCATACCTGAATTAAGACAAAATCAACAATTAATGTTCTCCTGCAAAAAGTGGCATGCATGGGCAAGGGAGAGATAGGGTAGAGTTCCAATAGAAACAAGGACTTTATATGATGAGCTAGTGCTATGATATTTAGATCTTCAAATTTTTTTTATTTTTTTATATTTAAGAATGATTTGACAAACCATACCTCTCCTGGCCAGCAGTGTCCCATATTTCAAACTTAACAGTTGTAGAGTCTTGCAAAGCTATTGTCTGTGATAAGAATGAAGCTCCAACAGTAACCTGAAATTATTTAAACCACCAATCGTAAGTGTATTATAAATTAACTTATAGGGCTAGGAGGAAGGATAGGCACCCATATCCATTCACATAGAACATGGTTGACTAAAAGTAACTAAAATTAAATAAATAAACTGACTTTGTTCTGTGTAATTTAGTCCAATAACATATTCCTTACCTTGGATGTTGGGTCAAACTGACCACGAACAAATCGAAGGACAATACAGCTTTTACCAACACCAGAATCACCTAATAAAACCAGCTGCAAACAGCCACGGAATGCAACGGTTAGTCGCATTTATTCATAACAGGGTTAAAACAATAAGATCATTAGTGATTTCACAAAGTCCTGTAGGTTATATCTTGACCTCTCCCCCTCTTAGCCCCAGCATGGAAAAAAAAAAGAAAGCCTTTCCTGCAAATTTCTTTTGTCTACTACTGTACTACATTGTGAATCAACTGGAAGCAATAAAGCTGAAATATGCTGCCAATTGCATATAGTCCAATATTTACACATTGTGTGCACAATTATTTTTTTCAAAGATCATTTTTGTTCTCAGTTCAACCCAACTAATCAATTGCATGTATACTTTTTCAACAATATTGTGTCCAGCAACATATATCTTTTTCCATATACTTAGGTCTTTCACCATGGATCCTATGGGACATTGATAATGACCATGCTTCTAGGGACCATTAAACCTGAGCATAGCCATTATCACTCAAATAGCTAGAACAGATTGCTAACCAAACTAGCCATTTATTAACAAGACATACGCATCAGCTTACTTCCACAAAGCACACATCAATTCCATTTCAACTGAAATTTATCAATACAATAAAGCTTCAAAAGAATTAAAATAAACTCTCCCAATACGTCACCCTCCTTTCATTTACCCACACCGATTGCAAAGTTTCATGAAAAAATGAATAATAATATAAAATATATATAAACCACAAGTTGAGATCATCTGAACCTAAAGATATGACTAAAACAGCAGCCTTGGAAAACACTTTGACACTAAAAAAGTACCTTCACGCGAAGATTTTTCGCATCAGACACTCCGCCATTCTCTGAATTGAGCCCGGCCAACTGCCCAGAAGTCCTGTCTGCAAACAAATAAACCCCCAATCAATCAAACATAACCAAAATCTCCAAAAGGGTCACTAGCAACCAAATCCACTGAATGACAACTGCCCTTTTGAAAAAACCCATTTCCCCAGCTCTTCATCAAATCAATCTTTTTCAGCTCAGAAATTCAAGAAATCAACCAAATTCTAAAAACCCATATGATAATCTATGAATTTGGGTACAAAGTTTTCAAATTTCAAAGAGAATATTCATTTCAATCAATCTGATCCAGGAAAAACTCCAGAAATACAGGACTCCCAGCTCTTCATTAAATCAGCACCTTTTCAGCTCAGAAATTCCAGAAATCAACCAAATTCTAAAATCCCATATGGAAATACATCAAATTAGACAAAAAATTGCAAATTTCGCAGAGAATTTTCGGTTTCGACCAAATCTGAACCAGTAAAAAAAAAAAAAAAAAAACCTAGAAATTAGAACAGAAGGACAAAATTAAGTATAGATGCAAATATTACCTGGAAGAGAGGAGGAGCAACCCATGGCGAGCAGAGATGAATTGGTGTATTTCTAAACGTGATCAGGGTTTATGGTAGATAGGGTATTTGGCGTATATTAGAGGAAAGCGAGTGAATGTGCAGAGATTGGCTTATTAATTAATTAATGGGTTGTAAAATTAAGGTCTTTAATGGCTGATACCTTAGAAACTCTAAACTAGAAGACCCCATTTTATACATTTTGTATCATGTCCACTTATACTCAACAATAATAACAACAACAACAATAATTAATTTAAAAAAAATAAAAAAAAAAATAAAAAAAAAAAAAAAAGACAACAATAAATAAATAAATAAAGACAATTTTTTCTCAAAACTTACAAAATTGGACTTGTAACCTAACCCGACCCGGCCAAATTAGGTCTTGTTTAGACCTATAAAAAAAAGGAGTCAACCTGTACTCAACCTATTACAATAACAAGTTTGATTACCCTTTTTTAGAGCAAAAATGAAATAAAAAATATTTCCCTTTTAAGGCATTTTCCTATTGTCTAATTTGAAACCACTTCCCATCCCCAAAAAGTCTAGGCTCCTTATACCTTAGTGGTATTATCTACTTCTTTTTATGAGAATAATTAAGGTTCAAAACTCCTTTTCAATTGTTCCAACTATCGAAATATAAAAAATAAAAATAAAAATCTTATAAATTTATTCATGATAATCTAATATGCATTATCTATTTTTGCCAAAATATCTTTGTGTTCCAATGGTGTTCTAAAAATGTAGAGAGTGAATAGATGGAGAGGAAATTACGTTAGATTATAGAAGATGTATATTTTTTGTTAGATAAAAGGATATTACTAGGGGTATAATTGTCACTTTATCTTGTGATTTAAGGTATTGGGTTGTACTGGGTTTACGAATATACCGACTTTAATAAGTTTTCTGAACCACGCAAACAAAAGAGAACTTTTATACCTTGTTTGGATTCTGGCTTATTGGAAAGTTGATTGTTTGTACGTATTTTAATGGAAGATTAAGCATGCATGAGAAATCCGTAACTAGATTGGCCCAACTTGTCAAAAGCCCAAACAATTGCTAAACCTGGATAAGGCCTAATTCAAAACTATTAAAGGGAAATTTCAAATTTGGTAACTTTAGTTTTAATGCGTACAAATTTATACACACAATAATGTATGTTTCATTTTTTTAGGCTCGTTTGATAACTGTAGTTTCAATGATTTTTACAGATTTCTAGACACAAGAAAGTATGTTTCAAAGGCTTGTTTGATTTCATTTTCTATCAAGGTCACTGATAGAAGATTAACAAAATAATTGATTTGGGCATTCTCTAATGTTAAGAAACTTTTAATTTCAAATAAAAAGAATAAAGAGTCAATTCACCTAAAGTTTAGGCAGTGTTTTTGCATTATAACCAAAAAAAAAAAAAAATGATAATTCCATTATACTAAAAAATTATTAAAGCATAATATTTTAATAAAAAACTACTATTTAATGGCAAAATGCATTTTTCTTTTTCTTTTTTGATGAAAAGCAAAATGCATTTTTCAGTAACATAATCAAACGCAATTTCAATCAAGATAATACCAAACACTATTTCCAATAAATAAATAAAAATGTATTCTACCAAAACATTATGCCATAATTTAAATTTAAAAGGCGGTAAAGTTACCAAATGCAACCTAATTCAATCCAGCTCAAGTTATCACTAAAAGCTTGAGTTTTATCACTTTTGCTTGACAAACTAAGATTTATTTTATTTTATTTTTTTACTTATTACCATCTTAGGCCATGAGAAATAATCAATATGTTCTTCATGAGAAATAAGCATTTTCCCCTAGACTATGGCTCGGGCTAGCATTGAGTTAGATCTCCCTAAACTTGAAAACAACTTTAAGCTAAAGCTAAGAAATTCAAGCTTTGGTGTTAAAGTTCTTTAATGCTAAACTTATTTAGTGTGTTGTTTCAACTTTTAATCAAAATAATGAATTAACAGAGATGTCTATGCATATTTTTCATAATGACACTTGATTCTCACTCATTTCGAGAGGGAAAGAGGAGCCTAATAATAATAATAATTAAATAAACATTAGCCATTAATTGAATTAATTGGATTCAAGTATGAAAATGAAAATCACTTTTATTATGTCATTTTCTCACATGTAATAGCTCTTTATCAAATTGGTTACTAAATGATGGGTATACCAATTTCAAAGCATTTTATTTTTATGACAGTAATTTTCCAAACTCTCCAAAGTCCAAACACTAAAGAGCTGAACTTTTCTGTCAAAGTTCTTTATCACATAAGCTTTAGAGCATTCACATCCGCTTCTTTAGAATTTTAGCTACTTTACCTCTTCAAAACCAACTTTATTTATTTTACCTCACATCATTTATAATATACTCACATCTCACTCTTTATTTTACAGTATATTCTATTAAAATATTATAAAAACAATTATTATTTGTTTTCTTTTTTTTCCCCACAGTCTCAACCACACCCACGCCGGCACCACAAACCCACCGAAATACAAACCCAACCGCACCCACGCCGGCAGCACCACCATCAAACCCACACACTCACGCCGGCAGCACCACCATCGAACCCACACACTCACGCCGGCAGCTCCACCATCAAACCCACACCCACGCCGGCAGCACCACCATCAAACCCACCCACCCACGCCGGCAGCACCACCATCAAACCCACACACCCACGCCGGCAGCACCACCAACAACAGACCCACACCCACGCCGGCAGCACCACCAACAACAGACCCACACCCACGCCGGCAACCCAACCCACACCAAACCCATGTCTGCAACACAAATCCAACACTTCCGACGATGATGCCATAGGACAAACGAAGAAGATGCCGTGAGAAATTTTTGATGAGGAAGATCGGAGAGAAAGAGTCTGGGAGAGTAAAGAGGAGAGAGAGAAGGAATAAAAAATGAAAAAAAATGTTTACCTCTTGTGAATAGTACTCGGTATTGATATCGAGTACTATTCACAAGAGGTAAAGATTGAGCTACAATAAAGAACTGGATGAGGAGCTGATTTTGGGTGATTTGTAGCTACAGTGTTAGTTATTTTTGCTAAAAAGCCTGTTTAGCTGACCGGGTGCGAATGCTCTTACAACTTAAAGATGCCTAAAGCTCCACGTTCTATAGCATCTAACCAATCCCCATGGTGAGTATGGTCTCCTTGCCTTATATACAACATGAAATTTGTAACTGCAAAGAGGAATGTAGCTCGGATGATTTTCAAGATGCTGATTAAGAAACTTGAATCCAAAATCTTATAAAAAATAAAAAAGAAGAGAGAAAAAGATTGAGAGTACTAAGCTATAAAGTATAAATTAAGCAAAATCAACTTTGGATTTTAGAAACAAAAGGCGAGATTTGCGGGCTTCCTTGGATCTTGATAGGATATGTCGATTGAGAGGTTGATGGTATTAGTGGCCATAACGGTGGAGAACTTAGAGAGAGACCTTGATATAACTAAGTGGACATGGTCAAGTCAAACATACCATCAGAACTAATAATTGCGCATTGCAATTTTTTGCAATTGATACGTACAAAAATGGCAAGCATCAATGCACGAAGCAGCAAATTTTATGTGATTTACAGTTTACATTCAAGTTAAATACTTGGATTACATAATTCACCATTGTTGAGTTGTTTGAAACTAAATATTAAATTTTAAAAAGTTTCAACTAAAATCCAAAAATGAAACACAAATACTAAAAGTAAATCAAAATTTAAATAAACTATGGTGCTTCAGATTTATTTGAACACTAAATGCCTGTTATATGCACATCAAATGATATTTTAGTGCAAATAATAAGCTCACGAAACAATGGTGGTGGTAGTATGATTGCGATGATGGTAATGGTGTCAGAGGTGGTACGGTGGCAGAGGTTTGACAATGATGGTGGTGATGACAACGATAGAATACATGAATACAAAGGATTAATAATATGGGAATGGTGGAAAAAAATTTATGCTTATGTTGACCAAGATTTTCGGTCATTCCAAACACTAGAAAATATGGAAAAACAAACAAAACGATAGTTCTCTTATCCTTTTGTTTTTATAGTTTTTATTTAAACTTACAACACAATATCAAAGCATACCGATTAGGTCTTGCTTACTCTACATTTTTTTTTTTTTTTTTTTTCTTGTTGGTGACTTCCATCATCATCTCATTTATCAGTTTTTGTTATCTACCTTTTCTTCCTACCTTTTTCATATTCAATATAAATGTTACATTTTCGATGCATATTTGAACTATGCAATTTTCGTTCGTTGCACTTTGCGCCATAACAAAGAATTTCATCACACTTTTGTTATCGTGACATTTTGAGGGATTGTAGCATTTCTTATGGATTTCTCATCAAAGGGGGGTTGTCATTTTAAAGGCTTTGTGTTATTATGTGCTTATGAAAGCACCCAATTTAGTTTATAACCACATAATTTTAAAATCTTGCACACCAAATAGGGTAATGCAAATCATTTTGGAAGACAATTTTCACATTTTGAGTACAGTGTATGCAAGTTGTACACTTCATCAATGACTTCCTACACAACTAAGGGGGGGGGGGGGGGGGGGGGGTTGCAAAGTATTTATTTTCCATACTAACAAGACTAAATCATGGATTAACTTATATGAAAGAATTAAAGGATTTGAACTAATCAATATAATTGATTTGTAATTCAAATTCAGATGTATAACTAATTTATAGTTAATTTTATATATAAATTCCATTATAAGTTCCGGTAAATTGAGCGAATTAAAAAAAAAAAATAGCCTTTTGAGTTTTTGACTTTTGGCATAGACATAGCTCTTAGTGGTACCTCTAGATCTCCTAATATTAAATATGTGTTTGGATTAATTTATTTTTTGATAGTGAATAAAAATATAATTGCATTTAAAAAAAGTAAAACTTTAAAAAACTATACATAAATAAAATAATTAAATAAACTCCAAAGCAAAAAAAAAGGGCTAACTAAATTCACACTAAGAGCACCCAATATCTTATTTGATTGATATTTAATTTCTATAATCCTATCAAGTATCAAGTTCATTTTGGCTCTAATTTTCTTGATAAGAGATGGCCGAGTCATACCAAATAACTTTTATTGAGTATGTATTTTAGCTCTTATGCGAGGGAGATGGTGACTCACGTCCCATTAAACCCCAAAATATAAGGTAAGCAAATGTAGACATTTTTGGGTGATATCTGGAGCTCTTGATTGGACAAACCAACTTGCCAGGGGACAGTCCCACCTGAAGTTTGGAGATAATTGGGGTCCAGCATTTTGGGCAATTTCATTAATTTCGAAGCAATTTAGACATCTTTCCTTCAGCCCTTGTGAAGCTTGATAACATTTCAATCTTGTCAAAAATCAATCTTATTCAAAATGGTGATGCCCCCATCAAAGTTCAAAATTAAAAAGTCACGGAGTCACTAGTGTGCACTTGTTTGAGTAAATCTTTTGGCTAAATAATAAATTACATCCTTTAAGTTTGGTTTACATTTAATTCAGTTCTCTAAGTTTTGACCGTTTCAATTTAGTCCTCTAAGTTTGGTCAAAGTGCAATTTGGTACTTTAAGTTTTGACCGTTTCAATTTAGTCCCTCTAAGTTTGTTTTCGTATCAATTTAGTCCTCTAAGTTTATTTTTGTTTCAAAAACTTAAAAACAAAAACTAATAAAAATTATTTATAAAAAAAAATTCGTGAAAAAAAAAAGTTAAAGAACTTAATTGAAATGAAATCAAACTTAAAGGACTACATTGAAACCAAACCAAACTTAGAGGACTAAATTAAAACGGTTAAAATTTAGAGGACTGAATTGAACTTTGACCAAACTTAGAGGGTGTAATTTGTAATTTGGCCAAATCTTTTTTGTCCAATTAACAAATGTTTTTTTCTTTCTTATATTTTCCATTTTATAAAATATTCATACCAAATTATGCGATTTTTTTTTTGTCAATACAATTTACGTAACAAAGAATTTTATCCCCATGCATTCTCTCATATTGTTTTGCTTGAAAATTTGTACTCTTTACCTCCCAAATTGCTTGTCTATTTTAAAAAATCCAGCTTTCAAAAGATCTTAGTCATCTAATTATTTAGGGGGATATATTTAATGCATTTTTAAATGCACTCTCATTGATTTAAAATCAAATGAAACAGATAAGAAATAGATTAAATTTTCAAATAAAATAACTGGTAAATAAGAGAATTATTAATTACATCCATTTACTTAGTAAAATGGACAATATTATAGAACATCTAAAAATAAAATAAGAGACAAATAAAATAAGGATCGTATAAGTCATCTCTGTTTACTAGTAGTATATGGTTGTGGGATAAGGATTAAATAAACAATATATAAAGATTAAAATAGTTCGTACTAATTGGTTTTTTTTTTTTTTTTGAAAGAAAACGATAGAGTTGCTAATTTGAAATTGAATAATAAGATATTTAGTAAAAAATAAAAGAGTAAAAGACAGAATCATATCACATGCAATTACTAAGTATGCAATCCCTGGCATGGTCCACTAATAAAGTGTCACTTAATAAAGTATAATTTTTAAAAAATTAAGATTAAAATATTATTTTTGTCTTAAACTTTATATAAATTTCGTTTTTCATTCTAAACTTTAAAAAATTTGATTTTCATCTCTAAAATTTACAAATGTTTCAATTTCCATCCTTCTATCAATCCATCTTAACAGAATATTAGACATGAATTTTTTTTTTTCAAAAATAATACACGTATTCATTGGTCCCACAAATTTTGCATGTGAAAGACAAAACACCCTCTTTCTAAGACAAAACCGATTACCCTCTTTCTCTCTCACGTTGGCTTCTGGGCATTGCAAACCTTTTTTTCTTTTTCTTTTCTCTCTCCATGTGGCCATCACCACCACGAAGACCCACGGCACAAGGACCAACTTAAAAATGGATTTCATATACTAAACCCATGGATCCAACCCAGAAATGGGTAAAGAAAATCCTGAAAAAAAGAGTGGCAGTGGGTGTGTGGCCGGAGAATAAAAGAAGAAGATGCTTCTGAAGAAATATTTCCTCTGATCTCATTCTTTGCTATGCTAAGAACTCGCAGATTTGAAAGCTTTTCTTCACCGGTAGAATAGTGTTTAAAAATAAAAATAAGAAGTAACCAAATTGTACCTATTTTGCACAAAAGAATAGCAGTTGAATTTAGTAGTCAGATGTGATAGTTATTGATTGTGCGTTTGTAATTATGGGTTACCAAATTCTTAAAAATTATGTTGCAGAGAAGAACAAAGAAAGAGAATAGATGGATATTTCCATTTCTTAATAGCAGTTTGACATCTTAAAAAAAAAAATCAATTTTCCAAAGACAAACATCTCACACGTGACAACCTCTGATATTTCTAGCTGAAACAAATCAGCCCTATGTGAATTTTTGAGTGTTCAAAGCAATAAACCACATTGTTTGCTTGTCTGAGGTTTCAAGAACTTGACCGTTTATGCACTTCTCAAAATACGTTTTACTTGGTCTGAACATAGTAAACAACTGTAGATGCCCACTTTTTCGCCTAAGTTATGGCAGACCAGAAGCAGTCCGCAAGGACCATCTGCAGTAAGCCCAAAGGAAGGCAGGTGACATGATCAAGAGAGGCCCAAAGCACAACAGCCCACAACGGGCCCAGAAGGCACTGTGTCATTGCAAGAGAGATCAATCTGCTGTAAAGCCCAAAACCTATTGGGGGCAATCTGCCATAAGTCCCCAATAATGAGCCCAGCCCACGGGGAAGTCAGGGGGTAAAGGGTAATTTCAGATGGAGCCCTACTACTACATTCCTTAAAAAAGTAGAACACTCCAGAAGAAATCAAAGAGGGGAAAGTCCTCTGAACTGAAGAAAAGCCATGTTCACCGTTTCCTCAGACGGCAGACTCACGCCTACCGTTGCCAAGGCTTTTCTGCACAGCAGACGAGGGAAAGGGGCACAGCAGACTAGAAGATGGGCAGCCGAATCACAGAAACGGAAAGAACACAACCAAAGGCAGAAAGGGAACCTGGAAGCGATATGAGGGGAGTAAATACAGACCGGCCTATGGTCTCCTACTCCCTCTGCACGGCAGACAACAGTCAAACAACGGCAGATTCATGAAAAAGGAAGGAGCTCAACAAGAAGATGAAAGATGCTTCCATGAGAACACAAATAAAGGTAATGCAGTCACCAAAGCCCAAACCTATGGTGACTGCCAGTAAGTTTTCATTAAAAGGCTAAGGGGATTTGGTTTGGAGGTAGGGGGGTTATTTCTTAAAAGGGTATTGAGGTCTGCGGCTCAAGTGTATCACACCCGTTGGGGGGTATGAGCACAAGTGACCAGGCAAACCTCAAACACCCTAATGAAGACACGTGCAGACAAAGCTTTCACCATGGAGCCAATTTCTTTCACCAATTTGGTCTGCGGCAATATTTTATGTTATCAGGAAACATTGTCAGCTTGACCCCAATGAATAAGCCCATTACCCAAAAGCTAAAGGAGTGACCAGGTCAAAACCATGAACCCCATGGATCACCGCAGACCATTATAAAAGAAGGAAAACACAGTCATGTCAAGGCAATCTCCTCCAGCCCAGAAACAACCCTTTAGTCTCCATCAAAAAGCCAAAAAACCCAAGTCAAGGGATAAGAAGAAGAAAAAGATCAATACCCGTACAAAAAGACACTCCTCTGCTAAAACTCCACAAGCATCTAATCAATTCCATTCCATTGTCACGTGTCTTCAAGGGATAACCCTCCCCTATCACTCATCAAATCTTCCTTAGTCTTTTCAGTTTATTGAGTTCATTAAAGTTCATATTTTATGTTATTCTGTGGTGCTCACGCTTACAGTCTGCAGTGATTATTTGGTTTGATGGAGGGGTGTCTGCCATAGTTACTTCATGGAAGGGAGGGCTTTTACGGCAGATCCTTATTTCCTCTGTATAAAGGCCCAGCATAGTAGCAGATCAAGAGAAGTGCACCATCAGCCATCAGGCAAGCTCAAAGGCCTGGTTTGGAGTTTTGGGCTCAACAACCCATCAACATAAGCTCGGCCCATCCTCGACCAACCACAAGGTGACACATGGCACTCATTGAATTTTGAGCATTTACATTTTGGCGACTCCACTGGGGAGTTGAGCAGCACTTCAGCAAAAAAAAAAAACCAGATCTGCAGTAATGCCACCAAGGTCCAGAAGACAAAACTCAGTGGTAAATTCCCATCCTGACACAGAGTCAAACGCACAAAATCGAGCCGAAGGGGAGATGCAGCAGAACAATGGAGGAAACGTGGGAGGAGGTGGTATCCCAGAAGGTAATCAAGGAGGAGGCAACCCAGGGGGACAGCCACCTTTAACCTTGATATATGAGTTGATCCAGAGCCTACAGCAGAACCAAGGAGAACTAGCTGAGTCCATAAGGCAGTTGAAAGAATCCAGCAATAATAGGGAAGCACATGGAGGTAATGGCAGAAACCACGAAGAAAGGGACCACCATGATGAAAGAGATTCCAACAACAAGAATGATGCACCGTTCGTTACCATGTCAGACGTGGCGGACCTCCTCAAGCAAGAAAGGGAACGACCACCTAAGGAACCCAGGCATTTTGTGAGAAAGCCGCCCTATCCTAAGGAGCTGCTAAAGGAACCGTACCCTGAAAAATACGATACTCCGAACTTCTCCCTCTTCGACGGCCGGAAGGGTAGTGCAGTAGAGCACATCAGCAAGTTCCTGGACTCCATGGGTCCATTTGCTGGAAATGGGGGACTCTGTCTGCGGGAATTCTCGAAGTCCCTTGTTGACAGAGCATATACCTGGTACGCCATGCTGCCTGAAGGGTCCATTAGAGATTGGGAAGATATGGTGGAGAGTTTCTGCAGTAAGTACTTCCATGTGGAGGAAAAGATTACTCTGCTCAACTTGCACAGCACGAAGCAGCTACCCGGCGAGGATCTTTTGAAGTATATTCATCGTTTCCGGGATATTTCTTTGGATTGCCACGTGAAGTATGAAGAAAGCGAGCTGGTTGAAGTATGCATAGACAACATGCTTCCCGAATTTAGAGCTCACCTCGAGAACTTAGATATTTCACAATTTGCACCACTGCTCCAGAAGGCTAGGAAGACGGCTTTGTCAGTCAAGCCCCATTCAGAAAAGGCTAGAGAAAAGAAGAGCCAACCCCAAGCACTCACTGTGTCGACTACAGCCGCGCCAACCGGAAACAAGAGGAAAAGACCGACAGAAAAGGTTTTCGAAGAACCACCCCCTTTGCCCTTCACCGTAGAAGAAATGATGGTGATCTTTGACAAGTGGGTGAAAGATGAAGTTATCAAGCTGCCGCAGATCAACAAGCCTCCCACCGAGGAAGAAAAGAGAGATCCCAAGTTCTGCCGCTATCACAGATATGTTCACCATCCAACCGCAGACTGCCGGTCACTACGATGGGAGCTTAATCCGGAAAATCCAGGACGGTACTTTGCAACTCTCACCGGAGCAGCAGAGAGTGCACAAGAATCCTTTTCCGAATCACAGGAAAGACAAGGGCAAAGCAGTGGTGTCTGTGGTAATACAAGGCAGCACCAGTGATATGGAGGTAGAAGAATCTGCCGTAGCTGACACCACTCTAACACCAGCAGCCGTAAGAACCTTGCAGAAAAGTCCAAAGTTCAAGTCTTTGTTTAACCAATTGGGATTGGGACCAGAAGCCAGGAACGCTGCTACAGAGGCCATTATCGCAATAGCAGCAGACTCAGGAGCAACCTGTTTTACCGCAGAAGCTCATGCCAGTCGTGCCTTCCTAGAAACCACCAATGCAGTAACCTTCACGGATGAAGACATGGAGGTCCAATATCCAGACCACCGTCGACCCCTTTATGTGTCTGCCGTAATAAAGATGTACAAGTTAGGAGAGCTTTGGTGGACACGGGCTCCTGTTTGAATCTGATTCCTTTGAGCACTCTTAAAGCAGCCAACATTCCACAACATAAGATCCAAGGCGCTCCTATTGAAGTAACAGGATTTGGAGGAGCAGCAGAATACACTATGGGGCACATACAGTTAGTCTTAAGAGTTGGGCCCATTGTGGCTCTTACGCGGTTTCACGTTGTGAATTCAGAAGTCCCATACCACGTGCTGCTTGGCAGACCATGGTTGCACAAGCATAAGTTGATTTCGTCCACCTATCCATCAGTGTATTAAAGGGAGGCTCAATGGGAAGCCAATCTGTATAGCAGCAAATCCCTCACCATTTGACCAAACTGAGGCACATTTCATTGAAGCAGCCCTGTATGACGAGCTATCTACCGAAGAACCACCAATCATCAAGCCATCTGGAACACCCTTGCCAGACTGGGAAGATATAAGAAATGACCCAGATGTTGATCTGCGAGAAGTCCTGGAACGAAAGAAAAAGAGGAAGGAACGCAGGGCAGAAGAGGAAGATGCACCACGATGCGTACGCGTCCAAATGCCTGATGGACGCATAGTCTACCGTTTGTGAAGGTGCGCGGGACCTGATTGCTCACCGCAAGAGGGTCCCACACCGGAAGAGGGTAATCTGCGGCCCTCGTGTTATCTGATACAGAAAGAAACTGAAAGTTACAAAAGCTTGGCAGATGAGAAGGAAGAAGCAAAATTAGAGGAGTCTGCGGCAGAGAATTCAAAGATAACTCCCAAGGAAGATCTGGAGGTAATCAACCTGAGTCATGACCCTGGTATTGATAAACCTGTTTCAATTAGCACCTCACTGTCTGCTGTAGAGAGAGCCTGTTTTATTAATCTGTTGAAGGAGTACCAAGATGTGTTTGCATGGAAATACGACGAAATGCCCGGGAATAGATCCAGGGCTTGTGGCGCACTCCTTGAATGTAGAACCTGGTACGAAGCCAGTTGTGCAGCCCGCAAGGACCTTCCATACTGAAGTGGAAGCTCAAATCACCCAAGAAGTGAAGAAATTGCTTGCTGCCGGTTTCATCAAGCCAATTCAACATCCGCGGTGGCTGTCAAATATAGTACCAGTGAAGAAGAAAAATGGGCAGATCAGGTGCTGTGTAGACTTTCGCAACCTCAACAAGGCATGCCCGAAAGACGAATTTCCATTGCCAAACATGGACTTGTTAATTGATTCCGCCGCGGGCAGCGCTATGTTTTCCTTCATGGATGGATTTAGCGGGTACAACCAAATCCGGATGTCGCCAAGGGATGCTGAAAAAACTGCCTTCCGTACGCCCATAGGTAACTTCTATTACACTGTTATGCCGTTTGGCCTCAAAAACGCCGGTGCTACTTATCAAAGGACAATGACGGCCATGTTTCACGATATGATCCATCAAGAAATTGAAGACTACGTTGATGACATTGTAGTAAAGTCTAAGAAAAGAGAAGACCATGTTGAAGTCTTGAGAAAAGTTTTTGAAAGGTGCCGCCTGTACAAGCTGAAAATGAATCCGCTCAAGTGTGCCTTCGGAGTGTCTGCGGGGAAATTTCTGGGTTTCTTGGTGCATAACCGCGGAATCGATGTAGATCCAGCCAAAGCTTCTGCCATAGCCACCATGAGGCCACCAACGTCTCACAAAGAATTGAAGAGCTTCCTGGGAAGGTTATCGTATATCAGAAGATTTATACCAGGTTTGGCAGCAGTAACTTCCACCTTTTCACACCTCCTAAAAAAGGGAGTCTCCTTCAATTGGTCTGCGGAGTGTCAAGAAGCTTTTGAAAGAATCCAAGCAATTATGACAAAACTCCCCACCGTGTGTGCTCCGATTGCTGGAAAGCCCCTCCGGCTCTATTTGGCTTCCAACAGCCAAGCAATAGGAGGCACTGGTAGCACAAGAAAATGGCCATGGTGTTGAACAGCCTGTGTACTATGTCAGTCGCGGACTAAAAGACACTGAAACACGGTATTCAGTGGCAGAAAGAGCATGTTTAGCCCTTGTATATGCTTCTCAGCGTCTGCGGCACTACTTCTTGGCCCACAAAATTCAGTTGATGACCAAGTCTCACCCAATTAGGAGTCTGCTGCAACGACCAGTTCTCTCAGGCAGACTTGCTCAATGGCTATTGCAGTTATCGCAATATGAGATATCCACTGAAACTCCAACAGCAATTAAGAGTCAGGCTATCGCAGACTTATTGGCTCAATTCCCTGGGGAAGATGGCTCAGTAATTTCACAAGAGGTTCCTGGGGAAGTTGGAGGAGCACTGTTGGTCGGAATGGCAGACTCAATATGGACCTTGAACTTCGACGGCTCTTCCACATCTGTGTCAAGCGGAGCCGGTGTTGTACTCACTAGAGAGGATGGCGAGACCATTGCTAAGTCTTTCAAGCTGAATTTTCCTTGTTCCAACAATGCCTCAGAGTACGAAGCTTACATCACAGGGCTAGCCATAGCACACGAAATGGGGATAAAGCACTTAAGGGTGATTGGTGACTCAAATCTCATAGTCTGCCAAGCTAAAGGGGAATTCTCATTAAAGGAACCTTCTCTGGCACCCTATCGTGCACTTGCCCAGAGGTTGGAGGGAAAGTTTTCCACTTTCGAAGTTACACATGCTTTGAGGAGCGAGAACCGTTACGCAGATGCATTGGCAGCTCTAGGATCACAAGTAGCATTTGAAGGACCTACGGCAGATGTCACAATCAATAAAAGAAGCACCCCAATCACTGAGCTGCTGAGGGAAGAATACGAAGAAGGGGGCCCTGACAAAGAAGATTGGAGAGCTCCTCTGAAGAGCAAACTCATGTCTCCAAAAGACGTGGCAGACCTAAAAGCGTTGAAGGATTTTGTGCTAATTTCTGGAGACCTCTACCGCAGACTACCTGGGGGAATTCTAGCGAAGGTGTGTGAGCCATCAGGAAGGGACAAAGAAGCTACAGGAAGTTCATGAGAAGTCATGCGAGCTGGAAGGAGGGGTAAGCCTCTATCGCAGACTCCAGCGCTTGGGTTATTTTTGGCCAGAAATGAGCAAGGAAGCGGCAGACTTGCAGAGACGTTGCCCAACTTGCCAACATCAACATGAAAACGAGCAGGTATGTGCTACCTTCCTTTCGAGTGATTGGCGAACTCCTTTCCTGGAATATTTCATTGAGGGTATCCTACCTCGGACCGGTAAAGAAGCAGCCCGCATCAAAAAGTTATCCACTAGATATTTTGTGGAAAGTGGTATTCTATTCCGAAAGGGGTTCCATGGGGATCCTTTGAGGTGTCTAAGTCTGTCAGAATCTCAAACAGTGATGAAGGAGGCCCATTCAGGAGAATGTGGGGAACATCAGGGGAAGAAAAGGTTGTATCAATTGCTGTTAACACTTGGCTACTACTGGCCAACAATGAAGAGGGATACGGCAGACTTCGTTAAAGCATGCCACACCTGCCAAATGCAAGCCAATCTGATCCATACACACCCCACCAATCTGCAGAACATGGCCACACCATGGCCTTTCCACACTTGGGGGCTGGACCTCATTGGTCCTATTAATCCGCCATCCGGTGGATATATTTGGATATTGGCGGCCACGGAGTACTTTACAAAGTGGGTTGAAGCCATCCCACTTCGCAAGGCCACCGGAGCAGCCGTGGCCAATTTCATTCGGGAACACATCATCACTAGATTTGGCATTCCCCACAAAATCATCAGCGACAACGGTACTCCTTTTGTTAACAAAGATGTGCGAGAGGTGTTGGAGCACTACCGGATCAAGCACCGGCGGTCTACACCTTATTACCCTCAAGGTAATGGACAAGCGGAGGCTACCAACCGCATGCTTGCTGAGAATTCTGAGTAAAATGGTTTTTGATTATGGTAAGGGCTGGAATTCCCACTTGGCAGGATGTGTTATGGGCTTACCGCGGATCACCCAAGACAGCCACTGGTTTCACTCCATTTTCACTTGTATATGGGACTGATGTTATCTCACCACCTGAATTGCTTGTACCAAGTCCACGGATTATACAAGGAACGGAACTAGAAGCTGATGTTGAAATGTGCGCGGAAGCCAGAGTAGCAGATCTGGAAAGCCTAGATGAAGCAAGAGAGCTAGCCTTAGCTCGTAGTCTGCGGTACCATCAAAGGTTAGCAAGTGCTTATGGAAAGACAGTACACATCAGAATATTTTCCCAAGGTCAAATGGTCTTGAAAACGGCAGATCACGTGTGAGAAGAGGTCTGCCATCACCATCCAAGTTTACACCAAATTGGGAGGGGCCTTACGTGATCCGCGAAGCACATGACAGCGGATACTATAGGCTATCTAAAGCGGATGGAACTATCTTGGCAGACCCAATTAATGGGAAATGGTTGAAGGAATATTACTCATGAACATATCAGTGCTAGTAAGTTTTTTGTGCCCTTTGCCTTAGCACCAATCAATCTGCCATGTTATCTTTCGTGCCTTTTGCCTTAGCACGAATCAATCTGCCATGTTATCTTTTGTGCCTTTTGCCTTAGCACAAAATCAATCTGCCATACTACTCTTTTGTGTCTGTTGCCTTAGCACAGATTAAGCAACAATATTGTTATTATTAAGCATCTTTGTTTGATTCTGCCTTAGAACAAATCCAACTACTGTGTGTTGCTTTTCAAAAAAAAAAAAGTGGAATGATGATCACCATTTATGCTTTAATATGATTATCTTATTTCACTCCACAAAACATTACCAAAAAAAAAAGGAATAATAACAAGAGAATATATCTAAACAATAAGTATTTTACAACTAACAAGCATTTTAAACAAAGCATATATATATATTAGATTGATACCATCAAAAGTCACAGGTACACACTTGTCCATAGTAATAATAACACACAAAGTTTGAAACACTTAGACCAACATGGTCATAACAAAAGCTCACAAGCACTCTAAACTCAATCGAATAAGCCGTCAATCGGCGATGCGAACTTCAACAGTCGTGGGGGATGCTGCAGCAGCAGACATCAACTCCCCTTGATAAGAAACCAAAACAGCAAGAGTACTCTGCAAAGAGGAAATTTGCTCCTGCACAACCTTCATCTCACTGGCAATTGCTTCGCCAAAGAACTTGCGGGCTACCTTCCGCAGATGCTCAAGCAGGAAGTCAAGATCAAAGCCAACGGCTATGAGGTCTTGCACCACACTCCTCCATGACAAAATCTTGGACTCACTCAAAGTCTTAAACTGGTCCTCCTCATATCAGCCAAAACACTGCCCAACAGGAAAGCATTGGTCCGCCAAACCCGGCACCAAACTTGAAATGGGTAGTGAAGTCCCAAACTTCGCAGACAGCCCCTGCAAAGAGGCACAGCATCTTGATACACCCAAAAGTTGCCATAAGCAACCCTTGGCAGCCATGGCATTGCCTTGGCAGCACATGCCTTGGCCGTGGCATGCCTTGGCAGCCATGGCATTGCCTTGGCAGCCATGGCATTGCCTTGGCATGGGCAGCCCATGCCTTGGCTTGGCCTTGGCCGGCATGCCTTGGCAGCACATGCCTTGGCATGGGCAGCACATGCCTTGGCATGGCATGCCTGCCTTGGCTGTGCAGGCATTGGGCCTCCTTCTCTTGTTAGGGGCCCTTGGCTGGCGCCAATTGGCTGCACATGCCTTGGCCTTGGCATTGCCTTGGCAGGGGCTCCCTACTAAAAACAACCTATTTTCACGAAAAGAGGCTAGCTGGCATGCACTTGGCAGCCTTGGCAGCCCAAGGCAGCTGGCAGCATGCCATGCTGCACGCCGCGTGCACGCCGCGTGCCCAAAACGTGCATTTTCGCCCTCCCGCCGCAAATTGGCCCGTGCCATTTAAAATTGGCCCGTGCCATTTTCGATTTTAGTGTTCCTAAATTCATTCTCCAAACACCCCTAGAAGGGGTTTCCAAGGGTTTCCAAGCAAACCCCTATGCCCACAAGAATTCTATTTTTTTATGATTTTTTCCTATTTTTCGGCTTCAAAAAATATAAAATAAAATTTTCTAAAATTCCAAAAATTGCAAATCCAATTCCTACCTCTTCCTTGCATTTTTCTTAGCATGTGTGCAAAAAATCTCATCAAAATTCGAAGTATTTCTTCGAAAAAGGCCTTTATGTTTCCTCAGACATGTTGATGTTTCCTCCTGACAGCGCGGTAAGTGTCCTAAGAGCTCTTTAGGGGGGGAAGCTTGTCTCACATATGCCACCAACTAGCGTGCAGCCCTCATGCCCCCCCCACATATGCATGCCACAGGCAGGCTTGCATGTGTTGAGGGCATGTGTGGTCGGTGTGTTGGGCACCACCACTACCGGCGGTGGTTGGCGGCGGTGGCCGCCGCCCGGTGGCGGCCGGCGGCGGCAAAATGTTGGAAATCATCAAAAATTGTAGAAATTAACGTGGGGAGTGCTGCCTACAGAAATCACAACGTGGGCAACATGTGATGCTGCCTACATCACAAAACAACATGGATGGCTTCGCATGCTGTGCAAATGTGGGGGTTAACACGTGCAGCCATGGCATGCCAAGCTTGCCACGGGCAATGCCAAGGCAAGGCAAGCCACGGGCTGCCATGGCAATGCCATGGCATGCCACGGGCTGCCTAGCCAAGGCATGCCACGGGCTGCCTAGGCCATGCCAAGGCATGCCACGGGCTGCCTAGGCAATGCCATGCCACGGGCTGCCTAGCCAAGGCATGCCACGGGCTGCCTAGCCAAGGCATGCCAAGGCAAGGCAAGCCACGGGCTGCCATGGCAATGCCATGGCATGCCACGGGCTGCCTAGCCAAGGCATGCCACGGGCTGCCTAGGCAATGCCAAGGCAAGGCAAGCCACGGGCTGCCATGGCAATGCCATGGCATGCCACGGGCTGCCTAGGCCATGCCAGGCAAGGCAAGCCACGGGCTGCCATGGCGCCATGGCTGCCTAGCCAAGCATGCCACGGGCTGCCTAGGCAGGCCAAGGCATGCCAAGGCAAGCCAAGCCATGCCATGGCATGCCACGGGCTGCCTAGCCAAGGCATGCCATGCGGGCTGCCTAGGCATGCCACGGCTGCATGCCAGGGCAAGCCTAGGCAAGGCATGCCATGGCAATGCCATGGCATGCCATGCCAGCATGGCCATGCCAAGTGCAAGGCCCATGGCATGGGCATGCCAGCCATGGCCATGCCATGGCAATGCCATGGCATGCCATGGCAAGACAATGCAAGGCATGCCATGGCAGGCATGCCAAGGCAATGGCATAGGTTGCAATGGCCATGCCAAGGGCTTCCATGGAAAAGACAGCGAAGGGAGTGGCGTTGGCTGCAACAGCCATGCCAAGACAATGCCAAGGCAATGCAATGCCAAGGAAATGCGAAGGCATGCCAATGGGTTACACGGCAATGCCGAGGTCTGCCATGGCCATACCATGCCATGTTCTGGCCCGGCAATGCCAAGAATTTCCAAAAACATTTTTCCAAAAGTTTTCCAAGAAAAAAAACAAATGATTTTTGGTTGTGATGTTTGGTTTGCCCCCCCCCCCCCCTTCCCAAAAAACGTTTTTCCAAAAGTTTTCGAAAGAAAAAAAAACAAAATGATTTTTGGTTTTGGTTTTGATGTTTGGTTGGCTTGGTGGGTTATCAAGTCTCGTGGTCGGAGATGATGCCTCGAGGAATGCTTCCTAGCCATAAGGGCGGACGGTGTTAGTTTCACCGAATGCCTCGTTAGAGCTTGTTCTAGGCAGAAATTTGGCCCCGGGACGAGGACCTTTCAAGCGAGTTGAACATCCCCTCCCCCCCCCCCACCCCCTTCCCCAAAAACGTTTTTCCAAAAGTTTTCCAAAAAAGAAAAGAAAACAAATTATTTTTGGTTTTGATGTTTGGTTGGCTTGGTGGGTTATCAAGTCTCGCGGTTCGGATGATGCCTCGGTGCATGCTCGCAAGCAAATAATGGCGGATGGTGTTGATGTCACCTAGTGCCTCGCTAGAGTGTGTTCAAGGCAGAGTCCAGCCTCGGGATGAGGACCTATCAAGCGAGTTGAACATCCCTTCCCCCAATCCACTTCCCCAAAAAACGTTTTTCCAAAAGTTTTCCAAATGAAAAAAAAAAAAAAAAAAAAAAAAAAAAGGATTTTTGGTTTTGATGTTTGGTTGGCTTGCCGGGTCGAACGTCCCTCCCTTCGATGTATCCTCCTCCCAAAAAAACGCTTCCCCCAAAAACAACTCGATGTATGGTTTTGATGTTGGATTGGCTTGGTGGGTTATCAAGTCTCGTGGTTGGAGATGATGTCTCGGGGCATGCTTCTTGCCATAAGGGCGGACGGTGCTAGTGTCACCCAATGCCTCGTAAGAGCTTGTTCAAGGCAGGAATCCCGCCTTGGGACGAGGGCCCTATCAAGCGGATTGAACATCTTGTCCCTTCGATGTATGCTTTCAAGTGATGTTGCCTGTGTTTTCATGCCCAGCGGTGCGGACTCGGCGCTACTCGATGCTTCCTCATGCTTGTCAAGCCTCCATGCTTGGCATGCTGTGGTTCGTTTAGTGGTGTTGTGGTCTAGTGTACGTGATGGCATGTGAGTGGTGTTAAGGTTGTATGGCTTGGCTGGCTCCGTGCTTGTGCATCGAACTGTCTAGCGTACTGCCCCTCAATTATGTTCCAAGCGTTGTTCGACGACTCGGGCTGAACTCGGGTTCTTGTGTTGCGTACCTACTTGAAAGGAATCAGACCCTCTCGTTGCCTATTCCTTGTCGATGCTCCTTGCGGGGTGTTGGCAGGACCATGAAGTCGTCCATGTGTCCCACGGCTGCCTCGCTTAGATGCGTTGTTGTCGTGGACCACGTGGGCGTGCTCGTGCTCTCGGTTGCAGAACATAATGTCGGTTCGGGGTTATCTTTACCCTTTTCGACCCAACACAAGCTTTCTC
>OU015769.1:20223804-20461909 GCA_907173295.1 Fagus sylvatica | reverse complement strand
CAGTCGCGGACTAAAAGACACTGAAACACGGTATTCAGTGGCAGAAAGAGCATGTTTAGCCCTTGTATATGCTTCTCAGCGTCTGCGGCACTACTTCTTGGCCCACAAAATTCAGTTGATGACCAAGTCTCACCCAATTAGGAGTCTGCTGCAACGACCAGTTCTCTCAGGCAGACTTGCTCAATGGCTATTGCAGTTATCGCAATATGAGATATCCACTGAAACTCCAACAGCAATTAAGAGTCAGGCTATCGCAGACTTATTGGCTCAATTCCCTGGGGAAGATGGCTCAGTAATTTCACAAGAGGTTCCTGGGGAAGTTGGAGGAGCACTGTTGGTCGGAATGGCAGACTCAATATGGACCTTGAACTTCGACGGCTCTTCCACATCTGTGTCAAGCGGAGCCGGTGTTGTACTCACTAGAGAGGATGGCGAGACCATTGCTAAGTCTTTCAAGCTGAATTTTCCTTGTTCCAACAATGCCTCAGAGTACGAAGCTTACATCACAGGGCTAGCCATAGCACACGAAATGGGGATAAAGCACTTAAGGGTGATTGGTGACTCAAATCTCATAGTCTGCCAAGCTAAAGGGGAATTCTCATTAAAGGAGCCTTCTCTGGCACCCTATCGTGCACTTGCCCAGAGGTTGGAGGGAAAGTTTTCCACTTTCGAAGTTACACATGCTTTGAGGAGCGAGAACCGTTACGCAGGATGCATTGGCAGCTCTAGGATCACAAGTAGCATTTGAAGGACCTACGGCAGATGTCACAATCAATAAAAGAAGCACCCCAATCACTGAGCTGCTGAGGGAAGAATACGAAGAAGGGGGCCCTGACAAAGAAGATTGGAGAGCTCCTCTGAAGAGCAAACTCATGTCTCCAAAAGACGTGGCAGACCTCAAAAGCGTTGAAGGATTTTGTGCTAATTTCTGGAGACCTCTACCGCAGACTACCTGGGGGAATTCTAGCGAGGTGTGTGAGCCATCAGGAAGGGACAAAGAAGCTACAGGAAGTTCATGAGAAGTCATGCGAGCTGGAAGGAGGGGTAAGCCTCTATCGCAGACTCCAGCGCTTGGGTTATTTTTGGCCAGAAATGAGCAAGGAAGCGGCAGACTTGCAGAGACGTTGCCCAACTTGCCAACATCAACATGAAAACGAGCAGGTATGTGCTACCTTCCTTTCGAGTGATTGGCGAACTCCTTTCCTGGAATATTTCATTGAGGGTATCCTACCTCGGACCGGTAAAGAAGCAGCCCGCATCAAAAAGTTATCCACTAGATATTTTGTGGAAAGTGGTATTCTATTCCGAAAGGGGTTCCATGGGGATCCTTTGAGGTGTCTAAGTCTGTCAGAATCTCAAACAGTGATGAAGGAGGCCCATTCAGGAGAATGTGGGGAACATCAGGGGAAGAAAAGGTTGTATCAATTGCTGTTAACACTTGGCTACTACTGGCCAACAATGAAGAGGGATACGGCAGACTTCGTTAAAACATGCCACACCTGCCAAATGCAAGCCAATCTGATCCATACACACCCCACCAATCTGCAGAACATGGCCACACCATGGCCTTTCCACACTTGGGGGCTGGACCTCATTGGTCCTATTAATCCGCCATCCGGTGGGTATATTTGGATATTGGCGGCCACGGAGTACTTTACAAAATGGGTTGAAGCCATCCCACTTCGCAAGGCCACCGGAGCAGCCGTGGCCAATTTCATCCGGGAGCATATCATCACCAGATTTGGCATTCCCCACAAGATCATCAGCGACAACGGTACTCCTTTTGTTAACAAAGATGTGCGAGAAGTGTTGGAGCACTACCGGATCAAGCACCGGCGGTCTACACCTTATTACCCTCAAGGTAATGGACAAGCGGAGGCTACCAACCGCATGTTGCTGAGAATTCTGAGTAAAATGGTTTTTGATTATGGTAAGGGCTGGAATTCCCACTTGGCAGATGTGTTATGGGCTTACCGCGGATCACCCAAGACAGCCACTGGTTTCACTCCATTTTCACTTGTATATGGGACTGATGTTATCTCACCACCTGAATTGCTTGTACCAAGTCCACGGATTATACAAGGAACGGAACTAGAAGCTGATGTTGAAATGTGCGCGGAAGCCAGAGTAGCAGATCTGGAAAGCCTAGATGAAGCAAGAGAGCTAGCCTTAGCTCGTAGTCTGCGGTACCATCAAAGGTTAGCAAGTGCTTATGGAAAGACAGTACACATCAGAATATTTTCCCAAGGTCAAATGGTCTTGAAAACGGCAGATCACGTGAGAAGAGGTCTGCCATCACCATCCAAGTTTACACCAAATTGGGAGGGGCCTTACGTGATCCGCGAAGCACATGACAGCGGATACTATAGGCTATCTAAAGCGGATGGAACTATCTTGGCAGACCCAATTAATGGGAAATGGTTGAAGGAATATTACTCATGAACATATCAGTGCTAGTAAGTTTTTTGTGCCCTTTGCCTTAGCACCAATCAATCTGCCATGTTATCTTTCGTGCCTTTTGCCTTAGCACGAATCAATCTGCCATGTTATCTTTTGTGCCTTTTGCCTTAGCACAAAATCAATCTGCCATACTACTCTTTTGTGTCTGTTGCCTTAGCACAGATTAAGCAACAATATTGTTATTATTAAGCATCTTTGTTTGATTCTGCCTTAGAACAAATCCAACTACTGTGTGTTGCTTTTCAAAAAAAAAAGTGGAATGATGATCACCATTTATGCTTTAATATGATTATCTTATTTCACTCCACAAAACATTACCAAAAAAAAAAGGAATAATAACAAGAGAATATATCTAAACAATAAGTATTTTACAACTAACAAGCATTTTAAACAAAGCATATATATATATTAGATTGATACCATCAAAAGTCACAGGTACACACTTGTCCATAGTAATAATAACACACAAAGTTTGAAACACTTAGACCAACATGGTCATAACAAAAGCTCACAAGCACTCTAAACTCAATCGAATAAGCCGTCAATCGGCGATGCGACTTCAACAGTCGTGGGGGATGCTACAGCAGCAGACATCAACTCCCCTTGATAAGAAACCAAAACAGCAAGAGTACTCTGCAAAGAGGAAATTTGCTCCTGCACAACCTTCATCTCACTGGCAATTGCTTCGCCAAAGAACTTGCGGGCTACCTTCCGCAGATGCTCAAGCAGGAAGTCAAGATCAAAGCCAACGGCTATGAGGTCTTGCACCACACTCCTCCATGACAAAATCTTGGACTCACTCAAAGTCTTGAAACTGGTCCTCCTCATATCAGCCAAAACACTGCCCAACAAAGAAAGCATTGGTCCGCCAAACCCGGCACCAAACTTGAAATGGGTAGTGAAATCTCCAAACTTCGCAGACAGCCCCTGCAAGAGAGGCACAGCATCTTGATACACCCAAAAGTTGCCATAAGCAACCAACGGGCCTTCGAATTTCCAGAAGTGCCAATCAGGATAAGGATTGGGGGCTCTCTCCTCAAAACTTGCAAAAAACACAGCAACCCTCCCAGGAATAATCACCTCCACTGCAGACTGTGTCTGAGAGGAACTGGGAGCCGCAGATACTACATGAGCAATGCTCTCCTTCTCCATAAGAACAGGCGTCTCAACGTCTGACCAAAAACAAAAAAAAATATAATGAACAGAGGTGATAAGCATAAGAAAAGTAGCTTACTTTCCTTCACCAAAGAGATGTTACCTTCGGGGACTACATCTACACCACGGACCTCCGTGTCTGCCATACCACGATCATCAGCATCTTGAATTGGAATCCCCTCAAGAGCAGGGACTTGGCCACCAGTGAAAGTCCCTGACAAAGGGTGATCAATAACCACCATAGGGGAGCCCTCCTCCCTAAGGATCCTCCCGAAATGAGGAGCAACTCCAAACAATGAGACCCCCTCCACAACTGAAGTCATTCTGGCAAAGGGAGGATTCAAATGAAACTCAATCGGATCAATGGCACGAGGCTCTTCAGGTTGGTCAGCAAACGGAATGATCTGAAGTGGTTGAGGCTCATCTGCAATTGTCTCTTCTGAATCAACAGAATCAGTGCCTTGGTCATAATCCTCCTCAGCAGCAGACCCTACAATAATACCTGTGTTAAAATTCGCAACAACAGGAATAATTCCATGTGCTATATTAACAAGGGTTCTGTCTGCCATACCTGCAAGGGTCTCGTCTGCTGTAACTGGGGCGGTTTCATGTGCTACGTCAACAAGAGTCTCGTCTGCCATGACTCGGGTAATTTCATGTGCTTCAGGAACTACGTCTGCCGTGACGACAGGAATTTCACCAGAAGCTTCTTCTGTAGTTGACCGAACGGCCTCGTCTGCCATAACAAGAACAGCTTCATCTGATACAGTAACTCCCAAAGCCTCGTCTGCCATGGCGTCATCAGAATCAGTCCAATCAATAGGACTGTCTTTCGCAGCAACATCAACAGTAGACTTCAGTCCTACTTCTTGTCTCTCAACAATGCTTTCACTCACCTCGGCTGCCCCTACACCGGCATCCACGACATCATCACCACCGCTGACCTCCTACAAAAGAAGAAAAGAAAGAGGTTCAGTCTCCTTAGGAGAAGACACAGTAAGGGTTAAGAGAAGCTAATATTACCTCAATAACAATGGGAGCCTGATCAGAACCCTCACCCTCATCACCTATTTTCCGCTTGGCCTAAGCAAAAGACAAGAGAATACGTATGAGTCCAAGATAGTAAGCAACATGTGATCAATCAATAATGTGAAAGGGCAAATAAGCATTTACCTGAGACCTAACTTGCTCTTCGACAGCTTTCCTCTTACTTCTTGTACGGTCATATATGGTGCTAGGGGGAGTAGGAACAGCAGACTCTTTCCCAACCGGAGTGGCAGACTCTGCTGCAGGCTCTTCACTTGAAGAAGGAGGGGCAACCGCAGATTTCCGGGTAGGCTTGCTCTTAGCTTTCTTCACTGCCACGCTCTTACTTCTAGGCTGGCTTTTGGCCTTGGTAGGAGGAGGGGCAGATTCCTCCTGAATGGCAGAAGACTCTGTCTCTTTTGAAGGAAGAGAAGTGTCCTCACTAGGATCCACGGGCGGATCAACAGCAGATTTCTTTTGAGACTTAGAGGCCCCTGCAGCAGACTGCTTCTTCTTTGAAGTACCAGGAGCCATCAGGGCCCTATCTCCCAATTCTGAGGGAGGAATCATAGACATGTCCATAGCCACCTTGGGACGTTTTGAAGAAGCCTTAGCCGCAGACTTAGGCTTTTGTTTTGAAGCTGCAGGAGAAGAAGCACCTTTGCCAGAATCGGTCTTCTTACTCCCTTTTCCCCTTTTTGAATCCAACCTTAACCGTTCCTCCACCACCTTCACAGATTCCTTCCAACTTGAAGGGATCGCAGTGCTATACAGGATCCACCCATCTCGTGGACCATCCCATTCTGCGAAGCCCAAGCCCTGCCTCTCGGCATAAGAAATTACGGTTTGGGTAGGGGAAGATAGAGTCGTGGTCTCCATAGGATGTGCATGGTGATTGGGCAAAGGAACCCTGGTCCCTCTGCCTTGTTTGACATAGTCTGCCATAGCAGCAGCTACCCTGAGCCAATACTCCTGCATCGCCACCGTGCATATGCCAAGCCTTCCCCCACAAGGAATAACCATGCGTGATACAGATGGGCTCCAATAATCAAATGCATGGTCGTTCAAGAAAGGAGCAATATTAGGAGTTCGAGGAAGAGTCTCGCTGGGGCTGCCTGGCACACCCTGATCCAAACCAAACTGCCTACGCACCCTGTTAGGACAATAGTGAGTGTACTCCACACCCTTGGCGCTCCACACAGGCAACCAACCCGGATTCACCGCAGACAAATAGGTCAAGCTTCTGGTGTCATCAGGAGACAGTTCAAAGCTCTGACTAGCAATGTCACTAAACCAGTACAGCACAGAATGGCAGGAGAAATCTGCATAACGATAAGAATAGGGACGCCATAAAACACACTCCTCAAAGTCCATGGAGGGGACCAAATCAGGATCTCTCCCTCGCAGACTAACCCAGCGATAGACAAGCGGCAGATTGGTCCTTAAATCCGGGTACCTTCTCAAAATTTGGCGGGACATGTTCTTGAACTTTGCCCTTATTTGGCTATTGTCATTGCCAGCCTCCTGGTAATTTAAAGAGCGTTCCCAAAGGAAGGTCTGCAGTGCGGAAGTATTGAAGCAGGTAGTAATAAAATGACAAGACCCACCGCGGATCTCGTCAAGGCAAACAGAATCTAGTTGCAGATATAAATAACCCAAAAACATAGCGGCAAGCGGAAAACGATGACCAAAAGAAATCTTTACAGCTAAACGAAAGTACAATGGTTTCATAGAATAATAGGGAGCATCACCAAACAAACACTTACAGAGCCAGTACGCGACGAAGGCAGCACGGCGGATAGTAGGCTCAGTCGCTTTGGCAAAATAGACAGACCAAGCATTGATTCTAGTACTGGCCCGAGCCATCAGTGCTTGTTCCACCACGGTTTCTTCCTCAGACATCTCAACGGCAAATGGGTCCATATCGCCCAATACGGGGAGCAGCCAGTGGTTCTCCACGTCTTCCAAAGTAATAGTGAGTTCGCCCCATGAGAAGAAGAACGTGTGTGTAGAAGTACACCACCTCCGCAGAATCTGCCGCAACGCCTCGGTGTCTCGATACATATTGCAACTCCGCGAAAGGAGTATTGCCTCAGCCACACCCGCTCGTTCCAGGAGAGCACAGAACTCAACATCCATAAACTCGTCTGCCACCCAGTGAAACCAGTCTGCGGCAGCGGAGCAGGGAAACTCGAAATCGATGGGCACCGGTTGCATATCTCCTCTCTGAATCCTAAGGTCAGAAATACTAGAAAGGGGAGGAGCCCAGACCCGATCTGCAGTAGCTTCTTGGCCCCTCAGCATCCATTCCCAGTTAGAAGGAGGAAGGGAGACTTTGTCGGGAATGTTTGGAAAATTTCCACCGTTATCGTACCAGGGGTCCAGAAGAGGGAAGGCGAAATCGTCCCTGTCATCTTCAGGCACAGGGGAAAACCTAGAGCCGTCCACGCTCTCGTCGCCAACGGAGCCCGTATCCATGGTCCCAGCGTCTGCCGTAGGAGCTTCGGAATCGTCACCACTGGCCTTCGCAGTGTCAGGAGGGGGATGAGAAGAAGATGAAGCCATGGGTAGAAGAGGGGAATCGGCGGTGGGGAAGTTTTCTGCACTATTCTCTCTCTTTTCTTTCTCTCCTAAACAGAACAACACAAAAAGAAAAAGAAAAAAACTCTCCTTTCTCCTCTTATTTCTCTCTCGTTTTGCAAAACCAAAGTCCTTAATGAGGGAAGTTAATTACGGAGGCTGGTGGTTGGGATTTAGTAAATCGTGTTTCATTATGTTTCATTAAGTTGATATTTGAAAAGGTGTGTATAGGAATTGGCAGTAACTGATGCCAAGAAGGAGTGTGAAGAGGTAGTTACCAAAACTGCCGCCACTTCCTTCAGAATAGGAACATCACGATTCAAAAAAAAAAAAAAAAAAAAAAAAAAAAAAAAAAAAAAGAGAGAAATTTTTGAATCAAGGGTTATGTCTGCACACATGCTCCACACAAACACTCACCCATGCCTCACGTGAGTGCACTTTGAGGCATGGGCTCGGGGGGCTAATGTAGATGCCCACTTTTTCGCCTAAGTTATGGCAGACCAGAGGCAGTCCACAAGGACCATCTGCAGTAAGCCCAAAGGAAGGCAGGTGACATGATCAAGAGAGGCCCAAAGCACAACAGCCCACAACGGGCCCAGAAGGCACTGTGTCATTGCAAGAGAGATCAATCTGCTGTAAAGCCCAAAACCTATTGGGGGCAATCTGCCATAAGTCCCCAATAATGAGCCCAGCCCACGGGGAAGTCAGGGGGTAGAGGGTAATTTCAGATGGAGCCCTACTACTACATTCCTTAAAAAAGTAGAACACTCCAGAAGAATCAAAGAGGGGAAAGTCCTCTGAACTGAAGAAAAGCCATGTTCACCGTTTCCTCAGACGGCAGACTCACACCTACCGTTGCCAAGGCTTTTCTGCACAGCAGACGAGGGAAAGGGGCACGGCAGACTAGAAGATGGGCAGCCGAATCACAAAAACGGAAAGAACACAACCAAAGGCAGAAAGGGAACCTGGAGGCAATATAAGGGGAGTAAA
Organism: Fagus sylvatica; assembly: GCA_907173295.1. Lineage (NCBI taxonomy): Eukaryota > Viridiplantae > Streptophyta > Magnoliopsida > Fagales > Fagaceae > Fagus > Fagus sylvatica. The sequence continues at coordinate 20,453,698 of OU015769.1, read as the reverse complement.
TACAGACCGGCCTATGGCTCCTACTCCCTCTGCACGGCAGACAACAGTAAAACAACGGCAGATTCATGAAAAAGGAAGGAGCTCAACAAGAAGATGAAAGATGCTTCCATGGGAACACAAATAAAGGTAATGCAGTCACCAAAGCCCAAACCTATGGTGACTGCCAGTAAGTTTTCATTAAAAGGCTAAGGGGATTTGGTTTGGAGGTAGGGGGGTTATTTCTTAAAAGGGTATTGAGGTCTGCGGCTCAAGTGTATCACACCCGTTGGGGGGTATGAGCACAAGTGACCAGCAAACCTCAAACACTCTAATGAAGACACGTGCAGACAAAGCTTTCACCATGGAGCCAATTTCTTTCACCAATTTGGTCTGCGGCAATATTTTATGTTATCAGGAAACATTGTCAGCTTGACCATAATGAGTAAGCCCATTGTCCAAAAGCTAAAGGAGTGATCGGGTCAAAACCATGAACTCCATGGATCACCGCAGACCATTATAAAAGAAGGAAACACAGTCATGTCAAGGTAATCCTTCCAGCCCAGAAACAACCCTTAGTCTCCATCAAAAAGCTAAAAAACCCAAGTCAAGGGATAAGAAGAAGAAAAAGATCAATACCCGTGCAAAAAGACACTCTCTGCTAAAACTCCACAAGCATCTAATCAATTCCATTCCATTGTCACGTGTCTTCAAGGGATAACCCTCCCCTATCACTCATCAAATCTTCCTTAGTCTTTTCAGTTTATTGAGTTCATTAAAGTTTATATTTTATGTTATTCTGTAGTGCTCACGCTTACAGTCTGCAGTGATTATTTGGTGTGATGGAGGGGTGTCTGCCATAGTTACTTCATGGAAGGGAGGGCTTTTACGGCAGATCCTTATTTCCCTGTATAAAGGCCCAGCATAGTAGCAGATCAAGAGAAGTGCACCATCAGCCATCAGGCAAGCTCAAAGGCCTGGTTTGGAGTTTTGGGCTCAACAACCCATCCACATAAGCTCGGCCCATCCTCGACCAACCACAAGGTGACACATGGCACTCATTGAATTTTGAGCATTTACAACAACAAAAGTACCAAACAAAGGCACGGGTGATCTTCTTCCTTTTTTCTCCGGCCACACACACCCACTGCCACTCTTTTTTTTTTCTTTTCTTTTTCTGGATTTTCTTTACCCATTTCTGGGTTGGATCCATGGGTTTAGTGGATTTTGAGTTGGTCCTTGTGCCGTGGGTCTTCGTGGTGGTGATGGCCGCCGGTGTGGCCACATGGAGAGAGAAAAGAAAAATAAAAAAAGATTTGCAATGCCCAGGAGCCAACGTGAGAGAGAAAGAGGGTGTGAGAGTTTTGTCTTAGGAGGAGGAATCGGATGTTTTGTCTTTCATATGCAAAATTTGTGGGACCAGTGAATACATGCCATGTGTATTATTTTTTGAAAATAAAAAATAAAAAATAAAAAATTCATGTCTACCACTCAGTTAAGATGAATTGACATAAGGACGAAAATTAGAATATTTGTAAAATTCATGGACGAAAAACGAATTTTTTAAAGTTTAGAGACAAAAAACGAAATTTACATAAATTTAGGGACGAAAACAATATTTTAATAGAAATTAACACATAAACACCAATTCAGAATATGATATGTCAAACCCATAAGTCATGGGAGGTGGTGGCCGACGGTGGTGACTTTATCTGACCGGTGATGCGGTTGAGATTTGATTTTAAATTTATTATTCAATGATAATAGACTTTATTAGTTAAGGTAACAAAAATTCATTAAGATAAGGGTGAGATTCTTTGGGTTATTCCAATTAGTTGATGTAGATATTTTTTTTTTATCAAGTGGAATTTTATTATTAGATCATTGCAAGTTATAATTATCATACATGATATGGTATAAAATACATAGTCCACCGTCTTTTCTATGTAATTATTCCTGAGTGTTTCAAAAATAAAACATGCCTTTCAACTTCATGGGGTTATGTTTGTGTCAAACGTCCTCTAGTGATTCATTTTTGAAGTGAAGTTCAACGATTAGATTTTCCCAATTTCTTTTCTTATATCCTTAGTTTTAGTGATGATATGGATGTCAAACATTGAAAGTTGAAACAAAGACCATATACATCATGTTTCGGTGTCACGCCATAGTCTTGAATTCCCATTTTACCTAACTAACTCATGCAGCTGTTATATACCACAGTGGTAGGATGCCTATCATATCATATAGGAATATAGATATCATGTCTAGGGGCAAATACTTTATCTTAATCCAAAAAAAGAAGTCTAGGGGCAAATCTATTACCTCCTTCGTATGTTCTGACCCTATATTACAAATTTGGTGCATGCAAATATGTCGGGATCATTAAGGATAAAGTTTGTTTGATGAACATATATATATTATATTATGCGTAGAGTAAAAGTAAGTGCAATTTGATTTATGGGATTTTTATAAATACTGCTCTGGGATTTCGACATTAGTGTCAATCTGGTACTATTTGAGCAATTAATTCTTAAAACTTCAAGTTTGTGTTTCATTAGTATTTTCTTATAAAAAAAGTATCTTCTACTAAATTTAAGATAATTGTCTAATCATGTCAATGGAAATTGTTAGCAACTTAGAAGAGAAATTTGTTTGAAAAACGAGTTTATTATAAATTTAATAGAGGATAAAGTACCTTTTTTTTTGTTGTTGATAAATATAGAGGATAAAATACATATTACTAATAGTAAGAGGAGAGTTTAAGGGAGAGACATTGCAACTACACCATAGTTAAAAAGATGAAAGTACAATTTGAGCTGTAATTTAAAATGATTTATTTTAGTTTATTTAAAATCATATACATACTTACATATATAACAATTATATATGAAATTAATATTTAATCATCAAAATTATATAAAAAATCTTAATAGATCAATTAAAAAAATCAAATCAAAATTATAATAAACATATGAAAACGTTATTGTTTAATACAAATAATTAAACAAGGACTAAAAAATAATATTCATTTTGATAATTTTATTGTCTTAGAATAGAAAACAAAAAAGTCACACGGACGCACAGGCAACCATCTTATGAAAAGTAGTCATGGCCACAAAAATAAGATTCCATTGATTCTGAGTTGAATAAAGACCGTTAGTTGGCGGCATTGCAAGGTAGAGCCAATATGTTTACTGATGCTTATAAATGCAAAGCAAGAAAATGACTATAGGCTTGAAGAGGGAGTGACCCACGGCCATGAAATTTTGAAGATACCAAAATGTTGTGGGGGATAATTGGAGGTGTTGATTAGACCAACCCACTTTCTAGGGGACAATCACAAGTGAAGTTTGTAAGCAAATGGGTCCTTAGTTCCGATATTATTTTCTCTTGGACAATTTAGGATTCATAATTTTGGTATTTCTGTATATATAATAATGAAAAAATTAAGAGTTAATTTTTATTGTAATCTATTGTTTGTATAATATTGGGTGCCTATTGCCTAATCTGAATCATAATATGAGGTGTTTAGTGAGAGTTTAATCATATTTGAGATAAGGAAGAAAATGAGATGACAAAAGTTAGAAAACCGAGAGTCACCTCAAGTAAAGATAAGCATAAAATTCCACTGATGTGATACCATGTCATTCAGCCCTCTCACAACGCACGTGTCAAGCTTGGAAACTGGTCCCACGTCAAGGGAATTGTCATCTGTTGGTGCTTGCTTCATCAAGACTTGAAGTTTTGATAATGATGATGATGCGCTGACACGAAGAACTTTAATTATTTTTATTTTTCTACTTAATTATGCTGTTTGGGGATGTTAACGGCGAAATACTAACAGTGTGGATGGAAGGCTCGAATTGAGTTTGCCTTCAAGGTCAGGGGTGTGAATTTATAATTTCAGAACATGAGAGACCAAAATGACAACAAACACATGCAGAATGCGGCCAAAAGGAAATTCTTCCTTGTTTTTATAATTTTTTTTTTGAAGATGAAATAATTTTATAAAATTGAAAAGACAAAAAATCATTTTTTATAAAATTATATTAAGGTGGCGTGGAATGATCCACATTGTTTAACCAAAAAAAAAACCACAACACGTGTAAAATAATATCGTTTCATAGATAACCAGGACCAACGAGAGACTTAAGCGAATCAAACAGTGGCCACACAACTAAAAAATAAAATAAAATAAAAAGTCCCACCACTTTATATATATATATATATGTTAAAGTTCAAGTCCCACATTGTTTAGATGAATGAGTTGATCTCTTACTCTCTGTTTATAAATAAGAGTTTATTTTGGAGTCTCACATCGCTTAGGAGTGAAACTTTTGTTTTCTCTTTTCAAGTATAAATATAATATCCTTATACACAATATTATAAGGAAATCTATAATAAAAAATGACCCATTTTTTTCATTAAAAAAATGTCATATTTGAAGTTTTCGCTTTGGGCCCCAAATGGTTTAGGACCAACCTACATAGATCTCATTTACATATGAAGTTGTTTGGTATATTGGAGTTGGAGGGCTTGTGATTACTATATAGCATACTTCCTTATACATCCTTAGATGTTGTGGCCCATGGCTATGTTTCAAAGGGTGGGTTGCTTTTGTGATCTAATGTTGGCTAAGGTTGAAGCTATATTCTTGGCTATGGAGTTTAGCAGATTTAGAAAAATTTGCAAAAAATTGTTATTGAAAGAGATGCAAAGGCTTGTTTCGATGCATTACGTGGGGATCTTAGTAATGATAATTGGGTAGTTGTAGATATAATTTGTAATATTGGCTACCTTAGAATTTATTTTGCTTTAAATTGGGTCATGAGAAAGGTAAATGTTGTTGCCCATGAGTTGGAAACTCGCTTTGTCCTCTAATACCCCTTTTCTTTATTGTAATAATTGACTCATTACTAACATAATTTTATTATCTATAATTCACAATTTGACATGTGAAATTTTGTGTGAAATTGCATGTGCATGTAGACTTATTGAGAAAGTATAGCATAGGAGTGAATAAAGGGAAAAGGTGAGAAGAAAGGTGAGAAGAAAGCGCACGAGGGGGCAATCTAATTCTAATCAAAAGAGTGGAACCCGCGCGTGGGAGTGAAAGTGAGTAGGTGTGTGAGTGTACGTATCACAGTGTTACCAAGGATTCTCGCTGTCGGCTTTGCTTACCCCTCTCCCTCTCCCTCTTCCTCTGTTTCCAATATTTTCACTTCATCTTATTTTTAAAGTAGATTTCACTTCACTTGTTTATAAAAATAAAAGTAGATTTCACTTATCTACCACTGATTCTTTGGTTCTTCCTCCCTCATTTTATTTCTTTTAGAATAAGAACCAATTCCGATACAACTTACGTGTATAGTTACTTATCAATGTGTGAATAATAGGATTCGATTTGAGTCAGCATTTTGAATATTGGAACTGGAACTGACTTACTCCCACCATTAATTACCATTCACCAAATAGGGAAATCCTTGAACAACACCATCAGATCCACACAAGGGGTGAATGAAATGCTTTTGCATTTAATTTTAGGAGAACCAAGCTGTCGATAATCAGTACACTGTCACCAGAGAATAATTCAAAATTCTAGCATATTGATCATGTGATAATAATCACTAGAAAAACTGTTCAACCCCATGTGATAATAATATCCAACTTCTGTTTTTTTTTTAACCACCATTTGAAAAACAGAATTTAAAGAAAGAGAGTGAAATGAATTAAAACCCAGTCTCAAAACGTTTAATTTTTATAGCAAACTCCTAGCTGTTACAAATGAACAAAATCAATAATTTTCTAATTAAGCATTCCCCTCTTTCTGGACAAGGTCAAATTAACCAAAATCCAATCATTCTAACATCATTCTGACCTTTCCATAATCATCAAACAGCCAGCATATACACCAAATAACAATACGAGAAAAAGAGGAAAAAAAAATTAATCAAAAATAAAAACCCACTTCTTGAATTATCAAATATATTACAACAACTTCAAAATTATAGGAATAATTTCATTAAGATATTCTTAAACAAAACTCTCATAAGAACCAAAATTCGTGATTTATAACATATGGAACGTTTCAATATGAGCTACAATTCTTTCTTTGAAATAAAAATACTTACATTAATCCTACTTTAATTTGTACACTCATAATAATACATGAACAAAAAATTAAGTCATATATTAAGGGTCACCACGCTCGTGCCAGCACACAAGCATGGTGATGCATCTCCGGAGTATATAGAACCTAGCTCTTTGCTCTTTCACCAACATACTGCATCTCCGGCCAAAAGATCTACATGGGTCTCGCACGTGCTTGCCACAAAAGCTTGTGTTTCCTTGCTTCATCACTATTGTCTTCTTCTTCTTCTTCTTGTTCTTTTGGTGATGATGCTCTGCTAGAGTTATTGTCTTATTGAAACAAGAAAATGAAGAACATGAGAGGTCAAGAGGGTGTGGGGAATTTTTGATAGATTTGTTGGAGTGAGGAAGGGGTTTATGGCATTATATAAGTAGGATTAATGGTCAATGATATAAGATAGAACGCCTTTGTATTTTTAAAATACGATTTTATCCCTATTATAACATACTATTGGTATTTTGAAGGCAAGGAACATAAGGTAATTTGGACAAATATGCTGCCCTGGCCTCCATTATAAAGATGGGTGCTCCAATTTTGTTGTTATTTTATTGATGTCTTCTTTAAGTAATTGGGATGGCAGTTAGAGAATAACGAGGTTATCACCAAGAGGAATTTATTAATATTAATTTTTCATCTTTATTCAAGGCCAAATCTATATAAAGTTTCATTAAGATTTTCTCTTTTTTCCCTTATTGTTTTTTGGTGAAGGGAGAGATGCACGGTGTTGACTGATGACCCCATTATCATTGAGTAGGAAGACTAGAGTTGAGATGGTAGAGTAATTTGATATTGACGTAAATCATGCTCACATGTTCTTATTGTTTTGGCACCTAGCTATAATGATATAGAGATTCAAAAATCAATTCTGTTAATAATTACTTCGTTTATAAGCAAGTTGAAGGGAGAATCATGGTTTTTATGGTAGGTGGTAACTAAAAGATTTGTAAAGAATACAAGACAAAGTTGGAAATTAAATGTGGTTATTTTCAGGGGTATATAAACTTAGAATGCCATTTATTTTCATGCATACAGGCTATTTGGTATGGGAAAATTATATGTCTCCACCCACCAAACTTTGGATTCTTTATAAATAATATACTCTTTTCAATAAGTGACTTTCACTTTTTCAGTTCAAAGGAGAGGGAGAACGGAAGATTTGAATCGCGATTTTCTGCTCTATGAGGGGTATCTTTAAACGATTATGCCTTCTTTTTTTCTTCTTTTTTATTAATAATAATACTAAGCTTTAAGATAAAGATATAACATAAATAGTCAACTTTTTGTTTTTGGCTATGAAAGGACTCTCTCCTTTTGTTTGTGATTATTTTATAATTGAAGGGATTCAACAATATGAAGAAATGATAAAGAGTATATAATGTTAGAGACATAATATTTTTTATAGTCATTGAGATGGTCGATTGTAGTTAGAATATAATAACTTTCACTTGAGTTATTCGTTTTTATTATACATTGATTACAACAAAATCATAAGTACAATTGTAAAAAATATTGTGTTGCAAGGCTTAGACATTATTTATTTACAAAAGCATAAACCCTTTTATTTGGGTAAGTTTAAGCTCTTGATAATTCTAAGGGGGGAAAAAAAAAGTGTGTAAGCTAGTCGTCATTTTTTATTTTTATTTTTTTCCGAATAAGCCAGTGGTATCCACTTTATTTTTTATTTTTTTTTCTAAACACAATTATCTTAAATTATATACTTCATCAGCTCAGAAGATACGTGGGAATTGCCGACTAGGGCTTGTCAATAGGACATTATGAATATATTTAAGTGGTGGATTTTATGTAAGATGAATCTCTTGAATGCTGTGTCAAAATCAGTTTGAATTCTAACCTTGGAGATCGAATCGTCTGGTCTGTCCGAAGTAACCTCAAAACCCCAATATTCCTTTTACATCATCTTATTGGAAAAAAAAAAAGGGGGCTTACTTTTTCTTCTTTCTTGAAGAATTATTAGAAAATACAACAGTTTGCATGTGGGAGTGCTTTCCAATACGTGCAGAAATTAGATGTCTAAGTTGGACCTTGGAACCTGATTCACGAAGACATATTCTCCAAATTATGGTCGACATAAACTTTGACCATTATCGGTAGGTTATTGAGAAATATTTGGGTCTACAGACTGCAGGGTATAACAGATCAATATGAAAATTATACAGTTTTTTTCTTCCTTTTTTGTGATATGCATATTATCACATTGTTTTTTATTAAAAACTTTTTTTTTTTTTTTATATCATGTGTAATGTAATTGCAAAGATATTTATTTATTTTTGTTGCTCTTGAAAGAGTAATATTTTTTCTTTCCTGAATTTAAAAAGGTGAGAAATGCAATTAACTATAGTTATCTTATCTCAACGTGATCATAGTAGCTTCTCTAACCATTGAGAAATCCAATGTTTGAGGGGTTTAGATCAGAATGAGAGGCTACATATTCTCCCACAAGTGAGTTGAGTCAAAGTCTAGCCCCCACCTAGTGCACAAGTGCTTCAAGCAGTGGGAGTAAGGGCGACAATATTTAATACGAGTGGTGAATATGATACGAACAAGACAATTTTTATTTTATTTTATTGCCTTTATGTAGATGGGTTAATCTCAAAGTGAGTCAACTCACTTGACCACAATTAATAAATAAGTCAATTTTGTGTTCACTCGCTTAGCCTGCAATCAACCCGAAATGAACTGGTCATTATTTACGTCAAGATGAATTGAACCGTTTTGACACAAATATGTTTAACTCACATTAATAACTGTCATTCTTATCCAACATAAATTTGAATTTAAAATTGAGCAATTAAACGAATTTTAATGGCTATATTGGTAAATTCTTCTATAAGACCCTAAAGTCCCTAACTTTTTACCCAAAACAAAGAATTTTTCTTAGATTGTATATTTCTAAATTCGAATGGAACATCATTGAGTTAAAATAATAACTTTTAGATTATATGTTTTTAGTATTTTACTTGATGTTATTATGAAATTTATTTGTTTATAATTATTATAATTTATGCGCTTATAAAATATAAAAATATGTTACTCTTATCAATTTTTGAGTCATATTTATTCAATAAATTGAAATGCATGGTCGTATCTATGTCAATCCAACATGAAATGTTTATGAAACATGTTATATGGGTCGCGTTGCCTTGTATCAACTCACTTAGTAAACAGATTATGTTTAGGTTGAAGAGATTTGATATGATTATTAAATGGATCACGTTTATGTTAACTCATGTAGTTGATTACCATTACCTCAACACGACATGAATATAACACGCCAACACTTGTCATTCCTAGATAGTCCTTGAATATAACACGACAACACTTGTCATTCTTAGATGGGAGGCAATAGTCCTTAAGTCGATCACTAGACCATGACTCCAAGTGATGAAAGAGAATGTACACTCTTGATGCAAAAATAATGTGGAAGATCCAATTTTTACTATATAAAATTAAAAGTTACATTGCACTAACTGTAAACTTATGCATTGTACCGATTTGGACTTTAAGCTTGTCATAGATAATTATTTTATAGTAATTTGTAAAATTAATTAGAGAAAAAATTGAGATTGATGGTATAATTTCTAATTAAAATGATATTAGTTTTGTAATTGAGGTTTTTTATTTTTTATTTTTTATTATTATAAATATTTGATGTATTGGTCCGTAATGATTTGGTTTTTGAAAACATAATTCCATTATGATTTGGATTTCCTAAAGAGAGATTAGAGCTAAAAAAAGAGAGACTATAAATAGTTTATGTGATGTGCCCTTTTTTTCATTTCAACTATGCCATATTTGTTTAATCCTTAGTTTTATTATTATTATTATTTTGATATTACATAAAAAGACCCAAATTTATACTTAATTTCAATTTAGGTCTCAGAGTTTAATTTGTTAAACTACGTTTCAATTTGAAATCCATGTCTATCTCCATTATTTATTTACGTTATTTTGGGCAGTAATGGAGTAAAGAAAAAGGAAAAATTGTTGATAAAACTTTGTGTTTCACCTAAGTAATCAATTTTGATTTATTGGCAATTACTTTCTCACTCTAAGCGAACTCTCTCTCTCCACCTCTCTCCTCAAAATATAATTACAAGGCAGAATTATGTTCAAGCCCAACGTAAAGCTCTTGACTGAACAGAGCATCATAAAGTTCCATTCTTAATTGTGGTTATACAGATTCGAAGCAAATAAGGATGAACTTTCCATAGTTTTGTTTTTGTTTTTTTGTCATGAGAAGTGTGAGGAAAAAGTTAAGGAACATGGTGGACTGGTGATTCTCTATTTTAAGGATGTCTGGACCCGCACATATTGAACAAGGCCTTTGCCAATCCAAGCCAGAAACCCACTCAAAATGCAATGGGCCTAACCTTCGTACTAAGGCCTCTGCACAAAAGTATGTCTTCCCACATTGACAAAAGACATGAAAAACATTGTGTTTATAAAAACAGTTCATGACAACACAGAACGTGTTTGTAGTGAGGAGAGATGGTTGGCATCTCCCCAAACAGGGACGGGAACAGCCTTTGGGCTAAACTGTTACCACACATCCGGTTAGGGCTACCCACTTCGGTGGATCTAATACTCAATATGCTTTTTTGTAATTTATTTGAATGCATGAATTATTTTAAGCTCGTGTCTATATTTGAAATTCCAAACAAAGAACATCTTTATAAGTAGAGTATAGAATTATTTTTTATTCTTGTTTTCAGATTAGAAAATGCTTGAATGCCAAATGAATAATAGTTCAATTCAGAAACAAGCATATTCTTCAAATTGCTAAAATAATTTCCAATATTCTTCACATTGTAAAGTACCCCAGGGTTTAATAGGCCTATGAAGATGTTTGTTGGACAATTGCAATTCTATTCTCAGCAATGGAGCAACCAGATGCAGCATATTCTTTCAGTACCTAGAAAAACTCTAGGGATTCTAGAAAATTCACATTATAATTACTTCCAGCATATTTTTTCTACAACAGCTTATTGTCCCTAGTAGATTGCGTGAGAACAAGTTCTGTTTCTCTTTTCTATTTTACAAATTTGATTTTGGGTTGGTTAGTAAGATCTTTTGTTATGATTATAACAATATCAACATTCCATAGGTCACAACCATCAGAATCTAGCTAAGCAAGCCTCTTTCTTTGTGTGTTAATTTGTTTTATAATGTTAAAACTATTATTGCCATAACTCCCACCTGACAAAGCAAGATTGTAAAGTTAGCTAATCAATTAAGGAGTTTTCACATCATCTAAAACCAACCGCTATATATAACTAGGCAATTAATCTAACCTAGCTACTGCATCTAAACAACTAGTGTAGCCCATTATTTGCACTCCTGTCCTGAGTCTCTTGACCCAACCTTACCCTAATAAAATTTACAAACTCTCACCTCATCCCAACTCTACCTTACAAAGTGAGTCCTCTACACTTAACCTAAGGGGTGGCAATAGATATTGAATGATCAATTTTTCTCCGTCTACAATTTACTTGGTTTCATGTACTAACTTTTGTTTGAGTTTTTAATTAATTTCACTGTGAAATTCCTAAAATCCTATTTATCCGCTTTGATTTTTATTTATTTTTTAGCTTTGGGCATATAAACATCCCATACATAACCTGTAGTCATATATAACTGTCTAAAGACTCTAAAACTGAGACTAGGTGACATGTGAGGTAAAGAATGATGAGATTTTTTTATTCTAATAAAAATTAGAAGCAGGGCACTTTCTTTTGTTTCACTCTCGTTCTTAAAATTTTCTTTTTTATTATGGAATTATGAAGAGGCAACTAACAAGAATTGGTCTTTTATTAATTCTTGGTTTGTCTCACAACTGGTTTTAGGTTATTAATTTGATCCTATTCTAATTTGAGATATTTTTAATTTTTATTAGATAAAACATTTTTTTCTCTATTATTCACAAAACAAACAAACAAATATATATGTGGATTGGTTTAAGATTACGTGTCAAATACATTAGATTATTTTCAGATTTATATCAACTAAACTAATCATAATCATTTAAATTTATATATATTTGGCACTTAATTCTTCATTTTGGAACACCTCGACTAAGTTTTTATAGCCACACATATAAAGTGAAATAAAATGCAACTGGTCGTCCTAGACAGAAAGCCTTCTATCAAAAGTCTCAATCGATCCCCTTTATTTATTTTTATTTTTTTCAGAATTGTCCTGCTAAAATATATAATTTGATCTTAGTTTTGCTCTGATTATGCATATTTTCTTGCATGAAAACACTTAATAGCACTTTTGGAATACACATAGACAGTATAACTTTTAGCATAGTCAATTGTGTGCTATTGTATGAAGTATTTGCAACCAAAAATCATCGTAAAGTTATGTTCTTTCAAAATTATTGTCAACATAACTATTTCAAAAACTGCTAAGGAAATATGATTGCTTAAAAACTGTACAATCTCGATGAACTGTAAACTTTTGGTAACACCATCGTGATAAGATGTTACAAAAAATATCTTCAAATTTAAGTTGATAATAGTCTTTTCCTGTCACCTCTACAACTACATTAAAGAAACTATAACTTCTATGCCTTTTTGGTGGCAAATGAAAAATCAAATCAACCCAAATAATGCATTTTCAAACCACACTGTTGACACTTAATTGTTTGATCAATATATGGGTTTTTGACCAAAACAAATTAGAAGAAAAATAAAAATACTCTGGATGAGGTAACTAACTAATTCAAGAGAGCTTTAAGTCCAAATTATAATAAAACATTTTATTTTTTTATTTTTGATAATTTGTTAGTTGTGGAAGAGAGATTTGAATTCTGAATGTTTTAATTAGAAACACCAAAAAGTGCCAATTGAGTTACAAGACTTTTGCTTATAACAAAACATTAACTATATATATATAGATGATGAAAAACTTACATCTCCATTCCATCCTTTCATAATAACTGTAAAATAAAATTCATATCCAACTTATAATGACATATAATAAGAAAATAGCGACTAATCAATATTCAATTTTTTCTCATGGTCTAGCTTTAATGCGCCTGCCCGAAGAACACATTGTGGAGCCAAAAGTGTGATAATTCACGTATCGGCTAGGAGCAGATGAGTGGTGAAACCCTTTTGGCAAGCAACTGTTAACAGACCGTTTTCGAAATCCACCATGACTTGTTTTGGGCTTTAATGTCACATAACTTGGAGGATTTGATTCCAATGGCTTCATAGCAACTGCAATCCTAGACATAGAATTCATCCTAGTCATGACGAGTAGTGGAGGATTGAGAAGGACAAGAAGGAGCAGAGCCATGAGGAAAGTGGTAGACATTTTGGAAATATTAATGGGTTGTTATGTAGGAGAGATTGTTTAAGTTTTAATGGATTGACGAAGAGGAGGAAGGCTTTAAATAGGTTCATGAGGAATAGAGAGGATGTAGATATGACCAACTCATAGTCATAGCTAGCAAAGCATGCATACTGGTCCTAGTACTCGTGCAATTTGTTGGGTTCACTTTTTGACAATTCAAGTGAGGATGCTCGTGCATTTCATTACTATTACCCCAAGTTTTTAAGTCAACCTTACTATTTTTACATTTTTCACACCAACATCATCAGCATCATCAATTTTTTATTATATGGAATTATTGATGTTATTTCCATATATATTTCAAACATGTGAAACAATTTATTATTACATTGAGTGTTTGGCTCAATGGTTACATAGAAAACTTGTTTTTTTCCCTTCTCGATTTCATTCTTCTAATACTTGCTAAAGTTTTGAATCATTCATCGTTTTGATGAGTTCATTAGTTCCATTGTAAGTAAGAGAATTTGGTAATTAATATTGAAAATGAAATTTTTAAGAATTTCCATTTGGAGATACATGGAAATAGAAATTTTATTCACTGACATTACATATTTTATTTTATAAGAAGATCCAAAGTTTAAATCCCCATTCCCCTATATATTATTATAACTATTGAATTATCAAATGTGTACGTGTATGCGTACTTACAAAGTTTATCTTGACTAATGTCTTAGTATCATAACTCAACTCCCAAACAAAAAATCATGGTTTCATCCTTATTGCCACCTCAATAGTTTCAAAAAAAATTGTGAATATTTTTGTGTGCCAAAAAAAATCCTCCCAATCTCATAACTTTGATCCCGATTGAAGTTGTGATCTCAAACCCTAATTCAATTTGAAAGGAATACGGATAAGTGATAAATGAAACATCGAAATGTGATGTAATTGTAGGTGATGGTGAAGAGTGATTATCTTTGATGAGAAAAGTAGAATAACAAATTTTAGTATTGTGAGTGTTGCCAATTAGGCAGAGTCAATCATATCACCCTCACTAGTCACTATTACATATGGAAGCAGATCATTTGGCCAAGTGGAAGTAGTAGATTACCTGTTTGACCAACTTAATACCTGTGATCCCTTTACACATCATCCCTTACACCTGTCAGTTTAACATTTGGTACGTGTTACTTTTGAACAATCAAATCTATGAGAACTTTCCTTGCTATGCCACTGTATTTCAACAACCACAGTTAATCTGTGATAAAAAGCTTGATAAAGCAACACGTGTCCATCTATCTTACTTATCATATCTTTAGTCAACAAACTTAATCTGGCCAAACATTGCTTGCTTCCATCCAAAAGAAACATTTCTTGGTTTGAGTGGATGGTTCTCAAACGATTTTTCTTTCTAAAAAAAAATAAAAAAATCATAATAATTCTCGTAACTTTCTAAAATTATAACACTTGTGAGTTAGGAATTAAATAAGATAATTTTCGTGTGAATTTATCATTGATACTGTTTTTATTATGTAATAATCACAACATATTATATTAACAATAGTGAAATTTTTGTGTCATTAAATTTATTATTTTCTTTTAACCAATCTAGCTAAAATTATGATACAATGTTAGATGTTTAAAATTATTTTAAATAAATAATGTGTTCTTAATTTATTGAAACTTTAAGTAATATAAAGTTTTAATCAGACTATATTTATTTATTTTTTTTGAATTTCACATAAAATAATTCATCATGATAATTTAATGTACTTGTAATAAACCGAATGATGTACGCATGAGATATAACACCTAAGTTTTATCATATTACATATGATTTACTCTAGGTGAAATTCTAAAAATAAAAAAAATCCAAAATGTTTAAAATTCTATCTCGATTAAAACACGATTTCTAAAATTTTTAAGAAATTGAATAGAAGTTTCGTTGTAAATTGTACACATTTACCATGATTTTTAACCTCACCTTACAAATGTACAAGGTCCACACTAAAATTAAAAATTATAAAGTAATTGAAGAACAAATAGAAATTTCATTGAAATTTATCTCATAAACAACTCCGGCCAATAGGTACAATTCATCATTAATCTCTAATAAATCAAAAGCTAAAGGAAATTTACCAAAAATTACAATGGACAAAAAAAGTTTACAAATTTCAAGTCTTCCAACCATCACTAAACCTTGGAAAATTATTCATTACGTAGTACAATCATATTGTACTCCCTTCTCTCACATGAATCATGGGTCCCATCACGAATTTAATTATTGTACTCTGAAAATATTGAATAATTACTCCTAAACATTAGCTCTTGACATTTATTATTGCAAATCCTAGGACTATTCTCACACAAACCGTCTTGACAATAGCTCAAAACTTGCTACTTCTCAAAATCTAAAGTAGAGAAAGAAGAGGTAAGCTCAACAACTCAATTAGTGACCAAAATCTCAACTAGCTAGATCAAGCATATATACAAGTAAAATAAAAAAATTATTCATAGGATAAAACCTTTAGGCTTAGGAATTGTATCATAGTTCAATTGCAAAATTGACATACAATTTGCAATGAATTCCAAAAACATCAAAAAATTTCATTGGACTTGAAATGGGACACATATCCTATTAGATTTCATATACTCGTAGATATCTTTATCATTATGGTTATGTTATATCCTCTTGACTAAGCATATAACCTCATCAAAAAAAAAAAAAAAAAAAAACCTAAGCATATAACCACACACAAGTCATGGTAAACCACTAAACCCCAAAATAAGCTAGTTTCTATATCAACCATATCCCCAATTGGCAGGGTCCAAAAGCATAGTTAGATTGTAAGGTTAATTTCTAAAATATATCCAATATCATGTTAGTCATGTTGGGAAAGTGCCTCAAATTCCTATGTTGATTAGGAAAACTAATTGAGTTTCCCTGATGAAGAAAGAAAACTAATTACGTTATTTTTGTTTTCCTTGATGTGGAAGAAAAGGTGAGTCCTTGGTGTGGAAGACATGTTGTAAAAACATTTTGTGCAAGTGAACTATTTTCAAGTCAATCACTTTGAATTCTCCACCAGACCTAAGCTTAGGTCATTTGGGTACTTGGGACCAAGCCTTTGATAGGCTGCCTATGTACCTCTTTTGGGAGGATCAGGTCTAGACGTAGTTCAAAAGTTGGACCTATCCAAAGGTCATGTAGATGATTGGGACCGAGTCTTTGATAGATTGCCTACATACCTCTTTTGGGAGGATCAAGTCAAGACGTAGTTCAAAAAAATTGGAAGACATTTGGTCAACCAAGGTGATGATAGAGACCTCTAATCAAATCTGCATGGTGATTTCAAAATGAGCTTATTCAAGAGAATTTTTTAAAAAATGAATTGAATTTTCCTTTTAAAACTTTGTGGTGTAGAAACCTTTCTTTGCAATGTGGTGTTCTTGTCAGTTTTGAGAAAAATCATTTTTTTTCCATTTTCAAATGAGCAACCATTCTCTTTTATTAGGAATGATCAAGGTCATTTGAATTCAAGAACAACCTTTCTTTTTTACTTTGAGCATTGTGAGATTGAATCCTTAAAAGCAATCAATGAATGTGTATAATAGTGCTTGAAGAATGGAGGGTATTCACTGAAAGCAAACAAAGGGAATGCTTATGATTTAGGAATTCTTTTCATTTGAGATTAAAAAAGGGAAGTGCCCCTAGTTTGAGAATTTTTCCTATTTGAAAGCAAACAAGGGGAGTGCCCCAAATTTGAGAATTTTTATCTGAGGACAAATAAGAGGAGTGCCCTTAATTTTGGAATTCATTTTGTTTGATGACAAACAAGGGGAGTGCCCTTAGACGAGAATTTTTGTCTGAGAGCAAATAAGGGGAGTGCCCCTAATTTGAGAATTTCCTTTTTAAGATCTTTTGCCAGTAGCGTTTGACTATCTCGGGCTTTCATTCTTTTCAATTAAGAGAAATTATCGCAAGAGTTGTGTCTAAAAACTACCAAGACTTCAAGGAGGTCTTTATTCATAGGTTGTAATGTAGGCCGGGTTCAGGCATTTGAAATGAAGGATATATAAAAAGCTCAAAACCCCATTTTGGATATTTTCCCTAAGTGTGCATTACTTAAAACTCAGACATTGGAGAAGCTTTCTTCCTTTTTATCAGTGCTTGCTTTTGAATCGGTTTCTTGAAAGTCTCTTCTAACTTGTTTCTCTTTATTTCATTCAGGTTGTTCCTTTGTGTCAACCTATTTTTTCAATTCCCTTATTTAGCTTTCAGTTTTGATGGGCTCTCATTTTGGTTTTGAGGGAATTTCATCTTCCTTTCTTTCTTCAATCTTTCATATCTCTTCTTTGAGTTTTTTTTTTTTTGAATGAAACCCTAACTTTTACCTAGGCCGCCCTTTTTCGGGTTTTCAACCTACTGGGTTACCCTATTTTTTGGGTCTCTCATTTTTTTTTTCACAGTTATTTGCTTTCTCATACATTCATATCGCTCATTGTCAGAATAGTTTGTTGGATTCTCATGTGAGCTTAACATGAATCTCTCATAGTTGGTGAGAATTAAGATTTCAGATTCGACCTTTCTTCAAGGTGGGTTTTGAACATGCCCCTAATTACCACACTTTCTTTCCAAACTTTTGGTACACATGTACCTCCTTTGTTAGCTCTTTTTCAGACGAGCATTGGGTTTGACTCCTCCTCAGAATGAGTTTTGAGTATGTGCACACTTGTTTTTTCCCACCCTTGGGTTCAAGTTTTTATTATTGGTTCTTGAAAAAAAGGCTAATTGTATAGGCTCAAATGGGCTAGCAATGGATTAATTTGTGACAGGTTAATTCTGGGATGATGTGGTCTAGCCAAAGATGGCCTCCAATCCCTAGTAATGCTAGTTTATCGGCACAAAGATATGACCTCTCTTGATAGACTTCTCTTAGAGTAAAAAGAAGTAACAACCCGTTGTTGTGACATCAAAATTTCTCAAAACAAGATTTTGCAGTTTAATCAAATGACATGTGATTTTTCCCTTGATTGCATTTAGGATCTCTTTCCCTTTTGTTCTAAATTGTGAGCAAAGATCCTTACATGAATTAAATGAAGTTAATCCCTTCTTTATGCAAATTGATCGGTAAGGCTATGGAATCTCATGATTTGCAAAAAGATTTTATCAAAGATATTTCCTTATGCACAATTTGAAAATGTGTTTTGAAAATTTTGAATTTTACTAACTCTAGAAGAAGAGTGATTCTTGATCTTGAAAGAACATATTCTTTTGAAAAACAATCCACAATCTTTTATTCTTTTTGAATATGCACATTTTGAAAACTAGCAGTGGTTGGAGATCATGACCATTAAGTATTGGATGAATGGATGGACTCTTAGGCTTTGGGCCTTGAGGAGATTGGGAGTCATTAGGGGCCCATGCCCCTAGTTTAGGACTCTTCATTGAAGGCAACTTAAGGGCCCATGCCCTTAGTTGGACAAAGAGATTTTTTTTTTTTTGACTTTTTGATTTTTTGAAGTGAAAAATGTAAACAATAAATTCAAATAAACATTCCTATGATGAGTTTACAATCAAAACCTACGCAACATTTTCCTAAGAATTCAAATGAGTAAACATAATGAACTTAAACAAAAGAAAGACAGAAAAAACCCCATGGATGAGATCTTGGCTTGGGAGCTTGTGGAGTGATCACTTGGCTCAAGAGGAGTTGAATTAGCCGCCTGGTGAAGATGAAGCAATGGTCTTTTGGTCAATGAGGTTTCGGATGGCATGACCGATCCCTTGAGTTCTCCATGGCATTGTTGGAGTCTTCTTGGTCCATTGAGAAATCTGATGATGAACAAACTAGGCTGGGCTTTCTTCGAATTGATCCTTCGACAATTAAATTTGATTCTTGTGGGCCTTGGAGCAATGATGTTGGGCTTTTGACTTTTCTTGTGAAGTGAATCCATTTGTCAATTTTGAGCACAATCTTATTGCATGTACTTAGACTCATTAGTTCAATGGATTGTGAGTTTCAAACTTAGGCATTCATTTCACAAAATCTCATGGGTGAACCATTGGATTTGGGCTTTCATTCATTTAGGTCCAAACAAAATCATGAAGGCTTCGATCATTAGACTATGGGCTTTAATCCAATAGGATCATGTGAAAGTCAAGCATTAGGCTTAGACTTTCATTCAAGAAAAGAACCATGTGTGCCTCAAGATTTTGGGCTTGGGCCTTTGTGTTTTTCCAAAATGACCGAATGGGTTCCAAGCGTTGGACTTGGGTTTTGAATTTATTGAAGTCATTTGGGTCACAAATATTGGACTTAGGTCTTGATTCCAACAAGGTCATGAAAGCCTCAAGAGTTGAACTTGGGCTTCAATTTAAGCAAAGTGATGTAAACCTCAAGCTTTGGACTTGAGCTCTCATTCATGCAAGGTCGGACTTAAGTTCAAGGAAGGTCATGTGAGCCTCAAGCCTTGAGCTTGGGCTTCAGTTCAAGTGAAGTCATGTTGGTCTTAAGCCTTGGGCTTGGACCTTTGATCCAATCAATGTCTTGTTGGGTTAGGTATCATTTTCTCAAAAAATGGGTCCAAGCTTTGGACTTGGACTTTCACTTCATGTTATTTTGGATTCCTAAACCATTCTTTAAGCATAGGCCCAAGAGTGGAACTTGAACTCTTTCTTTTCAAAATGACCAAGTGGGCCTCAAGTACAAGACTTAGGCTTTTTTTTTTTTAAATGACCAAGTAGGCCTCAAGTATAGGACTTGGGCCTTTCTTTTCAACATGACTAGATGGATTCTAAGTCTTTTGAATTTGGGCTTTGAATTTTCTTAGAATCATGTGACCTTTAATCTCCTTAAAGCCATGTGGGTTTGAAACATTGGACTTGATTGATTTTTGTCTTCAAAAAGTGATTGGTTAAGAAACTTTTCTCTTTTAGGCCTTTGATTCACTTCAATGATGGATTTAATTCTCTTAAGTTCATGTGGGCTTCAAGTATTGGACTTGAGCCTGGGTTCAAACAACATCCAAGTGGGCCTCAAGCATTGGACTTGGGCTTAGGTTCAAACAAGAGCAAACAAGGCTTCAAGCGTTGGACTTGGGCCTAGGTTCAAACAAAAGCAATCATGAATGCACGTTTTATCGGGTTGGGCCATCCTAGAGGAAAGATCTAAATGGGCTTTTACATGAGGGTAGAGGGTAGGCTAAAAAGGTTCCCCATTACTTGGACTCAACATACCCACCAATGCATGCGAGGGGCATCAAAGGCTTACAGTATGTTTCACCACTATATACTTGCTCGAGAGGGTCGAGAGTACGTATTCATGGGGTGGTAGGTTGGCCAAGGGTACCCGCATCCGAGGGGGACCGTGATCCAAGGCTACTACTACCGTGGCTTCCGGGCTAACAACACACAATGCAAGATCACATATGCAATGCATGACATACAAGATGACAATTATCAAAGCAAGTAACAAACAATGCAAACAACTTGTGAACTATAGACTAAGGATCCTACTCTAGAGTTTAGCCCTCTAAGTCCCCAGTGGAGTCGCCACTGTGAGAACCACGACCTTTAACCCAATGTAAAGGCCTAAACATGATTCTCAAAATGGAGACTTTCACTGTTTTCCATCCTAATGTTTAGGGAAATTTACAATGGAGTCGCCACCTAACTTTTATAACAAAAAGCTAAGAAAAAGAAGCTATCTTTTATTGATTGAATAAATAATACAATTGTTTGGAAAAGAAACAAATTACAATATTTTGCCCTAGATACAATCTAAGAAAACAAAATACAAGGCTTTGGTCCTAAATACAATCTAAAAAAGAAAGTAAATAGGATACATAAACTAATCTAAACATCCCCTAAGATTAGGATTCGGGGGCTAGGGGATTGGATGGGAAGGTGTTAGGCACCCATCCAACCTGACCTAGGTCAGTCTCTAAGGATCCATTAATCTAAGTTCACAACCTCAAACAAACCATACTCGCATTTGATTCATAGCATCACAACAGTACATGCAATAAAAAATTAAACAGTGATTAATCATCAAGCATTTAAAATCATTTAAGCATGCATCTCACATGAAAAAGATAATTTAAAGTTGCTGTAATTTTAGTACAACATGTTAGAAAAATCAGATTTGAATCATTTACAAAACAGAAACCGAAAACAATGCAATATAGCAATTGTTCATTAAAAATTAATCAAACAATTAAAATTAAAACCTAATCATGCATTCTACACAATTAAAGTTGCTGCATTAAATTAAAAAAGAAATGATTGTACCTTTTGGGATGCAACCTCCTGAATGAGTGTCCTGAATTGATTTTGATTGTGGTAGGATGCGACCTCTTGATTGAGAATACCACCGGTCCTAAAAATTGATTCTTGAGAAAAACCGTTAAATTTGGTTAGAAAAAGATTAAAAATGGAATTGAAAGATTGGAAATAGAGATTACAAAAATGACTTTTGTAATCTCTGGACTTGAATATAAGAACACACTTGTGTTTTTATTCCAAAGTTTAACCCTTTGCAAAAATTCTCTTGAATTTTGCTTAGGATTCCTTTGACTAATTTTTCCAACCTCCTATGAAAATGAGGATATTTTCTATTTATATGGAAGCCCTCAATGAACCTACCCACGTTTTGGACCTCATGGGAGTACATTAGGGTTTTGGAAATTGGATATACTTCATGAAAATCCCGAAATTCTGATTGATTTTTAGGCTCTGATTGCGGGCCCATTTTGACCCTCTAAACATTCGAATTTGGAGATGGTCATGGACACATATTTGTAGCCCATCATGTCAGCTTTTCAGCCCAATTTGAATCAACTCAATCGGATAATTGAGTCAAAAGTTATGGTCGAAATACGAATCAGTGTACGGGCTAGAATCCAAATTCGAATTGGGCTTTGGGTAATTCCGAGTTTTTTCACCTTTAGTCAACTTTTAGTGGATTTAGAAGTCTTTCTTTGGCTGAATTTGAGATTTCTTGATTTTAATCAATTTATTAATAATTAATATGATAATTATTGGTCAAAATAATTATCCCAGTAGTTAAAAATTAACCAATTTAAGAATTATCCTTTGATGAATATCTTGTGCATGAATACTTACCATTTTAAGGTGTTCTAAACCAATAGGAATTATTTATTAATTGATTTTAATTTAATCCTTTAGAGGACCAATCAAATTAATTAACAAGTAATCCTATGCATGTGAGCTTATGGTAAATATCATTTCAACCAATCAAATTTATTTCCTTAATAAAATCTTGGTTTTTTATCCAATTTAATCCGAAAAATGCACTCTTATTCTTAATTCAATTTTGATCACTTAAAATATGATTTTAAATTTATGGACCAACTTTGAATTTTCAAGCTTGTGAAATTACCATTTTACCCTTTATGCCCTAAAGTGTAAAAAAGTAAAATTAATTGTTGCAAAATGGGGTGTCAACAATACCATGTCATATACTAAAGTGTAAATGAAAAAAAAATGTCACCTCAATTAAAAAGTGGCCATGTCATCAATTCATTAGTCACGTATACATAAAGTTAACGGAGACTAACAGAAGGACTAATGATGTACAATTTTAAAACGTTAGGGACCATTTCTGCTCATTTTAAATATTAGGGACCAAACGTGCAACTTGGATAAACGTTAGGGACCAACTGTGTATTATTTTTGTAGCAATTATATGAGTGATTATCCAGTAGTTCAAGATTACAAATAAATGCATAGTCCTCTTCCCACATGAATGGTGGGTCCCACCATATGAATGATAGGTTCCACTAATTAAATTCATGGTAGGGCCCACCACTCAGTGAAATGAGGGATTACATATTTATTTGTAAACTGAGACTACTGAATAATTTTCTCAACTATATTGATAGTTATTTATTAGTAATGTTACATCCATAATGTTTTTGCAATATCTTTATAACATTGTTTAGGTGACAAGTTGTTATTAATTAAAAGAAGGAGAGGGTAGATTGGAGAGAGAATAAAAGAGAAAGTGGTGCACATGGGTTGGTAGTGTTGAGACAACGAAAACTCTAATACCACTTGATAGGAGCACAATAGAGTCTTCTGTGAATTAAGAAATTTCAACAAATATTTTTTTAATCAAACACCAAGAATCACCAACCCAATATATTAATCACACACAAGAATACAAAGATTTACGTGAAAAATCCTTTCGCTTTGAAGAAAAACACCACATGATCAACTCTAAATAAATTCACTATGATTCTCAAGTTTATGTGATTCATACCAAACACAATAATATATTCTCTCTTATAAGGATTAATACACACTCACATGTGATTTCACTCATTTTGGATACAAAATTCTACTTGGTTGTAGCATCCTAAAACTCTCCCTAGAAAAAACCTCAAATATTCTTCTTTTGTGTATCTCTCATGGCTAAGAAAAACTCTTGCTCTTCTTTGCTCTGACACATACGTAGGATCTTTTTCTTTATACTTCTCTAAATTAATCCTAGCATCACAAATTCTTTTTAATTTGTGCGTTTTTCATAAACTTCGGAGAATACCCAAACCTTGTTGTCTCTTTCCTTGCACTACTAGTGAATTTTTATTTTTATTTTTATTTTTTATTTTATTTTTCACGCTCCATTCTACTATTTTTCTCCCCTCCCTATAGGGAAGGACCCTTGGGCCAAAGCCTCCTTGCCCTACAAATCCTCTTTTTTCTTTTTTGGTTTCACACTCCATTCTATAATCTTTTTCCACTCCCCATAGGGGGAGGATCCTTGGGCAAAAGCCTACTTGCAGCTACACACTTTACGCGATACTCTTTCTTCTCTAGTACCTAGGCCCTTGGGCCAAAGTCATTTTATACTTTGTAACACTGTCTATTTATAAGACTTCAATTTCTATTATTTGATGTACAAAGAATACTTTACTCCTTCAGAAAAGCTCTATGGACACAACATTTTTACAACAATGCTGAGCTTTCAAACCGTGAATGGTAAATAATAAAGTGCAATAAGTGGTGGGTCCAGATGAGAACTAATAGAAACATGCCAACTCAACATTATTATTGTGAAAATATTGTGTGTGACATTACTCTTACTTTTTTGACAATGAATAAACTTTTCTTATATACCAAGGAATAGCCTTTCATTCAACACCAAGGATTAACTTTTTCTTATATACCAAGGAAATCCAAATAGTTAATTAACCAAGTCATAAAAGAAACTTGAGGCAGTTTTCCAATAGGAAGTGTGATTCACTAAACTTATAACAGAAACATCATGTACTAAAATTAAGGAATTTTGAAATTTGTATCTGTTAGTGGCTTAATGGAAAGATTTACTAAACTTATATGCCCTCATTATTTTACTTTTAATAAAAAACATTTACTATTCAGTAGGGATAATTTTGATTCAATAAAAAATGGACACCAAAGAATTGTATTCTCTTAATAATAAAGAAAATATAGATAATAAGCCAATAAATTTAAGCTATCCAAAATGGACACCAATTCTCTTAAATTTTGAAATTTGTATTAGGTAGGTTTAAAAAAAATTACCACAAAATTTTATAATTTTAGTGTGAAAAGGTTTTAATTATATTTGTGGTTGTATGTGGAAATATGGGATACCTGTATTCTTCGATTTGAAAATTTTTAATATGGTATGGTAGAATTTTGGAGGATGTAAAGATGAGGTTTTACTCGAATGAAAATCTTCTATCCCACTTTTTATGTTCCATTTTATATTTCACCAATCACAACTTGCTAAGTGTTTTTTTTTTTTTCTTTCCTTATAAAAAAACTAAGATTTAAAATGGAAAAAAAATCTAACATAATCTAACACATAGCTAATTGTGATTGGTGGAGTATAAAGTAGAACATAAAAAATGGGATAGAAGATTTTCATTCGTTTTACATGTTATTAAATTTTATCTCTATTATAAATGCAGTAGATTAGCTAAAAAAATTATTAATGAAGACGAGCTGAAACGTTAATACACCGTCCTGCATTTGGAAACCAACAATCGATTATCCGCAAAAAATTTATTATATCTTAAAGATTTAAAGTTGAAAATTATTCATTATTCATGATCTTTATAGTTGCAATTGGAAACTTAAGCAACACATACCAACTAGTCGCAAACTTGTGCGATGCACAAGAAAATAATTGAATATAAGCTCTAAATTAATTTTGATTCATTTTACTTCTTTTTGTTGAATATGTATTTTTTTCTTTTTTGTAGTTCGAAATGTTGTAGCCTGTAGGCAAGATCGATAAAAGAGATTTTACAGATCAAATTTATGATAGATCTTACTTTTTGGTTAAAAAAAAATAACTAAGAAAGTATATTTATCATAGGATAATTAAAATTTAATATAATGTAATTTTTTTTTGGGCATAATTTGAATATAATCCAATTTTTATAAGACACGATTCATGTTTATATTTACCATATGGATCATGTTTCCATCCAAAAATAAAATAAAGGATACTTAAAATAAGAAGAAGAACAAATAAATACATAAGCACATGATTAAATGATCAAATCTAAATAATTTTCATTACTCATTTCAAGCTCACGTGGTTTCATTATAATAAATCCATCCACCTTTCTCCATTGCCAGCAACAAAAATTAAATGAAATACATAAAAAAAAGAAGAAGGAACTTTTGATAAAAATTGATAATTATGATTATTATTAAAAGATATTTATATTGTGTCTATATATGGAATATATTTTAATATTAGACATTTATTATGATTGTGTTGTATATATGGAATAATATATTCTTTATATTGAAGAAAAATATAATGTGTTAAGATTCTAATGAAAGGTTTAATTATAGAATAAAATTTATATTCAATTAGAAAATATATATTAAAATAATGAGGTGTAAAATTATGAGATTTCAAAAGCTTATGTAGCACAATATTATGAGGTCAACTAAAAGTAAAAAAAGTTTCGATTTTACATTATAGTATAGATTACCAAACCGGAATGTGTGTTACAATTGTAAGTTGACAACTTTTTCATTGTGCACGGTGCACCATAGAATGCATAAGAATCAATTAGACAATCAACTACAAGCTAAGTACAATCACTAAGTTTTTAAATCCGCATACTGCTAAAAGCGACTTTGCAAATCAACCACTCTAAATAAACAAGGACAATGTAATTGTTTCTGACGTCAATAGAGGTCAAGCCCAGTTAATATATAGGTTATAAATTAGAAGCAAATTACAGCCAAAAAAATAAAATAAAATAAAAATTATGGTCACATTTACGATTCTTTCTATAGCCTTGGTTTGTTTAAATTCTTAAATAATCTTATAGTACAGTCATATTACACGTAAAAGTGATGTCTTTCAAGTTGCAATTGAGAAGGTGGTAATCATCATTGGATTGAACTATCACCAACCGATGGTCAACGATCACTTGATATATCTAATATATAGGAAATTATTCTCATAATTGTTGTGATTGCAAAACCACTTAACATAAAATATTGACAAATATGAAATTCTCCCATTTAAAAAAATTAACTAAAACATTAGTAATGCTTTTAGCATAACCTCTTTTCCGCATTATCAAAAAAAGAAAAAAAAAAAAGAAAGAAGAAGAAAGCTGGAGGGGAAAAATTTATTCGGACAATATAATTATTAATTTAAGCCACATGTTCGGTCATTAACCGAACAGATCTTGCACGTCGAATCTGTTCGGTTAGGTTCAAAGCACATGTTAAAGGTTTGAACTGATGACAAGGCTTAAAGATTTCCTTCTTAATATTATATTAAGAACGGATTAAATATCAGGTAACTATAAAATATTAAATGTAAAGTGAATTTAAAACCAATCCATTGCATTAAATGTTAAGCAAAATATCAGGTTAATGTCAGGATGACTCTGAACCAAATGGGCTGTAAAACAGAGATACATTAATGTCCT
This sequence comes from Fagus sylvatica, assembly GCA_907173295.1. Lineage (NCBI taxonomy): Eukaryota > Viridiplantae > Streptophyta > Magnoliopsida > Fagales > Fagaceae > Fagus > Fagus sylvatica. The sequence continues at coordinate 20,426,295 of OU015769.1, read as the reverse complement.
GAAAAGAAGAAGGAGGAAGAGGATAAAGGAAAAAAGGAATAAGATCTTTATAAAAAAATGGCATATAAATAGGAAAAAATAAAGAAGAAGGGTGAGTTCTAGAATAACAAAGATATCTGAGAAATACAGTTAGAAAAAGGGAGGGAAAGATAAACACATTTTTCTTTGGAAATTATGGGATTACTGACAAAATCATCGGAGAATCATAGGTTAACCCCCACTGGGTTAACCAAGGTTTACTGAACGTTTGTTTTTCTATCTCACAGGTTTGAAGAATCCATCCTGTTCGGGACAAAATCATTCGTGTTCGGACCATGTTCGGTAAATACAATATTGTTTAGTGTTAACTAGCTTTTCCAATATTATCCCGAAAAAATCCCACCTACAATTGGCGCCGTCTGTGGGGAGCTTCTTAACACTAAAGTGATTTCAAAATTCACTCTTGATGGCACGTTCAGGGCCTGCCTTTCCACCATCTTCATCCAACCAATCACAAAGTACCCCTCGTTTTGAGGTATCCTCTTCAGGGTCATTTTATGTACCATCCCATCATACACCGTCTTCAACCTCAGCTTTCCCTTCCATGCACACCAACCCTAGTCAGAATGTTGGGAGTCAAAGATCAGTAAGGAATAATTTAAATGTTTCATCTTCATCGAGATCCCCAACTCAAGGCAGTCAGAGTATCATAGCCGAGCTCCAACGTCAGATAAGCAGTTTGAAGAAGCGAGTTAGGGATAAGACTCCAACAGAGGGAAGGCCGAGGAGAGGGCGTGAGAAAAACAACCCAGAACGTTCTGAAGCATCTTCGAATGTACACTCTGAACCTGAGGCAGAAAAACCATCTCCGACTAAGAGAGCCCCTGGTTCCGTTCATTCGAAGCCCCCTAGTCAACACCCAGGAGGAGGTGTCTTACCTCCCAAGGTACCTAAGAGAAGAGCCAAACGGGGAGGACAAGGGGCTGTCTGGAAGGCGCTTGACCAGATCTCTTCGTCGCCTTTTTCTGACGAGATAGAGTGCACTAAGTTACCGCCCAGATATACAGCTCCCGGGTTTGAAATGTATAATGGCCGAACAGATCCCGTTGCCCATATAGGTCATTACCATCAGAGAATGGCTCTGTCTCTACGCAATGATGCACTCATGTGTAAATTGTTCCCCTCCAGCTTGGGAGAAGTTGCTCTTCGATGGTTCAACCAGATTGGACGAGGTACGATCTCGTCATGGGATCAGATGGCAGAAGCATTTGTTGGGAGGTTCATAACGAACAGTCGAAAACCCAAAGGTATGGATGCTCTCATGACTATGAAAATAGGCCCCAACGAATCAATAAAAAATTATGCAGCTAGGTATTCCGAGACTTATAATGAGGTGGATGGTTGTGGAGAAGATGTGGCGGTTTCGACCTTCAAATTGGGCTTGCCCGTCGATTCTGGTTTGCGTCAGTCTTTGAGTAAACGCCCTCCCAGCAACATGAAGAAGTTGATGTCTCGGATAGAGCAGTTCATAAGGTTGGAAGAAGATAGAGATAACGGCACTACAGCTAAAGCCGAAGTTCCTGTTCGGCTGGTAAATCCCAGATCATCTGTCCAACCGAACAAAGTTCCCAGAGTTGCCACGGTCCCAAGCAACTTCGTTGCCCCGTCATTCAAGGCACATAGAACAGTGTTTAAGGAGCCGATTTATCGGATCCTTGAGAAGATCAAAGAGGAGCCTTTCTTTGTCCGACCACAAAAACTGCCAGGCGATCCCGCAACTCGAAATCATAAACCCATGTGTCACTATCATCGTGAACGGGGCCACCCCACGGAAAACTGTCACATGTTTAAATCTCATTTAGACCAACTGGTTTCTGATGGGCATCTGGGCGAGTATGTAAATCACAGTTTGACCGAGCAGGAAAAAACTAAGGAGAATACAGGTCGACCAGGAAATCCAGGAACGGCTCCCACCGGTGTGATACATGTAATACCTAGTCCTTTGTGTACGCCTATTGGAGCGGCATCTTATCGGTCAGACCTTCAGAAGGCTTTTCACCTCAGGCAGAGCTATGAGATTTCAGATTCTGCTCATTTAGTGCCAAGATTTTGTTCGGAAGCCCATGTCTCATCTGTTAATGGGACTATCTCATTTTCTGATAGTGATCTGCATGATGTCCAGCTTCCCCATAATGATCCTCTTGTTATAACACTTCGTATAGGGAACTACGACGTTAAGAGAGTTCTGATTGATCAGGGAAGCTTCGCTGAAGTGATGTACCAGGAGCTTTTTGAGAAGTTAGGACTGGGGAAATCCGATCTGTCAGAGTACAGCTCTCCAGTCTTCGGGTTTTCAGGAGAATCAACTATTCCAGTGGGAAAGACGACTCTCCCGGTGCTGGCGGGACCAATCAATCTTCAGACGGAGTTCATAGTGATTCAGGCTCCATCACCCTATAACGCCATCATGGGGCGAAGTTGGTTACACAAGATGAGAGCCATTCCTTCTACTTTGCATCAGAAGCTGAGGTTTCCCACCAAGGACGGTGTAATGGAAATAAGTGGCGACCAAGTGGCAGCCAAGCAGTGTGTCTTAGCAGCTGCTAGGAAGGGCCTCCCGGAGAAAGTGAATCCAGCTGGGATTTTATGACAATTACAGTCACCGGGGACTGTGGGTGGGGAAAGCATCAAGCAAGAAGAGCCCGAAAAGGTACATTTTGATGCATCTAAACCTGAACTTTATTTTCAGGTCGGCGTAAATTTATCTCTGTCTGATAAAGACGATATGATAACCTTATTACAAGAATTTCGAGACATATTCGCCTGGTCGGTTTATGAAGCCCCGGGGGTATCATCTAACCTGGCGTGTCATTCCCTAGCTATACCTTCCGATGCTAAGCCCGTGCAACAAAGGCGTCGAAAATTAGCTCCGGAGAGATCGGAAATAGTTATGGAGGAGGTCGGAAGATTGTTGGCCGCAGAGGTAATTCGGCCAGTTCTATATCCGACTTGGTTATCAAACACAGTGGTGGTGCAGAAGAAGAATGGGAAGTGGAGAGTCTGTGTTGACTTTCACAGACCTGAACAAAGTTTGTCCTAAAGATCATTTTCCCCTGCCGAGGATAGATCAGTTGGTTGATTCGGCGGCCGGACATGACCGCATGAGTTTTTTGGACGCATTTCAGGGATATCATCAAATTCCCATGGCTTTGTCCGATCAGGAGAAGACGTCCTTTATTACTCCCCGAGGGGCATTTTGTTATAAGGTGATGCCATTTGGGTTGAAAAATGCGGGGGCTACCTATCAAAGGATGATGACCACCATGTTCGGAGATCATATTGGAAAAACTGTAGAAGTCTACATTGATGATATGTTAGTAAAGAGTACCCGAGGGGAGGATCATTTAGTTCATTTGAGGGAGGTCTTCGAGATTCTCCGAAGGGACGAATTGCATCTTAATGCCTCGAAATGTTTGTTCGGAGTACGTTCGGGAAAGTTCCTGGGTCACATCATCAGTAGTAGAGGAATTGAGGCTAATTCGAATCAGATTTCTGCTTTGATAAGTCTTGAAGAACCCAAGAATACAAAGCAAGTTCAACGTTTGACAGGCATGATAGCTGCTCTCAATCGCTTCATTTCTCGGTCGGCCGATAAGTGCCGTCCTTTCTTCCGGCTTTTAGGGAAGAAGAGAAAGTTTTTGTGGGATGAAGACTGCTCGGTTGCTTTCCAGAATGTAAAGGCTTACCTCTCCTCACCGCCTTGTCTGTCTATTCCTTCCCCGGGGGAACCACTCTATCTATATTTGGCAGGTATCAGAGCATGCAGTAAGTGCGGTTCTTGTTCGGGAAACTTCCGAATATCAGAGACCAATCTTTTTTATAAGTAAGACTATGACCGAAGCAGAATCTCGATATTTGCCACTCGAGAAGGTTGCCCTGGCCTTAATCCGAGCAGCGAAGAAGCTTCCGCAGTATTTTCAAGCCACTACGGTGACTGTGCTGACGGATTTACCTCTCAAGGCTTTGTTGCAGTGTTCGGATTTCTCTGGAAGGATCACTAGATGGGGAGTACAGCTTGGATCTCTTGGAGTGGAATATAAGCCAAGAACTTCAATTAAGGGACAAGTTTTGGCAGATTTTGTGGCTGAGTTTCAAGGGAAAGATTCGGAAGATGGGCCGACCAATTCTCTGGAGTCGGAAATTAGTTCAGTCCCTACAGAATGGAGGCTATTTGTGGATGGAGCGTCAAATGCCATGGGATCAGGCGCCGGAGTAGTGTTAATCTCTCCGGAAGGGTTGATTATAGAACAGGCTGTGAGGTTAAATTTTTGGGCATCAAACAATGAAGCTGAGTATGAAGCATTCCTGATTGGGTTGAAATGTGCCAGGAGACTGGGAGCAGATCGGTTACGGGTATTTTGTGATTCGCAATTAGTGGTCAATCAGATTTCAGGAGAGTATCAAGCCCGGGACGAACGGATGGCGTTGTACCTGAGAGCTGTTAAAAATTCAATGTCTAAGTTTGAGTTTATTCAGGTGGAGCAGATTGGGAGAGAGCATAATTCTCATGCTGATATTTTGGCCAAGCTAGCCACGGCCAAGGAAACAGATATGGAAAGAACAGTAACAGTGGAAGTGCTGGATTCCCCGAGCCCTCAGAATGTGGAGTTGGATGTTTTTAGTATTGCAAGACCAGTGGCGAGTTGGATGGATCCATTCGTAGCATATTTGCAGAATAATCAATTGCCTGAAGATCAAAAAAGAAGCTGATATTGGTCAAAAGGAAAGCTCCGGGTTATTGGCTATCTAAAGAAGGCAGCCTGTACAAAAGGTCCTTTTCTGGGCCCTATTTACTTTGTGTTCACCCGGATTTGGTTAATAACTTGCTGTATGAAATTCACGAGGGCATTTGTGGAAGTCATACCGGGGGTCGGTCATTGGCTCACCGGGCAATGTCACAGGGTTATTGGTGGCCATACATGCAGAGTGACGCTGTTCGGTATGTAAAAGCATGTGATAAATGCCAACGATTTGCACCAAAAATTCATCAACCTGCTCGGGAGCTTAATCCTCTATCCAGTCCTTGGCCTTTTGCTCAGTGGGGAATAGACATTGTGGGGCCTTTACCTCGAGCGCCAGGGAACAAAAAATTCTTGATTGTGGCCACAGACTACTTTACAAAGTGGGTGGAAGCCGAGCCATTGGCCCATATTCGGGACACGGATGCCAAGCGTTTCCTCTGGAAGAATGTGATCACTCGATTTGGAATACCTTGGGCGGTGATATCAGACAATGGAACTCAGTTCGACGGCAAGGTCTTTAAAGGATTCTGTTCGGATTTGGGTATAAAAAACTTCTTCTCTACACCGGGCTATCCACAATCCAATGGACAAGCCGAAGTCTCGAACAAGGTAATCCTTGACGGAATCAAGAAGAGATTGGAAGAGGCAAAGGGAAAATGGGTAGAAGAGCTTCCTAGTGTGCTGTGGACACACCGAACGACCCACAGGAGGTCGACCGGAGAAACTCCTTTTGCTTTGGCATATGGTGTGGAAGCTGTCATCCCACTGGAAGTCGGCCTCCCTACTACCCGAACAACAGAATTTGATGCCGAACAAAATGAAGATAATCTCAGAAAAGACCTCGACTTAGTAGAAGAAAGGAGAGATATGGCTGCTATTAGGCTGACTTCTTATCAGCGTCAGATGAAAAGGGGGTATGACCGGAATATCAGACCCAGAAGTTTTCAGATTAATGACTTGGTGCTGCGCAAGGTGGTAGCTAACACCCGAAATCCGAACGATGGCAAGCTCGGTCCGAACTGGGAAGGACCTTATAAGGTAACTTCATTTGCTGGAGTAGGAGCATACAGATTAGAAGATATGGAGGGAAAGCCTATCCCTAGGCCATGGAATGTATGTAATCTCAAAAAGTACTTCTTCTAAATTAAATGAGATAGTTGGACGGAGGTATTGTTGACATTTTGTATTTACACAAATATTTGTTCGGACGGAACTTGTCATTTCATATTAATGTATGAGTATCCTATCCGGACAATTATGTTCGGACGGAACTTGTCATTTCATATTAATGTATGAGTATCCTATCCGGATAATTTTGTTCGGAAAGGAACTTAACACTTCTGGGGGAGTGGTTAAGCATCCTGAAAATATCAAAGAGGAATACTTCAAACGGAACTTAACACTTCTAGAGGAGTGGTTAAGCATCCTATTCAAAAGAAAATTGTTCGGAAAGGAACTTAACACTTCTGGGGGAGTGGTTAAGCATCCTAAAAATATCAAAGAGGAATACTTCAAACGGAACTTAACACTTCTAGGGGAGTGGTTAAGCATCCTATTCAAAAGAAAATTGTTCGGAAAGGAACTTAACACTTCTGGGGGAGTGGTTAAGCATCCTAAAATATCAAGGAGGAATACTTCAAACGGAACTTAACACTTCCGGAGTGGTTACTTAAAAATATCAAAGAGGAATACTTCAAACGGAACTTAACACTGCAGAAGTGGTTAAGCATCCTATTTATATTCATATTTACAGTTATATTTACATTTAGATACATATACATATCCAAAATATGTTGGGAGGAACCGGATACCTTTGAAGTAATGTATACTTATTTTTGGTCGGAGAATCACTGTTCGGATGAATTTTACTGCCTCGGAGGAAATGTATGATTACTATATTTATGCATATGTTGTTCGGGTTTACAATTTCACAGGAAGCACCGAATTACATGTGTTAGGGAAGGAGCTGACTCTTTCGGACGAACTAAGGTATTTGGTATTTCATTTTTATTTACGTACATAAATAGGGGAAGAATAAGGATTGAAATATATGCTCATGTTAGTTCGGAGTTATTTTGGAAATAAAGTGTTCATGACTAATACGGAGTTATTTCTGTACAAATGTTTAGTTCTAAGGTACCATACAGTGCAAGAAAAATTCATAGGCATATGAAAACAAATTAGAACTTAAAACATTTAACATTGAACTGCATACCAAAAGGAATATATATACAGAACTTCCCAAAGTTAAAATGTTCAGTTCGGGAAAAGGTAGAACATAAAAAAAAAGGAAAATGCAAAACTAAAGCTATTACATAAGTTGATGGCATGTGGTCACTTTCCCGAAGAAGGACCAGGAACGTCAGCTGCTGTTTCGACAGGCGCTGACTGTGGAGCTTCTTGTGTTCGGCCCGTTTCCGTCCCCTCTTCGACCTCTTCGTCCTCTTCATCCTCGTCATCAGCTTCTTCCTCTCCTGCCTCTGGTGCTTCGTTGTCCGAATCCTGGAGACCCTCCTCGGGATAAGGGATAGGGGTGTTCGAGCGTAGGAAGAGCTCCGATGTTTCTGGCTGCTCGGTTTTAGTCAGGGCAGATTTCCATCCTTTCCTAAAACCGGTGTTGAACACCATACGGAATTGAGTCCTAGCTTCCTCCATAGCCCCCTCATACCCCGACTTCTCTCCTTCAACCCTCCCTAGAACCTTGCCATCTTCTATAGCTTTCTCAATGGAGGCGATGCATTCAGACTCTAATTTCCTCACCTTCTCCCTCAGCTCAGCCAGCTCGGCTTCGGCCTTCTTCCTATTTTCCTCTTCAGCTCGAGCCAGGGCCTCGGCCTTCTTCCTGCTTTCTGCTTCAGCTCGAGCCAGGGTTTCGGCCTCCTTCATCATGTTGATATTGGCGAAGTGTTGATCCTCCAGTTTTTTATAGTCGGCACTCTTCCTCTGAAGTTCGTCGGTCATTTGAAGGACCCTCGACTCCATCGCAAGAGCGCTCTGGGTAGCCTGAATGGATAAAAAGAGAAGTCACAATATAAAATATATATGAGGATTCGCGAAACTATAAAAAATAAAACAAGTATTTTCTTACCATCATCAACCCTCTGGTGCCGTGTCGGAAGATCTGAGCGGAATTCATGCTATCCCACTGGTTCATATCCTCGGGCAGACAAGCTGCTCGGGCTAAACCGTGAGCAACATGGGCCGAAAGTTCCGGCTCCGTTTCGTCCAAGACTGTGTCATGGACGGAAATCGGACCATCACCGAATAACAGCCTCGGCACCCACGGTTCGAAGCTGGCCGAAGCACCTTCGGCTGGCATTGGAGGGGCCTCGCTCCTTCCTTTCTTCTTTGGAGGGGCAAGATCCTCCCCATGATCGGACTCATCAATTTCATGAACCACGGGAAGTGGTCGGGGAGGTTCTTGAACTGTGGTTTGAGCAGCTTGCTCGGACGAGGAGGAGTCCGAGACCACCTTTTGGCCTTTCTTGCCAGACCCTTTTCCCCGACCCTTGCCTCTCGTTTTGGCTGCGCCGGACGAGCTCCCACCAGTGCCCCTGGCCATTAGCTCAAACGGGTTGATCGGTGGCGCCATTTCTGAAACTTGGCCGACCGGGATGAACTCGGGGTCTTCAGTGATGGTTGTTGTGTCTGCTGGAACTGCCAAACTGGGGGTAGATGCTTCCACCCGTACCTCTTGAGATCTCGGAACCGTGGGACCTTCAAGAAAAGACCTGATCTGAGGTTCGTATTGCAGTAACAAGGGTGCCGAACGGGGCTCTCCTCTCTAATCGACGCAGATGTTGGTTGTGAGCACCCTCTTTACCAGTTCGGTATCAGCCTGGCCTTCGTACAGTGCTATCCGAGACGAATCTACAAAAACATTAACTATTAGTTATAAACAAATAGGGCGAAAAACAATAAATATAACAACCAAAATGAGGTTCTGTTCGGTCTTAAGGAAAGCTGTTCGGATTATTTCTATGGTGTTGTTAGGGAAAATCCTAACCTGGGCTTCCGAAGTCGCTTCGGCATTTGGAGTCCGTGTACCAATCGCCCGAGACTCTCAGATAGTCTTTGTCGTATCCTTTGTTGGTGTCCGGGAGGCCGTTTACCAGTTTATTGTGGATGTTTTTGGCTTTTAGATGGCACAAGGTCCTAGACTCTTCTCCCGGACACACATACTAGTAAACTTGGAAAATTTCCCCGACTCTCAGATTAACCCCCAAAATACGATTTAGGGCTACTACTCCCATGATTATTCGGAAAAGGTTAAAGGATACTTGAGAGGGGGTGGCGTTGACAATTAGGAGAAAATTTACGAGTAAAGGATGGAGTGGAAATCTCATTCCACCTTTATGTTCAATTAGAAAATATATATTAAAATAATGAGGTGTAAAATTATGAGATTTCAAAAACTTATGTAGCACAATATTATGAGGTCAACTAAAAGTAAAAAAAGTTTCGATTTTACATTATAGTATAGATTACCATACTGGAATGTGTGTTACAATTGTAAGTTGACAACTTTTTCATTGTGCACGGTGCACCATAGAATGCATAAGAATCAATTAGACAATCAACTACAAGCTAAGTACAATCACTAAGTTTTTAAATCCGCATAGTGCTAAAAGCGACTTTGCAAATCAACCACTCTAAATAAACAAGGACAATGTAATTGTTTCTGACGTCAATAGAGGTCAAGCCCAGTTAATATATAGGTTATAAATTAGAAGCAAATTACAGCCAAAAAAATAAAATAAAATAAAAATTATGGTCACATTTACGATTCTTTCTATAGCCTTGGTTTGTTTAAATTCTTAAATAATCTTATAGTACAGTCATATTACACGTAAAAGTGATGTCTTTCAAGTTGCAATTGAGAAGGTGGTAATCATCATTGGATTGAACTATCACCAACCGATGGTCAACGATCACTTGATATATCTAATATATAGGAAATTATTCTCATAATTGTTGTGATTGCAAAACCACTTAACATAAAATATTGACAAATATGAAATTCTCCCATTTTAAAAAATTAACTAAAACATTAGTAATGCTTTTAGCATAACCTCTTTTCCGCATTATCAAAAAAAGAAGAAGAAAGCATAATCTCTTTTCCCAAAAATATAATTAGTAATATATGAGACAAAATTGCTGTGAGTGCAATGCATCCAGTGGTTCAACCACACCTTATTAGAGCTCATGTTACGTGCTTGTCCACCAAGTCACGTCAGGTCACCTTATTGACTTGAATCAGGAAAAGTGGGTGGCTTCTGCTCTTATATCAAGACATGTGTAAATCCTATTTCATTCTTCAATTGTGATGCATACCTTTTTGTATGTGCACCTCCGAACAAATTAACGATGTGTCTAAACTCTTTAATTTTTTTTTTTTTTTTGTCATGTTAATTTTATTTATAACTTTTCTTTTATTTGTGTTTTGGTTCTTATTTTTAAATACATTTGAACTTTGAATCTTTAATTCATAAGTTATTTATCGTTTTTCGCCTATATTTTATCAAAATTATCAATTTCAACAATCGATAAATAACAAATCCTATTTTATTCTTTGTCTATCATTATGCTAAAGTTGTTAATATCGTAGAGGCTGTTTCGGTTTGGTCAGAGAAACAATATAGTTCAATATTGGTTAATATTGTACCATTTAGGGCAATGTTGTCAATACCGTACTAGTATCATCTTTATTTGGCACTATACTAGTACGTATACCCCACTGAAACATACCTGATAAAATACCGGCTTGTACTTGGGATTTTTTGGATGTTTCGGCCGGTACAAGAAAAATATTAAAAAATAAAAAGAGGTTATAAAAATTGTTATTTGAACTAATATACTTATGTTAATATATTGGGCTTATAAAATATGTGGATTATATATATATAGTAGGTTTTTAATAAAAAAAAAAAATCATATTATTTTAAATTATTACCATATGAGAAAGTAATATTTTTGTTTGATATTTTGCTTAAACACACATCCAAATACAAGAAGAAATATATACTAAAACCTTAAATACTTAATTAGTTATGTTTTGATAAAATTTTAATAAATTTTATTAAAATAACATAAATATGGTACTATATAAATTGAAATATAATTTAACATATATAGCCGTTCTTTTAATTCATTTTTTAAATACTCAAATCCATTATACTCCTACGTACACCTATTTATATATTTTTCATTTCCGTTCTTAATACCAAGAAGGATATTTTAAAAACATTGAATTGAATGAAACACAATACTATATAATTAATAATTGTTTTGCTCTATAGAATACTTCTTTTTTCTTGTGAAATTGATGGATTCATAATAAAGATTCATATTCCCATCCATTTTTTTTGCTAATTCAATGCACACACGTACTTTTGTTGTTTGTACCATGTGTGGAAACTTAAGTATGACTGATCAGTCCATATTTATCAAAGACCAAAGAAAAGAGAAAGCATTCACATGTCCCGAAAATGTTAAGAGGGTATATAGGTCAAATGGAAAATTTCTTATTCGGTTTATTTAAGCCTTTTAAACTGCAAGAAAGGTTGCTTTCACATTGGATCTCAACTATTAAAACTTAATTAATCCAGCAGCTTCAATTCTCTTCCCTACTTCTAGGAATCCATATTCCCAGTCATTATATTTTAATGCACCAAAGCAAGGCCCAAAGCATTTCCCACAATTTTAAAGTGAAATTAACACATGAAACCTACCAAATAGTGTACCTTTTGTTTTAGGGAAGTCCAAGGTTCCGAGAGCTTCAACAAAATCATGACTCTCACTCTCTCTCTCCCTCTGAGATGCCAGGATGGCAATTGTACTATCCACGTGAGATGAACATAGATTTTTAAGAACTAATTAAGAGCAATTATAAAGTGTGAACCCACTGTTTTTAAGCAAAACCACAGTACTAGCTAGAAACAAACCATCTTTGAAAGGATTACGATTAGGATCAATTCCTTATTTCGAGAAGGTTAAGTTTAATTAAACAAGACAAAGTACTTTAGTATATAATTAAGGTGATTGCTTTGAAATTAAGACACATTAAGCAACCAACCCAAAGTTAAATCCGTGGATACCTAGTATGATCACATAAACAGATCATTAATTGATAATAATCAAATTAATCATCGTCCTTTATCCAATCAAGGCCGACAAAATAAAAAATTAGCGGCGATGGGTCAGATCATAACCGACAAAGAGTCGATGATCACGTGAACTAATCATAGTCATTTGCAATGTGATTGATCATTGATGATTAAGCATGATCACCATGAGATTTTGTTGTCACACAAGATCATAGTAAAGATTAAAGAGTGATTAAGTTTGATTGTCATGAGATTTTTTTTGTCACACAAGATCCTCGTAAAGAATATTAAAGAGTGAAAGAAAAAGGTGGAAAAAATATTTCAATCACTCATTGTTGATTATATTCATTAATCTTGCATGTCATACACAAATTAGTTTAATTGCATATTTGTAATTACTCACGGTATATATATCACTTTGATATAAAAATGTGACATTGAATAGGTTGCAACTATTTTTGCCACATAGATTCAAAGAAAGCCAAGGCATGCATGGACTTGATTAGTCACAGCCTCAAAAAATTTCCATGGTAAAATTTCTCCCATACTTCTTACCATTATTAACTTCTTTATATATAGCATAGGAAGTGGTTTATAAGATTACTCTTACATTAGTTAATTAATTAATTTCAGCCCATTCTATTCTTTTATTCTTTGTACTACTACAACTACTATTATCATCTCTATGTGTAATTATGATTCTAGTTTTGTTTGGTGTTGATTTTGGGTTATGGGGGTTATTGCTTATCAAGGAACATTTTTTTTTCACGATCATGCATGTCCATGCAATAATAGAAATTCAGTAGTGTTTGATCAATAACATAAAAGACATGCAGTAAGTAATTAATCCATCACAATTGTATTGCATGTAATTATTTACAGGTTGGATTAGAGAAGACACGAAAGAAATTATGTGTAAAATTCCATTTCAAAACTAGCATGAGAAGCAAAGCAAGTTGGGATTAGGTTTAATTTTGGGTCGTAACACATGTAGCCTTGCATGTTGTATGTTAAAAGAATATACGAGAGTCGAGAGGTATTGTTGTAGTAAATTAAGGTAATTTGAACTGCGCTATGTTCCAGACAAAACAAGACACAACATGACACGAGACAGCAACCATTCTTTAATGAAAAGAGAGAAAAGCATGGGTATTTTGGGAAAAAGAGAAAGATAAGAAGGGTTAAATTATGGAGGCCACGAGTGGAGAAATCCAAAGTGGTACTAGGTTGTTGGCCATGACTAGGACACGTAGTGCATCAAAGCAATTGTTTAAAGATGACCAACAAAAACCAAAAGATATGTCATTGTTGGTTGGCCACACGAGGTTAATTATAGCCATTTAAACCTCACAACCTGGGCCCTCACCAAACCTGCTTATGCATTCTCGCGTTGGATTGGTACATCTGGTTCCCGTTCCCGTTTAGTGCTCTGCGGCATTGCCAATTAGTACAATGATTGTGATCGATCAACTCTCATCAACTACACTCTTTGTACTAGGGATTTAATCCCCTTTTGTGTGGTTAAGGTTTAAAGATGAAATAAAAAATTTAACTATTCAATACCCTAAGTATTGGGATCTCAATCCCTTGAACTAGAATTTTTTTTACTCTTTCAAGTTTTATGCAATTCTATTTCTATGTATATATTACACAATGCGTAACATCCAAAATTAAAATTGTTTGTTATTGCTTTTATTATAGTGTGTAGACGAAAACAAGGTGCCTAAAGAAGTTTGACAAAGTAAAAGAATAGGAATAAGAAACTTTGTTTTACTAAATTGTTTGCTAAGAAATGGAGACTCAATTTATCACCCTAGTGGAGTAACTCACAATTTTTCTTGTACAAGTTACGTCAAACGTCAATATTTCCTGTTGGTGATGATGTAAAGTAATCTCAATTTATGAAAATGTCATTCTAAGGCAAGAAAAATTTCCCGATTGATTAGCTGTTTTAACTCACATTAATTGTAGAGAAGCGGGATTCCTTTTCATCCAATCTTGGATTTGTCTAATTGATTTTTTTCTTGAATTTTTTTCTTTAATTAGTTGCTCTTTTTCTCTCCTACATCATTTTTAACTAGCAAGGATTGTGAAAATTTTATATATAGCTTATCCCTGTTGTATGTGTACATGTGTAAATAGACATAAAATTGTGGTTTATGATGCATCTTACAAAAAGATATCTAGTCTTTGAGTAAAGGTTTGCTTTTGCGATTTAGTAGAGATGGCATCTCATATCATTATGCAATGTCTTTTTGGAGAAATTATTTAGTGCACTCAATGTACAGGAGTGGTCCCGACCATGTGCGAGATGTGCCACCACTCCAAGCCTCATTCCAAAAATTTTTAAAGTCTTTATAATTTTGAAAAGTCTAAAACAAAGTGATAATATAACCCTATAAAAAAAATTGGAAAATACTCAAATGATTAAAACAAACCTTAAAAAAGCTCAAACATTAAAATTAATTATTTAAAATAAGCGCAATAATGATCTATTTCTTTAGCCCAAGTCCTAACAATAATAAAATAACTCTAAAAAAAGTAAAAGTAAATGAAATTTTCACTGTCATTTTGACAACACTAGATATTCAAAAGTCATCCACTCATTCTCTCTCTTACGCTCTCTCTTTAAATGACTACTTCTAATCTCTATTACTCTCTAATCTCAATTTCTTTGATCACTCTCTCATCATAAATCTCCAAAAGGCTTGGAATTTTGATTTTTGAGCTATTTATTTATTACATTTTTTCATAATAGTTGATGAGTATTTCATTTTTATATGTTGATTTACTTTTTTAATTTTTTTTTTTTACATGTAATATATATATATATATAGAGTAATTCATCAATGATACTTTTTTTTTTTTATAAAAGATCTCATTTTTTTTACATCGTTACAGGCCTCATAATTCTCAGACCTGGCCCTATCGGTGAATTACACTCTTATCTCACATAAAAGTGGTTATGTGAGAGGAGAATATAATACATCAAGCACACTAAATAATTTCACGCATTTTTGACATATACATATATAAATCTGAACCAATCGCCTTACAATTGTTTTAAAATGCTACCAACTTTGCATTGGACCATTTATTTTATGGTACCATATATGCTTTCTTTCTCTTTCGAATGTTCCCTTTTATTCTCTACAAAACCTTTCAAAAATTTAAATGCTAATTCCATTGTTCTATTGAAGATTATTCATAGGAATTGAAAGAACAGCAAGATTCTCTTAGTACTAATTTTTAATTGTATCTTTAATTTAATTTAATATGACGCTTCAAATTGTTTACACAGTTCATCTTGCCTCCTTATAAGAAACATGGTCCGTTAATTTAAATTCTGATGCAAGAAGGGAGTATCGGTCTTAGAGGTGGCTCTTCACCAGTTATGTATGTTTTAATATAAAACAACTTATCTACTCTACCGCACAAAAGGCGGAGGTAGAAAAAATTTTTAGGGTGGGCTAATTGCAAAAAAAAACTTCTTGACTAGGCTAATTACTTAATTTAAGATAATTTTTTTTTTATTAAAAAATAAGGTAAAAAAAAAAAAACTTGACTGGGCTAAGCCCAGCCAAGGCTTAACATGGCTCCGCCACTAATCACACATGTTTTTTTTTTAATTTTTTTTAATCATTGACCTATGGTATTCTTGCTTTTCAATTTTTTTTTTTTAATCACTAATATGTTTTGTTCTAAAATGAAAAATAAATTTTCGGGTATTATTATTATGTGTTAGTGCTACAGACACAACGTTTTCACAACATTTTCACAAGAGTCAAGTTGTTATTAGTTTTTATATAGACCCACTACTTACACCACTTAATTGTCTACCATTTACAGTTTAACACTTCAGTATTGTTGTGAAAATGTTATGTCCCTAATTTTACTATTATATTATTATATTATTATAACTTTTTCTTTTTCAGAATTTAAAGAGCATATATTGGGGTGGCATTCCTTCTCTTAATAATAATTATCTCATACATCTAACATATATATTATTTCTCTTACAACATTTGGATCTTACACAGTTATAAAATCTACAAATATATTATGAGAGAGATGATGCATATGTCGGATGCACACAATATATTATTTTCTCATAATCTTCACTCCCATAGGTTGAATCCATGTACCTTCCCTTCATCGATCGGAGTAAGATAGTAATTGGCTACACGTTGTTGGTGAGTTGGACCTAATTACAGCCACTTTGCTTTACTAATTTAATTCAAAATCAATATTCCATTACATGAATAGCAACAAGATAGGGGTAAACCTGCCCTAGATGAAGTCTAACAAGTCTAGCAGCTTTCACAGTCAATATATATATATATATATAATTTTATAATAAGAACAACAATCTTGTGCACTAAGAATCGGGTTTTTTTTTTTTTTTTAAGACTTTATAAGTAGGCCTTTCTCCAAATATTATTCTTATATATATTATGTACAGCTTATATATTCCATTCCACTAAGAGCAAGGATAATGGCATTCAGTCATCTAC
This sequence comes from Fagus sylvatica, assembly GCA_907173295.1. Taxonomy (NCBI): domain Eukaryota; kingdom Viridiplantae; phylum Streptophyta; class Magnoliopsida; order Fagales; family Fagaceae; genus Fagus; species Fagus sylvatica. Next base: position 20,409,894 of record OU015769.1, on the reverse strand, counting down.
ATCAGAATCAGATAATGGTTTTTGCACCCTTTTTCTTTCAGGTGTCTGCTAGATTATAAGCAATCGGTCACTCTCATTGAGTTTCGTGCTAGAACGCCGTCCCATGTGTCGTTAACATAAACACAAAGGACAAAGAGGCACTTGACAAGTGCTCGATCGATCCTGGAGATGAGCCAATTGCCTAAAAGAGATTATTCAGTTCCAAGGAAGAGGAAGAATAAAAAAGATAAGAAAGTAGACAACCAATCACTAGTTCTGAACTTCTGATAATGACAACAAACTATTGTTAGGAATCAATGAGTAAAATTTTAAAATGATATTATGTATTAGCGGAGATCATGGAAAATGTCACTCCAAAAGATTAGGTGGACCAACAGTTTGATTGATTTATTTTTTTGTCTTATTTTCGTGTGATTATCATAGCCACATTTGCATGTATAGGTACAAATAACTTAGGTTCTTTGTGTAATAATATATTGAAAAACGCCAGTGATTTTCCCTTACATTTTGGGAAATTAAACAGTATATTAGTAGATTTTACTGAAGTGAGAGTGATGATGTATATATCTATTACGTCTTTCTCTCTTTTTTTGTAATAGATAAATCTTTGAAATGATTCGATTATTAATAAAAAGCTAAAAATATAGTAATCTTCTTAAAATGTCATTGGAGTACTGTTGTTAACAATGATTTTCCTGAAATTGAACAAAATATAGTAATATTTCTTGAGATTTTTTGGAATTAAATAATATTTTTGATGGATTGTATACGCATGCTTGAGAGTGATGTTGTATATATCTTTTACACAATGCATTTTTTTTTTTTTCCCGTAATACATAAATTACTTTTTTTTTTTTTTTTTTTTTAACTTTGGGTGTCTGGATTAGCGTTCCGTAAATACGCGCACCTTGACTAATCTCAGCCTCTCAGGGAGACACGTAACACCTTATTAGTACGTGTACCACGATAAGCGCAAGGTTTTGCCTTGAGGTAAAGATATAATAATCTTCTTAAAATATTTTTTACTCTTATTAATGCCCTAAAGGCATATATTAAGAAATATTAAATATTCAAATATGAGTTTTAATGTATAGTATCAAAAGAAAAAATAAATAAATATACCACTGATTCATTGGCATGCGAACATAAATTCAACTAATTGTGTTTACTGTTATTGATATATATTTGTGTACAATTTAACTTTATTTTTATGTTTTAGAAAAAAAGAAGTAGAAGAAGAAGATATTAAATGTATAAGACACTAGTTAACAAAATCAAACTTTCATAAAAATCCTTTTGTTTTGTTTTGCATTTTTTTTTTTTTTTAATTTTTTTTATAAAAGACGCATAATACAGGAAATTGAAAAAATTATGAACTTTCAACAAATGTTATATATTTTGTGACAACCTATATATAAAAAGTTAACATATATTTTGAGACATAATGAGTATTATACATAAATCACCCTTAGATTAACATCCATTAAACGAACTAGCAAACTCTTTTGCTAACCTAAATACAAAAACAATAAATTGGTTAAAATATGTAATGTTTTTTTCCCCTTTAAAAGTGCTACCGATACTAATTAAATTTCAATAACTCTTTTTATTTTATTTTATTTTTTTATTTTTTTATATAATAGAAATTATAATCTAAGTTCACACATACGTATATTTTAAAGATCTTAGAGATCGAACCCACATCTTCATAGAGGGGTGGGAGTTTTTGGAGAGGGGGATTACCACTGGGCCAAATACCCAAGTGGCAAATTTCAATAACTCTAATATCAATTGTTGGGGGATTTTTTTTCTTATAATTATATTTCTTGAGATTACCTATGATTGATTTTGTATTAAATTTTACAACAATTTTATTTTCAATATACAAAATCAAAGAGTCCGTTAAAAAAGTCCTTAAAAAATCATCTTACATTTTTTGTGAACTTTTGACAATATTGAATATGGCTGAAAATATCAAATATTGTAATTTATTTTCCCATGTCCAGATCAATAAAAATCATATTTATAATCTCATTATATATCCAATATTCTTCTAACTAAAAAATAATTAGCGTTACCAAGTAATTTTTATTTATTTATTTATTTTTAAAAGCACACATACACAAACAAAAGTTTGAAACTATTCAACCTCAATAACTTAATATTATGTTCTATAATATGTCCAATATTATTATAATGTGTTTCCAAGTTTTTAAAAAACAAAAAAGGTATGAATCGTTTTTATGGAGTTAGGAAGCAACACGATAAAAGGAAAGTTATAGAATTTTCACTTTGGACTCTAAACAACAAACGGTCAAAGTGCCAAACACACGGTCATTTGAAAGTTTATATAAAAAAAAAAAATCCATACACTATATTTTGAATATATATATATACTAGTCGCAAACCTGTGCGATGCACAGGAAAATTATTGAAAATAAAATCTAAATTAATTTTGATTCCTTTTACTTCTTTTGTTGAATATGTTTTTTTTTTTTTTTTTGTAGTCAAAATATTGTAGGCAAGATCGATAAAGAGACTTTACGAATCGGATTTAGGATAAATCCTACTTTTTGGTTTAAAAAAATAACTAAGAAAGTATTTACCATAGGATAATTAAAATTTAATATAATGTAATTTTTCTTTTGGCATAAGTTGAATATAGTCCAATTTTTATAAAACACGATTCATGTTTATATTTACTATATGGATCATGTTTCCATCCAAAAATAAAATAAAGGATACTTAAAATAAAAAGAAAGACAAATAAATACATGGGCACATGATTATATGATCAAACCTAAAAAAATTTCATAACTCATTTCAAGCTCACATGGTTTCATTATAACAAATCCATCCATCTTTCTCCATTGCCAGCAACAAAATTAAATGAAATACATAAGAAAAAAAAAAAACTCTAAAAATCTTGATGAAAATTGATAATTATGATTATTATTAAAAGATATTTATATTGTGTTTATATATGGAATATATTTTAGTATTAGACATTAATTATGATTGTGTTTTATATATGGAATAATATATTCTTATATTAAAGAAAATATGATGTGTCAAAATTCTAATGGAAGGTTTAATAATAGAATAAAATTTAAATTTAATTAGAAAATATATATTAAAATAATGAGGTGTAAAATTGTGAGATTTCAAAAGCTTATGTGGCACAACATGATGAGGTCAACCAAAAGTCAAAAAGCTTCGGTTTTATATTATAGTATAGATATATATATATATATATATATATATATATATATATATATATATATATATATATATATATATATATAAAAGAGTCAAAACAATAAGTTGATATCAATAGAACTTAAAGATTTGTTACGTTATTTTTTATTTTTTAATTTTGGTATGGATTATCGGTCATAAGAGTCGGTTTAATGACCTATATATATTGTTTACTTTTTTGGGGCCAAATTTTAATTTGGGGGAATGAAGTATAATTTTTTGTCCAAATTTTTAATTTATAAATCTCTAAATATTAGTTTATTTCCCTTACTGCTCCCCTTTGTTTGATATGTTCATTCAGATCTATCCATCCATCATGTTCTCCTTAAGGGAGTGTTTCTCCTCGTCGGTAGAAAACTTACTCTCACGTAGTTGGACTATTTTATTTTTTGTTTCTAACAAATTCATTCAATTTAGATTTTTTGGCATTTTTTTAGTTATTAAATTAAACTCAAAATTTTCCAAGATTTTGTTTCTTGTGATGGAGAATATAATGTTTGAATAAATTAGGATAGAAAGGTAGAAAAACTAGAATCAAAGGTTCTATAAATTTTTTTTGTTGGAAAAAACTTTATTTATTTTTATATAAATCACTAAAATAATTTGATTTTTTTTAGCACCTTGAAATGTTTGAATAAATTAGGATAGAAAGGTAGAAAAACTAGGAATCAAAGGTTCTATAAATTTTTTTTGTTGGAAAAAACTTTATTTATTTTTATATAAATCACTGAAATAATTTAGCACATTGAAAAGTAACTAATGTGAGATATTTTCCAATTCAATAGAGGTTACTGTTTAGTACCAATTCAAGATAAGGGAGAGTATAGTATAGTTTGCTAACACTCAAGAAAGGTGCAATGTAATTTTTCCTTATATATGTTGTGTTTGTACTGTGTACATAGAATTAGAAATACAGACACAAACCTTATATGATTAAATCATCCCATTGTTTTCTACTCAGAAGCCATTCTTCCTTGTATGCTACTCAAAATTTAAATTAAATTATATTTGCAATTGAAATTTTTGCCAAAATTTTGTCGGGCCAATAATATAATGCATTTGTGAAGATCAGGCTCTAGGATTCTCCATAGGTGAAGTGATCATTTGCACAAAACATTTCTCAAGCTAAAACAAAATGTTATACTTTACACAAGGATAATAACATATCAATTTAGTTAATTATACGTATTTGATTATTGTTAATCGTAGAAGACTAGAACTCCCACGCTCCAATAGGTCGATCCGATTCTTTCTAAAAGGTTCATTGAGCTATAGGATGTTTGTTGAATTAAAAAATGCATTATGGCTTCGGTTTTAACTTAATTACAGGTTAAGGGCAATTTATAACTGGTAAACGACAGACATTTGTGGAGATAGAGAGGATTAGGCCCTATCTTAAATACACTTTGAAGGATATCACTCTGAAGATTTGGTGGATGAGCATTTGGCTTGATTTATATTGATTTTCATTTAAGAAGTGTTGCATCAACTCCATACTACGAGACAATAGGACTTGCATAAGCACAAAGCATGAAATTGGTATATGGATCAAATTGTTGTTGGGTTCAGCTTAATTCGAATGAAAACTTGCATTTATTTACAATCTCAAGTAATAGTTGATTTGGATTTGCTAAGGTATGTTTAGTAACTTTCAGTTCCCAATTCTGGTGGATCACGAAATTCACTTTTGATTTAAGGTAAATCTGCTGACAAAGGTAAATGATAGTTTCAACTTTCAATGACATGATGATGTTAATTATGTAAAAAAGTACGATTAAAAGGATAATTACAAATTGACGATTTGGATGATAATGAAAAGAGATAAAAATTATGCACGATGACATTGACCTTGACAAAGGTTAGTGGTCATGGCGGCCAGTATATATAATGCAAATGACGATGATGGGTGGTTAATCTATCTCTCAAATGCACTCTAATCATTATCATTGCTTTAGTTCCATAATCTCATCAATTGCTATTGCTAATGAAATATTCATCTGATAAGAATGCTAGAGAAATGACAAAATTGAACAGAGTTGAAAATGAGTATGCTGCAGTTTCGGCTAGAGAAGTGACAAAAAAAAATGTTGCATCAGCCAAATAATGTGATGGAACTTTTAATTTCTCTTCGGCGTAGACCTTGAGTGCTGGCCAATCAAGTGAAAATATAATTAGTTTATAATGGAAGAGATTCTCCCACAGGATCACATATTCTAGACAATAGTTACTGCATCATTTTCAGCATATTAATTAATTAAGATAAGATTAATTATGCGATAGATATGATATTAGAGCCCCAAAACTGAGTAGATGAGGATAGCGCACACTTTTTCTTTTTTTTTTTTTGAGGGCAGGATAGCACACAAGTTACTTAACAGTTTTTTTTTTTTTTTTTTTGGTGAAAGTGAAGGACATGATGATTTTAGCAATCATAGATAGGGTGAAACTAAGCCAGCTAGTTCAGTGGATAAACGTACTGGATTTTTTATTACATGAGCCTTGCTTTGTAGACTTGTTAAACATTCAAGTTGAGATTAGCCAACTTGAATAGTTTGTTTGAGTGACCAAATTGTGTTGTTCACAAGAATAAATCAGTATTTCATTTTCTAGTGAACTTAGTAAAGCATTAATTAATAACTTGGTGATGTTTGAAGTCTTAATTCAAATGATCAAAAGGTTTGAAACTCTAGAATAAAATGGGAAAACAACACAACTATCCATTGTTCAAAATACGGACAAAGGAAAATAAGTTAGGCAATCCCATCATAGAGTTTTTTTTTTTTTTTTTTCCTATTTTCTTTGCTTCAATTGTGCTTGATGTCCAAGTTTTCTGACTTCTTATTTTGGTGATTGCGTCTTACTTACCTTGGTTAACTCATGTACACGTAAACTTTTGATTACTTCATTAGAATTAGAAGCTAATACTAGTGAACAAACTAAAAATAATAAGTTAATATCTACCATTAATTGCAATAATTATCTTATACATTATACATATGTATCATCCTCTCAAAATAAATATACCTCACCAGTGGCGGTTCCAAAAATTTTTCTAAGGTGTTCATTACAAAACTTGAATATAACATCACAAAAAAAAAAAAATTAATAATAATAATACATGGATCTTGCAGTATAGAAGAATTTGGTCTGCTATTATAATCATCATATTTATCTTGAGTAGAAGATGAATCTTTCAGTATAATTAATTTCTTTATCAGAATTTTCTCGATAATACTAGCAAAAAAATAAAAAATAAACTATAAGGCATTTAACACGTGACGTGTGGATAAATAGACAAAAAAAATTTAATTTAATTAAGTTATATGATTAATTAAACACTATTATTTCAGTTGTTAATATTAATTACAAAGCCACAAGCCACAAAGTGACAAAACCACAAACAACCAAATAAATAAACAATAAATCAAAGCTCAAATCCACACAGTGGACACAGTAAAACTGTGAATTGAAACAAACCCATCGCATATCAAACCGGCCATCACCAGTTGTTATTTAAGCTTATTTGGTTATTATGGTTGTTGTTTGAATTAATTTTTTGTTGTTATTGGGGCTTTTGTTTTTTTTTTTGTTGGGTCAAGTGGATTGAGTTTATTAGGATCAAAGTATTCAAAATTTATTTGAGGGTGTTCAAAAATTTATTTAAAGGTGTTCAACACTTATACAACACTTACATAATTTTTTTTTTCCTTTGCTTTTAACAATTCAAGGTGTGCAACTGCACATTCTCACCATAATGTGGCGCACATTCTCACCATAATGTGGCGCCGCCACTGGATCTTACAATCGTGTGAAATCCACATATTATGAGAGGAAAGATACATATTTTTGATACATGAGGTACTTTCTGATTAATTGAGCTTGTTTACTTGCTAGAGCAAAGATGTTAAGTATACTTGGTGAGAAAATTTGAAAACCAAATAAAACAAGATAATTTGCTTTTTGGATGGAAGTAGTTTTCAAGGGATCGATCGTACAAAGTTACTGATACAAACCACTATCGAAGCTTGTATTATAGCTTAGTGGAAAATGGAAAATGGAATATAATTTCATTTCATATTCAATTACTTATTTCTTTGTCAATGCAAATTAGAGATTGCAGCAAAGCCTTAGGTTTGCATGTCAATGTCATCCTGTAACCCACTTGTCCACTTGGGAACTGTTCCTAACTGCAGCTTCATTGTTCAAGGTTGGCTGAAGCAGTAAAAGAGTGACAGGTGAAATAGGATTGATAAGTTTTATTAGAACAAACAAGGTCTTCGGTAGAATTGGTAGGTTCTAGGTTTAACTTTTGCCCCCAAAAGAAAGGAAAGAAAACAAACAACCACAAGGAGAAGAACGAGCAATCATATTGGTTCCACTGTCCCATTTGTTGGTATTCACGAATGGTCAACTTACTGGGCAATAGATGGAGTGTTTGTTGTTAACAGTAATTTTTATTTTTTCTTACAACAAATAGGAAGAAGAGATGAATTAAAAATTTAAAACTCAAATTTTCAATGGGGAAAACCAAATAGCACACTAGTAAGCTATAAGTTTCTTTATATTATATATTAATCGTATTACTTCAAATTTTATGTACAGTTTATATTACCATACATATTGAACCTCCGTAATCACCCAAAAAAGCATGGTTCATGAAATTAAATTTATAAAATTTAAATTGAGAAAAGTTATACTATCAATTAGTGTTTTTTTTTTTTCACTCACAATTTTCTTGCCTTTTCTTTTGTTGACTTATCATCTTTTTTTTTTTTTTATTTTTATTTTATTTTTTTTATTTTTTTTTTACTTTTATTTCACTTTGTATCTAGGCCATCTTTTTAATTGCAAAGTAAGAGCATCCCCACGGGGTTAGTTAAAATTCTAGCCAAAATTTAATTATAAATTTTTTTGTGGGTTCCAGTTAGCTCAACTGGTAAAGTCTCTTGTTGTCGAGCAAGGGACCTGGGTTCAAATCCCGCCTACACCAAAAACCAATTGGTGTCTTGGCCTGATGGTAAGAGCAACCATCATGAGCGGACGCCATAGGTTTAAATGCTATCGTAACTATAAAAATATATATATATATATATATATATATATATATATATATATATAAATATATTATATATATATAATATATTTCTATTTATGTTCCTATTTATTTCCCAAATATGTCCTCCACAATGGCCTCTTTATTGATTTCTCTATTATATTAAAATATTCTTATTTTAAATAGATATAATTTTATAAAAACAGATCAGATACTCAACATCCTCGTCGGGGCCCATATACATATGACCAAATTCATGTGTTTACACATAAAAATAATTTTATTATATAGTTTTAGATATATAATATTGACCACCATAATATATTAAATTGATAGCCATATTATATGTGTAATTATATAGAAATAAAATTATTTGTAATTTCCATTTACATGTGTTATTATTTACAACTTTCATGGAGGAAGTTAATGGTAGGATGTAACCACCAATAACTTCCATGATGTAGATGACATGTGTCATGATCTCTAAACAATTGGGAGTAGTTATTTTCCTAAAAATAAACCACCAAAAATAGTTATTGATGGGTAGTTATTTGATGGAAATAACCACCATTTTGACTATTAATAAGAATGTTTATTCTTCAAATAGGCTCTCTACAACTCAACTTCCACAACTCATGTGCAAGAGATCCATTGTGATTTAAAGTGTGTTCAAAGTGTGTTCCAAGTGTGTTCTTCAAATGTATTAAAGTTTGCTCAATAGTTGTTCTTATTGTACTTGTACTTTGTAACTTTTAATGCAAAATATCTATGTATTTATCTTGTTCTACTTCATCCTTCATACTTTGTTTGGTATTATGCGAAAAAAGTCATTTATCATTAAGGCATAATTCGGACCAAGCACACCCTTTTGAAGTTCGAAGTTAGATTAGCAATTCTAAATTTAAGGTTTGCAACAAACTTTGAAAAAGTTTGATTTTATATCAAACACATGACAACATTGACATCACCATGACCTCATCGACCCTAACATTGTCGTGATCGATGATTCCGATCTAATCTAGTCAAGAACAAGGTACTTGAGTTGCTTGTCAAGAATTTGCAATTGCTTATCGATTCTAATCTAGATAAAATAAGGACGATGTATAACATATTCTTCATGGTGGAGAATCTCATCGAGGTGAAGTTGGTGGTGGTGATGGTGCTTCAAGCCATGGTGATGTACAAGTGTAAGAATCCAAAGAGTTTGGACTTGGATTGTGTTGTTTGTTGATGACATTGGAGAAGAAGCAGAGAGAGAAAATGGACTCCAAAAAGACAAAAATAAAAATAAATAAAAAATTGGGATGACTAAATTATAGTGCTAGCTGGTTTTACATTAGCAGTGTAGCACCAAGTTGCATTTGTTATTTTTGAGCTAACCCAATGCAAATAAAAAATTGGAATTAAAATTAAATTATTGCAAAGAGTTACTTTACCTAGTCCATTGTGAATGCTCTAACAAGCATATACCCCCCACGACTGAAAGAATTCTTATCCCAAAATCTCACCCCATGGGCTACATACATAGAGATAATAGAGAAAAAAAAAAATCCTTAAATACGCCCCCACTCATTGATGTTGTTATTATTATTTTCTACTATTATAATTAATTGACAAATGATAGAAAAATCCTTAAATACTTTTTCAGATCTCAGCCCCATACCCATGTGAATCCTAGGATAACATCCCTAATTTTTGTTTTCCCCAAAAACAAGATCTCAAATTCTCAAATATCTAATACTATGAAAGTCTTCCACATGCAGTCAACAATACGCCCTCCACTATTAGCATCAAAAAAAAAATACGCCCTCCACTATAACTAACCTGAAACTTGTCACATAACTTAATTCCATGCACCCGTTAGCCACATAAGATTCCCACAATATGACGTCGTTTTTATATTTCTTAAAGCCCCACAAATTTGACGTCTTGTGCGTGAGTGTGTATATATATACACCACCTCCTCGAAACCCTTCCTCACCTACTCTTCTCGGTTTTACACTTCTCTCTCTCTCTCTCTCTCTCTCTCTCTTCTTTTTGAGTTTTTGAGTCTCAAACACAACTAGATCTTGACCTGTCTAAACGCTTCTTCTTCTTCTTCTTCATCTTCATCTTCTTTTTTTACACTTTTGAATTTCTAGATCTTCTTCTATTTGTTATGTTATTCATGTTTTTTGATTTGGTCTCATTAACCCATGTTCTATTTTCATGGCCTCAGGTCATTTCGATGGTTGTTTTCGGTCCAGATGTCACCGGAAAATCTGACCCACATGCTCAAACACCATGAAATACAGAAAGGAAAGTAGTTGGAGTCGTTGGTTTTGTGTGTGTATATATATATATATATACATATATGTATATATATATCTCATCGATCCCACTGTTCTGCCCGTGCGGCTCAGATGATTTTTGATCTCTATAAAAGTACTAAAAATTCACTTCCCACTTCATAGTTTTCAATTAGGGTTCCTTTGGTCATTGTGCTACCTTTTCTCACCACTTGTTTTATGCCACGTGAGCCCAAAGTTTGTGGAAAACCTACTCATATAACTTCGGGATTCAAATGACTTCACTATTCCTTTTTTTTTTTTTTTTTTACTATTCTTTCCCCATTTTTTTTTATTTTTTTTCATCTTTGATTCGTTTCTATTATCCACAGATTAATCCACAGTCGTTATTTGCGGATGCAGCAACATCAAGATTCACAGGCCAATGCACAGAATCAACAATCTGATTAATCTCTAAATATGCTTTGGAGTTGAGAATCTTGATGATGCTGCATCAGCCAATAAATGACTACCAGAAAGCGGGATCTAGATTTTGCAGCTTTGTTTGTTAAAGGTGAACTTATTAATTTCACTCAGCTTTTCCATATCATTAGGAGTACTTAATTAATTTTTTATTATCTAATTTTGTGATTATTGTTGGGCATGCTATTGTAGCACTTATTTGATTCTTTTGTCTGGTTATTTATATATTTAGTTTCTACCTTTATTACTGTTCATTTACAGGAATCAAGGAAGGTATTATGATAATGCAAGAAGAAAGGTGAGTGAGGGAAACTTTGCTCTTATATATCTCCACTATTTTTTTTGTCTGTGGAGGATTAAGGTTAAGAGAGCGGAGAGGAGAGGAGGGTATAGGGAAAGTTCATAAAATATACTAATTTTTAGTATATTCCGATCATCTTCTTCTCTAATCTCCTGTACTCTCGCTTCATCTGCTCCATTTAATCATAGGATAAAGAGTTTTGAAGCTTGGAGCTTCTCTAGGAACTAGAATGATCTAGTTAGAATCATGGCTACATGAATATGTCACACTCAGCATCATTGTTTGGTTGTATTGCTTACCATTCACAATATTAAGAAATACTATTTATAGCCATTTCCAATTGAAGGAGCATCCATGAAGTTATCTCCTGCCCATTTCTTCTTTAGTTATGTTTCCCTCTTTGTCTCTCTTTCTTAGAAACAACCCAAGTAGATTTAAGAATTAATCCTAAACTTTCTAGCCAAGCCATTTTATGTAGTAGAAAAATTAATTGTTTCTGTAACTTTGCTAACTCAAACAAATTAATCATAAAGTTGTCCTTAATTCATCCACTTCTCACTCTTGAGATATATTTGATTTAGACATTTTTAGTGAATCAAGTGTTATCTTGTTTGTTCTTTAATTACTCTATCTTGTTGTTATACCACAAATCAAAATCACCCAAATGTAGTGTCACACTTTTGAATCAATCAAAAGGAGAACAATTAGATGATTGAACTTCAACATATACACATGTTGGTTGGAATAAATCTTTTAGGACATGTTTGAAACAGAGAGAAATGGAATGAGAGGTGAGGAGTAGAGGGGAAGGTAGCTAGAATATGCTAAAATTTCGGCTACTTTCCCCTCTACTCTCCTTGTCCCTCATCTCCCTCCATTCAAACATAGGGTTAGTTTTTGGATATTTTGATATACATGTTTTTCTACTCAACATATATATGTATATATTTTGGAGCTTGCACTTTGAATATCTGTGGGTCTGTGGATACATCAATATTCATGAATATGGTTTATTGCGGTGGCTTTGAACTAGGCTTTTCATTTATTTATTTTTAGTTCTAAAGCAATCTATGAGATTTTGGGATTTGTTTCAATGTGCATGAATGTTATGAAGCAAGATTGCATAGACATGACTGACTACATGTTTCAGGGAGACCTGCACGGCAGGTTGTCCTACATGTAAAACAAAAGATACCACAAAACAACATAAAGCCCTTAGCTGTAACTCAAAAATATAAAGGAACATAATGATTCTAGCTGACTAACACCTATTTTACATAACGAATGATTATGCATGGGTTCAAGGTAGATTGTTTGATATTGGCAGTTGGGAAGCAACTTCAGTAATTATGAATGTTTTAAAGTGATCCCACAATTTTGGAAGTAAGAGTACTTAATTGTTGTTGGAAATATTTTTAACAATATAGTTTAAATTTTAATTTGTAAACTATATTATTTTGATATTGAATTTAATTAATTGATCCCAAAATATTTCAAGTAAGACTTTTGATTGTTGTTGTAAATATTTTAACTCAGCATAAATTATAAACTTCGGTTTCATTGTTGTTATTGTTATCATAAATGCTTTTAATTTAGCATAAATTGCAAACTAAATCTAGTCATAAGGTGAGCTTTTTGATGGTAAGAAGCAACTTCAAGCTAGAAGGATTTGAATGATAATCTCTTATTTATTTTTATTTTTGCTAAGAAATGTTAATATCTTATAGTTAGTGTACGGATAAGTACCACATACCACCTAGTTTTTGAAAAGTGTTTAAAGGGGTGTGTCTTACACTATGTATAGGAGTTTATAAAAGAATGGAATGTCTTAGAGAATAAAAAGGGCCATCTATATTTATCTCTTATAGGAGCCATGAAAAATTTATTTTTCCTTGGAATTGCATTTAGGTGCTGCAGGTAAGTAGTTGTTTTTTAATCTAACCTGATTAAATGCACTGTAGAATTGAGTGACATGATTTTGAACCGACTTTTCTATTTATTAGCCATGGAACTGAAGAAGAATCTTAAGCCATGTCATGTGGGGGCAGTTATTGACAAAAGCTGTTATATCATTTTGACAAGTGAAAAGAAGGGGGACGAATATCATTCCTTCTAGCGGAGGTCCACAAGTACACTGAGTGAGAAAAAACCAATTTTAGCGGGTACAATGAGATCATAGCAAATCAATTTTACTACGAACATATTTGTATGCATATGAAATAATCCATGTAACGATGTGTGTTCGTCATGGGTCTATTGGATAATATTTTACTACTTATTTTCGCAATAATATGTGGCCTTTAGTTTATTGATATCTTGATACAGTTGCATAACTTCTATGGCTTTTTCACGTTGCTCCACTAAACTGGATTTTAGGGTTTTAGGGTATAAAAAATTGAGGTTGAAGCTTAGTGCGATGGTCAGAACCTTCAAAAATTTCCCCTTAGTTTATCATTTTTACCCATTATCTTAATTTTATTAATCTATATCTTGAGTTCTTGACACAGTTGTATAACTTCTATGGCTCTTTTCGTTGCTCGACTAAATTTAATTTTAGGGTTTTCGGGTATGAAAAATTGAGGTCGATACTTGCTACGAAGATAAGTGTAAGAATCAACCTCTCAAAAGTTGAGGGTAAGATTACCTATTTATCACTTCTCTCAAATTTGATTGAAGCAAAAGTCTTGTGTATAGACTAGATGTGAATGACCAATATTAATTTATAAAATTTCTCACATCTATGATGAATGAGTGGAATGTTGAATCTAAATTATATAGCATGGCTATTGCAAGCAATTTAGATTGAAGCTTAATTTGTTGAATCAGTTGAGTTGATGTGATTAATTATCATCAAAGCATTATACATTAAGTTCACACAATTTTTAAATCCTATATTTACATTATGATTTAGTGATTAACCTTATATCACTAGTATGGGATATGTATAATGTACATATATACTGTTGAGTAAACACTTATTGTCTAGTCTTCTCTTTGAATAAAGTATCCAATTGAAGCTTAATAATATGTTCCTGGGCTTGGTCTAACACATCACAAGTAATAGTCAATTGAAGAGAAGTTTCACAAATAGTGTTGAATGTCATAATTTTTTCCTGATTTATTTGTGATTAGATCGTTTGAAAAAAACAAAATGAAGAGACCAAAGAGATAAGATTAATGTGTAAGTACAGAAACCACCAATGAATAGATTTTTTTCTTCAAGTTTTCACTTTATATTTGCTTTCCTCTGGAACTAATCATATCAGAAAAAAATGTTCATCATCATAGAGGTGATTGATCTTTCACACTCTTCATCTAGATAGTTAAGACTCCCCAGATTTCTATGGGTTATTTAAGTAATGAGTGATACTAACTTTACTATAAAATTTACTACATAAACCTTATAAATTGATTTGTCAATTATTAAATTTAAAAAAAAAAAAGTAATTAAGAAATTTATTTATAATGTTAATGGTGTGGTATATATTAATTACATTCATTAGCATGTCAGTTTGTAAGCATTAATTTGATAGTAAATCAGATAATAGTTTTAGTATTCTCCTTAAACAATTTAATGGAGTCAAATATCTCTCTCTCTCTCTTTCTTGTACACGAAGTTCACACATTTGTATAGATTGTTTTAAGTACTTAAAATTACGAATTGCAAAATGAATCTTATGCTTCAATTTGATTTCTTGTAAAAACAAAAGGAAGAAGAAAAGGAGTGACATGCCAAAAAAAAAATATATATATATATATATATTTTTTTTTTCTTTTAACAAATGCCATATTTAGTAATTAGTACCTTATTAGCAAAAATAGACAAAAAAAATTAAAAGCAGTCGCTAAAGGCCACCTGAGAGTGAAAAGACGTCTTAAGGAATCTTACGATGCTATTGCTAAAGTAATATCTTGTGCGTGACTCATCGTACGTGGTTCTCTTTTTTATTTTGGAAGGGTTTGTAATAATTCAATTACCAAATGTGAGATGGCCTTCATTGTAGTATCAAAGATATTTTTGTCTCTTCTACTGGATCATATGCCAAAAAAAAATTGTCACTGGGATTTGGCAGACTCTATATTTTGTAAAAAATCGTGGACAAAGATTTTTGATCCACTCTTACCCTCAAAACCTAGGACATGTATATGTTAAACAGTACTATTTACAGCTCCTTGATACAAAAGAGGCAACCTCCTTAAAGAATTAAATGAATTCATTTCTTGCCATCTTGCTTCTTTCCCCTCCAAGCTGAGTTAAACTCTTGTATTGTTCATCTAAGCAAGAGACAGTTAAGTGTCATAATAATTCAGTCAGTTAAATTTCCACGATAATGATGGAATTGATAGCAATGACAAATGTGCGATATTGATGTGTCATGAGGCAAAGTTTGCCGTAGAAAGTTGATGTTGACAATGTTGAAGGCATTGAGTGGCCGGAGTCAAAGTGAGATAGAGGAGGTGGTTTCTTGTGTACTTATGGCATACAACGAGTATCTCGTGCATAGTAAGTGGATTCATAGATGTGTGGATCTTATTTATTGTTAGACATTTGTTGCATGTAATATGTCCGCTAAATAATTTAAGATAAAGACTCACAATAAGTGGGTTCATGGATGATGGATATGCGGATCTCATTTACTACAAGACATTTGTTTTATGCAATACTTAGACTAAATAATTTAAAGTAAAGGCTTACAATAAGTGAGTTCATGAATTTACGGATCTCATTTACTGTAAAACATCTGTTGTATGCAATACGTACACTAAATAATTTAAGTTAAAGGCTCATAATAAGTGAGTTCATAGATGTGTGGATCTCATTTACTGTAAAATATCCGTTGTATGCAATACGTACACTAAATAATTTAAGGTAAAAGGGTCCTGCAAATATTTCTAACTCTTATATAAGTATAAATTTACCCTTTAATTAGTCACTATACAAGAATTGCCCCGATGGCCCTCTAATCCCTAGATTTCCTCTCTTCACCCATATGGCTTTCCAAGCCACTCGTTTTAAAAATAAATAATAATAAAAAGAAATTAAAAAAAAAAAGTTTCTCTAAATAATTGTAGGTTCTATATTTAAAATAAAAAAGTAATATCCAGGTGATTAATCAAATTTTATTGTTTTTCCACAACACACCTTTTCGGATTTTATGTGATGCATCTAAATATTAACAATTAGAAACAAAATTCAATGCACAAGGAAGAAACATTTTGTATTCCATAGTATCTTAAAAAGAAACCAAGGCAGAATATTTTGAAAATGATCAAATATATTGGTATACTTTTAATACATTTACATTTACATTGATTTATTTTCTTAGTATGCTCCTAAATAATCGAACTACATATTTATATTTCTTATAATTAGATTAATATTTTAATTCAATATGTTAATAAGTATAAATTCATTATTTTTATTTGTCTTTTAATTGCATGAAATATAGGTATATTTAGTTGAGATTATGAAGAAACCTAAACATATATAGTATGATTGTATTAAGTCTCCATCAAATCCCAAATAAATTTGTATCGATGTGTTTTCACTTTTCACATCTCCCTATGGATCATTGCTTAAGAAGATATATATATATTTTTTATTCCCATCCCAATTCAATTTACATTCACATTACACGACAATTAAATTTTTATTTAATTGTTTATATATTTCATTATTTTCATCAATTAAATTTTTTGGAATTAATTTTTATTTTGACCTTATTATTTAATCGCGTCCCCAAACTAAAATCTTAACTTTTAACTCAACAATGAGGCTCATGGTAGAACAAGTATGTGAAAAATGATGATATATATTTGTCCTAATACTTGCTAGGTATTGAGATTAATTAATACTAGGATGATCCTGGAATGATTTTGGTGGAGGATAGTAATGAAGGTGGTAGAGATGATGGTGGTGGTAATGACAATAATGACCTATGCAATTATGATAACGACGTTGTAATGATGGTTGTAATGATGATGATGTTGGTGATGATGATGATAGGACGTAATGATTGAAGTACCAATGATAATTAACAATAGATGATCGCGGTACGGTGGTAGTAATGTTTTGATTACAAAAATATTCAACCTTCCTTTTGATTTTTTTTTTCATTATTTCTCTAAAAGAGGGTCAAGTATGCTTGTCATATTTTAATCTTGTAAATTAAAACAGAAATAAAATCGTACTTTGAAAATTATTAATTACTAAAAAAAGAAAAACAGATTTCATTTTGTGAGAATGCATTTTAGAACTATTATTAAACTTAATTTTATGTAGCTAGTACATTAATTCGTAAGCTAAACATATATATCGTATGATTCGTACTAGGGATCAAGTACCCAAAGAATAAACATCCTAACCGGAGGAGCTTAATCCGTAAGCTAGACTCAGATTAGTTTGTTCATGATTGCATTAGGCACCCAAACCAGAAAAAGATGTTAAAAAAAAAATCCCAATTAAACTTTCACTCACGTTTTTAAATTTTTACTGTCTTTTCAATTGTTTAAATAATTTTTCAATATTTAGTTATATGATTTACATGAATGTAACACCAGTCTTTTCTTTCGTACAGAATTGATAGTGCAGGTTAATTGTACCATTAGGTTTCTGGCATATCATTTGGAGATACAGATCATAGGATATTTATAGAAAACTCTATTCTAATCGTACAAAGGACTAGGTTATTTGTCTTGCAACTACTACTTAGACCTTACACTAGGCTTGGGTCCTATTAGATCTAACAATTTCAAAGCAATTTTACATCATACTTTTCCACCCAAAAAATAAAATCTTGCATATCTTTCAAGTTACAACATGATTCATTTGACTAGTGGCAACTGCCATATGCCTATGCCTGATAAAGTTGTTCTTTTTTATGTTTTTTAGGGAAACTGTCGTACTCAGACCAGTTGCATAAGAAAAGCTACATAACCCACGACTGTTTTAGGGAACCACCACTGCCTACATCTGTGGAAAATTATTGGCAGCCAATATGATAATTCATCTGAGCTACCACATCCACGTAGAAATGGACATTTAATCTAATTTTATACGTTGTATGTCAAAGGATGACAAACTTTATTAAATAAAGTAAACACGTTTTAAAATTATTTATTCAATATCAATTGAAAAGTATGGAATCCACTAGGCGTTTGGCCTAGTGGTGTCTCTCTTTTAATTGTTCCATCTCTTTATGAAAGGTGTGAGTTTGATTCCCCTTATACAAATTAGATTATGACTAGATTAATAAATTCTGTTTTAAATTAATGATCATATATAGCTTGTTTCTTGGATAGAAGGAAATGCAACAAAAGTGCAGGTTTAATTAATAACAGACAAAAGAAGATGCTAAAGCAAATCTAAAATCAAAGTGTGCCCACATAAATAAGGTTAGATTGATTATTATTCCTAGCATGCTCCAAGTCATGCTAAGGAAATTAAGAGTAATTTCTACTTCAATCACTTTCCTGTCATCTTTCAAATGGCTAAAAAAATAAATAAAAAAAGGGTAATGATAACACCAAAGTACTGGCCCCCTCCTTCATCCAGGGCTGCAAGCAACCCAAGGCTGAACGCATAGACACATTTTGGTTGGCCTATTGATATGTCCTATTGACTGACTGTACTGTGTCTCTAAAAATGTGATCTTGATATATAAATATATCTACCTCGGTTTCCTTTCAAGCTTTGGCTTATCTTTTCCTTTTCATACCTTTTATATCAAAATTAAGGGAAACTAAATTTCATGGTCCCCCCAATTACTTTTTTTTTCTATTTAGCCCCTTCAACCAATGCAAAATATTTGTACCAACTTTATCATAAGTCCATGATCAATCAAGGCCCTGCAGGAAAAAGCACATTGGTACATTTTTTTCCAAAATATATTGAATATGCCACCTCATTAATGTCACCATAACCACCAAATAAGGTGGTAGTGTGGCCCTTTGCTATGGTAGTGCATACGAAAAAATCCATGGTCCCCAAGCTAGGCCATGATGATAGGTGTACTATATGCGGTCCACATAGTGATGGAAAATAAATGATGGTAACAAACATTGTAGTTGTACTGTGTTATTTGAGACCACAAGTTGAATGATAGACAGCTTGTAGAAAGGTTAAGATTTGATTAGTGGTTAGTTGTCAATATGAAGCTTGAGATATGAGATTGTAACATTTATGTTATGTTTGGTTCCAAACTTGATGCTTTCAACTCTCGTACGATTTGCATAAAGGGTTCCATCAAATTTCGTTTGGCTGGTGGAAGACAAATTTTTGAGTTGAATGTGATTTTCCAATATTTCAAAGGTTAAGAGCTTGTGACCAAGCAAGGGTTGCCTTCGTTTTTTGTATGTTTAGCCAGAGAACAATAAGGTCTGTCTGCCTACGATGTTGAAGCTTTGGTAGTGCTTTATCATTGTATGAATACAAGTTGAGTGTGAAATGAAAATCCATTTTGCAATCATGTACTCAACGTCTCTTTCCTATCTTTCTCAATCAATTTTTACTTTTTACGTTCTTAACAGCCCATTTTCAAGGCCTAAGGGGTATCATATTTTAGCCCAGATAAAGGCCCAATCATTGAAATTTTATTCAGGGTTTTTTCCAAGACTAAAAGCACTCTTTCTTTGAAGGCCAAGACTTAAGTAACAAATGGTGGTTTAGTGGGCCTATTGTGAATTGGTACATATTCGTTTGGGCACAAGGCCTAGTCTAATGGCCCGAGTTCTAAATTCTAAATTCTAATAAGAAACCGAACCACCCAGCTGGTCTTCCACAACCCCAAAATCCCCAATGAAGTGCCAAAGATTCTTCTCCATCCCACTCTCTGCGGTCTTCCTGTTAATGGGTTTTGTCTATTACATCACACTCTTCGTTTTCATCGAGGATTGGGTCGGGTTACAGAGCTCAGCTGGCTCTTTGAACGCTCTCATTTTCACTTTCTTTTCTTCTCTCTGCCTTGTCTCTTTCCTTGCTAGTGTTCTCATTGACCCAGGTCAAGTTCCGGCTTCCTATGTCCCTGATCTTGAACAAACCCGGGCCTCGGATCAGCAACCCAACAAAAATGTGAGTTTTTTATGCTTCAATATCAGAATTGTGTTTTCTTTGGTATATGCTTGTTTTGTGAGAAAATATGAGGAAAAGAGAAGATTTTGAGATTTTGGATCCGGTTGTTTCTGTTTTTGTTGCTGAGAAAGATGGAAGTCTCAACATTTTGACTATTTCATTGATCATTTATTTAATATTTTCCTATTTTTTGTTAGAAACTTTTAGATATTCTTTGTTAGCTTGGCTTCAAGTTTGAGTCTTTTGTATTTGTAATGTAGTTTTAATAAATTGCATGACTAAACTCAGTCAAGCAGCTCTATTGAGCTTGTGGAATGGCCTTTTTAAAGAAAATAAAGATCTATCCCATTGACTAGATGCCCCCAAAATCCCTCCCATACATAGTGGTTGCCACTAGCCCAATGGGCCATTGGCACATATGGATTTTTAATAAAAATTAGGCCATTTTGGTTAGGACAGGACAATGAGGACATGTATACAATGCTTCATACATTATTATAAAGTTCTAGCTAAATTAATAAATATGGTCTTGTAAAGTCTTCATTGCAAGAGAAGCTTTTCATGTCGCTCAGCTTTATTAACAATCAGCATGGAAATGCTGGGACTAGTGTACTGCAATATATATCTTGGTGATCATACGGTCTGATTTGAGGTTGATTGTACTTTATCTGTGGCAGTGATAAATGTATCATATATTCTGCATTGCGGTTGATTACCTTCCCCGTCCCACCTCTTTCGAGTTGTTAATATGCTACCTATCTGATACCACTTGAGCCAAGGCCCAATTGCTACATCTTGCTAAAATTTATTTTTTCCTAGTGAGTTGTGGTCTATGGTGTTTGGGTTATTTGGGGTGCAGTGGGTGATGCCGCGTCATGTGTTACAGCTTTGGGCTAGTTGGCAGGGCCATTTTGGTGATCATAGGAATATGGTAGTTTGGAGGATGGTTCCTTGTTGTGTGATGTGGTGTATCTGGAGGGAGAGGAATGCTCGTCATTTTGAGGATTGTGAAAGATCTGTGTTGGATCTTAAACTCTTATTTTTCCAAACTTTGTATGAGTGGGTTGTTACTTTGGGTTTATTTTCTATCAATTCCAATTCCATGGTGGAATTGATTTATCATTGTTCTTTCTAATTTTGTGGCGGTCCTTTTGTATACATCTAGTATACCTGGGCTGATGGCTGACCCTTACTAAGACTTTTCTTACTTATCAAAAAAAAAAAAAAAAATTCCTTGTGAACTGTAAGTACTATTTTTCAATAAGAGAACCTATTGTTGTCACTATTTGACGCATTACTAAAACTTAACTCTAGATGTAATTTTGTGTTCCTGGATACTTAATTTCTGATAGGGTGCACAATCGAGGCACTGTGACAAGTGTTTTACATACAAGCCTCCTAGAGCTCATCATTGCCGGGTCTGCAGAAGGTGTGTTTTGAGGATGGTAGGTAGGTTATATAAACTTTAACAAAGAGATCTGATTCATGACTATAATCGGGAACAATATGAAATTTATGATTTAAGTTCTTTTTCATTTTCCTGCCAAAATTGTTTGCAGGATCATCACTGTCTATGGATTAATAATTGTGTTGGCTATCGGAACTATAAGGCCTTTTTTGTACTTGTCTTATATGCAGCTATAGGTAGCATCTACTCTACGGTATGTTTTATCTGGTTTTTCCTTTCATTTGTTTAAATGTTGTTAAGTTGCCCCAAAATATAACAAAAGCTCTTGGCATTCTTAGGTTGTGTTAATAAGCTGTTCATTTCAAAAGGATTTTGGCGGAAGGTTTCACCTCAAGATGTTTTATGTGAGTTTGTATTTAATTATCTACAGCTCTCATGTCAAATGTGTAGTTTCATGTTTTGAAATGTATCATAATGTCAAATACCCAAATCAGGTCAGAATTCTGGTCAAGTTTTTTTCCTTTTGATATACATATAAGGGAGTTATCAGGATCAGAAACTAACCAAGCATTGTCCAGTTATATGTTGTTTGGTGTTCGAGAGAAGAAAAAAAAAAAAAAGGAAAGAAGGTTTAAAGATGGCTGTGGATATGAATTTTTCACTGACAGTTATTTGATATCATTCACTTAATTCCTTAGGTTGTTGTGTTTTGCTGTAAAACTGTGAGACTTAAAATAATCATTTTTAATGGGAGTCTTGGCATACATTTTATTTTCAAAGCTACCTTGAAATTTGTCAGAAATTTGAGCAATTATGAAGTATTTCAAACTATTAAATTTCTTTTAGAGGTCATTTCAGATGAAACTATTGCCACGAATTAGATTATCACTTATCAGCGGGTTTTCTGGTTGTTATTATGAGTCGAGAATTACAGGATCCTGCAATTGATAAGCCTTGCTTAAGTTGTTAAGCTTTTAAATATAGTCCTTGTACATGTCAAGTTTATCTGAACTAAAATCCATTTGTTACCTGACTTACCCCAGTTACCCCATTTCTTTTATTATATATTTGTAACGGTACCTCTTGAAATGTTCAAGGGAGCTAAAAGCTATGAAAGTTGTGTATTTTTTAGGTTATTTGCGGAGCAGGGATGATTGCCTTGAGTGGAACACTCGGAACTCTTTTGGTTTGGCATATCTACCTTACCATTCATAATATGACAACCATAGAGGTAGGTTGTGAGTTTCCAAAGTTGGATGTTTCTTCATTGTTTTCAAGTAATTACTGATGAAGATCTGTAATGAACCTTTGACCAGTATCACGAAGCAGTTCGGGCAGAATGGTTGGCTAGGAAATCTGGTCAGAATTATCGACATCCATTCAACCTTAGTGTTTACAAAAACATTACCTCGGTCTCTCTCTCTACCCTTTTGTCGTTTACTAGTTATACATTTCAATTTCTGTGACTTGTGTATTGATATTTCAATTAAGTCTGTAATCTGTCATTATGGTAACTTATATGCCTTTTGTTCAGGTTTTAGGTCCAAACATGCTGAAATGGTTGTGCCCCACAGCAGTGAGCCATTTAAAAGATGGTCTTGCCTTCCCTATTTTACGTGATAGTTCATAAAGATTTTCTGCCTCCACTCAACTTGGAATTGACAATGTCTCATACCTGTTAAGCAGCACATAAAGGAATTAAGAGTCATTATTTTATTCTCTTTTCAATATGAAAGAAACTAGAAGCTGACCGGAAGTGACTAAGGTTTGTTTTGGATAACTCAGAGCAAGATCTGAAGTTAGGTACATCAGAAAATTTACAGAGACTGTGATTTTAGAGTCTGTCAATGAAACGTAAGTTCACTGCTGTTCCTCTCTTACCATGCTGGAGTGAAACATGATAAAGTTCGTGCAGCATATGATTAGATGTAGAAAATTTTCATTATAAACATTATTATGTAACACAGATACCAGATGATTTTACATTCATGTCATTGTAAACCACATATGATTCAAACCCCATACCTTATGGTTAACATGGAAAAGTATTTGTAATATCCTGTCATGAAGTCTATATATAGTTGATAAGAGCTTCCTATGTGTGCTATTTTCATTTGTAAATTCAGTCATGCTCCCAAATTATTTGTGGTCCACTTTTAAGAAATAACAATCACTTTGAAACTCATGTGACATGATATGTTAACTTCCAATGTCTTGATTTTGACTCTCGTAATGGGTGATATGCATCATAACCTGGTTTTAGAAACTTTTCGATGTATATGCTTTTATTTTATACAATTATACACCTAGATTCGGTTGCATGCTTCTCCACTTACTTTGTTCTGAGTAGAAAACCTTGAGATTGGTTATTACATGGTGAACATTACATACCTCCTTTTTCGTATTAAAAAATGAAACTTTTTCCAAGAATAAAGGCAACAATTTTTCTTCTTGTTAACAGATAAATATTCACTCAAGTTGTTTGGCTATTAGCAAGTTCTTCAGTTTGGAATTACACAAACAAGTCTAATTATTATGATGTTGAATATTGAGAATTGGAGTTGGTGAAGGACCATTATTGGATAATGTGCTAGAAGCATTGAATCATTAATATGAAGAATATAAAACGAGAATTATTGTGGTGTTAACGTACGTGATTGAAGTTTTGTCATGGAAATACAGCTGCACTGTGAAGATGAGGATAGATGACGTGTTGAGAGCTTGAACTGGCTAAGTACAATATCTTCATTCTTCATGAAGATAGAAGTACAATTAATCATGCAAAGCATGTGGACATTAAATTCTCCATTCTATCTCATCATAATCAATCTTTATTATGGGTCATATATAATGATGATGGTTGAATACAGGAATACCATTTAAACATCATGTAAATTGTGTTTGCCATCATAATCAATCTTTATTCTAGCTCATTTTGTTTAAAGCATTTTTAATCAAGTTCCATTCCTAAGAATTGTAGCCGTATAGTTCTCATTATCCACACCTAGAAACTATACAAAATCTTAGACCTATTAGCTTTCTAATACGCTTTTATAAGCTTTGGTTATCTCACTTTTTGTATTCCACTTTATATTCCACCAATTACAATATAACAGGTGTCGGATTGTATTTGATTTGTTTTCATTTTAAATCTTAGTTAATTGATAAGAAAATAAAAAAAACACATGTGCTGAGTTGTAATTTGTGGAGTATAAAGTGAGATAGAAGATTTATATTCGCTAATCGCATGGTTGGGCAATAATAAAATATTGTAATTGAATTATGGACTTGGTTCATTCCTTTTTGCTCATTTTCTGGACAAATCTTTAGCTTTCCCAAAATTTCAAAATTTTCATTTCAAAAATTTCACCCATGAGATTCTTCACATGCTCCAAAGGTTGGGTTAAATTAAACACTAATGACAGTTCCAGAGGTTCATGACTCCTCTAAATCAGGAGGTCTCATTAGAGATCATAATGGACGTTGATTAGCAGGTTTTTCAATTAACATATATAGGTTATACCACCTGTTGCCAAGCCAAATTATGGGCAATCAAGGAAGAACATATATGATATATTAGCATGGCTCATGGGTTTTACCAATCTCATACTAGAGATTGATTTCTTAATAGTTTATAAATTTTTGGTTAATAATATAATTGTTGTAAATTATTATGGTGGGTCCTACATGACTCACATGATTCAAATTATTGTTGTAAAATATTATAATGGTGGGTCCCACAGAACCACCATGTCAAATGATTCACGAATGTTGTGAATTATTTGAATCCACTTGTTGCAAGTTGCAGCAAGTGGATTCAAAGATATCAAAGATGCTCGCCTATAAATAAGGCTTCAGTAAACAAAGAATGACATAAAATTTGTAGAGAGATTAAAATTTAGTAATATTTAGAGAAGTTTAGTTTGTGTGGATGATCACTTGATATAAAAAATATATTCTCCTTATCAGAATTACTTTCTCCAAATGATTTCAAATTGTAACCTTTTAAACCCACAAACCAAGACCCCATTTATCCTTCACAGACCATACAAATCAAATCCACAAACCAAATCCTCATCCAAGCCCCACAACACAACAATAATACTATTATCTTGGATTGCATGATGCTATGGTAAAGCCAATCGTTGTACAAGTCGTCTCTGGCACAGTGGCATCAATGCCTGACCAACTTTTGCATCATTTTTGTATCTACTAGCAGTGTCCAGGCTTTATTTATTTTGACTTTTATATGGGAACACTCCGCAGCTAAATACTTTACGCGTTGTATAATTTTCCCTATGTTGCTGTATTATATTATTATATATAATAATCTTCCTTCTAGTTCTTGATTTTTGAGTGTGCAAAGTGCAAACACTTATGGGCCATGGCTCATCCCAATTGTTTATATTATGAAATGAAGCTTTGTAAAATGTGTAAACCGCTATCACCATGCATGTTCACATATGTTATAATTGCTGGTTCTCTAACTGATCAATGTCTAAGCTATTGTGATTTTGATGTGAGAACAACCAAGTGGTCCAAGAGTCCCAGGTGTTTAAAATATCATTATTCTTGTGATGAATCTAATCACATTCAAAAAAAAAATTCCCGGACGAATCTCATTGATTGCCCTTAAATCTAATCGGAATCCAGCCACGTCTACATGTTGCACTCCACGTGTAAACTTTAGAGAGCACAACTCGGCACTGCATTAAAATTTTCCTAGAACTGATGAATGTGATTTAGACGTGGAGTGCAATATGTAGACGTACGTGGCTGGATTCCGATTAGATTTAAGGGCAATCAATGAGATTCGTCTAGGATTTTTTTTTTGAATGTAATTAGATTCATCACAAGAATAATGATATTTTAGTTTTGTAGATAACTTCATGGTGTCCATTTGCATAATGCTTTTTACTATTTGTTTCTTTGTTTTTCCCTTATAATTACTTTAGTATATATATTTTGTTGCTTTTCGAAAATTATATTATATATTTGGTTTAGTGACCTGGTCTTCCTAAAGTTTGATGTGGTTGCTGTAGAAAATTTGGTGGACAACATTTTACAAATAATTTTTGAAAGTGTTGTCTCTTTGTTGGAATCCTCAAGTGCATGCTTTTGTGTGAGGTATTCAATTGAAAAGAACTGAAGTTGCAATAGAGTTCATCCACAAAGTTGGGGTAGTGCTGATGACGTTTGCCATGCCATTTGCCTTAGGATATCATTACCTTATGAAATTGATCATTGATGTATACCTTAATTGCAAGGCTTATAGATACGAGGATTTTTTCTATTGACTATTGAGTCATATTATTTTAAACAGAAATACCATTATGAAACTGATGTGTTTATTTCTGATAGTTCTAAATGTAACCTATAGGAGATTCCAAGTGTGATGTTTTGGTATTCAATATATTATATATATATATTTTAAATTATTTATGGTACAAATAAGAGTTTGAAAGGGCTCAAAGGAAGGAGGAAAAGAAATAAGAGCAAAACCTAGACCATGAGCATCACTTAACAATTAAGAAAATTAAATAGGAAAAATAGTTTCCCTCCAACCCACTACGTGTCATTTAAATAGACCATCAACATATATTTTTAGTCATATGACTTTTTAAAATAATACATGTAGATAGTCTATTTGATTAACACGTAATGGGTTAAAGGAGAATTCCTCCAAACCGAGTTGTAAGTAAACTCTGTGCTTAAATAGGTGCTCCATCTGTTACTGTTGCCAACAAGCTTCTCAAAATTACGAAACCGCAAAATCTGCTACTTTTTGGATTAGAGCATCTCAAGATGGACATGAGCTTGAAGTTCCAATGTCTCATTTCTATGACGCCAAAGGAGCCAACAGGTACTATAGAAGATCTCTAATTCCAAGATGCTCAAAAGCTCTTTACAATAAAATTAAAAAAAAAAAGTGGTGGGAAAGATTTGGATAGACTTTTTTTTTTTTTCTAAATAGATTTGGGTAGACTTCACTATTTACTTGTTACACATTCTGCATACTAAAATCATGGAAGGTGCGTCCCGTGTGATGTGACAACATAATTTGATGACTCAATAATCGTATCATATTGTAACTCCTTTGTATTAAAGTTTGTAAATACTACCACAAATATTGCTCTTTTCTATTTTTCTAACCAAAACAAAACGTTGGGTGTGATTAAGATATTATAAATCTCATGAAGATACAAGATCATGATCAAAATGTTAGGTAATGATTATTGAAGGGTGAACCCCAATCATTATTTTATTTTTCATTTCAAGAGTAAACACAAACCGAAATGGGAGTAACTTTTTCTTATTATTTTTTTCCTAAACAAGGGTAACTTTTTATTGGTATGTCCAAGGAGAAATACATATCTTTTATCCTACTTTTATATTTTATTATATACTCCACTAATTACAATTTACCAAGTGTTTTTTTCTTTTCCTATAAAATAACTAAGATTTATAATGTAAACAAATTAAACACAATCTGATGTGGTATATTGTAATTGGTGGAGTACAAAATGAAACATAAAAAGTGGAATAAAAGGATATTCACTCTTGGAGTGACCGGAAAAGGATTTTCTCGTATCACTAATTGATTTGTTTCTCATAAAATTGTTTTTGAAAAATAATAATTAAATCTCTATCTAGATAACTGAAAGAGGACTCACAAATAGGTAAGGCTGTAAATGAACAAAGTCGCTTATGAAAAACTCGGGCTTAGTTATGGAAAATGCTAATTTATGTTAATTTATTTAGCAAACAAGTCAAGCTCAAGTCAAATTTTAAGCTCGATAATTAGTAAACGAGCAAAACTCAAACATAAAAATGTGTTTGTGAATAAGTTCATGAGTATGTGACTCGATTTAAATATATATAATATTATATTTTTATATGTATACATATATAAAATATGCAATATAGACTTGATATTGGATTATGTAAGTTTGTATATAAGTTTCTAAGATATTAAATTAGTATTTGTAATTATTGATAAAATTTTTTTGAAAAATATTATTGATAATATAAAATTCATTTTTAGTAATATTTATATATATTTTATATATATATATATATATATATATATATATATATATATATTATCAGAATATATGGTAGATAAATCAAATTTTATAAGTTTATAAACAAAAATCATTATATGTAAGCAACTCAAATAATATAATTTTAACTATAATTCATTTATTAATTATCAGTATAGATTTGTGAATGAATACAATTTTTTTGTTATGGTGTTTACTATATGGGAAAATAATAAGTTAATCAAGTAACTTCTGAAGAATTTCAAGTTTGTTTGACAATAAAATGAACCAAGTTTTAACATGAAATCTAGTTCGTTATTAAGCTCAAACTCTACTCGTTTACATACCTATAAATAAGATGTTCTAAATGATTTTGTGTTTCTTAAATTGAGAATTGAATATAGTTTTATCATTTTGGTGTTTTTAAAATACAATTATTATTTTGATGTCAAGAACCTTATATTCAATTAACACTTCCATTTGAAACATTGAGAGTTTAAATCCCCCTCCTTAAACTATCCAATTATAAAATAAAAAAATAAAAAATAAATTATAGGACAGTTCCAAATAATTCATTTTTTAGACTACAGAACAGTTCCAAACAAGCCCACGTTTTTCATTTGTAGCTTTTATTATGGGAATAAATACTCATTTTGAAAAACTACATTATTTTAAGAAAAGACATAGTTAAGGGCAATGTCAATCCCAGTATGTGACATATTGCCATTGTCACATCATGCAAAACAATTAGAATGAAATTAATTGTTTTGGTGACTTAAATGTTACGGATAGAAAAATAGGGACCTACCGATACATAAAATCCAGACTTATTATGTGGTCGGGACTTATTATCAGTATAGACTTATTATGTGGTCCGAGACTTATTATCAGTTTTGGGTATCATAAAATGCTAGTTGGGTTATACGGTTATACCTTACAAAGGATTAGTCTAATTACAACTAAAATTCTTCCTAATTGTTTATAAAACATAAATCAACCCAGTATGTGTTTGATGTAAAACTCAATATATACCTACACAAGACACTCTCAATTAATTCTATCAAATCAAATCATCCAGTTTGTGTCTAAGGCCATGCTGGAGAACAATAGTTCTACCCTCGCTCTACTGCCAACAATGAATTATACAGCAAATGGGGCAATATATGTTTCAATTTTACATTAGGAAATTTGAGTAATATGTGTAGCCATTTCAGTATTTGGCCCAGTAATAATCTCTCTCCCTAAAAAATCTCACTCTTCTATGAGGGCGTGGGTTCGATCCCTGGAATCCTCAAAATATGTGTCTATTGTTAGCCTGTGCTCCTCGTAATTTTGATTTATATAACAAATTAACCTTTTATGGCCATTTATGTCCATTTCAAATTGAGTCAAAATACATCATTTTCAAATTAAATTTTCATCTAGAATAACCTAAAAATAATACTTACTAATTAGTAATTACTAACTAAATTGGATATATAATAAGAAAAATAACTAAAAATAATAACTTCAAAGGATTAAGTGTCATTTAAAAAAAATATGAAGAGGTTTTGATATGAACCCGCGGGAATGGAATCCCTTGAACCCACAATCAGTTTGAAAACTCATCTAAGAAAGCCAAGATTACGTCAATGAATGGAGAATCTAGACCCGCTGAGAACTCGTTTCAAAAACCTATATTATATTAAAATCAAGACCCGTTGAAGAACCTATCTCAAGAACCCAGATTACAAGGTGGAATGCCACAAAGGTTATGACTTACCTTTGATAAGTTCAAAAGTTCAATCAAGAACAAGAGGAGTAAACTCAACTCATAATGAAAAATCAATATATTGTCTGCCTTCAAATGAGGCTACAAAGAGTATTTAAAGTAAAAACCTAATTAAAACCTTAAACAAAATAAAACCCATTCTTCCAAAAATACCCCTGCATGAACAGTGCCACGCTACAGTAATTCGGCTACAAGGCCTTCCTCAAGCCCACTTATTCTAAACTAATAAAATAAATCTTTTAATAAATTGAAAGCCTTGAATAGCAATAGGCCCAAACTTCCCTAAGTCATGTCTTCCACAGCTTGTATCAAGTCGATCAAAATTGGTTCTCCTTCTTTCAAACCCACTTTGATTGTTGGGCTCTTGTTAGTTTCATTCCAAGTGGATTGCACCAATCCTTGCATTGCTTCCTTGATCTTCTTGGCTCTTGATCTTATAATTGGCCTATCTAGAACTTGCAAAGGATCTTTAAGATTAGGCCCACTTTGGTTCCCATCAGGTTTGGAATATTTTTCAAAGATGCAAAGGAAGTTGATTTATTTTAAATAAAATAAAATAAACTTTTGTTTTATCAACTGTTTCCACCAATGGATAAGGTACCTACAAATCTTAAATTCATTCTTGAAGCCATCTTCAGGAAATAGTTTAGAAGGGGTCAGACTGCCAAGCAGTTTGGTCGGTAATTGATTACATGAATGTCTAAAATGCATTCTCTCACTTTTTTGACCAGATTTGTCGATCAGATTGAGTGCCACATGGTTTACAGCTATTGTTCTAAAACATTGCTTAAAATTCATGCACAACAACACATTTCGTAATGAAGGATGACTTTCATGATTTACCTTAAAAAGAGCCAAGTGTGAGATATAGGTATCAAATTATCTTTGCCATGTGAAATCAATATTATTATTATTATTGGATATTGCTATGCATATATACAGCATATTCTTCAGTTGCCATTACAAGTTTTGGGCATAATGTATACTAGTGTCGAGAACACGAGCCTATGAGCAATCCTGTAAATACCTGCTCAATAATTGTGTGTTGCAGCGACCAAAAAGACTTACAAGAAAGCAAAAACAATAAACTACTGAGCCATCTAAGCTTGTGAAAATAATTGTAGTAATGGACAAAACCCAAGCGCCACATATTTTATGGCCATCACTCTCCAGACTCCAAAACATGTTTATGTGGGACACTTTAGGAGTGTAATTCATGTTGAAGTTTGTCATAATGTGAGGGAGAACAGAAAATAGAGAATATAGAGTTATATATATATATATATATATATATATATATATATATATAACTTTTCTTAATAAATACATACTTAATTTACAGGATCATGCCCACAAAAAAAAGTTTGAGTATTGTAGAACTACTTTTTTTTTTTTATAATTGTATTGTAGAACTACTTATACTATACAATGGAATCTATATTTATAATAAAGATTATACATAAAAATCACTGATAATTGCTTCAATTAGCCTACAGTTTTCTCTGGCAATCAATCCATTAATTTACTAATTAATCAATCCTATAATTTATACGATAATCAATTTCTAATTTTAGTCTTCAAACACATGAAAAATGAATTATAACTTCCAGCATAGCATCCGATGCATGATAAGTTTATCCATAATAAGTAGTGTAGCTCTGGTTTGAATAGTTCTTTTTCTCTCATGACTTATGGATAAGCACATGCTTTTTTTATTTTTATATTATAAATATTGAGATGATTGATATAGCGGGACAAAAACTTATCTTATAATATGATCAATCATCTTCAAAGCCATTGACAACGGCCCAATACACATCTTTGTAGGTAAGATAGCTGAGGAGAGCTGGACAGCTGTTAGTCATGGCCGTTTGGTGCATGTCTTTTTGTTGATGGCATAAATGCATGTATCTTTTTTTCTTTTACCTTTTTAATCAAATTTTTGAGCCAATGAATGAGTAATTGTGATTTGTGAGGTACATATATTCAGAATTCAAATTGATTAAATGGCCATCTCAGGATGCAATTTGGCAACCAACATGTGGTATTCAAATGGGAAATGATGATAAGAGGATACGGCTTAAGATATGCCAATCTGATCCCATGAAAAATAGAATATCATGGGTGT
Organism: Fagus sylvatica; assembly: GCA_907173295.1. NCBI lineage: Eukaryota > Viridiplantae > Streptophyta > Magnoliopsida > Fagales > Fagaceae > Fagus > Fagus sylvatica. Next base: position 20,377,112 of record OU015769.1, on the reverse strand, counting down.
TGTCATCAGGGACATATATAATGTAGAATAAACAGTTCTGAGTATCATATTGCAACCCTCATGTAGGAATTTTAATATTTTATCCCAAACACAATGCTAAATAACAAAGAAAAACACATTTGATTTATTAATTTTTATTTGCATGAGCATATACTTGGCAGCCTTACTACCAGAAAATTAATATTGATATCAAAGTTTCACCAAAAAGTAGCAAAGCAATACAGAAATTGGGTCAAGGTTTCAATTAATGATTTTCTAATAGAGATATGTCCTGTGAATAAATTGTGACACTAGCATTGGATAGTGATGCATCTTGGTTTGTATAGTCAATTCTATTATATAATATTAAATATAAAGGTTCTCATTGTGAAATTGAAAATATCAATTCTAAGATGTTATCGAATTTGGACAGCATCTTATCCATCGTGCTGGGGTTGCTTAAACACCAGGAGCAACACATGTGCATGAACTTGTCATCAGATGGCGGACATGTGCATGAACTTGTCATCAGATGGCGGATAGGTTCATAATAATGCACACGCTAAACGGGTAAAGTGTAGCATATTTATTTGTGCATTGCTCACACAGCAATCATATATGTAAAAGCGGAGAATCGGGAACGATTTCAACTTTCTACACTACACAATAACTCAATAATTGAGACTGCCAGGTGTAGTCCTAGTCCACAAAATTATTTGAGCCTCTGCTCCTTTGATAAGACCATATATTGTAATTTTCCAAAATTGCCTTTCAAACATCTCAAGAAAAAAATTCCAAATCTCAAACCTGAAGCTATTTGTAATTTTATATATGTCACGGTTCGTTGCATGTCTTTAAAATAAACATAATTGGAAGGGAGGTCATGGTTCCAAGTTGTGATAATTAATATACGATCATCACATTGATTTTATCATCCTAATTAAATTTTGAGAAGATCTTGTCTCATCTATATGTTAAATTATTCAGTACATGTCTACTATATCTTACTTCCGTACATTAAGATATGTTTTATTTATGGATCCCATACGTGAAACTTACATTTATATGAGTTTTTTTTTTTTTTTTTTCATTTGAAATTTACATTGCAAGTATAAATTCATAGAAAATTAGAAAGATGATATTGTTTGTGTTTCTTAGTTGAATTTAAACATATTGAATTTAAATATTTTTAAAAAAGATAATATTGTTTGTGTTTTACTAATTAATATAACTATGTATTTAAATTTAATTAAAAACATAATATATCTAACCTAAGAAACTATATCTAAATTTCAACTGATTATACAAACATTATCATTAATCTGAAAATAAAATAATATAGTGAAAATAGTGGATATTGATGCCATTGTCACGCGCATAAGCGCGTGTACCCCGAGAGAGAGAGAGGGGTGTATAAATAGCTGAAAATGCTGTACAAATTTGCAGAGATAGTGAGTCAGAGTGAAAGTAGACGAGAAAAAAGCAGACAAATTTATTTATCTTTGTTGGTTCGAAAGCACAGTTGCTTTTTCTCTCTTCTTCTCTGCTCCCTTGGATCTTTGAATCACAGACTCAGACATACACAGAGACAAAAACAGAAAAGAAAAGAGTTTCGCTTGCACTTTTGGTATGATACTCCTTAAACTCTCAAAACGTTTCTTATTTCTCTCTCTCTCTCTATTTGTGTGTCTTTAAGTCACGTTCTGTTTGGGTGCCAAGAAAGCCGAAGAAAATATAACTACATTTTTCACATGATGTGGCTTCACTTAAGTCTATGTTCTGTTTGGAATTCTAATAAGTCTATGTTTTGTTTTTTCATTTCCTGTATTTTCTCAGCAGCCAAACAGAGCATAAACGCGAAGTTCTAAAAAGTTAAAACTTTCGCATTCAAATTCTTGTCAAGTTTTATTAAAATTTTCTACGCCTTTGTTTTTAAGATTCTATTCTTTTTAGCAGCCAAACGAGATGTTATGTATTTATTTATTTGTTTTTTCCAAATTTGCTTCAACCAAAAAAAGAAACAACATTTCCCACCTTACCTTAATTTCACCACCGGATTTCACGTAACTTGTATGGTTTTCCACGTTCTTTTTTTTGGCTATTCCATACAAAGAAAGTAGGTTTTTTTTTTTTAAAGCGATTTTTAAGCTTGCTTTTGAGTTTATTTGGTTAACTTAGCTTCCATTTCAAAAACCCAGAATGTATTCCTAAAAAGATTTTTCTATTAATTTTTTGTTTGGGTTATTTGAAAGTTTTGGCCTTTAGTAGTGAAGTTGGTGATTTTTGCAGAGAGAGAGAGTGGGAGAGAAAAACAGAGGAAGATGAAGAACTCGGTCTCGGATCACAGTTTTTACATTGAAAGCGATGAAGAAGATGATGCAGAAAAGGAATCCAACAAAGCTGAAGAAAACAACGATGGAAATGTTTCGGATTCTTCTGATTGTTCGGCCGATAACCAGCAACAGAACAAAACCGGTTCTTACAATACCTCTTGGCCTCAAAGTTACAGGTTTGTACCCTCTCTCTCTCTCTCTGTTTCTGTCTCTGTTCCACTCTGTTTGTTTCATGGATTTCTTTTAGCTGTTTGTCTATTGGTTTTCGATGTGATTGGTACGTAATAAAAGTGGTATCTGTGGACCCAATTGGAAGTGAAATTGATCCAATCACACCAAGCCATATCAACAGTCTTGAAAAATGTTGGTATATCATTTACAGTTGGAGAGAATAGTGCTTTTGTCCAACTTGGCTAGCTTTTTTGACAGTTACAGCAATATGTTTTGGACACATATATAGGGATGTTAGCATAGAGTGAAAAAGTAAAATTTCCAGGCTGGGCACTATGACAATTATGTCTTAGGATTGCTTTTGTGGGTTGTTAGGGAATATTGGGGATTGGTTTGGTGTGAGATAATAACTTAGACGATTCCATTAAAGGGCTGTGGATGAATATGAGGTGGATATCAGTTTTCTAGAAAATGAAAAGGGATCTTTCTGACCATTATTGTGGGCCAAAGTGCATACCCTGGTTGTTGAATGTTAGATTACTCTGGACCATAACATCAATAGAGATATTTCTACATGACTATGGCTTATGTGTTCTTTTCTAATTATTTGATAATGTTGTAAAGCTTTTGTGACATATCTCTACCTGGGACCTACAAATGGAACATTCAGAATTTCAGATTGATTAGTCAGTTTACAAACTTGGGATTTGGATTATTTAGTCTACTAGTTATTAGTTTGTTCATTCAATTATTTGGAGTTTGATCTAGTCAGGCCTCAAAATCATAGTTTATAGATACATTAAAATTGGCTCAGTCAAGCACTAAAAAATTCTATGTTATAATTGCACCTGCCTTAGAACAGCTATTATGGTGAGTTTCAACAAAATTTCCTGCCTTCTTGAAAATTAATGTGCAGACTGCTAGCTTGTACATAATAGGGGAGGTAGGAGATTTAAAGTCGACTATTGGTACAGGTTTTACTATGATAATCCACTGGAATGAAAACTATAATTGAAACATTTAAGAGATGAAAACTTACATTGATTTTTTTATTTCCATGTTATATTTGCACTTGCCTTAACCCCAAGGTAGTAGTCTGGTGGTAAGATGAGCTGTAATATGCATCTCAGGAAGTGTAAGTTTAGAGTTCGACTCCCTATGATAACAAATCCCTTTGTGGCTACCCCTAAGGCTGTTGGGCCTGGTAATTACCCGATGCATGTGAGATTGAGGGACTGCATGTATCCATGGGATTAGTCGGGGTGAAGTTTCAGATACCCTTGTTATAAAAAATAAAAATAAATGCACCTGCCTTTGAACAGGTTGGTGTGTTACAACAAAATTACCTGCCTTCTTGAAAAGTAATGTGCAGAATGTTAGCTTGTACATAATAGGGGAGGTAGGTGATCTAAAATTGACCATCGATACAGGACTGTGATAATCCATGTGAATGCAAACTGTAAATGAAATATTTAAGAGATGAAAGCTTACATTGATTTATTTTGTAATTCTTATGCATTGCTTGTATGTTTGGTTTCAAATACTCATTGCTATTCAATCAATGTTACAGGCAGTCTATTGATTTATATAGTAGTGTACAATCTCCAAGCATTGGGTTTCTGGGCACTCCTACACTGTCAAGATTAGGCAGTTCATTTCTTTCCTCATCCCTAACAAGAAGATACACTCCTGAAACATTACCAACTGTGACAAAACCTTTGTTAGATGAGCATCAGCCGCAACAGAGACGTAGTTCGCATTCTTTGCTTCCACCTCTTCCAACGAGGAGACATTCTATAAAGAAAGATGAGAAACCATTGATTTCACATGAACTCCCTGGTTCTCGCCAGTGCTCATTCGGGCAAGCTGTGCTAAATGGTAAGTTAAACATCCGCCCCCCCCCCACCCCAACCAAAAAAATCCAATTTAGTTATCATTAAATTCTCGCTCCACATAATGTGTATTAACCTCAAGTATTTTCTAGAGATTACTCACTCCTAAGGTCTTTCCTTATCCATTTCTGTATAAGCATCCACCTCCATTGTTAGCTAAGTTGACTGCATTTTCCTTAAGTTTTAAAATTGAATAAAATATAATCAGGGCGCCTTTGTGTTTTAATGTGAAGTGAGACTTCAAATGTGTTTTACATGCAAATCTATCATTATGTAGAACTATACTGAAATGGGTTGGTTGTTAGATTTTCAGCTTGTAGTCACATACTATATGATAAGATTAACAACATTCAACTGAACTAGTGGCATTATGTTTACATATGGAAGAAACAAAACACATTAAGCAGCAAAGGGAAGCAATAGGTGGAACCTAGGGCAATGGAGAGCGGCCACATGTGGCCTGTTTTAGTATTTAAATTATCCTTATAAGTAATCCTGTCTGTTTGTGTTGCCACTTGTTGCTTTAGGATTTCTACAACCATGGGGCATTATCATAAGTTGCCCCTTCATGTTCAGCGACCACATAGGCCAATCATGTAATTTTGAATCTGCTAGCTTGCCCACTCTCTTGAACATTTTTAAGTAGTTAGTACAATTTTGTCACCTTCACTCTCTCACAAGGCTCAAAATAGGATTCAAGTTGTCTATCGGTACACTTGCTTGTTATTGCATTTATATCAATTTATGAAGAGAATATTTGACCTTCTTCTTACTCCAATCAGATGTATATAGACACCTCTTATTTCATCTAATGTGACTTACATGTTGCTGCATATGATTTTGGAAAACAAAATATTACTTTGATGTGTGTTATCCACAAAAAAACAAAACTGTCTACAAACCTGACTGACAGAGCACTTGTTGTCTAGAACTCTATATTTATAAATATTATATTCATATGCAGATCTGCTTCATTGTCTTTGTCTGTAGCTAATTATTATCGTTTCTTATGGACTTTCAAACAAACATGCCTATCTTTGACATGAACCATGATGTGGTAGATTTGTCCTAATTGCACATGGTGCACATGAAAAGATCCATGAACTAGAAGACTATATGCCTGTAAACTTACACTTAATTACTGTAAAACTGTTTTTACATGTGCCGCTGTGCATACATACACACATACATACATATTTGTGTGTGTGTGTAGGATTTTCCGCAATAATGAATTTTAGTAACTTTTTAGTAATTAAAAACAGTGTATACAAATGCATATTGAAGTTTTATCCAAGCTTAATCAAAATTTTCTGATCAATCCCAATTATGCAGGTATAAATGTTCTATGTGGAGTTGGAATCCTTTCAACTCCTTATGCTGCCAAAGAGGGAGGATGGGTTGGGCTCTCCATTTTATTTATATTTGCTGTGCTTTCTTTTTATACCGGAATCCTGCTACGCTACTGCTTAGATAGTGAACCTGGTCTTGAGACATACCCAGACATTGGTCAAGCTGCATTTGGTAATTTTGGCCGTGTTGCCATCTCGGTACGTGTAGCTTTCATTTCTTCCTTTTTCTAAAGTTAATTCTCCCAATGAAATAAAGCATAAAATAAATTAGGGTCTTAAAACTTTATATATGCAAAGGTTGCATGAAATAGCTAGATACTAGTTGCTGTTCCTGTTTGTATTTCATCCCTTCAATATCTAATTGTTACCAAAAATATTTCAGCAACTCCTATTATCTTTAAAGGCTAACACTGACCTTTATGCAATTTCTTTTTGTGGGTGCAGATAATATTGTACGTGGAACTTTATGTAAGTACAGCTGGCTTAATTGAGTGAGTTTTTCTTTTTTGGGTGTTTGTGTAATTGTTCCACTCATAGTTGAATAGAAATGATAAACGAAAACAATAAACTAGATTCCAGTGGGCCCCACCTATATATTCTTGAGACAAACATCTAAATTTTATTGATTGATGCCCAATTGTCCTGGGTCCACATTTTGGAACATATTGACTGAGCCATTCTTGTTTTTCTTACTAGCCCATTAGTGAAATGATTAAAGACAAGTTGCCATTAGCTTCTTTCCTATGATACCAGATCACTTCAGTTCCCATTTATCTACATGCTGCATTATTTTTGGTGGCTGCTATTATTGTAGGTATCATTAATTTTGCATCCTAGTTCCCATGAGTATCTATCTTACAGTTCTCACTTTTTACTGTTGTCCTATTAGTCTTTTCTTCCCCCTATCTTGCTGACTCCTATAAGTATATTGTAACCTAAAAGTATAGCTAGTGGAACTCACTGTTTGGTGGAAATCAATATCAATACTACTACTACATTAAAGTGTAAGAAATTATATCCTGATTTGATCATATTAACACCAAATTCAATTTTGGATTTGAGAGAAAGGAGTAGCTGTGGATCCTAATCCTGTCCTCATGCTAACATTATAGAAGTTTAGTGTAAAGCAGCGGAGATATAAGATTACAAACCGCACCACTTTTATCATAAACTACGTCAAAACCCACCTTTAAAGGGGTTTTATACCGTAAATATAAGTTTCTGATAAATCATCTTCTTTTACTATAATTAAGCCTGCAATATGGAATAAGTTTTCTGTTTATGTTAGCATCAAGAACCATTGAAGAAACCTGAAATGCTTTACTAATTATGTGGTCTAATTCAGTGAGTCATCTCCTATGTGGTAATCTTTTTTATTTTGTTCCCAAGCTTGCCTTTACTTCCATATGCAAAACAGCTGTCTGCTTTATCAAAATGCAATTACTTTTTAGAGTCAAGGCCTAAAATGGCAAAGCAAATGATTGTATACCGCATGACAGATTTTTCCTTGATAGGAGTATTGAGCTTCAAATTTCAGTCTTGAGTAACTTACACTGCACTGAGGCACTGAATCAAATTTTTTCTGGCTCATATTTTCAATGTTTATACTTTGGCCGCATAATATCATGTGTACTTCTTATATCCGTGTTACAAACATTACTATATCAGACGATGCTATTAGCCTTGTATGACATGGAAGATGTTTTCCACTTTGAGTACTAAAACTGCTTAAACAAATATAAAATATTTGAATGATCTCAGATGAGGATTAAGTGGGAATTACTTTGGGAATTTTTTTATTTAATTTATCCATTAACTTTTCTTTTCTTTCTTTGAGTCATGTGGTTAAAATATTTATTCACACCCCCCCCCCCTCCCCCAACATCCCCATCCCCTCAATTGTGGCTGAATAACATCCCTTAATTTTGATCTTTAGCCTGAGCACACCATGCAACATTTAGCCACTTCCTAGAGAATTTGAGAATTATCTCTACTCCTCTACTTCTATATCACTGAGGTGATTTAGTGAAAGTATCTCCCCCTGCAGGCTTGTTGCATTGAATATATAATTTTGGAGAGCGACAACTTGTCTTCACTATTTCCAAATGCACACATAAGTTTGGGTGGATTTGAGTTAAATTCACACATTCTGTTTGCATTGATGACAACCCTGGCTGTTCTTCCTACTGTTTGGCTTCAAGACCTCAGAGTTCTTAGTTATATATCCGGTAAGCAATTTATACTTTCTTCAGGTCAGTTATAACTATTTCTTTTATCATTTTTCAACATTCTGTAAACCAAGTTGCACTGTCTTAGTATGTTTGGCCAATGTGGCGATTGGTCATATATTGCTAAACATGACTGCTGATCCATGCCATGCTTTCTGCTGCACAGCACTGTAATTGGATATTGAGGTAACAGAGAAAAAAGAAAAAAAAACCATTCTTTGCATTTTGATTAACCGAACATTATAATAATCATGACTGAAGTTATTTGCACTCTGCAGGCTAGAATTGTATACTTTTTAATTAAATTTTTTTCTCTATAATCCCAAATAGTGTCTTATGAAATTTTAAGATCGATATGCTGCCAAGAAAACTTTCCAGTGTTGGTGGCTAGCGATTGACAAACAGCCATTGATTGATTTTTATTGAAACTGTTTTTGTTTTTCCTGTTGCCTCTTTTAAGTCGTTGGTGTGCATTGCAATGCACAAAGATTACCCAAATCCATGGTAGCCTTCTGAGAAATTTTTATATCATGCTTTCTCTCCTTCCAGCTGGTGGAGTTATTGCATCAGTCTTGGTGGTCCTTTGCTTGTTATGGGTTGGTCTGGTAGATGGAGTTGGCTTTCAAAGCAAAGGGACAACACTGAACCTTGGAACTCTTCCTGTTGCTATTGGTCTCTATGGTTACTGCTACTCAGGACATGCTGTTTTCCCCAACATATATACGTCAATGGCAAAGCCAAACCAGTTTCCTGCTGTCCTCTTAGCATGGTAAACTCAAGATGCTCTACTATCCTACCACAAAGACTCCCAAGCTTTCTAATTTCATCAGCCAGTAAACCAAGGAACTTGTGTGCATTCTTTACGCTCTTCTACATTTTGATTTTATTTAAAATTTCAATATATTTTAATAAAGTCTAATAAGACTGACAAGGATATTTTAATGTAGTGAACATTCCACATTATTCATCGCTAAATAAGAAAAACATTATAATTCCAGGTGAAGCACAGTGGTGCATCCTGCCACTAAGCATTCACCAAGCCTAAATTCATGGAAGAGTAAATAAAAATTGCTATTTACATACCTCATCTTTGTTGTAAAGGGAAACCCCAATAATTGTAGATATCCTTTATTTTATCCACACTTTATCTGTTATCCATGCAGTTTTGGCATTTGTACTTTGCTGTATGCTGGGGTTGCTGTTATGGGGTACACAATGTTTGGAGAATCAATACAGTCACAGTTCACTCTTAACATGCCCCAGGATTTGGTTGCCACCAAGATTGCTGTGTGGACTACGGTATGCTCACTGAAATTTCATTATGAATCTCCTCTTGATGAGTCTGCTTTGTTTCTTTTAGTTTGCATTCATCAAGTTTCATCACCTAGTAGTATATTTGAGTGGTAACAATGGTGTCCTTTTTAATGTTTTTATCAAGCATATATCATTTAGTACAACAGAATGTCACCCCAGAGCATCCTCCCACATGGGGATCTAACTCTTTTCAAATGTTTCTGGTGCCACTATATATCTAGGAGACTCATTGTTAAACATAGGTAGTTGACAGTTCTATTCTGTCAACTGGCATGTTACCTGGTTTTATAGGCAGTTATTGAGTTCAACCTTGGTTAGCCAACCTATAGCTCAATATGATTTAGCCTTTAATTAATTTAGGGACAGTCCCAATAGCAAGGTTGTTTCTTGTCTCAATTGTTTTTCCTCTCCCACTTCAACTTTAAGTTTCTGGGTGTTGTAATTATTACCTTTATCCATTTAACATACAAGATAGTTGCTGAGTATTTTTTTGTAATTCTTTTGCAGGTAGTTAACCCTTTCACCAAATATCCTTTTCATATGTATACAAAATGGAGGATGGCTATTTTCTCTTTGTCGACATTCTGTTTGGAGCTATAGTTTTCAAGAAGAAACTTTTCAATTTAATATTCTTTTACTATGGTGAAAACTTAGGAGGGAAAGGAAAATATTGGGGGAAAAGGTGAAAGCCCTGCCAAATTCAAATTGGAAATTTAAAAGCTTTAATTCAACAATAATGAACTAGAGTGTTTCTTCATTAGCATTATGCCTCTCTTTTTTCAGTTTCAACCGAAAAAATCAGTGAACTGTGAGTAGACATATGTCCTCAGCTTTATTTTCCTTTCTATAATCTAACAAGAGAAATGAAATTATTTTCATTTCTTTAAGATCTGTTTAGGTGTCCATCAAAATTGAGTGACCCCACTTTCATAGCATTTGGAGAAATCACTAAGATATATAACATAAAACAGAATAGCACCATTTCCATTTTGATAGGCAATCCAGAGTTCCAAACTAGAAAGCTTTTATCTTCTCTACGAATAAAAATTCAAAGTATATGGGGATTAATTATCTCAATACTTTAGAGCCCATATTGCTCAAGATGAATAAGGATGTTTTTCCTTAATTAGAACCACATATGCATTAACTATGTCTCCTGTTGCGATGTGTTTGGAGGAGTTGATACCATCAAATCACAGCAAGTCTTATATATATTCAATTCTCATTAGAACAGCACTGGTGGTATCCACCTTACTTGTGGGTCTCAGTGTCCCCTTCTTCGGTAAGTCTTGCTCTATTTCTTTATTTATTTTCTTGTTTCAATTCCAAGAGAACAGTCTTCCATCCTTTCTTTGGCTGTTGGCAACTATATGGACCACAGAAAGGAAGAAGCAGGAAAATAAGTTAGTTGTAAATACCAAAATTCTCAAAAAAATTATTTAAGTGGAATTTACAGTAGAAGCCTTGTTTTTTTTTTTTTTTTTTTTTTTTTTTCCTGTTATAATGTGGCTTCATTACTGTAGCATTCTATGAAAGTTAGAAGTTCTCTTGTTAAATATTCTGTATAATTGCACAGTGTTACATTGTCATTATATTTTCTTAATCTTATTTCAGGTCTGGTAATGTCATTGATTGGGTCTTTGCTCACAATGCTTGTAGTAAGTTTTCTTCTACAAACTAATCTGTCTGCCTTCTAGTAATAGTGATGTTGCATTTGGTTCAAGGATTTATAATTCTGAAGCAGTATGTCTGTTTTATTATATTAACACTTATTTCTGTGGCAGACCTTGATACTTCCTTGTGCTTGTTTCCTGAGCATCATGAAATGGAAAATAACTCGGTTTCAGGTATGGCCTCTACATATTATTGGTTTACAACTATAGTTATGTATGTTCTTTGTAAATCATGGCTTTCCAGCTCTAATCATGTCAGGAATTGTTTGAAGCCAATAACTATAGTTATACCATTGTGATGTTAAATCACTGTTTGAATTTGAACACCTCCTTGCATAGGGGGTTGAAGGGTTTACTATGTTTCCTTTTATTTTCTCTTTTTTGGTTCCGAGTAAAGTATACTATTTAGTGCCTGTTTGGAATCACTTTTTTGACACAAAAAAGCGCCACATGTTGGCAAAAGGCGGCTTTTTGCACGTTTGATAAAACAAAAAGCATGGAATGAAGCCGTGTTTTGGCCTTAAAAATCGCTTTTTGGCAATGGACCTCAAGGGTCTATTTCTAAAAAGTGCCCTTTTTTGCCAACATGTTACCATACTCAGCCTTAACATCCTTAAGAAAGTGAAAATAAGCCCTTTAATCTTCTTGTGTGAAAAGTGGATTTTCATAACAGAATGAATTTTAATACACGATCATTTTTAATCTAATAATAGTAAGATTCCAAATTTTATTTTTTTGGTCCCATCTTCCTGGCAACTGGACTGTACATTATAGGATTTAAAAATGTATGCAAACGATTCATGGAGCTTACACTAGAAGTTCAATCATTACAAGGCTAATTAATATCAAAGCTGTGGTGGCCTTTTGGGCACTATTTACAGCTTGGTTATCATATATACTTCTCACTTCCATTACTTATATGTTCTTCCTTCTTGTTTCAGGGAGCACTTTGTATTATAATCATTACAGTAGGTGCCATATCATCTGCGTTTGGAACATATTCGGCCCTCTCCAAAATTGTTGAGAATTTGAGCCATTGAATTTCTTGGGACATTCCAACTGCAAGATTCACTTGAATCATGTATTCTGGTTTCGTATGATATTATCTGTTCTCCAATTTTGCATTTTGCATTACTCTTCCTTTTCGTGTTTCTGTAGTTTTCAATGATCGCCTTTTGTTACTATTAAAAAACCTACTAAAATTCATCAAATGACTTTCTCCTTCTTTATTTTATAATCAGTTTGTCTCTTTTTGCTTTGTATTATAGACAACCTTATTAAAAAGAGATCAATACATGAGGATTTTGCAGTTAGTCATAACCACCAATCTTAGTATCCTGATGTAAAAATCAGTGATTCTTTCATGATCTAATTACCATAACTCCATTTACAGTACAGGTAAACATTTTCTATCCGCAGTATTCTTTATGTGTCAAATTTAGTTTTCCATCTGATATAGGAGTTACATTCATGATTCACCTCTCATCTTTGTCATGCTTGTAATTCTAACCCATTTGATAATGAAATTTGTTTTCCTTCTTACCATTTCTAGTGTGAACATTTCTCAAATTGAATTTTCTTTTTAACCCAATATACAACTCAAAGTTGTAAGGAAAATGCTGTTGGAAAGTCCAAAGCTACTTCTTAATTTCGTCAAGCTTTGCATTCTTTCCTCTCTTGCTGCCAAGTATGGGATAAGGTGCTTATTATACCTTAAACATGGTATTACCCATAGGACAGATGAAATGATCAACTTGAGATCTCTTATAAAAAGTATATGCTGTGTATTATCTTTTTTTTTTTTTAATGAGAATTGAATGTGATACAACTATATGTTTGAATTTGTAAAATTGGAATGTGAATTTTCCAATTTTACAAAGCTACGGATCCAGTGCTGCTGGATGGGGTGCGTCCAGTCCAGTGTGAACCAAATGCGAAAGCCTACTTAAATTGTGCAAAATAATATCCAACAGCTTAAAGACAACCTCGGCCCACTAAATTGTTTACACTTAACACGTTCGGATCAAAATTGAACACCAGCAAGCAAGCAAGCAAGAAAAAAAAAAGAAAAAACAAGGAGAATAAGCATCTCTCAAAGTTATGGTCAAATTGGATAGCTTTACAGTTTATTTAAGCTAATTAAAAGGAATGACGTAGAAATATTTATCGGAAGCAATTATTCGTTTCAGGAAATGTTCCAGTCTAACTTCCTTAATAAGCCGTACTACAATCTCCGTACAATTAATGGTGAGGTGATGTCTTCTCTTCTAAGTCCAAAACCAAAACCAAAAGCATTAATCTGTCTCTACTTTCTACAAACTACAATAGTACGGTGCTCTTCACTCTTCATCACTATCAACATTCATTACTCATTACTCATTTAATGGTGAAGTTGGTATCTACTATGTTTGCAAGGGTTTTGGATTCCCTTTGATGTTCCGGTGTACGAGAGACAGTCTTGATCTGAAAACACGTGTCATGTTCATACCTCTCTTTAGTGAATAAAAATGACATTAATACACAAGGAAAAAAAAGAAAAGAAATCATGGATAGTGCCACTTTTCTTATATGTTCAAGATGGAAAGGTTAATTTTAACTCATAATTGAATATTTATTATTCTTTAATTTATATTTTGAAGACCAAAGGCAAAATCGATTCAATATTAATCTTCATACCATTTGGTCTATTTCTATAAGTTGTAAAATGCAAAAAATTATTAGGTCCTTTGGGTAGAGTCCTTTTGCCCTCTCACAAAAGTGTAGTATGTAAGTCCTTGTGTGAGACTCATGAGTGGGGCCCACACCGCTACAAGAGGGGAGAGGATTCTATCTAATAGACTTAAAAATTTCTCTATTATCAAAGGGGGGGATTCCATCTAAAGGATTCAATAATTTTTCACAAAACATCAGAAAATCAACATTTGGGACCCAACCACTTCAAGATTAGCCAAAAAAAAAAAAAAAAAATGGACACCTTCCATTCCAATCTTGGCTGCCTTTAGGACATTATCATCCACAATTAGTGGACTTTTAATAATTTCTTAACATTCACATGTACAATTTTAACACTACACATCATTTTGGTATATCGTTATTCAAAATTTAATGAAATCTCCACCATTTTCAAAATGGAAATAGTTATATGGTAAGTAAATAGATTATCTACGTGTATTTTTAATTATGATATTTTTTTTATAAGTGACGTGATTTTCTAAAATAGAGAACTAGAGAAGTGATGGTCTAAAATTTCACCCTGGATTTGGGTGTCCATGTGGCATTAACACAGCAAAACAGTGTTTCTTTACTTTCTCACACGTCACAAGTCAGAACGAAAGACCTTGCTCTCCGCTCTCTGCTTTCGACATGTCCGAGGTTCTACAGTTCCGACCAACTTCCAGACTCCTGAGATCTTGGGCTCCAAGTGAATTTCGAAAACTACCTCGTAATAAGAATCTCGTACTTAATTCCCTGCCCACAAAAACTCTAGTTTTTCCCGAGAAAATTCATGTTGTTAGAAATGAATCATCATCTTCGAAAATAAGCGCTTGGACCCAAGAGGGCTCGTTGCAGGAGCTCCATGACTCGCCCGTTTCCGTGGACCTCCTCCCCATTTGCACCGAGACCCACTTCGATCGGGCCCTCGCCGAGGCTCAGCAGCTCGACGACTCGCTCATCATCGTTTGGTACGTTTCTGATTCTGTTTTTTTTTTTTTGTTCCAATTTATATGAGGATTTTGGTTTTTTGTTAAATTGGGGTTGGAAATGTGGGGAAAGAATTGCGATCCCTCATTGTCTCATGTAGTGAAAGAAATGCTCCAACTTTTCAAGGATGCTAAAAAGCTATTCCAGATCTTAAGTTTTCTTTTGTTAATATGTTTGAAATGCTTGAAAGTTGTTCTTTCTGTGCTTAATGGGGTTGCCTTTTTTATGCTATTTTAATGAAATTTTACTTGTCAAAAAAATGTGGGAAAACAAAACGGAATTTTATGTCACTAAAATGCTCAGTTGGTTTGTCATTTTCTGGATTCAAAAGATTGAACATTTTATTTTATTTTGAACAATTTATAAGTAACCAAAATTGGCAATTGAGACTAAAATTTTCAAGTCTATGTTGTTGAAATTTATCTAGGTTTTCTATTTCTCTTTGTGGGTTTTTTTGGGAAGGTTTTGATATATTGGTTATATAATATTTGGCTTGCTTAAAGGGATTTGAAAAAAACTAGATAGAGTCCTGTGGATTTTGGTGAACAAGGGGAATTTTTTTTAAGAACTCTTCAAAAGAAAAACCACTCTTGGTTTAACTAACTCCACAACAATTTTCCACCCCTTGAAGAATTATAGTTACACTTAATCTATACTTACCAACGCTTTGAAACCTAGACTCTACTTGTATCCTTGGGTAAACAACCCATTCACCTCACGCCTTGGTGGCTCTAAAACTCTAGACTTGTTCTTATATGAAATTTCCATCACGAATGTATTTGTCCACATCAATTTGGAACTCTGGTGTACTAATAAACTCACTAGTAGAGGTTTAAAATCTATGTGGTTTGAATGTAAATAATCTTGGGGAGGTTTTTGATAGGTTTTTTTTTTATGAATATTTAGTCTCTCTTGAGGAACACAGGACGGCTACCTCTCATTGAAAAATGTGCATGAAGAGGTATTAATATGTAGATTAAGGTTTAGATTTAACAAGTGTTTAAGAATGGTTAGAATTCTAAATCCCGCAAACTCATGACTTAAATGATATCTTGAACGAGTCTTCATGAATTGCAGCATTTGACCCAGTACTTAACCTTACCAACTTACAATGTATACAACCCTCACTACAAGTCTACAACACGTTGTGGGATAAGAACTTGCCAACTTAAACCTGGATCCTAACAGGATTAATATTGTGGAGTTGAGGTCATGAGCTTCATACCACTCAACTTCTTTTGTTTTTCTTGGTTTAGTTGTAAAGAATTGAATTTTGTACATCAATTCTCTACTTTCCTTATTAATTAATTGATTTTTAGCGTCACAGTTTGTTTTTGTGCATTTCTGAAAAGATGCATTTGCAAAGCCTACATTTTCTTTCCTTTCTTCATATGAATCATATCACTGAAATGGGTTTTTAAAGTGAGGTATATGAACTTGTAGGATGGCAACCTGGTGCAGAAAATGTATATATTTGAAACCAAAACTGGAAAAGTTGGCTGCAGATTACTATCCAAGGTTAGATTGACTTTTTTTTTTTAAATTGATGTCACAACTGACTGTAGTGTAGTCTTTCCAATATATAATGAAGCTCCAAACTCTAAATGAGATTCTTTCCTTTAGGATATCCGATAGCTGCTGCAAGTTTTTTTTTTTTTTCTCTGGAACCATCAAATATGATATTGCAATTTGGGTAGTCTGGTCACATCAATTGTAACAGATTCCTTGTCCATTTTCCTTTCCTTTTTTTTTTTTGTGGGGGGGGGGGGAGACAAATAATGCTTTTCAATGGCCTCCCAAAATCTTTCCTTCACAAAAAAATGAGACTGAGAGAGCCTTTTGTAGGAAAACAAGATCTTGTTTTCACTACATAAGGCATGAGCTAAAGCTGGACTGAAAAGGGGGAAATGCTTATATTGAATGTTTGGATAGTTATGCATATTATTTTCATTCAGAGTCCTTGTCCATGTCCATTTTCCTTTATTATGCAAACTATTTTCATTCAGAGTACTTGTCCATTTACTTTATTGATTTATATTTCTGAATAAGACTAGGCAGGCTTCCTTCAATTTCTTGAGCTTTGTTCTCTACGAGCTCCATAATTGTAGTATACTCCTAGTATACCTTTCTCTATTTTAATGAAATTTATTATTCATCAAAAAGACTAGGCAGGCTTCCCACTTCTCTTTCCAAATCATGCTTCTTTTTCTCATTGTGCGTTGTGTTTCACCAATATCATTTGTTGCCCTGCGTGCTAAATTGGTCCTACAAACAAAATTATATGAAAAGATCTGGAGAACAAAGCGAGAAATATCAAACAACACGTGTAATTGTATGCTAGGAAATGGTAGTAATTTTAAAATAATAATAATAATGAAAAACATTTTAGAGTAAAGTGAGACCAGTCAAGCACTGATGTGTATTCTTTTCAGTGTGTGTGCTTTTTATGTGTAATAAATGAAGTATATATTATTATACAGGCTGGCATATTTACTACATAATTAAGATTAATTTTGATAACTGATTTGATGTAGATTGAAGTTCTACTGTGTTGATGTCAATACTGTTCCACACAAGCTTGTCACTCGTGCTGGAGTAACTGTAAGTTTCTCATGATGCTCCAATTCTTTTGGTTTTTGAGAAACGTGTCCAGGCAAATTAAGAGTACAATGAAAAATGAATTGAGTGTGTTTATGAGTATTACCATATGGAATTGCTGTTATGTTAGTTGGGCATGAGGTTTGATTGTTGCACCATCTGCAGAAAATGAATGTATATTAGCAATTATTAACTGAGTAAGCTTCAAAGGATTGCCTTACGAGGAGTATTTACTTGAGCAATACTTGGTTCTTTCACCATTTGAGTGATCTACATTCTTCATATGAGATTTATAGCAGTAAGTGTAGTTTTGATGAGTTTATAGCATACCAAGAGAGAATAAGAGAAGCGGGAAATGTGAAAAATATGTCAAAGGACTGGTGGCTTCTGAACTCTGTTATAGCTTCCCATGGAAAATTATTAAATACTCCCAGAGTATGGCTGAAGTGATACTCCACACCAATAAAAATACACCATTTAATACAAAAATATGACATCAACTTAAAAAGTTATGTGAAAAAGTTAAGTTTTGTATTAGGTGGCTTGTTTTTATTAGTATGGAGTATCATGTTGCTGTACTCGGGGAGTACCTAATAATTACTTGCTCCATGGGGTCGCACCATCCAACTTTAAAGCAAACATGCCAAAATCTGTATTATCTGGCAACTAGGAAGACTTGATTGTAGCTATGAAATATGAATATGCTTGGCCCTTCCTCCTTTTTCTTTTTTTCTTTCTTTTGTGTGTGTTTGTCTATCTAAATGTTCACTCATGACTCATACTTATCCAAAAAAAAAAAAATAGTCATCAATCTTATCAATCCCATTGTTTTGTGTTACTTCTGTCATACATGTATTTAGACTATTGACTTGATTACATTATCTTTTTCATGCATATTTATGCGGTGGGCTCCTAAATATGTGTAGAAGATGCCTACCATACAGGTAAAAGTTCCATCGCAATTGAATGTCTTTGTGGAACTTGGTCCGCTCTTTCTTCCCTAGTACTAATAATCAATGATTATGTCACAGTTGTGGAAGGATGGCAAGAAACAAGCTGAGGTGATTGGTGGCCACAAAGCCTATTTAGTCATCAGTGAAGTCCGCCAAATGATTGAAAATGAGGGTACTGTGTAAGTCATAGTAGTAAAGCAAGCAACATCATCTTTTTTTTTTTTTTTTACAGTTTCATGTAGATAAAAATCAAATTTGTAACTTTTTTTTTCTTACATAAATTTTGTTCTGTTATAATTTCTTCAAAAAAAAAAAAAAAAAAAAAGAAGAAGGAAATGGACTTGTGGATTCATTCAAGTGAGAAATAAATAAATAGTTGTCATATAAATCAAGTAGACAAATACAAAAGTATGCTCTTCGAGAGTCTTGACACGTGGGGTGGTTACAGAATATAAACCTATTCTGGGACAGTGGCTCTTGGTATCCTTTAAAATGTTAGTGGCAGAGGATTTTGTCACTTTATAAGCTTTTGTTGCGGGTATCAATCTCAAATTAGAACCAACGAGATGCTCATTCCTTGTCTTTAAACCTTTTCACACTTGACACGATTGAAGGCTTTTTAACATAAAAGTTAAAACCAATGCCCCAATGAATTGGAGGTATTAAGCCATTAGCCACATTGCTGTCACACTGATTGCCAATGCCGGTTTGATCTATCTGATTAGTAGGAAAATATGTGAAGCTACAAAGTTTGCTTGTATTTTTCTGGGGCACATGCAATGTGTGTATGCATTAATGCGTGGAAATGAAATAACAGAGAAGGCTAGGCACAAAAGCAACAAACTCTCTTGAATCTTGATGCTAACAAATTGGCTACTTTATCGCCAAGCTTCATGATTTGGGAAAACCATTTGATGTGGAACAATGAGCTCTGATGCCAAAATTGATGCGGGCCAAAACCAAAACAGATTCAACAATGCAATTGAAGAACACAAAAAAGAAAAAGAAAAAGAAAGAAGATAATGTGGGTGTTAGCACCTAGGCTATTTGCATCACCATCAATAATGATTAGGCGGATCGATATCCCGCGCAATAGATGAGAAACTATTGTTTGGGACAATTGTACATGAACAGTCTAGATTGTAAGTTACAAAAACAACTTTCAATCTCAACAGTCCAAACAAACATAATAAAAGATTAAAAATATTTGGACGAGAAAATTCCTTTTACAACTTATAATCTGAACTGTCCACGAACAATTGCTCATGTAATAGTTTCTCAACTATTGCTTGGGATCTCGATCCTATTTTGGCTAGGTGATGTAATTTTTGCGTAAACATTCCTCGGACTAGTTGAAAAACTCACATTAGTTAGCTGATTTTTTGTACTATCAACTAGTAATTATTTCATTTATAGTCCTGGCAAATATCCTAACAAAATGTAACGCTAAGTCAATAGGGGTCTTCATGCTTGGCTCATATTGGGGTTATTATTGATGATTTATGTGGATGGATTCCAGTCTTTCAGGATCTTAGTTTTTCTTTTATTAAAAAATCTTGTAACAAGACTGCTCAAGTCTTGGTTGCAGAGGCTTTGTCCTCATCTGTTTTGCAGGTTTGGTTGGATGACCACCCGGTTTGCATTTCTTTACTTGTACAGTTAGATTGTTCTTAATAAAATTGCTATCATTTCATATTAAAAAAAAAAACACTTGAACTTGTCCTTGAATTGAATGTTAGCAAAACTCAAAAAAAAAAAAAAAAAAATGTTTTAGGGGAGGTATTAGGACCAATAAAAAATTAAAAAGTATATTGATAATTAATGTTGTACTTGTACCATTGTATGTTCATGTATAAACTTCAGTACTCTAGCAAAAAAAAGAGAGTATAAACTTCAATAACAGGAACCGGAAATCACATGTTGATAAAAGGAGCAGTCTAGGAAATTTTGGCTTCTTGAGTGATATTTCGCCTTTGGGGTCAACATTTTTTATTTTTCTGTCCAGGGAGAACGTGTGGTTGTTGTAAATCTAATTCGATCTTAAGTCTTAAATTTTTTTTCTTTACCCAAACAAAAAGATTGCAATGCTTTAAATTAAAAAAAAAAAAAAAAAAAAAAAAAACTCTAATTATTTCTCTAAATTTTGTTATTACAAAAAAAAACCACTAAGGAGGATTTTTCTTTTGCTCAAATTGTTATTGCTCTTGGTGTGCCCTTCGGCAAGGTTTTGTTTTAGTCACAAGTCACAACAATGGTAGGATTCAAAATAATGAAATTTGCTTGAAGTAATTTGTCTAGGCAAGACTCATACAGATATTTCTTTTTAGTTAAATGAAATATAAAATCTTCGTATTCATAAAAAGAAAACCCTCCATGTCAATTCTCTTCGCTTTGAATAATTATAACCTATACAGTTTCTAATATTTAGAAATAAAAAAGAAAAAAAGAGAGGGCCCCCTATAACTTGTTTATTTTACTTTTTATTAATTTCATATGAACATTTATTTAGGGTTTGTTTGAAATCATTTATTTAGAGTAAAAATACTATATATACAATACAAAAAAAAAAAAAAAAAGTTTTAAAAAATTACACATAAGTTAGAATTTTAAGTTTATTCTCTTTAATTTATTTTATTTAAAACATAAAGATGTGCAAAAAAAAATGAGTAGCTAAAAAAAAAAAAGGTTTAAAAAAGCTCTACCTATGAAAATGAAGCTATTTTTGGTAAGTAAAGAAATACACCTAAACCCGACCGAATATTCACGAAGCTAATAACATAAGTGATGTTAGAATAATGTTACCGTAACGCCCATGCACGTATATGTACCCACCGACCAGCATCACCGTCCATCTCGTTAATCAAACGTTATACATTAATCCCCAGCCCCCACCAAAAAAGCCGACCGTTTTATGAAGAATCTCAGGCCCACGCGATCACATTAATCTCCTCCTCCGCTCTGCAATATCAATATACTATTCTCTCTCTCTTTCTTTCTCTCTCAATTTGTTCTCAAATTCTCTGACTTTAAAAAAAAAAAAACTCAGCCTTCATTGTAATAACAAAATTACAATCCCTTTGTCTCATTATAAAAAATCAAAATTAAAAGAAAGAGAGAGAGCCACGCGTTGATTTTTTTGAGCTTCAATTCCACTCGTAAGTGCAACAATACGTCGTCGTTTAATTTTTTATTCAATATCTAGAATTTGTCTATTTTAAAGTATATTTTGCTCTGAATTTTGGGTTTTTCTTGATTCATTTTTTTTTTTTTTTTTTTTGGGATTTGCTTTCAGGAGGATCGATTTAAGGGCTTGTTGGTATTGATGTGAAGGTTCAGGTTAAAAGGTCTGGAATTCTTTATTTATTTTTAATTCTTTTGGGTAATTTAAATTTCGATGATTGATTAAGCTCTGTTTGGTTGCTGAGAAAAAAAAAAAAGCCTGGAAAAGAATAGATTTTTAGTGTTGATTTCATATGTAGTTGCAGTTTGGGACAATCAAAGCCAAAAAAGTGAACACTCAACTTTGCGTAAAATATAATCAATTTCGCTAATCTATTTTGCGGTTTTGCAATATGTGGAAACTTAAAATCCCTTTTTATTTTTTCAAATTTCACAGCAATTAAATAGGATTAGGGTTAGGGTTAGAGTTTGCAGTTTATTTAATTCTGTTGATTTTAATTTTTAATTTTTAATTTTTTTGTTGTTGGGTAAATTAGAGTTAATTAGGGATGGCAACTGGGAGTAACATAGACATGCTATCAAGGCTAGATGATGGCCGGCAAGGACCTGATGGGAATTTAGAAGATAGTTTGCAGAGTGAGCTTGATTTGATTTTGCGTGAGCGGCGTAATCAGCAAGTTATCCATCGAGAAAGGGATCTGAATATGTATAGGAGTGGCAGCGCACCACCGACTGTTGAGGGATCGCTAAGTGCTGTTGGTAGTCTTTTTAGGAACCCTGATTTTGGAGAGATTGGTGATAGTATAAGCGATGACATTGGGCAATTATCTGAGGATGAGATTCGCTCCCATCCTGCTTATCTTTCATATTATTATTCTCATGACAATGTTAATCCACGACTGCCCCCGCCATTGATTTCAAAAGAGGATTGGCGGATTGCACAAAGGTTTCAGGTTGGTGGGTCTTCGTTTGGGGGAATTGGGGACTTGAGGAAGAAGAAGTTAGCTAATGCCGATAGTTCCTCATTGTTTTCAAAGCAGCCGGGGCTGTCTGTGCAGCAGGCAGAGAATGATCTGATGGAATTGAGGAATGCCGGTCGAAGGAATCTCTCTAGGCAGAATTCATCTCAGTGGCTCAATAGAGGCTCAGATGGTTCTGTTGGATTTTCGAGCGCTGGGCTTGGTGCAAGGAGGAAGAGTTTCGCTGACATTCTTCAGGTAATATACAATAATCATAACCATGCTTTTGTTTCTTTTGAGTTTCAATCCTGTGGCTTCATTGCTTCAATTATGCACATTGTTTGAAATATCTAGAAGCACTTTGGCTCTGCCTGATAAAAGCAACTTGATTGAATAGAGCATTTGATACTATGGTGAAATGCTAGCCACCATGTTTCCTGTTCTTCTATATCAACATTTTGTTTCATTTATAATTCAAATTAGAATGTGTGCAGGAAGGACTTGATCGACGTACTTCCTTACCTGGCAGCCTGTCACGTCCCTCAAGTCGTAATGCTTATGGTGATATTTTGGATGCTAAAGGAATGGCTGATCCCCATCCAGCAGGGCTATCTAATGGAGTGGAGTCCATAGAGGGCTTGCATTTTGGAGCTGCTCCCCAGGTTGGAATTCAGAATCATAGTACATCAGTTTCTCATACTTTTGCATCTGCTGTGGGTTCATCTTTGTCAAGAAGTACAACCCCTGAACCACAGGTTGTTGGGAGGACAGCTGGTTCTGGACTTCCCCCAGTTGGGAGCAGCAGAGTTTCCCCTTTTGAGAAGAAGAATTTTGTTGGCTCAGCTGTCCAAAATGGTCGCTCTTCTGTTGTGACTGACCTTACTGATATTGTAGCGAATTTATCTGGCTTGAACCTCTCAAAAATTAAAAATGCAAATGAAGGCAGTCATTTGCAGTCTCTGCTTCAGCTTGATCTTGATAATCAGCTTGATTTTATGCTCAACATGCCCAATGGTCATAATCAGAGCCTTCAGCAGAAACTCAATGACAAGTCCAACGCTGAAAAGTTTTCTTTGACTACCAACTACATCGACTTAGCAAGGAAAAATGGAATTATAACAAACCTTAATGATCGTGAGATAAGTTCTGATGGGCAGGTTAACTTTCCCAAAAGATCTTCTTCTGCTGCCAGTCTTTACTCAAAAGTCAATTCTTCAGGATTTGGAAGTTCAGAAGCATCAAATTTTCATCACCAAAGTACAAATATTCCAAGTATGGACTATGGTAGCCATGTTCCTGGTGCTTATACAGTAAATGAAAAGTTCAATTCAGCAATTAATGGCTATATTGATGCAGGTCCATTTCTCTTTTTTCTTCTTGAAGTTTCATGCAACCTTTTCTAGCATCTCAAAACTTTCTTTAGCTTAGTTAGCATTGACAGTTTTATTTTTCTTTTGTTTCAGCTTTGACTGCTCCTGGAGATGGACAATTATTGAATAGACCAAGAAATCAAGTAGGGCCTGACCTTCATTCTCCAGCTATTGACCCACGTTTTATGCAGTACCTGCAAAGAACTTCTGATTATGTGACGCATGCTGTGGCTAGTCCAAGTGATCCTTCTCAGGGTAGGAATTATTTTGGCACTCCACAGGGAGACTTGGAGGGAGTTCAGAAAGCGTATCTTGAGGCATTGCTTGCTAAACAGAAACAACAGTATGAGCTGCCACATTTAGGTAAATCTGGTGGTTTTAATCATGGGTACTATGGGAATCCATCATATGGTTTTGGCATGCCATATCCAGGAAACCCAATTGCAAATTCTGTACTTCCTTCTGTTGGATCTGAAAGTCCATTGTTTCAGAATGGGCAAATTTCACACTTTACTTCTATGATGAGAAACACAGTTGGAGGATCCATTGGGCCATGGCACTCAGATGGTAATATGGAAGGAAGATTTGCATCAACCTTATTAGATGAGTTCAAAACCAACAAGACCAGGTCTTTTGAACTTTCAGACATTGTTGATTATGTGGTTGAATTCAGGTATGCATGTAATGCTCTTATTTCGGTGTTTATTTTACTCATATAGCCCTAGTTGGAGTACTGAGTTGAGTATTTCCTGCCTACAATGCAGTATGGATCAGTATGGAAGTCGTTTTATTCAGCAGAAATTAGAAATGGCCACAGCAGAAGAAAAGACCAATATTTTTCCTGAGATCATTCCTCATGCTCGTATCTTGATGACTGATGTCTTTGGGAATTATGTCATACAGAAAGTATAAGCATTGTTTATCCAAAATACTCAATAGTCTTATTATACTTTTCTAAGTTCTTAATTAAATAGTGGTGCTTAAATTTGCAGTTTTTTGAGCATGGTACAGAAAGCCAAAGAAAGGAGTTAGCGAGCCAACTGACTGGTCATGTTTTGACTCTAAGTCTCCAAATGTATGGTTGCAGAGTGATTCAGAAGGTACTTTCATATTTCTTACATCTTGATTTTCTTCCCTATTAATACATCTACAGCACATCCTTTCGGGATTTCATGCTTCACATTTTTTGTCTGCTTGAAGTTTACATGATTTCGATATGAACTCATCTGTTTCTGCCGTGTTGAACTCTGTTTACAAATGACATGTTTTCTGTTGTAATTCTTTTTTTTTTTTATAGGTGCGCTATTTCAATGAATGTACCTATTTGATGCATTTGATCAACTTGATTTGTTCCTTTATTCAATGAGCAAGTGACCTATTTGATACATTTGATCAATTTGATTTGTGCCCATTCCTTTTCTCTCTTTTTGATGCATATTTTGCTTTCATTTTACATTCTTATTGAAATAAGATGTGAAAGAATTTCATGAGTGCATTAAAACCATGTGCTAAAGGCATGCAGTATTACAATTTTTGAGTGCTGAAAATAAAAAGGCTCAATCATCCTTGTTTTATGAGTTAGTTGGGCACGGTGCAAAGTGAAGCATGATGTATTAATGATTATGGAAAGGGCCTAATACTCTAAATTTGATGACAGGCCTTGGAGGTGGTTGATGTGGATCAGCAGACTCAAATGGTTGCAGAGCTTGATGGTTCAGTCATGAAATGTGTTCGTGATCAAAATGGTAACCATGTTATTCAGAAGTGCATAGAGTGCGTCCCTCAAGATCAAATTCAGTTTATTATCTCGGCCTTCTATGGGCAAGTTGTGGCACTTTCTACCCACCCTTATGGTTGCCGTGTTATTCAGGTTCAAAAGTTTCATTCAAATTTAGATTTTTTTAAGCAATTTGTGTTTACTTCTTTGACAGCGATATATGGCATTTGTTGATGTATATCTTTTGATGCTGACAGAGGGTCCTGGAACATTGTGATGATCCTAAAACTCAAAAAATTATCATGGATGAAATCATGCAATCTGTGTGTATTCTGGCACAAGATCAATATGGGAACTATGTTATTCAGGTATTTAGTTTTCCTTTTAAATCTGGTTCCATCATATTTGTGTGTAATTTAAGTGAGGTCCTTGTTATCTTTCAAAGGAAAAACTAATAGGTTTGGCCATTCTGGGCATTGCTATTGACAGTTTTTTTCCTTGGATCAGATGTATATTGTTTATGGGTTTGAACCGTCATGTTCCAAAAATTGTGAATGTTGTCAAATTTTGAATTTGAAAATGGAAAATGCACCACAAGCTGATAGTATAAAAATGTAAGAAAAAGAAATGTCGTACCTACAGCCAAACTATTTATCTAGATGAATTTGGCAAGTGTTAGGGCATGTTGTTTCACCTTCTTGGAGTAGCCAATTTTGGGATTCAATTTACTCTAGGAGCATTTGGTTTTGGGTAACCTCATTCAATGTGTCCTAATACTTGCCAGCTTCAAGTAGTATGTTCATCATTTTCAAGGAGTATTTTTCTTCCAGCCAATGAGATAACTCATTTGAGTGCTATGGCTTGTTTATTTATTACCACTCTACTAAAATATTACATCCATTACTCGTGTTCCCCTGATATTTATACTTTTGTTTTGATAGCACGTCCTTGAACATGGAAAACCACATGAACGGTCGGCTATTATTAGCAAGCTTGCAGGACAGATTGTAAAGATGAGTCAGCAGAAGTTTGCTTCTAATGTGGTGGAGAAGTGCTTAACTTTTGGTGGTCCTGAGGAGCGTCAACTTTTGGTGACTGAGATGCTTGGTACCACTGACGAAAATGAACCCTTACAGGTCTGCATTCCCCTTCCTATTTCTAAAGTGGCCTATACATGCCATATGGTTCAACATGCACTGTTTTTATGGTACTCTGCAACAAAATTACGCTTTTAATCATGAATAGTTAACATCAAGGGGTTGGCCTAGTGGTTCCTAAGACCTCGTGAGATCCATTAGGTCCTGAGTTTGAAATCTCTAGGTCAACATCTTGGAACCACCCCAAAGGATTCTTCCTTGTAATTACCTACTGTGTGTGGGATGGGGGACTTTTTTTTCTTTCTTTTTTTTTTTTTGTTTTCGGGGGGGATATTTTTTATGAAATTGAAGCTCATGACATTTTTTATGAAATTGCATTTGGCTCCTGTTTGGTTCCTAAGGTCTCATGAGATTTATGAGACACTAGGTTCGAAACCTTTAGCCAGCATCTTGGAACAATCCCTAGGGATTTCTCCATGTAATTACCTGGTATGTGTAGGATGGGAGACTACACACACTCAGGGGATAGTATGGTGAATAAAGGGTATCCTTTGCTATATTTTTTTATATGCCTACTGGTGAGTCTTGTTGCATGACCATTATAAAATGCAAAATTTCAGATCATGATGAAAGATCCATTTGGAAACTATGTTGTACAAAAGGTTCTTGAGACCTGTGATGACCAGAGTCTTGAGTTGATTCTTTCTCGCATCAAGGTTCATTTGAATACCTTGAAGAGGTATACCTACGGTAAACATATAGTTGCTCGTGTTGAGAAGCTCATCACAACTGGAGGTGAGGAACCATAACAATTTCCTACAGAAGTTTCAATTTCAGATTTCCTCTGTATGCCTGCTATAGGCTTGTCAGCCTTCATTACTCATAAATTTTAATCCCCTTCATTTGCAGAAAGGCGCATAGGGTTGTCAGCCTCTCTCTCTTCCTGAGGATTCACAACTCCAAACAAGGCATTTTTCCTCTGCCACCACCGAAGACACTTTGTACAGCTAACATGGATGGTGATTTTATCAAGCTATCAACTGGAGTCTTTATTTTCTACAGAGATAATAGTAGTTGTAAATAAACACGAGATAGCAGAGGCTCACTGGAATAAGATTTTTTTTTTTTTTCTAAGTAATTGACTGCAAAGACTCTAAAGAGATCATTTAGGAAGTCAAGATAAAGGAGACGGCAGCATGTCATAAATGCCTAGCCTTTTTGGGATTACAAGCACAAGGTTCATAGTTTGTAAAGCAAAATAAATTGTAAATGGTAAATGGCAATGTTAAAGAGAGTACTGGAGTCCATATTAGGTTGAGTCTTTGACATTGAGAACTTGCACATATATATATATGTAAATATACTGCTATTTTCTTGAAGTATATAATGTTAATATACTTCCAGATCCTAGTTGATATTTTCTTGTATTCTTATATGAAACAAACTGATATGAAGCTTTTAGAACTTTTGCAATCCGTAAGAACCTTGCCTTCATTACTGAGAATTTTATAAATTCCAAAGTGAAGATGTGCCAGTATGAATTAAATCATATTTCATTTCAATAACTAATCTAGTTTATATATTTTCTAATACAATTACATCTAGTCTTCATGACCCTAAAGTTTTTCTTTCTTCAGCTCTGCCACTGGCACCTGTATACCCATCTCAATGCTTAAAATGATCACTCTACACAGGAACTATATCCATGATATCATATACTGACGTCACAGTTTCTACCTCCATAAAGAGATCCATCCTGCACTTTCTAGAATTTACCAACTGAGAATTTTCTAAATTAAGTTCTCAAATCAACTCAGCCTAACTCAACGAAATGTTAACCACTACCCCCAACTACTTATGGTCAGCTGTATAAACCTATTTTAAAAATTAAATTTACAATCTTATCAGGATGACCATGAGAGTTTCTACTCAGATGGGCAAGGTGCAATAAACAGAAGGTAGAACAGAGCAAAATAACCACCAACAAGAGCTTAAAACTCAACCATGAAATACAACAAAATGCTTCCAATCAAGAAAATGGCAACTGGAATTGAGTAAAAAAGTAGCCACATGTATCAAGAATATACATCCATTGAATTTTACAAGTTAATCTAAATCTATCATAATACATTGATCTAGTGATGCATTATTCCTGAGAGCCAACTGTAATAGGCCCTGACTTGAAGTATCTAACACACTAGATACAAATTCAGAGAAATAACTCTAGGAAAAACATAAATGCCATCTTGAGCTACTCATCCATCAAGTCAACCAAAAAATAACTAAACTGTTGCCGACAAAAGAGTATAAAATTGAGTCACATAGCATCATTGACTTGTTACATATGTGACTTGGTATGCCTGTCATAAGAGATACTTTCTCCTCTCAAATAATCATCAGGGGACCAATTTACAAAGAACAATCTGTCATCTCTCTTCTCTTTTCATCCACAGCATCCAATTCCAAATCCAACTTCATGTTCCCTGGATCAACAAACCGATTCCTCGACCTCCTATTCTTCAAAATCATAACCGACTCCTTCATCAAATTAATGTACTTTTTCCTAACCCGCAATAGTGGATGTCTTTCTATAGCCGATTTGTCATTGTAAGCCTCCTTTAGAATTGCAGTACAAGTCTTGTTCCTCAAAGACAAGTAAAACATATGTGGATGCCTCTCAAATGCCTTATGGACTTTCTGTGGCAACCCAAAATATTTCTTTAGGCACAGAAGCTTCTTCCTCTCAGCTGAATGCTCAACAAAGAGACTAAGCAACTCATGAAGAAAACCCACAACCCGCTTCTCTGCTATATCACTATCTGGATCCAAATGCAAAAAATCCTCATAGGGTGAAACATAAGGAAGCATCTGAAACTCCTTTAACCAATCCTCAATCTTCCTCCTCAACCTTAAACCCTTACAAGGAAAAAATGGAAACTCAATTGCCTCCATTGGCTCCCCAAAATACACACCTTTCTTCATAGCATTCCTCTGCAACATAGACAACATTTTTTCATCACTCTCAACAGCCAAACCCTTCAACCCATCTTCCATCTCCACAAACCTAAAAGACCCATCAGGATTCACTTCCAAACACCTCAAATAATCCTCAGGCAAACCCAAATACCATTGCATTCCCTGAATAATCTTTAAAGGCAAAACCTTTCCTTTACTCATCAATATCAACCTCTTCAACCTATCCTTCAAATCCTCTCTACAATCCTCAAACACCCTTTTCTCCTCTCTATCAATCTCAACAGCTTCTGAGGTCAGCCTAAACCAAGGTAAGTTATATTGGGGACCAATAAATTCTTCAAAGATTGCTGGGTATAGCCTCAAGAACCTTGCAACCTTGATGGGCACATCCAACTCTAGAGCCCTCTTGGAGACTTGAGAGATTGGGATGCAGCCATTGGGGTCTTGAGCTATGCAGTTTTTCAAGGCAATGATGGGCTTGAGATGTATGGAGTAGTGGATGTGGTCAATTGAATCATAGTATGAGTCTTTCTTCCACTTCATGTAGACATCTACATAGTGGGATTTTTGGGTGTGTGTATAAGGAGGGTTTTGGGAGTGGTTTAGGAATAGGAAGGAGGAAAAGATTGGATTTTGAGAGGGGGAGAGTAGCTTTTTGAGGGCTTTGGAGGTGGGGTTGGTGAGAAACATACAAAGGGCAATAGAGATAGATAGCTGAGGAAAGAAAATAGATGGCGCAGATGAAGAGGGAAGAGATGGCCTTGAGGAGAAGAGATTCTCGTGTTTGGACTTTGGTTGAAAATGTTGTTGGTTAATGAAGTTTGTCCACATTGTACGAAAAGAGGAGTGAATTTTCAAAAAAATATTGTTTTAAAATTAATTTATTAAATTGTTATTGTTTTAAAATAAATTAGTAAAATAGCCTCATTTTAAAATCGTGTTTTGAAAACATGATTTTAAAGTTGAAATCGTGTCTTGAACCCACGATTTTAGAGTACGTGGCTCCTGAGTTGAATTTTTTTTTTTTTAGAATACCACTTTGAAATCGTGTCTCCAAGACACGATTTTGGCTCTTAAAATCGTATAATGGAAACACGATTTAAAAAAAAGGCTATTTTTACAAATAATATCAAAACATTACTATTTTACATAATTAATATTAAAATAATATTATTTCCCAAAAAAAATCACGAAAAGAGTTCAAAGATCAATTCTTTTTTTCACTAAGATTGATGATTTAAAAAAAAATGACTAAAGTCCACTTTTGGACCCTTAACTTAAGGCATATTTTTATTTTGGCTCCCTAACTTTAAAAGTTTTCATTTGAGCCCCTTACGTTTGATTCGTTTTCAAATGAGTCTTTCCATCCATCACAGTTATTCAAATTCTGTTAATTGCCACCTCAGCCAATTTTTTAATATTATTTAATTCAATTACCAATTTTTTAAGTAAAAATAAAAACTGAAAAAAAAAAAAAAAAAAATTATACTTTTTCTTTTTCTTTTTTTCTTTCTAATTTCTCCACACCAGATCGAATCTCCACGTCTCTCCACACTAGATCGATCGGCAAGTCCAGAAAAAATATGGGCAATCATCTAAGAGGCAGGATCATGTCAAGAAAATAAAGAGGATAGAGAGTAGGGCTAGTTACAACTGTGCATCGTTTTGGTTTCCTTGTGCACGACATGGAATCTGAGACTAAGATCTACATTTTCGGAAAAAGTGGTTCCAAGATATTCTTGGGAAAGTTCGTGGCTATCCAAAACAAACATTTCACGAATACTTCACAGGAGGAATTTCAACGAAAAAATGGAATTTTAAAGAAATGAACAAATATGAAATAACACACCTCTTTTCTTGGAATTTTGAATTAATATTGATGATTTTAAAGGAGTGATGACTCCCTTATTAGCAAATATAAATCACATCGTTTCCTATTGATGACTTCTTTAGAATTGCTAAGCTAACTCAAACCCAAATTCCAAAATCAAAGCCAAAATATCCAAATCTAAGGCTGATTTTAAAATTAAAAGCACACAATTATAGGTGGGGTTGAGCAATGGGAAGCCGGTGGTGGGCGGTGTGTGGTGTTGAGAGGTGGGTGATGTGCGGTCCGCGGAGGGTGACGGACGGCAGGCAATCGACTTTTCTTTTTTGCTATTGTTGTTGCTGATGTTGTTGTTTTATCACTTTCTTCCTGGTTTGATGGTGATGATGGTCAACTTGATGTTCTGTTAGTATTTGTTCCACAGGAATTTGAAAAAAGAAAAGAAAAAAGAGGAAAGATGATGAAAAGAAAAGAAAAAAAAAGAATTTAGATTTTAAAGTGTGATTGTGTGTTTTGTTTTCTTGGATCTCGAGATGTGGTTAAGAAAATAATGAATTTGGAATGAGATTGCTACCATCACCGTTAGCTCCAACACTGCATCAACATGAGAAAGAGAGAAAGATATATTGGCGAGATGAGAGAGACGATCAGGTTTTATGAAGGAGAAAAAAAAATTCTTTAAATTTCATTTTATTATTAACAATTTATTTTTCAGAAATTCAATTTATTTTTTAATTAAAAATGCTGAAATTGAATTAAATAATAATAAAAGATGCTGAGTTGAATGACACGTGGCACTTAACGGAGGGAATGCTAACTGTGATGGATGTAAAGACTTATTTGAAAACAAATCAAACGTACGGGGCTCAAATGAAAATTTTTGAAGTTAGGGGGTCAAAATGAAAACACCCCTTAAGTTAGGGGGCAAAAATTGGACTTTAGTAAAAAAAAATTGATATATTGCATAACCCATAAGCCAATAGATCATTAACGAGAAGTGGTTACAAAAAACCTTATAACAATGTCACATCATGGGGGAGTGCAATGCAATCTCCTCCCATAGCTTGGACTACATGGAGGAGTGATGAAAATAACACAATGACAATTTCGTCAAGAATTTTGTAATTTAATTGATATTTTTTTATTTTTCTAAGGAAGACATATAAAGTTCAAATCATCTCTCCCCCAATTATTGAATTATCAAAAAAAAAAAAAAAATTACAACTTTAAATAGTTGTGAGTTGCGAGGAAAGGATTATTAGTCTGGAATAAAGGTTTCATTGTGTTATATTTGAGTTTTATATTTGAGGTGAATTCTTAACTTGCATATTCATATAAATAATCTCCCTCCCGTTGGAATTACATTCTTGTTCTTGACCATGATTGCAAGACACTCATGCCCACTAGGCATTTGGCCTAGTGGTGCAAGGGAATTCCTTCCCCCATTTTGCAGAGGTTCGAATTCCCTCTGCCCTCCCCAAATAGTGTGTGCGTGTGTGTAGTGTAGATTTCTATCTCAAGATCAAAAAAAAAAAAAAAAAAAAATCTAACTTTTTTTTTTTTTTTTTTTTTGGTGCAATGGGTTAGGAAGAAAGCACACGATCTACCTATGTTTTTATTTTTATTTTTATTTTTGGTTAAACCAATTTTTTACCTACAATTTTGGGATATTTTTCTAAAAAGAGTCCTTAGGCAATAATCTAAGTGGCCTAGGCCTAAAGTGAGCCATGTTTGCATGACTTTGTACATATCAACTTTTCTATTTAGCAATCTCACATACACAATTTTCTTGTAACTTTTTCATAATTTTCTTTTAACTTTTTACAATTTGTTAAGGTGGTAAGTTGTGATTGATATAACATCATTTTACATGGATTCATAACTGACGCCATTTTTATTATACATCAATTACAATTATGCCACATAAAAAATTATGAAAAAATTTGTATCATAACCATTTTTATTTATTTATTCTAGGAGTATTGACATATGTAAGTTACATTTACATATGAACTTGAATGCTTTCTACTACCACACTTTCGTTAATGGTTTCCTTGTTTTTCTTTTCTTTTCATGACGATTTCTTGGTTTCTTCTCCTAATTGGACCAACATAATGGGAGGTAATAAATTTGATTTTTAAAGTTGTATTTGTAAAGGACCTATTAGTTTTAGTTGGAAATATTCGGCTAAGGAGATTCCTTCTATTTTCATTTTTCTGTCCAAACGGAAGGTGCTCACTTCTTGATGAGGGTGATGTCCTAGGGTTGTAAATGAATCAAGCCGAGTAAATCAGTCTCGACTCGAGAAAATGTTTGTTTATGTTTGTTTATTTAGCAAACAAGTTAAGCTAAAATCCAAGTTTATGCTCAATTAGTAAACGAGCTAAACTCTAACATAATAATGTGTTCGTGAACAATGATACTCGATTTAAATATATATCATATGATATATTTATATGTATATATATGTAAAAATATATTTATATAGACTTGATATTAGATTGTGTAAGTTAATAAATAAGTTCCTAAGATATCAAATTAGTATTATAATTTATTGATAATATAATTAATAAATTTCATAGTATAAATTATATATAATTTTTCATAACACAAGGTTAGTAAATCTAATTTTTATAAGTTAGTAAACGAAAAATCATTATATCTTAGTAACTCAAATAATATAATTGAAACTACAATATATTTATTAATTATTAACATAGATTTGTGAAGGGGTATCAAGTAGCTCATGAAAAAGCTTGAATTTGTTAACAATTAAATGAACCAAATTTAAACATGTAATTTTGTTTGTTAATAAAATTGAACTCGGCTTGTGTTTGAAATAAACAATTAAATGAACAATCCTAAACATTTAATACTTGATTCGACTTGGCTCTTTTACACCCCTAGATGTCCACCTGAAATGAATTTCTATCCTGGATTTTTATTTTTATTTTTCAACCTTCAAATACAGTTAATGTCACCAAAAAATGTCGAGCCAGATTAAAAACTCAAATTAGCCTCAGGTGTTCTGCGAGTTGCATTTAAAAAATTGAAATAAAGGAAGTGAAAATGATCTCGTATTCTTTTTTGGCTGAAAACAGCATTGGTTGGCTGACAGAATGAAATATTAAACAGAGATCAAATGTAAAACCGAGAAGTTTAAAATGAATATTTCATATAAAAGGAAGAAGATTAAAATGAATATTGTTATTAGGTGCACATTCCACTTATATATGCTGTTCTGTAACTAATCAGTTGAAGGGAAAGGATTTTCTTCCAATGCTCCACTGGAAAATGTAATATGAGGTTTTCATTTTTTCAATACCCGTTTATGTAACATCTTTATTTTGAATTTGACAATTTTGGTTACATTTTTTTTTTCTTTCTGTACTTCCATAACATCTTTATTCTGAATTTGACAATCTTGTACTGGAATAGAACTAAATTTCGGCTACATCATAGTAGATTCGGAATGATTCCAGCAATGGTATTATGAGAGACCCCAAGGATATTAGGTTTTGCTTTTTAAGCTGCTTAATTAATCATAAATTGTATCAGCAATAACAAATAATGATCCTGACATCTCAAACTGGGTCCCTTTATTTATTTTGGCTAGGTTATCACCTAAATGCTTGTCAAAAATAAGAATCAATAGAGATAAATCAATGGATGGAAAAACCAAGCATAAACCGACAATAAAAAATTATGGAAAACCCAATACAAGATGAAACTAAGAGGACCTTAAAATCAAATAATATAATATTTACAAAAGAATAAACAGCACAGCATCAGCAGACCCAAAAAGGAACCAAAGCTAAAGCTAGAAAAACTATACATCGTAAACATGGTGCTAAAGCTTCTCAACAGCCAAAAAACAGTGGGAGAAATTATGACAAACATCATGCGCCGCTGATCAAGTTACCAAAATTCCACCATTTCCTCTTTTTCTTTGTGTCAGATTCAGGCAGATCTAGAGATGAAAAACAGTAAAGAAAAAATTGTAATTAAAATCATTACAACTTAGCAAATGTTGGTAATATGTATGCTTGATCTTGTTTATTGTGAGATGTAGAACCTTAACCAAGCTCTGCCATTTCATTGATTGTGTAAAATAATCACAGCCCAACCCTTTTCAATAGCTTAATATTGAAACCCAGTTAGAGGAATTGTATCATGTTTCTGTCTATTATTTATTTATTTATTTTTAAAGATAAATTACACACACACAATGTGTTTTAAACCCATGACCTCACCCTCCATCTCATTATTTACGGAGGAAGTGCCATTTGATATAGAGTCCATTGGCATGTTCCTGTTTATATCATTAATGATTATGCTCCCAAATTCAACTATTGCTTCTCTTTCCTTGGTCCCTCAGTCCCTCTAATCCAAGATGCCTTCATTAGACATAGACAAATGACAGTATTCATGAGCATGGTTCTTAAAATCCCAATTTAGATCTTAAAATCTTACGATTTTACAATTTAAAAAGTTCAAACGATTTATAGATCATAAGCAAAATCTTTTTTTTTTTTTTGATAAGTAGATCATAAGCAAAATCTTAAATATGTAAGATGTCATTAAGATCCCGATTTAGAGTGTGTGATATTATAGGATCCCGATCTTTTTTACGATTTTATTGATCTATACAGTTATTAGATTTTAAATTTATTATTATTATTATTATTTAGATCGACATATAAAAAGGATTTAAAGGTGCAAAGATTACTCAATGTTTAAATTTATTAGAAGCATAGAATAAGGACCAATATCTTTTTGGAAGGAGGGTTAATGACACCGGTTCCAAATTAATTGAGGTATTTGATTTTGCTACATTTAATTACCGTTAAAGATGGACTTTAGTAAAGGTTCAATCTTTATTGGCAAAGCTTATAATCAACTAAGGAAATAAAAATATAATAATGCTAAAAACATAATAAAATATAAAACCTTTGTAAAAATATAATAATCTAAAATCATATTGCTACATATATATATATATATATATATATATTTTGGATAAGTCCTATTGCTACATTACTAATAGTTATTTTAATAGTTTGTAAAATCTTACCATCTTCGATAAGACCCTTCCACCAATCTTAGGTAAGATTTACCTTCTTATTTGCCCAAAATTCCAATAAATGTATAGTATGAAGAAACATATATTTTACCTCCTTCTGGATAAATTGAATTGTAATGCACCTCAGCCCAAAAGCTCAGGAAAATAACTGCACAAGCCAAGAGATCTTGTTTTATAATCACCATCTTACCAAACAAATCAAAACATGACAAAGCTATAAAAGCTTATCCACTCAGATTATCATAATTAGTAAAAATGGTTTATATCCTTTTTTTTTTTTTTTTTTTTTAATAAGTTTGGCCCTGGGGGGGAGGAAGGGGAGATTCGAACTTGTGAACCCAGCTGCATTAGGCATGGTTCTAGCCGATTTTGCTGCTACCCCTTGGGATTGTAAAAATGTTTTATATCTTACTGATATGTTGAATGAAAAATAAGTGCAATGTACAGTTCTAAGCTTATATCACCATAAAATTGTTCAAAGAGGTCAGATGATCAAGCCAAATAAGAAAAATCATAAAGAATGTATAGAACAAATACAAAGTCAAGCAAGCCATCCAAAGATCTACAAAAGATTCAAATGGCTCAAATAATATTTAAAACCCTACATACAATCAAGAGAGTGGTGGATCAGATGGCAATGTTCAAATTGGTTAATATTATCATTTGTGTAAACATTATTTCATGAAGAAGCTAAAGGAATCAGATATTCAAAATAGTGGGTGTATTCTCTGGAAAAAAAAAAAAAGAATTGCTTAGTGTCAAATACATTTAATGCAAATGCCAATTCTCATTGATATTTACAAGCAGCATGCATACATATACACACATCTTAAATTTGACATTGGTATTAACAAAAATAGATTCTTCCATTTTGGCATCTCAACATAAATCAATCAGAAAACTACGAACTTAATATGCATTGGTTATTACACAGCAAGTTTTAAAACAATAATGAACAATTCTATACTTACCTCGTTTGGATTTTTGGAAATGTGGAAGGATCTCAATGTAACATGTGTCCTTAAATGAAGTTAGCACAAATATCTTGATTCCAAACTGCAAACATATAGCAAAAACATGCATCATTCTTCAACCATACTGGGATTTTTTTTTTTTTTATTACAAAATTTATATATCCATGTAGAGGTCAATGAATTCATGAAGCAAAAAGCACTTTGCAACACATATTACATCAACTCAAAAGGAGGGGGATGGATGGGGGAGAAAGTAACACTTGTGGGACACAAATTACAGAAATAAGCATATTGCAGATTTACTTTAAAAACAAAAAACAAAACAACTTTGAGAAGGAAAGGTTGTTTACGTGATCACCTTTAGACAAGTCAATTGTGAAGTATGCTACTCATGGAGTTTCATTCATGCTAATTTGGAAAGTTCTACAACATATTTAACCAAAAGCTGAAAATGCGACACGTAATTTAACCCAAATAGGTGTTGTTTCAAGTTTCCTGTCACTTTCAGGCATTTCAAAATTTTCTTCCACTTATATCCACTTGCAGCACATTTCCATATTGAAGGTTACTATTCATATATTACAGTAAACAAAAGTACTAGGTTTGCAATTTTGACCCACACCTTCACCAGAAAATTTCAGCCAATAAGTGGTAAAGACTATAGACACTCGCAAGAGATTTTTATTTATTTTTTTATTGGCACTAGGTGTCCGAAGCATTTGCTCTGACTAATCCAACACAAGAGATAAACATCCCCTTATAGAAAACTGAAGACTCACTTATCAAAAAAAGAAAACTGAAGACTCAACTTCCAATTGTAATTTTTTAATGTTGACTGCTATAGCATAAGCTATATTCCTCACATATAACTTCAAGGAAAAACAACAAACTATTATCTACATAGGATATCATGAACGGAAATTGCTTTAAATTCAATACAGTTTCGACAATCAGGTAATAGAAGGGTCAATGGCTAACATTTTAAATTTTTTTCAAAATCACCAAAGTAAAGGACAAACAGAAAAGTGTAACAGTTTCTCATACCCAATCTGCAGCAGCCTGCAATGTCACATGATCACCCCATTCGCCACTCCTAGTTCATGAACCAGAAAAAAGGCATATAAGCATGAGAAATATTTTAATAAAGATTTTTGTGAATAAAATATCATCAAAATAGACAATAGCACAATACTTGCTCAATTTCTTCAAATAGTCATTGTAAGCCAAGGAGACATAACCCTCATACATTGCTGGGTGATTCCTAAGCTGATAACAACAACACACAAATTATGACACTTCAAAAAAATATTTGAGTATTGGCATCTCAAAATAAGTACAAATTTTAATGTAACAACCTGTTGAATAATCTGTTCTCTTACAAAAGCGTGGTGGTCAGGAGAACGATACAGTTGATCCGATAAAGCACGAAACTGGGAAAATACAGAACCAATAAGATTTCTCTCATGTATATAATATTAAGAAGCACATAATATTACAAGCAATGTCAATAGTTATTAACAAACATCACAAATAGTGATACATAACTGTCCACTTTCACTAATAGTGTATAAGTTCTTTATAGCTTAAATCAATTTCACTTACACTATATAGAGAGCAGAAATCAGCAAATCTGGACCATTCTCAATCAGAAATCATGAATAATGAATTTTACACAAGGATTTAAAAAGAAGCAAAGACTCTTAAGTCAATGGTTAATTATCAAATAATTTGAAATCATGTAAATTATAGAAACAGAAATCAGCCTGACTGGACAACTTCATTTGCAACTCAAATGAGGAATTCATTCAAATTTGAGAAGAAAAATACCATGTGTTGGTACCTGTAATTAATGACAATTGAAATTAAATAAGTACTTATGTCACGTATATTTGCAAGTGACTTGGACACCAACTGTAACTGGCAAAGGAAACCACCTTTACCTATCATACAATATTTTTTTTTTTCTTCTGAACCTATCATATATTCAAATAAGGCATTTAAAAAGTTGTTAAAACAGTAGATCCAGATAAAGGTTCGTTGCCTTCATTGGATGCCTATTGATTAAAATATGGGCTCTCAGAATATCAGGAAACAGCAACTCAAGGGATCTGCTGTACATGGTTCAAGAGGTGCATTAAGTTCCAACTTCGAAATTATTTGGATCCCTTCCCCCCTTTGAAATTAAACTGAATTCACATGAATCATGTTTCATGAAAAATAAGGCCAAAGTTTTTATTTATGGTCCAATGAATTGCTTCTTAGGGCGGACTCAAAAGAAAATAAAAATTATGACCAGCAATTAACATCCAAGAGTGCACAGCAAGGTGGGTGACACACATAACAAGCCCATAAAAATAAAAAAAAAAATTTATCAGTAAATA
This sequence comes from Fagus sylvatica, assembly GCA_907173295.1. Classification (NCBI taxonomy): domain Eukaryota; kingdom Viridiplantae; phylum Streptophyta; class Magnoliopsida; order Fagales; family Fagaceae; genus Fagus; species Fagus sylvatica. The sequence goes on along the minus strand of OU015769.1, from coordinate 20,337,355 downwards.
AAAATTTTATTGCAAGAGAGAAAAAGGTACACAGGAAGTGTACAAAACAGAAAAGCCACTCAAGCAATACAGAAGTCTAAAAATTCTAAAACGGAATAAAAAGAAACAATTCCAGCAGCCTTAGACCAGTCCAGCAAGGTTCGAAGGACCGTTCCTTTAACTTCCATCAGAGTTCTTTCCTTCCCCTCAAAACTTCTAGAGTTTCTCTCCCACCATATGCACCAAAACACGCAAGGAGGAACCATGTCCCACACCTTCCTAATTCTGATGCTATGGCAACTGTCGCCCCAGCAAGATAGCAAAGCAAACACCCCGTCTGGCATAACCCATTGAATGCCAAAGATATTAAGCATGAAGGACCAAATCTCCATAGCAGCCGAGCAATGCAATAATAAATGAGAGATAGATTCGCCATTCTCCTTACACATGCAACACCAATCAATCACCATGACATGCCGTCTCCTTAAATTGTCAATGGTGAGAATACACCCCATTGCAGCAACCCAAACAAAAAAAGCCACACGCGGAGGAGCATTAGTTTTCCAAATCCTCTTCCAAGGGACTGCTGTACCAGCAAGAGGAAGAAGGTACTTGTAATAAATCCTCACCTGGAAACCCTCTTAGAAGACCCTCTCCAACATAGCCTATCCTCCCCATAGCCTTTTACTGAGCTCGAATACAGCAACTCCAAAAAAGAAGCTACTGCATCTAACTCCCAATCTTGAGCATGACGGGTGAAATTAAAATCCCAAGACACACTCTCATTATGGTACTGCAAATGGTCCCTTACAAGAGCCTCCTTATTCCTTGCTAGACGGTATAAGTCCGAAAAATAATCACTGAGAATACAATGGGCAGGCATATAAATATTATAAACTAAACTTCTTCTTTATCTTCACCCCCACCCCACCCCCCAAAAAAAATTAAATAAGCAATAAAGCAACACTCTTTTTACTACTGAACAATAGCATAGAACCTATTGTTTCCATTTCCAAGCATAAGCATATATGCAGAAAGATTTGTTTTTGGCTGGGGGGGACCAACCTGACAGTTACCATCTCCTAGAACCTTAAGCTCAACCAGATCATATAACTGCAATCTGAAAAGACCACATATCTTAATATCACATATACAGTAATTTGAACAAAAAAAATTATTAATAAAATTACCCAAAAAGAAAGATAACACACTAAAGTAATAACTAAAAAAATTTAAGAACTACTTGACAAGCAAAATGCATTAAAAAAACTATGTCACAAAAACCTCATGCATAGCCATGTAAATAGATGATCCACACATGTGAAATGCATACAAAATGTGGATCTTAGATTTTTTAAAAAGGAAGACAACTCTAAGCTTGAATTCATTACATTTACGCTATACTCAGAAATACTTTACCCTCCAACCCCTCTCTCCATTTTCCAACACCACCCAAATGCAGCGTCATTCGAGGAAACTAATATGCCCCTGGCATCTAGACTCCCAGGAAGGAACCTAGATGCCTCGTAATGTAAGTATGCCCATGTTTAGTTTGATTAAGAATCTAATAAGATTCCCGGGAATGTGAATCTTATAAGAATTTTTTGTTCTTCCCAAAATATCCTTAGATTTATAATATAGTGTCAAAAGTGTTACCCATCACTTTTATGTGGACTTTTAGAAATAACTAATAAAAAAATAAGATGAACAGTAAATTAAGTCAAATCACACAAAATAATAGTCTAGCATTAACACATACAGGACCAAAATAAATTATTCGATTTTTTAAGGGTTTATTAGGACATCATACCTTGTCAATCAAAATTATTTATTCGATTTTTTAAGGGTTTATTAGGACATCATACCTTGTCAATCAAAATTATTTATTTTCTTAAAAGACAAACAATTCCAAATAGGATATAAAAATCAAAGTAAAAAATAATCCTTGAACTTATAAGCATCTTATTAGAAACAGTTATATTTTAGTTAGTCAAATGATAGTAAAAAAAAAACTTTCCCAAAACATGGAAACGTGGATGTTGGATACCCACAAAATGGGAATCTTGGATTCCCTTGAACTATTTACAAGCAAACATGGGAATGCTAGGGAATAAATGTCAAACCAAACAGACTAATAAATGTCAAACAATAATCCTATCTTTTTTATAAGTAACTCTTTTCGAATTATGTTGAAAACTAACTTTATTAACTGGAAACTTCATTTTTAGGGGACGGGGATTACACCCACTCGAGGAATAATTAAGTTTTCGATGAGTGCTCGTACAGAAAACCAAGAGGCTTCTATCTCAATTGCATTGCATGTTCTCCTTTATGACGAGAACCAAGATTTGAATTCCCACTACCCCATTGATGTAGCTATTGAATTATCAGAAAAATATATATGATAATCACTTTTTTTTTTTTTTTGATGAGTAGATGATAATCACTTTCTCAAAGTTTCACAAAATGAACATCAAAATCTTGAATATCAAAATCATCCTGATCTAATAATTTCACATGTTAGGGCCCTATTTATGCTCTTTGTTTATGATCCAAGTTCCCCTTGATTCTTATAATCACAAAAAGTTCCCCTTCACTCTGTGCAAGCAGAAAATTTCAGTAACCATTATATCCATATTTTTTTAATAAGTAACCATTATATCTATCAGTACATTAATCGAACATGTTCAGGCTAGCAGCTCAAGGATCATTCAAAAAAATTTGATGAATTAACAAATAATGGCTGTTTTAATGGTTTTAATATTTTCAGTAATTTATTCTTTTTAAAAATATAATTTATATCATACAATCTAGACCGCTCAAAACTCAAGTATACTAAGCATAGCAAGACAAAAGGGAACAATGACACAAGACCTCTCTAGCAGCCTTTGATGATCTGATATTTCTTCATCAACCGAGGGTATTTTCTCATTAGTTTTAGGAACATGCTGCAAAAAAGCAAATGAGAGAAAGTGTCAATTGCAGTACAGTTTAGATGTCACTAGCCACAGCCTAGACAACAAATTAAGAAAGCGGATCTATTTGCTCAAAAGTAAGCCATATTTGTTTCAATGAAATTAGTGACAATTTAAGGTAGTACTGAAGCTAGGCTGTGATGTAAAAGAATTTGCTTCACAAGAGATTTATGATAATTTTATATCCATTCTATCCCCAACAGCACCCCTAAAAAGCTCCACTTTATGTAGAATTGTTAGTCTCCTGAAATTGCAAGTTATCCTAAATCATTTATGGAATCTGCTTTACAATGTCACCATGTTCAACATGTGTCAATACTGACAGGCAAGAATATCACAAAATGCTCAGGAGAGGTTTGAAATTCAAAAAGCACCTAATACCCACAGTAGAAGAAATACACACCCGCATCCTCTATTATACACACCCACAGTAGAACTTCAGATACTATACTTACAGGAACAGGAACAATCTGATTCAATCTTTTGCCTACTTCACCATCAAGAGTAGACTCGTCTGTTATGTCAAATATATGAAACAAATCGTCCACATAAGATGAATTCTCTCCTCCTGGGCCAGAGCACAAACTGATCATTTTAATTCCAGGCTCTACATCATTTTCTACTCTGCTATGATCACCCGCCTCCTCTATTATATTTTCGCTAGGATCTGCATCATCCATCTGTCTGCCAGGTTCAGTTGCTGCTCTCTGATCATTGTCATGCCCTTGATATTTGTTGGCAATATATCACAATAAGCAAAACAAATAATAACGCCAAAAACAAACAATAATCAGAAAGGCAGCCAGCACCTAAATTTTCTTTACCATAACTATAGTGTCTACCCGGAGGACCAACCCAATTCTGTGCAATAACAGATGCTTGTAAATGTTCTCCAGCATCATTAGATAATCCAGAAGCTTCTAAACAATCGATTCGTGTAAATTCTTCTTGAAGTGCACGTGCTACAGCCTCATCATTCTCAACATTATCAATCTCACAATAACCTTCTCTAACAGACTCAACTCGACTCAAATCTTGGTCATATTGAGTCACAGAACTAAAAGAACCACTATTTGTAAGAGTGCAAACATCTAGTAGATGGAGACCCCACCGAGTAACATCAGGATCATATGTTGCCATTTCGCTCACATAACTATATGTTGCTTGCTTTTATCTCTATGCCCAAAAGATTTCGATATCTGGACGAGACACATAACATATTAAAAATCAAACATCCAAACTTAAATTTAACCATAACCCACTTAAAAAAAAAAAAAAAGCACAAAGTGCAATGTAACAGTTCTTGATACACCTAAATACAGAACATATCTTCAACCTGAAAGACACTGAAGGGTTTAAAAAAAGTGCCACATATGAGAAATCCAATTATTTTACAATCAAATTAATTTTTATGTTTAACCCACAAATATGAAACTACCCGCAAAAATTAAATTTCAAACATATATTACAAAATAAAGTGATTTAAAAAAAAAAATCACATTCAAGTCAAAATAAAGCAAGAGATGAACCAACGAGCAAAATACTGAATTAATTTATTAAAATTCCAAGAGTTCATAATCCAAATAAATATATAAAGTTCTCAAATTTACAGCTCTAACGTCAATAACTCAAACAAACAAAATAAAGAACAACAAATTTTGCAAGAACCGAAACAATTGAAAAAAAAAAAAAAAAAAAAAACCCTAATCCAAAATTCCCACCGGCTTCAAAATTGAAAAATTCAATCTTTTTTTTTTTTTAAATTCAAACAAACCCCAAAAACATATTCATGAAAAGAAAACAGAACGCAACGCAGAAAAGAAAAGCGAAGAAAGAAATTTACAGTTCGAAAATTTAAAAAGTAGAGAGACATTTACGTACCTATGTGAGTTTGAGAAGCAAAGGATAATTGTGGAAGTGAGAGAAGCTAAGAATGTTTTTGTTTGGTTTAGGATAAATTTTAGAGAGTTGAGTGCACGCGCCAAAGTGCTTAAATGTCGAGCAGCTACGAATGCGGAGTCGTAACGGAAAGAATGTAGGGAGGATTGTGAAGTTGGTGAAAATCGCCGCCTGCTTTTCTTGAATTCGACACCGCCTCCGCTGACGTGGCACCTTGTAACTGATACCGACTATACATACTAAAGTTTGTTTTTTTTTTGTTATATACTTTTCAAATTAACCTCTATTTTTTTTCTCTGTCTATACTCAAACTAAAGTTTGAAACTATAAAGCTTAAATAAAAAAGAAAAAAAAAGAAACTATAAAGCTCTACACATTATTAAGATGTCATACTTGTCATGTGAAATCATAACTTGGATTGTAAGTACTAAATAGTCAAGAGAAAAGAGATTTGGTTAGGATCTAGTGCTTTGTATACGAAATCTACCATAAGTGCATTGGAGCACAGGATTTAACCTTTTTCCCGTATCATGATTTTCTTTATAACTATTGAATCATAAAATAAAAAATTTGTCATGTCATTATAATCTGAATCTTCTGTGGGATGGTTGATTAGCCACCCTGATGAAGAGTCGGGTATTAAAAGGGTTTTGGATACCTATGTTAACAAAAAATAAAAATTTATCATACTAATGGTTATGAAAAAGATTGTGAACAATTTTATTTTATTTTATTTCTTTTCTAACAATAGCCAAGAACGTTGTAGTTAAATAATTAAATGGTATTGTGATATTGTCTTTTTCTCCTTTATGAGGATATGAAAAGAATCAAGATTTAAGTTCCTACTGTTATTATAAGTTGTAACTATTAAATCATAAAAAAAACTTGCCATGTCAATATAATCAGAATCTTGAACAATTTCTTAAGGGATTTCTACTTGTAGTGTGTGAGATGGGGACCACACATGATGAATAATTACTTATTCAAATAGTCTTACACACCCATGTTAGCTTATAAAACAAAAAAGAAAAAAGAAAAGAAAAATAAATAAATTAAAGACTTTTCATGTCAATAGTTATGGAAAAAATGGTGCCACTTGGATATTGGGCCCAATGGTAATCCACCTTCTCAAAAAACTCCACTCCTCTATGAGAGTGTGAGTTCAATCCTCGGGGTCTTTAAATATATTATGTGTGTGAGTTTAGATTAGAATTTCTATTATATCTAAAAAAAAATGGTGATCAAATTTTGCCTCCCTAATATTATCATTTATACAACTTGTTTTGAGATGGCAAACTTAGGGATGAAAACTGTATTCAAACAATTTATTTACAGCTCATTTGGATGAGTTTATTTTCACCCAAAAACATAATATACAACCTTCAAGGAATCACATATTTTTCTAAAATACAGCTGTACTTTTACTCCGTAAACAAAATAACTTATGAAATCAAACTTATCCAAATATTCAATTTGTTTTTCCATTGCAATTGAAACAACTGTTTTCTGCGTTATATTTCTTATAGAGTTTCGCACAAATAACTATGCCCTTTTTGGCATTTAACCACACAAATTAACAATAGTACAAATCAATTACGTATGTTTACTTCATACAACAATGAGTTTGAAGTTTTCTTCAACATTTCAATCAGTATAGAACGATTAGTTTAAGATTAAGGAAAATTATAAAATACTCTTGAAATACATTAATATCATACTCTCTCCTTTTGAATGATGGGTCCCATAATTAGTAGGACTTACCATTCATGTAAAAGTATGGAGTACGATATTGATATAGACGAGAATATTGTATAATTACCCCATGATTAACTTGACTATCCCTGCAACAATGTATACCACCAACACAGAACCGGCCATAACTGCTTCTGTCAAATTATTACATTTCACGTCCTCAATTTCTTGCTGTCTTTGTTTTTCACCAATTTCATTATAATAAGACTTTGCTTCTTCTACTATCTTAGACAGTAGGTTAAAGACCTCGCTCATGTTGGGACGTTTTTCTGGGTCTTTTTCCATGCACATTTTTGACAATGTCACCATTCGTTCAAGAGATTCTTTACAGGATATGCTTCCAATCTTGGGGTCTATAATCTGTTGCAGCTTGGTTTTATCACCAGAAAGAGAATTTTTAACCCAATTTTCGAGTTTTCTCTCATCCTTGGGGCGGTCAATATCGAATGCTGGCTTGCCTGTGATTAATTCCAGAAGAATAACTCCAAAACTCTTAACGTTGTCTGTGGATGTGAGGTTTTCAAATTTTGTGCAACTCATGTAATACTGATCAAGCTGTCCACCACTTAGACCATATTGCATCTCTGTCTCTACAAACTGTTTCACATATATATAAGAGATGTCAAACAATTAATTGAGATAAATTCGAATCAACTTGGCATGTAAAGAAAAAATTGAAGGAAAAAAAGTACATAATCAAATAAAAATTACACTTAAGGGTTATTTATGGACTTACTGGAGGTAGACAAGGGCTCTGCCTCGCAATACCATAGTCACATAGTTTGCCTTCCATATGTTTATCAATGACAATGGAGGAAGATTTGAAACACCTTAATACTATCTGTTTCAAACAGGGAAACAAAAAATACATATCATAGGCTCATAGCCAATACCACAATCGAATAGACAAAAAAAAAAAAAAAAAAACAACACAAGCAGTCAAACACACAAATACATACTAATAGTAATATATATGTATACCTGATGTTCATGCAAGTAGGCCAAAGCGCGAGCAGCATCTAGTGCAACAGCAAGTCTTCGTGGCCAAGACATGTATAGTGACTTCTTGGACAAAAAGTGACTTAGGCTTTCAAGGCATACACATTCTCCTACAACAAATCGGACACCCTCTGAAAGGCAATATCCTATCAAGTTTACAAGGTTTTGGTGCTTAATGCCGGATACATTACTGGTTAACTCTTTCACCCATGCATGATCACTCTGAAAAAATAAAATATGTGATCATTTCAGATGGATTTATATCAGTATATGAAAGAAAATAGATGAAAAATTATATAGCTTAACAATAATTTTACAAACGCGCAACATTTTTTACAATATATTTTACAACTACAAAAGTGACAAGTTGTTAATGATATATAATAAAATAGTATTAGTGGTCAGTCACTATGAATATTAGTAATAACCAGTTAACTCAATAGTTGTGAAAATTGTTGTGTGAGTGTTGTAGCATTACTCATATGTTAAAGAAGAAGAAGAAGAAGAAGAAGAAGAAGAAGAAGAAGAAGAGGGTGCTAGAAAATAAAAAAGTTAAAAACCTTGTCTTTAAGTATACGTCCTTGAAACTGTTGGATAAGGACATATGTCTTTTTCCCACATAGCTTGATGGACCCTTTATAGAACCCTCCAAAGTCACTCTCTCCAATTTTGCGAGAGGGATTGAAATGTTTGGTTGCTTTCTCTAATTCTGAGATTTTGAATTCTATGAGATGGCCAGGTGATTGCATGTAATCATCCTGCATTGCATTTCTCTCGGACGTAGGAAAACAAGACATGGTAGCGGCTGGGAAGGTAAGGAGGTAAGACTAATTACAGAGAATACTTTGGTTTAAAGAAGAAAAAAAGGTAAGGAGGTAAGACTAATTACAGAGAATACTTTGGTGAAAGAAGATATATAAAGAGTAGGGAGAGAGAGACGAGAGAGCTATGAGAAAGAAGGTTGCTAAACAAATTCAGTTCTAAACTATTAACTGTGTCCACTGCTTAAAAAAGCGTACAATAAAAAACACAGAAGCAAAACAGATCAAACAAACCCCTCTATTATAAGTTTATAACTCGTCTCTTAATTTAGTCAGGCAACCTCAAACAAATTTAAATGAATTTTTTTTTTTTTTAATTTAAGTATCATTTAAATAATATTTATTTAAAAATTATTTTCTTGATTTTTGAGATGTAAAATTATTAAAAAGTTTTTGTATTTAATTTTGTTAGTATTTATTTTTCAATTGATAATAACTAATCCACTTAATCTTCTTGTAACATAATCAATTTTCAAATTGTAACAATTTAAAACTTATAATCTCAAAAGTAACAAATTAAACCCTCAATTTAAATAAAAAAAAAAAAAAACAAAATTAACAAATTAAATCAGCCCATTCCATTTTTTATTTTATTTTTTTGAAGCAGTTTAGAGTTTCAATTGAGCTGGCCCTGAATTTAGTTCTTAATTCTTAGGCATATTAGGGACTTTACAATACAGGTTTGATTCAAAATTTTGAGATACACTTTTTATCATATGGATATTCATGTTCTGAGAACTGAAATTGAAACTTTGGTAAAAGATGCAACAGAAAATCAAGAAAAAAAATATTATAGTAATTCTTAAGCACCATGCACCCGCACAAGTTTATGACAATCTCAGAACTTAATTCCATTAGCAAGCAAAGCCATCCGGTGGTCACCCTAATTGTACATGCACTCAACCATGATGTTAGAGATTTACATTGCAAGGTACATAGAGAACAGAATAATTTTACACCAACTAAAAAGCCTTGCCAATTGTACTTTGCACTCACTCATCTATGTGGATAGAGATTTTACATTTGTATTGCACAATACAAACAGAACAGAGTAATTTTGACATTCAACAGAAAAAGGCAGCCTTGCCAGTGGCCTTTGGCCTGAAAGGCATATCTGCCCCCTTATGAGGGGAAGGAACTGTGGCTGGGTGGAGAGAAACTATATTCAAAATGTCTTGACAAACTTAGGTCTCCATGTTTGCCAATTCAAACAACCTTTCTCTCCAATAATTGGATCCACCAACCTTCTCTTTAAACGTTCTCTTTTGGATTTTATGGAATCATCTTCTGAAGCTAAACTCATCATGGGTGGTAAGGGGCTTCCCATATCTGTTGTCTCCACAATTCGATTCAACATCTCCAAGATTTCACTCATTTTGGGGCGTGATTTAGCCTGCCGCACCAAGCACTTGTTGGCTACAGCAGCTAACTTTTGGGCAGACTTGAGGGAATACTTCCCTTCAAGCCTCGGGTCCAAAATTAGCTCAAACTTTCTTAGATTAGACAGGTGTGGCCTGACCCATTCCAATAGTTTTTGCTCACTCTTGGGGCGGTTCCTATCGAGAGGGCGCCTGCCAGTGATGAGTTCATAAAGGAAAACTCCATAGCTCCAGACATCACTTTTGGATGTAAGATGCCCGGTTTGAATGTATTCAGGAGCCGCATATCCAATTGTTCCTACAACCTATAAAAAAGTCAGGAAAATTGGTTTCTTTATTTCTATATACTAAACAATTATTAACATAAAGAGAGTGCATGAGTCATGGTTTGTTTCCATAATGGTTCCAGCAACAAGAAGAATAAGACATGCAGAAAAAAAGTATAAATAGAAAGTCAATCTAACATGTTAACCAACAGATTATTCATTCAAGTGCATCTAGTACGATATTCTATATAACTGACATCTTCCCATTAATACTAACAGACATTTTCAATGTTCCTGCTGAATATTAATTTGAGAATAATTAGTTAGACATGTGACAACCAACTTGTGCAAGTTTAGTAAACATACCGCAGTTGAGACATGACTTAATCCATCTGAAGGCCCCAGCCTGGCCAATCCAAAGTCCGACAACTTTGCAATCCATTGGTCATCCAAAAGTATGTTTGAGGACTTGAAATCCCTAAAGATAATCTGTGCCAATAACAAAATTTACAAAAGATCAATAATTAAAAAAGATAAAACTTCTTAATTTAGTCTAGTATCTTTAAATTTTAATGCACAATAGCTTATCATTTTCTAAATAATTCCGCTAAAGTTCAGTGGATCTCATTTTTAGAATCAAAAGAACACAAAGCACCTGAAAATCCATTCCTTCATGGAGGTATGCTAAGCCACGGGCAGTATCCTGGGCTATTCTTATTCTTGTGGCCCACGGAAGAGGTGTTCGATACCGGTTTGATAAGTGATCCTGCACACTCCTATTAGGCATGTATTCATATATAAGCAGCCTCTGGATCCCTCTTTCATCATCCTCAGCACAGTAGCCCGATAGTTTAACAAGATTTGGATGTTCAACAACCCCTAAAACATTTACTTCTGTCACCCATTCTTTATGGCCCTGTCAGACAAGAGATGGTAACAACAAAAATCATATAGGTATTTTGAAATGCTACAAAGACAGACATAAAAGAAGAAAACAATTATAGAGAATTTCCTTTTTTTAAATCTTCACCAGCAAGAGGGTGAGACAATATATAACAAAAGCAGATCTGTAATGTTTTTGGCACTCAAGCTAATATGTGTAGCAAACATAATACTACTTAATATTGTTGCATAATCAGATATTGTATTAAGTTTATTTTCACTCTCAAAGTTCAGAAGAAGAAGAAAACTTGCCTGCAATCCTCGTCTACTTAGTTGTTTGATGGCAACATCTATTTTTTTATGCGTATCATCTGTGCTCCGGATCACACCCTTATATACACCACCAAACCCACCCTCTCCAATCATGAGGGAGCGGCTGAAATTCTTTGTGGCCGCCTTCAACTCCGAGAATGTGAATTCTCTGAGATTACTTTGTCTTTGAGACAAGACTGCAAATGACTTGGCAGAGGATGCAGTGCTAAATTCTGAGACATTCTGAGAATTGAACTCAGAACCAGATGGCTTCATATCCAGGTCGGTTGACATGGAAGTGGAAGTGGACCGAACAGAAATGGACTTTATAGTCCTTTGTTCATCATTTTTTTCTTTGTTGGAGAAACTAAAACACTTCATAGCCCCTCAAAAAATGATTGCCTCACTGAAAATCCAACAACTGTATATGGTGAGAAAACAAGGCCAATACAACAAGTAAGGAGACAAAGTACCTTTGACTTTATTGCCACCACTAAATCAAAAACCCCATGGACATTTATGAAATTCAAACAGTACCCAAAATTCCCCTTTCACATATTCAATTAGACTATGGTCATATATCTGCTTAAATGTTTCAATAAATTCAACATGAAAACAAGTAACCCCAAAAAGCATAATCAACATTTCTTTTGCAAACTCCAACCTAGTCAAACCACCCAATATTCAAACTAGATCCCTCAAATTTTCTTCAACTTCCATGTCCTATGTACTCTATAACTTTTCTTCAGTCTTGTTTTTCATCAACCCAAGTTCCAACTTTGATCAATTATGCAGAAAATACCATACTTTGTTGCACCAAAAGATAGAGGTGCAAAAACACATAATACATAAAATTAAGAAGGAATTCATTGGGTATCACCCAAGATTTCGAAAACCCAGAAATTTAAGCATTCTAAAACACAGAAATGACAAAAGAGAACTTATAAAAAAGAAGACTTTTTACCTCTCATATAAGTCCAATAGAAGGAACGATTAGATAACAGTGACACAAGTTGAATTTAGGAGCTTTAAAGAGAAACCCAGAAAGCAAGAAAAATATTTGGACACGACGAGCTCTCCATGATCTGCGGGAAGTCAATTTGAGGCAGCTGTAATTCAGGTTACCAACCAAGAAGCTCATCACATATATAAAAAACAAAAAAACAAAGAGAGTAAACGCCCAAAAAGATAAAGAAAAAGAAAGCGAGAGTGTGAAAAGGGATAATTGTGAAAGCGACAACCGAGTGAGGAAATGGATGGCTTTGTCTGAAAGAAAATTCATAGAGCAACGCGGTCTGAGAGACTCAGTCTATTTCCACAGTATAAAAATGAGTTTTTGAATTTTTCATGTCGTTTTATTAAAAAAAAAAAAAAAAAAATACAAAGGTAGTTAGAAGTTGTAAACCATTAACAAAGATTGTCTTGTAATATTATTTTGTTAGGATTGAAAGTTGAAAAAGTTATCCTTTTAATCCCAGCCTTAGGATCAAAAGGCTTTTTAAACTTTTTAGTTTTTTTGGCTTTTAAGCTTTTGACCTTTTCACTTTTTTCACTAACTATTATTGCATGAGAATCCAGAAGAGATACCTTTGATTTTAGATGTGGTTTACGTAATGTGTCTATTTCATGTACACTGGCCATTCACTTGATGTACGGATTAACTAAAGATCAATAAGTAATACCATTGAAATTGACTGATAAAGAAATTATAGTAAGAAAAATATTACCTTAAACTGAGTCTAAGTGGTTACGATATATATAGTGTGTAAGGTCAAATGTTTTGTTAGCATATATTGCAGGTTCATTGGGCTTCAAGCACTTTATATATTACTTGTATTACACATATTATCCTGCCTATATAAAGGTAATCCTTTGTGTTAGCCTCAAGGTTTCAATAATTATTAATTGGTTAATTAATCCAAGGACATTCATGAAGTTTTGATGATAACCATGATTTTAAGTTATTTATTAATGATATTTTCATATGAACTAATGATTTATGTTTAAAGCATAATGTTGACTATTAATTTAATTGGACCAACATGACCAATTCAAATATCAAGCAAATGCAAAGTCAACAAGTTGCTGAAGATCAAAGTCATCAAGTCTCAAGACAAAGAAATTAAGCTCAAAGATCATGCTCCGAGACATATGAGAAGTAAAAGTTAGGTTTTGTAAAGTTTATTAAGATTTGATCTTTAAGGCTCAACTTTAAAACCAACTTAAATTGATTTTAAAAAATAACGGCTAGATTGATTGCAATTCAAAACAAAGAAATCTCTTACGGCTGAAAAATTTTTAAAACAAAAAAAAGATTTTCAAAATATTGACAAAGTCAATATTAATGGCTAGATATTTTTGATATTTAAAGATAGTCATGTGAAGAACACAAAGAAATCTCTTACGGTGAAAAATTTATGAAATAGAAAAAATTTTCAAAATATTGACAAAGTCAATATTAATGGCTAGATATTTTTGATATTTAAAAATTGCCATGTGAAGAACACAAAGAAATCTCTTACGGTGAAAAATTTATGAAATAGAAAATTTTTTCAAAATATTGACAAAGTCAATATTAATGGCTAGATATTTTTTATATTTAAAGATAGCCATGTGAAGAAATCTCTTAAGAAGAAAAGTTCTCAAAGAAAATAACTTGATTGATTGCAAGACAACCATATCAATTACGGCTAAAAAATCTCTTAAGCAAAAAAGTTTTCAAAGAAAACAATTTGATTGATTGCAAGACAACCATATCAATTACGGCTGAAAAATCTCTTAAGCAAAAAAAGTTTTCAAAGAAAACAACTAGATTGATTGAAAATCAAGAAGAATGCAAGACAACATGATAACGGGAAGAAAATAATTATGGCTATAAATACTACCCTTTCTTCATTTCTAAATACAGAGCATACAAGAGACAAATCAAAGAAAGAAAAGAAAATATCTTTTACATCAATCCATACTTCTCAAGCTTATATTTTCATATCATTCAAAATCCTTGATTGAAAATCAAATTCTTCCAAATACTCTTTGAGCCATATTGATCAAATCTTTGATATACTATTAGAGTGAGCATATTGTGTACAACTACTCTTTGAGAGAGCCTTATTTTGTACAACAAATCTTTGTTGAAACTTGTGAGTATTTTGTTAGGGTTTTGGTATAAATCCTAAGGAGCGAAAAGGATTTTTCACTCGGTGGTTACTCTTCACCGTGTAAGGAAGATTTGTGGGTTTTGGTATAAATCCTAAGGAGTGAAAAGGATTTTTCACTTGGTGGTTACTCTTCACCGTGTAAGGAAGATTTGTAAGGGTTTTGGTATAAATCCTAAAGAGTGAAAAGGATTTTCACTCGGTGGTTACTCTTCACCGTGTAAGGAAGATTTGTAACGGTTTGATCTTCACCCGGAAGAAGATTGTCAAATTAGTGAATTTGGGAATCCTCGAGAAGTGATCTTGAGGCGGGGACATAGGCGGGAAGCCGAACCTCGATAAAAATCATTGTGTTTGATTTTCTCTATCTCTATCTTTTACTTATTCAATTGCTTATATATACTTGTGCTTAATTTCCTATCATATTTATATTGCAATTGAATTGTGTTCTTAAATTTGTTTAATTAATTTTCGCTAATTGAAGATAATTTTTAATTCCGCATTTAAATCGAAAAAGTTTGCCTCAACCTAAATCACCCCCCCTCTTAGGTTGATATTTGGGTAACACTCTGTACTATTTTCTTCACTGAATATATTATACAGAGCTATTTTACTCATTGTTAATCTCTTTTCTCTCTTACTCTCCTTATTCTCAACATGGTATCAGAGCCACTTTCTTTTGGCCTTTACTAGGCAAAATCTGGCATTCCTCCTCTAATACAGGTTCACAGTCTCATCCCTAAGATCGCAAACCTTTCTCACCATTTCTGCTTTCCTCGGAATCCCTATCTTCGAGTCTCTGTTCGCCGCACGGACAGTTCCATTGGATAGATCTCATCAAGATTTGTTCGTAGCCACCAAAATCGACTGAATTCGAAGTCGCATGCGCCCCCAAAAGCTTTTGGTGCTCTAGCCACACACGCATGCGCCTCTACGCGCCGACCAACGCCATCACACACCCCTACGCGCGATTCTCTTCTCTGCTTGTGCCATGTCAGCCCTAGTGACGTCAGTGCCACATCAGCATTGACTGCCGTCATTAACCATTGACCAGAACAGTGAAAAAAAAAAAAAAAACACTGCTCTTCATGATTTTTCCCGTAGATTCCATTTTTGAAGTCTATTTTCTCATTCAGCTCTTCTAGGTATGGGTTCTACCTCAGGGCATGAGATCACATGTCCCATCATTGTTGTTCTTGATGGTCCCACTTCTTATTATTCTTGGTCCCAAAACATGATTATTTTTCTCAAAGGTCGCCAGTTGTGGCGTTATGTTATTGGTGACATTCCAAAACCAGTACCTAGGCCTATCACAAATTCTAATGGTTCTAATGGTGACTCTGTAGTCGACACAGTCATCCCGGTTGATGATTTTGAGGCACACCTTGAGGAATAGGAAAGCATCCAATGCAAGATCTTTTCCTGGTTCATTAATACCTTTGTGCCTGCCATTAACAGTCTCCTTCCTCGATTGGAAACAGGTCAAGCAACTTGGTCTTTCTTGGCCACTCGTTACAACTGCACTTATGACTTTGCCTTGGAATTCCATATTGAACTTAAGCTTTATCAAATGCGCCAAGACTTAGGTCAATTTATTTCTGATTATTACTCATAGACTGCTTCTATGTGAGAACAATTAGCTGCTGCTGATCCACCACTCAAGTATGCTGAAGACATCAACCTCTTTGCCAAGTACAAGGATCGTCGTCGCTTCACACAGTTTATGATAGGTCTCCGTGAGGACTTTGAACCTACCCGAGCTTCTCTCCTTAGTCGCTCTCATCTTCCTTCACTTGATGTTGCTGTCAAGGAACTTATTTCTGAAGAAAATCAGCGTCTTCACCATCATTTATCTTCTTCAAATGTTGTCTTGGCTACACCTCGTCCTCCAGCTTCTTCTTTTGATCGATCTCGTTGTATTTGCAAGTACTGTAAAAAACCAAGCCATGACATCTCTGAGTGCTTCTGCAAGCAAAAAGATGACAAAAGGGAACAAGCAGCCGTTATGAGTTCTACCCCTGTTGAGAGTATGTTTTATCGGTATATGTCTCAACCTTCCCCTGCCCTCTCAGTCACCTCAGGTAACAAATCTTGGCTTCTCGACTCAATTTGTTGTAATCACATGACTTCTCATGCTTCTTATTTTTCTCAAAAGTCGCCATTAGCCCTTCTCCTATCATTTACACTGTTGATAGCTCATATATGTCTATTAGTCACATAGACATTGTCTCTTCTCCTACTTTGACTATCCCTGATACATATCTTGTTCCCAAGTTGTCTCTCAATCTTTTTTCTATTGGTCAACTTTATGAATTTGACCTTGATCTCCACTTTTGTAATCGTGGTGTTGATGTGCAGGATCCACTGATGGGCAAGCTGCTTGGGATAGGCCGTAAGATTGGACATCTATTTGAGCTATGCAACTTACAGATTCCCTCACATATGGTCTCTTCCTCTACTGCTGCCACAACCACCTTATTTTCAGACTTATGGCATTCTCATTTTAGTCATGCCTCTTTATCTCGTCTTCAGTTATTAGCTTCTTAAGGTCACTTTGGGTCTGTTAGTTTTCATAAATTTGATTGTATGTCTTGTCAATTTGGCAAACAAACAAAATTATCATTTAATAACAGTGACTTTTTTTTTTTTTCTTTTTTTTTTTTTTTTTTTTTTTTTTTTTTTTTTTTTTTTTTCTGCACCCTTTGATCTTGTTCATTCTAATGTCTGGGGTCCTGCTCTGTTTACCACTGAGGGGGGATCTCACTATTTTGTGATATTTTTCGATGATTATTCTAGATTCATTTGGATTTACATGTTAAAACATCGTTCTGACCTTATTCCTATCTTTCAAACTTTTCACAAAATGATTCAAACTCAATTTTCTTGCACTATTAAGGTTTTTTGGTCATACAATGCCCAAGAATACAATGACAAATCTTTCCTCTCCATTTTGGATTCTAATGGCACCTTTCCCCATCGTTCTTGTCCCTATACCTCTCAACAAAATGGTCGTGCCGAACGCTAACTTTATCACATTCTTGATGTCGTGCATACCCTTCTCATGTCTATCTCTGTCCCTAAGTGTTTTTAGGGTGAAGCGGCTCTCACTGCTGTTTACACCATAAATCGTCTTCCCTCACCTACCACTCACAAGAAATCTCTCTTTGAGTTACTTTATGACAAACTCCCAGACTATTCCTCTCTTCAAGTATTCGTTTGTGTTTGCTTTTTCTCTTCCTTCACATGAACGAAACAAACTCGAACCTTGGTCTCGACTGTGTTGTTTTATCGACTATGGTATCTCTCAAAAGGGTTTTCATTGCTATGGTCCCATATCGCATCGCCTTCGTATCTCTCGTCATGTGGAATTCTAGGAACATTAGACTTTTTCCAGTCGCCAACATTTTTCCTTCATCTTTTCCTCCATGACTCCCATTTTCACTGATCCTTTAGTTGATCTTTATCTTGACCCTATGAGAGACTCTGCCTCGCCTCCTAGCTCTTTAGATGTCCCATCTTTGGCTTTGTCACCAACTGCTGGCTTGCCTGCTTCGGATCTTGCACCATCAAAGTCTCCCACAGATCTCCGTAGTTCCACTTGGGTAAGGGCTCCTCCTTCTAACCTTACTGATTATCATTGTTACTTTGTCCTTACTACTCTCCATGAGCCTCATACCAATCGTGAGGCTAGCATTAATCCTCTTTGGCAGTAAGCTATGGTTGATGAACTTGATGCACTTCACAGAACTCATACTTGGGACATGACCACTTTGCCTTCTGGCAAGTTTGCAATTGGTTGTAAATGGGTTTATAAGATCAAGACCCGGGCTGATGGATCCGTTGAATGTTGCAAGGCTCGCCTGGTTGCCAAGAGATTCACTCAGGAATATGACATTGATTATAAGGAGACTTTTGCTCCTGTTGCACGCCTTACCTCTGTTCGATCCTTACTTGTTGTTGTTGCGGTTCGTCGTTGGCCTCTATTTCAGATGGATGTGAAAAATGCATTTCTCAATGGTGATCTTCTCGAGGAAGTCTACATACAACCACCTCCTGGCTACCCTAATTCTCAAAATCAAGTTTGTCGTCTTCGTCGTGCTCTCTGTGGCCTTAAGCAAACTCCTCGAGCTTGGTTTGTTAAGTTCAGTTTTGTAGTTGCTCAGTAGGGTTTCACCCCTAGTCCTTATGATTCAGCTCTCTTCATTCGTCATACGTCCACTAGTATCACTCTCATTCTTCTTTATGTGGATGACATGATTATTACAGGTGATGACACTACAGGCATCTCTGATCTACAGAAGTTTCTTAGTCAACATTTTGAGATGAAAGATCTTGGCACTCTCAGCTACTTTCTCGGTCTTGAAGTCACATCCTTTTCTGATGGTTATTATTTTCTCAAGCCAAGTATGTTTCTGATCTTCTCATTAAGGTTGGTCTCACTAATAGCAAGACTGTTTTCACTCCCTTAGAACTTAATGTCAAGCTCAATACTACTGATGGTGAGCCTCTCCCTGATGCTATTCTATACTTACAGTTGGTGGGCAGTCCCATCTATCTTACCGTCACTCGTTCGGACCTTGCATATGTTGTTCATCTGGTTAGTCAGTTCATTTTTGCTCCTCGCTCCACTCATTATGCTGCAGTTCTTCGTATCCTTCGGTACATCAAGGGAACGCTCTTTCTTGGCCTTCACTTCTCAGCACAGTCTTCCCTTGAGTTGCGCCCCTATGCTGATGCAGACTGGGCTGGGGATCCCACTGATCATCGCTCTACCACCAGTTACTGTTTCTTACTGGGTTCCTCTCTTATCTCTTGGCGTAGCAAGAAACAGTCCGTTGTTGCTCGTTCTAATACTGAAGCTGAGTACAACACTCTCGCCGATGCCACCTCAGAACTCTTTTGGCTTCGTTGGCTCCTGACTGACATGGGTGCTCCTCAGACCACCAGTACTCCTATTCACTGCGACAATCGTAGTGCTATTCATATTGCCTATAATGATATTTTTCATGAGCGCACCAAGTACATTGAGATCGATTGTCACTTCATTCGTCATCATCTTCAGCAGAGTGCTTTTCACTTACTATCTGTCTCCTCTGAGGACTAGCTTGTTGATGTATTCACCAAGTCCCATCTGCCGGGGCGCTTACGCGATCTTGTGTCCAAACTCAAGATGGCTTCTTTGTCACCAACTTGTGTTTGAGGGGGGATGTTAGTATATATTGTAGGCTCACTGGGCTTCAGGACCATTATATATTACTTGTACTGCACACACTACTCTACGTATATAAAAGCAGTCCCTTGTACTATTCTATTCACTGAATATATTATACAGAACTATTTTGCTCATTATCAGTCTCTTTTCTCTCTCTCTCCTTATTCTCAACATGTTTATTAGGATTAAATATTATGATATATGGTTAATCATTTACAAATAAATAAAAAATCTTCTTTTAAATTTTCTTGAAGCTGCCTTTTAGTAATACAATTTTGATAAGGATAAGATTTTTTTTTAATAGAGTTTCACTTGAAACAAAAGATATATCTAATTATCTATACTAAAGAACTAAAGTGGAACTTCAACAGAATATTACAATAATTCATTCTAATTTTGTGTCAATTTTTTCTCTTTTTCGAAACTAATCCATTTTTTCTTATTTCGATTCCACAATCTATCATCAACTTACAAGGACAGATTGATTATTGGTTTTCAATATGTATGCATTGATTATATGTTAGTTACATTAATAATTTTAATGTAAGTGAACCTCATGGTAAGATCACATAATACATTTTTACCTAAAGTAAATTGTTACATTAATAATTTTAAAATACTTATAATGTGGTGGTAAAAGTGCAGAAATATCATATGTGATTTTTTTTCCGACACTTCCACAATTGGAAGTAGAGGGTTTGAAGTTTGAAGTTTGAACCCTATGGAAACACTAAAAAGTGTTTGAACTACAAAACTTTTGGCATATGTGAATTAATTTATTAAACATTGAATGACAAAAATAAAATAAAAAATGCATGGACCGATATATCATTGAAATTGAATAAAAAAAATTTATATATCTTAAGTATTAGACAAGGTATTAGTTTTGTTTACATCTAAGCTTACAAACAGGTTGGTCCAGGAGACTAAATATCATTGAAATTGAATAATAAAAATAAAATTAAAAAATTATCTTAAGTATTAGACATGGTATTAGTTTTGTTTACATCTAAGCTTACAAACAGGTAGGTCCAGGAGACCATGAATAGCGGAAAACAAATTGATAATTTGTAATCCATAACTATATTATAAACAAATTAAAGATTAAATATATAGACTGTACGTCTGTCAGTGGGATTGTCTTTTGTGTATAAAACTATATTGTCCTTTTCCTTTGCTTTTTTTGGCCTCGCTACTTTGGAGCCTAACTTTTTCCTACTCTACCCGTGAATGCCACATTATCTCCTCTTTTAACACCTGCTTTTGCTCACCTAAAATCCATATGCTCTTCTAAGATTTGCAAACGACATTTAATTCTCATTAATAATTTGAACAACTGCAATAAATAAATAAAAATACTAAAGTAGTAGAAAATCCTTTTTTATTTTATTTTTTTATCTATCTTCCTTTCATTTTAGTAATGTTTATTATAAATAGATATCATGTAACATAATTTTCCACAATCAAATTTTCGGATAAGGATTTTTTCCATTTGAAATGAAATGGAGAAAGTCAATTTCATGGACTAGATTAAATGTTATAGATCTAACAGTGTGCAGTCTAACACGTCATTTAAAATTTTAAATGACATGACAGTTTGTTCAC
Organism: Fagus sylvatica; assembly: GCA_907173295.1. Lineage (NCBI taxonomy): Eukaryota > Viridiplantae > Streptophyta > Magnoliopsida > Fagales > Fagaceae > Fagus > Fagus sylvatica. The sequence goes on along the minus strand of OU015769.1, from coordinate 20,316,119 downwards.
GGTTAAAACTAAGAAATAAAATTTGAATTATGAAATGGATAAATGGAGAGATTTTCAAATAGATAATCTTGTTTCCAAATTTTCAACTTACCTCACTTGGTTTAAATCAATGGTCAAACAAGAGCTTCGGTGCATGGTTGTTTTTTGTGGTCCAAATCTAGCATTCACACAGAACAACAATCCAAACTCATCCTCTATTCCAACTTGCGTGATGCACAACCAAAAAACAGTTTTTCAGAGGTGTTGCACTCCACTAGAGAGATGCAAACTCAAACCCACACCCTAAGAGCTTGCTCACACTCACAGAGATAGAGAGACTCTGATTTTTACACAATATATGATTTATATCCATCCATCCAAGGGTGGCTATACATAGCCACACCCATGACCATCTTAAGAGTAACGTCTCAGCCATTTCTTGAGACATTAGAAATTGACCAGCTCCTTGTGGGTGCCCTTCCATCTTCTTATAGTTAGGATACAACAACAACCTGACTTTTCAAATGGATTTGTGATCACTAATAATATTTTTATTGTACAACAATACGTCACTTTAATAGTAGGGAAAAAAAATATTGAAATTTCTTGTGTAACTTGAGGTTTGTTTGTTTGGTAAAAGAGATTTTTCACCTGGACCCACTTTTCTTTTCCAGGAGACGCAAAATGAGATCAGCCAATTTCGCTGCTTAACTTGCTCGAGCAAGCTCCACTGATTGTGGGCCTCGCAACTCTCTTTCCACTCACTTTTCTTTCCTCTACCGCTTTTCCTTTCCCCAAAACCAAAGAGACCAACTTATTAATTTCTTTTAGAAGCTTTCTTTCATCTACTTTTATTCCACGAGACAAAGTTGTAAGGGTCAGCTTGACAAATAAGCATGGAAGCAAAAATCGTAGTACAAAAAATGAAAGCAAAATGGAACTTATGAGTTCTAGTTCAAAAAAGCTCATTTTGACTAAAAAAAACACAGTAACAAATATGTTACTAAATATCAAATGCCCAAAACCCCACTATAGAGGCAAATAACACGTTTTTCTTTGTCCTTGTCCAATGAGTTACCAAACAGGCACCATATCACTTTATTTCACACTATTCATACACCACTTTAAATGTGAATATATATTAGAAAATTATCAACATTGATATTTATATTTGGATGAGAGGTGTGATTTTTGAGATAATATTTATCCTATCCTATATCCTATGTGTTAATTTTTTGTTGATGCTAAATTTCCTATGTCATATTTGCTTGAACTGTGGAGTTTTGTTATTATATATCTCCATCTGGCATATGCACATGAAGAATCCTAAATTATAGGCTAAAATTTGTATTTACTTCTTCCATCTATATGTATCTCATTCCAAGTTCCAATCATATGAAGACAACAAAACCAAGCATGTCTGAAAGCCGGCAAAAGCTAGTCGTTGGGACGTGGTTCCTCTAACTGGTCCCACTATACTCCTTTCTCTCTCTTTCAGAGTCAGAGGCTCTAACCATTCTTATTCCCCACATTCCCTCCTAACTTCTGTTCACATTGACTACTGAAACCCCACATACAAACCCCACAACCCCCAAAAAATAAGCCAAAGACCAAAACTTGGCCAAACCCCAGTTCAGTTTATCCCTGGATCTTCACCCAAAACCCAATCACATTCTGCAGACTCCACTCCATGACCCTTTTATGAGCTTTAAATCTTTCTTAGTTTCATTCTTTCAAATACTTACCTTTCCAATCCCCCACATAGCTTTCATTGTCCCAATGAGCTTAAAGAACCTCAAAGTTTTAAACTTTAGGACAATTCTCACTTTAGCCACTGTAGTTTTGAGTTTGGTGCATTTGGTCCAGTGCCAAGATGTGAATGACTACAATAACCAATTTAACAACCCTGCAGTTCTTCCTCTTATCACACAGGTTGTCTACAGACAGATTTCCAATCTGACTGCTGTTATTGGTCAGGATATTGGCAACCAGTCCAGCTTCTGCATTAAGGATTGGTGAGTGATTCCAATTTGTTTGCTCAAAAAAAAAATGAATGAAAGGAAAAGACAATAGGATTTTGAATCTTGTTATATTGATTTCGTTTGGTTAAAAGTCAACTCAGTTTAAGTAAATGGTTAAATTAGGTAAGCTGAATGAAGATCTTGCTATTAATGATAATTGGATTCAATTGCTAGATTAATTAGTTGCTTATTGAAGTGCTTTTTGCTGATAGAGAATGGTATAAGTTTTCTATTTATGTGTTTAAGATCAACATTTTAGTTTCCTTTCTTTTGGTACTCTTTTTGGCCATATATGTATGTTTGAATCCCATTTATCTTTTTATTTGTTTGCAAGTACAATAGAGTTAAATTTTATTTGGTTTCATCTTTGAAGCTCAGTTTATTGTTTCAGGAATGCTGACTGGAATCGAGCCTTTAATTTTTCATCCAACTTGGGTTTCTTGGGTTCTTGCATCCAAAAGACTAATGGTATAAGTTCTTTTAATCAGAAAGAAAATGATAATGCTTGGTCAATCAGAAAATACTGGAAAAAAAAAGAAAGAGAATTTGTTTTTTGGTAGCTTAGGATTTTTGTTCTTTTAATATATATTCTGCTGAATAACATACAAACATATGACTCAGGGGGTCATTCTACAATATCCACACTCTTTTTGTGGGTATGGTACCCACTCAATTGGTACTATCAAATGTGATATAAGTACCATCATATGTGATGTTGGTACTATCCAATGTGATATTGGTACTATCTGATTTTTTATATATATTAATTTAAATAATAAATAAAAATGGTAAGTACCATCATATGTGAGGTAGGTACCATAATATGTGACATTGGTACCATTAATGTGAGATTTTATTTATTAGAGGTACGGTACCCACATGAGTACTGTAGAATTACCTATGACTTAGATGAACTGGCCTTTTCAGTTTGTGAGGAAATCAGAACGATATTAATCACATGCTCTTGACTTTTGCATTTTTTTTAAACCTAAGTATTTTTGGCAAACAATTGGGATGTTTAACAATCAGCCAGAAAATGCATGTTGTTAGTGCACTGATGTAAAACTGTGAAAGAGTAGTGATTTAATGGTCATTCATGCCTCATTGTTGGGTTGCTATATGGATGTAAATTAGATTATATGGTGTTAGAGTGTTTGGGATAATGTGGGGATTGCTAGATCTATCAATTTCATTTCTTTAATTTTTAAAATTCAGTCATTGCATGGAACATTGAGTTCAACATAATTTCCATTTTGTTACTGACATGGTTCACTCTCTCTTTAACAAACATGTACCTATCAGGAAAAAAAATGTCATGGTTCACACTCATCCATTTCCTATTTGTTATAAATGAGAGACAATTTACACACCATCGGTTTCTTCTAACTACCAATTAATAAGCTGCTACTGGTACCACCACCGTCCTCCTGATATTGTATTGCCTTCAGCAAGTTTTAACAAGGAGGGTCTTAGAAATTAGATCTCCACAAATCTGACCGACTATGCAATTTTTTTCCTTGCTGACTTTTCTCAATATACTATTAAATCTTTCTAAGTTAGAATCTCTATATTTTCATCTATTCATGGTGGTTATCATTGTTCTACAGGAGACATTATACGTCGCGTTTGTACAGCTGCAGAGATGAAGTTTTACTTCAATAGTTTTTTTGAAAGATCTGAGAGTGCCAATTACTTGAGACCTAATAAGAACTGTAATTTAACCTCATGGGTTTCTGGCTGTGAGCCGGGATGGGCTTGTAGTGTTGGTTCAAATCAGCAGGTTGACCTCAATAATGCAAAGGTCATCCCTACAAGAACTCTCAACTGTCAGGCTTGTTGTGAGGGTTTCTTTTGCCCTCACGGTATTACGTGCATGATACGTAAGTATTTGAGAATCCTTTATATGCTTTCTTTATATAAAAACTGGGAGGAGCTTCTAATTGAGAAAACTTCAATTGTCAATTTGGCTTGTAGACATCAATTGCCATAATAAATTTGTGATACCATGTTATTAAATGGGAGGTCACATATAAATTTTTACCTTGGGATAAAAAACTATGAAAGGTCAACCATTTCCCTCTTTGACATATATGTTCTTGATATCTCCTAGGAATCAAGTAGTACTTATGCAGATATGATTTTTCTTTTTCCTTGGTTAAAAGATGTCTCTGATGTTTCTTCTGGTTGTTGCCATTTGATATCATGTTCTTGAAGCTTGCCCGTTAGGTTCCTATTGTCCCCTTGCAACTCTCAACAAAACAACTGGTGTATGTGAACCGTAAGTTCAGCTTCATCCAACATATCACTTTATTTATGGTATGGCCTATGTGCATACAGAGTTTATTAAAGATGATATACGTTTCTGCAGATATAGATACCAACTACCTCCAGGGCAGCCAAACCATACTTGTGGAGGAGCAAGTACTTGGGCTGATGTTAGTAGTAGTAGTGAGTTATTCTGTTCAGCTGGATCATATTGTCCAACTACCACCAGCAGACTTACTTGCAGTAGTGGGTATAAATTTTTCCTTCATTATTGGTCACTTAGCAACCATGTACTGTTTATTGAATCATGTTTTAACTAGATATGTAAGGACTTCTATTTTTATGTTATCACTGTATTCTTTTGATGATGAATATGATTGTTCTTTCCTGCCTCTGCGATTGTTTTCCTAATGCTACCATTTTTTTCACGGAATTTTAGACATTACTGCAGGATGGGTTCTACATCTGAGAAAAGTAAGTTCTTTTCCTTTCCTCCCTTTTCCGCAAAATTTCGTATATAATTTCACATCATACATAGTATAAAATAGTGTTTTGGTCTCAGTTGTATACAGGTGATTTTTCAAAATTTATATGTTTTCTAATTTCAAATGATTATATTCATATGGCTGTATCTTTTTGGAGTTTGAATTCACTGGTCTGCTATGTACAAAGTGCATTTAACTCTTTACCAACCATCTTGCAGGTTGTTTTAAGTTGACTTCTTGTAATCCAAACACCGCAAACCAAAATGTTCAAGCATACGGAGTAATGCTTTTAGTAAGTTGCTCCTTTTACTTCTGAACCATGAACTTGATAAATGATCTTGCCTGGCTCCATTTCTCAGCATCCTCAATTTTTCTTGAAACAAACTAGGCAAGTCTTCATGCTAATATCCCAGAAACTCTGAGAAAATTTCTTGATTTGCATTCTATTGACTTTCTATATAGTAAGCAGATTTTGATTCTGCATTACACAATAAGAAGTATGCTCTTAGCTCCTCATTAACTGTGGTTAATACCACTCCAAAAAAATAGAAGAAAAGAAAAGAAAATTTATTAGTAGAAATTGACGTCATTCAATTACTTATGCAGGCTGCTTTAAGTACTCTGCTACTCATCATTTACAACTGTTCTGACCAAGTTCTAACCGCTAGGGAAAGGAGACTAGCCAAATCCAGGGAAGCAGCTGCAAGAAGTGCAAGGGAGACTGCAAAAGCACGTCAGAGGTGGAGAGCGGCAAAAGATGCTGCTAAGAAGCATGCAAGTGGATTGCAAGCTCATCTCTCACAGACATTTTCTCGTAAAAAAGATGGAAAGGATCCCGAGAAACTTAAGATTTTGGATCGAGTTAAATCTGACAGAGATGATAATCCATTACCACCCCCACATCCAAGTACTTCGGGTGCCTCTCTGCCTTCAAATGTGACGTCAGGAGAACATAAAAAGGAGCCCAGTGACCTCATGCGGATAATGCATGAAATTGAAGATAACCCTGATAATTATCAAGGTTTCAGTATTGGAACTGAGGATATGAGTGCGAGTGCTCAAGTAAATGTGCCAAAGGGAAAACAAACTCATACCCAAATTTTCAAGTATGCATACGCTCAACTTGAGAAAGAGAGAGCTCAGCAGCCAGAGAACGAACTACTTACCTTCTCAGGAATAGTTAAACTGGCTACTCATCCGGAAACCAGGAAAAGGCCTCTGATTGAGGTTTCTTTCAAAGATCTGACCCTTACCTTGAAAGCAAAAAATAAGCATCTATTGAGGTGTGTTACTGGGAAAATTAAGCCTGGCCGCATTACTGCTGTCATGGGTCCATCTGGGGCTGGAAAAACAACATTTCTTTCTGCTGTAGCAGGAAAGGCAATTGGATGCACGATGACTGGTTTAATTCATATAAATGGAAGGAATGATTCAATCCACTCATATAAGAAAATCATTGGTTTTGTGCCACAAGATGATATTGTACATGGTAACTTGACAGTGGAAGAGAATCTCTGGTTCAGTGCAAAGTGCAGGTACACCCCATTCAGCTCCTTGCAGAATCCTACTGCTTTTATTATATTGTTGACACAGGACAACCAAAACTTGAAGTAACACAAAAATTGAAGAACCGGAAAATAAAGGATAGTGAATCTAGGAGTCAGCACCTAGGCTGGCTAGGAGTCAATAACTAGGGTTGGCTAGAGTCAGCACGAGACTTTTGGAAAATTTCAAGAGAAATTTTATTAATCAATCAAACTGTAAACTATCTCTATAGGAGTACAATATTGTGCTTTTATAGACTACTGAAACTAAACCCTATTTCTAGCTGAATTAGGAAACCCTAGTTCTAATTGACTTGGGGAATTCTAATTATTGAATTACAAAAATACACAGGACTCAAGGAAATAAAATGAAATGCTAATTAACCTAATTAACTAATAAGGCCTAAAATAAAATCCAATTGACTCCTAAAATTAAATAATACTAAATTAGAATAAAATTTTCTTTGTGTTTCCCGCATCAATTGTGGCCATCATCTTCACTTGACTGATAGAGATTTGGTGCCAAGGTTTATCATCAACATGCCATAGATGAAAAGTTTAGGGCCAAAAAGCAATAACCTTTTTTTCTTTTTCAATACTAACTCATATATAATCTTCGTTCTGCATGATTATTTTTCCATAAATTTTCCTGTATTAACCGCTGCTATTTTTATTTATTTATATTATGGACTTCTGTTGCGAAGACTATCCACTGCCTTGTCAAAACCGGATAAAGTTCTAGTTGTTGAAAGAGTTATCGAGTTCTTGGGGCTTCAGACAGTGCGGGCGTCATTGGTTGGAACAGTGGAAAAGCGAGGAATCTCTGGAGGCCAGAGAAAGAGAGTAAATGTTGGATTGGAAATGGTCATGGAACCTTCACTGTTAATCTTAGATGAACCCACATCCGGTTTGGACAGTGCATCATCTCAGCAACTTCTTAGAGCACTTCGACGTGAAGCACTTGAAGGGGTAAACATCTGCATGGTGGTTCACCAACCAAGGTAACTTCTGCAATAATTAGTCTGCATATTTTGAAATTCTCTTTTCAATCTTTTATTTTCTTATTTTTTCATTTTTGTTATGTCCCTTGTATTTTCTGTGTTATTACCAAAATATTTTACTCAAAAATTGGTTCAAGACTAAAAACTAAAAAGGCATCTTTGGTTACTTAGGTAAGGGCCTTTTGGTTTGAATTTTTACTATTAACTATAAGGGATTATTTGTTCAGCATAATAGGAAGTAATACAGTTTTTCACATGTTACATGTTGAGTTTTTAAGATAGGTTTAAAATTCCTACTGGTGAGATGTATGTATGGACAACCAATACTGTAAGATGTTTAGAGCCTTTTAGCACAAGTTTCTGGGATCAGTTTATGTGATCACTCATAAAGCAATATGCACTGTAAGACACAGGTACTTACAAATTTTTTTTGAATGCTTATCAGCATCCTGCATAGGCTGAGCAGGCTTGGCTAATTTTTATGAGCTATAACCTTGGTTAAGAGAGTCATCATAAAGCTCATCTTAGATTCTATGGCATATTTTGAGTTTGTTTGATTGTACTTTTAATTTTCTTGTTTTATTTATTGATGGTTGAACTTTCTGCTTCAGCTATGCCTTGTTCAAGATGTTTGATGATTTGATACTTCTGGCAAAAGGTGGTCTTACTGTCTATCATGGACCAGTGAAGAAAGTTGAAGAATACTTTGCTGGCCTTGGGATCAAAATCCCAGAGCGCGTAAATCCTCCAGACTACTTCATTGACATTTTGGAGGGTATAGTGATGCCAGGTGGCAGCTCAGGAGTAATTCACGAAGATCTTCCTGTCAGATGGATGCTTCATAATGGTTACCCAGTACCCCCTGATATGCAGCAGAAAGCTGCAAGACTTGCTAGGTCTTCAATGAATGCAACTCCAGCTAATGAAACCGATCCTGCTGGTGCTGGAATGGTGGAACATTCTTTTGCTGGAGAGTTATGGCAAGGAATGAAAAGCAATGTGGAGCTGCAGCGGGATAAGATACGGCTTAATTTTTTAAAGTCCAAGGACTTAACAAACAGGAGAACTCCAGGTGTATTCCATCAATACAGATATTTCCTTGGGAGGTAAATAATTATATATTTTAGATACCTTCAAGTATCACATTTTTCAGATAATTGATTTTCTGAAATCTACGACATGGTTAACATTCCCAAAATCCCAATTTTAAATTTTTATCAGGTAATCTTCATCAGAATAATCTTTTTTCTTTTAAATTATGGATCATAATATGACTTTTCAAAAAGCTCTGTTTGGTTCTTGAAATTACTAGGAAAGAAGAGGAAAATGTGATAAACTTGTTCTTTCTTTACCATCTTCAAACAAATAAAAACATTTTCTTCCTTTGCCTTATGTATTTGGAAAACCAAATGGAGGGTAGAAGGTGAAGTCATGTGACTCCAAAAGTTTGTTGGTTATTCCAGTGAGTCATATTTCTTTGTCCCCCATATTAGTACATTTATTGAAATGATATGACTGTTTTGAGTGACCCGTCCACTGATCAATTCAATACTGCACTGTTTTCATTAGTTGCTGAAGCTTGATCTTCTCTATGCCCACAACATTTCAGGGTTGGTAAGCAGCGTCTACGGGAATCTAGAATAATAGCAATGGATTATCTGATCTTATTACTTGCTGGAGCTTGCTTAGGATCAATTGTTAAAGTGACCGATCAAACGTTTGGTGCAGCTGCTTATACTTATACCATAATTGCAGTTTGTAAGTCCAAAAATTCTGTTACCCACTTCATTAGGCTTTCTTTGAACTTGCTTTGTGGATTTATACACACAATGATCTTAATAGTGGTGAGAGATACTTGCTTCCAGAGAAATTTGTGTTATTGTTTCTTGTTAAAACAACAAACTATATTCTTCTTTATACAGACTAAAATCTGCAGAGGAACAATCAGTAACGTCTTTGATTTACTATAGTGAATCAGTCTGGTTGCCAAGTCAAATAATACTACCCGATATCCATAAGCACAAAGGTTACTTCCTTACTGTGATATTTATTACTGATTTCAGCTCTTCTATGCAAAATTGCGGCTTTGAGATCATTCTCCTTGGATAAATTGCACTACTGGAGGGAGAGTGCTTCTGGCATGAGCAGCTTGGCTTATTTTCTCTCGAAGGATACGATTGACCATTTTAATACAGTGATCAAGCCTGCAGTATATCTCTCTATGTTCTATTTTTTTACGAACCCAAGATCTAGCTTTGCAGATAATTACTTTGTCTTGTTCTGCCTTGTGTACTGTGTAACTGGTATAGCGTATGTGTTGGCCATCGTTTTCGAACCAGGCACAGCCCAGCTGGTGAGTAACAGAAGCCCACATTGAAAAAGAAAATCAGCTTATCAATTTAAGTTTTTATATCATTTTATTTTTGCTGACAAGGTACTGTTTCTTGCAGTGGTCTGTTCTGCTTCCAGTTGTTTTGACTCTCATCGCCACACAGCCAAAAGATAGTGAATTTATGAAGATTTTTGCTAATTTATGCTACCCTAAGTGGGCTTTGGAAGCATTTATCATTTCGAATGCTGAAAGGTAAGGCAAAATCACCCTTCCTATGAATAAAGTAACTTACATGTGTATAAAATACATGTTGCACCCATTAGTCCAACCAAACTAATTTGCAAATTAAAGTAAAAGTTTCCGGCTTTCCATATCAGATTATTTATGGTTTCTAATTTTCCCCCATAAAAGATTACAGTTTCCCTGATGATATATTGTCTTTGAACTACAGGTATTATGGAGTGTGGCTGATAACTAGGTGTGGTTCACTTCTAAAAAGTGGCTATAACCTTCATGAGTGGAGTCTATGTATAGTCATCCTTATCCTTATTGGAATGGTTAGTCGTGTGATAGCATTTTTTTGTATGATGATCTTCCAAAAGAAGTGAGATCAGACAAGTTGATATTCTTTTAATCTATTGCCATACTACTACATATACACAAACCACAATGTATGATAGTTTGAGAGGATTGTATCACTGCAACATGTCACGAAAATGAGATAAAGATTCCTTATAAATCAGTTTAATCTGCTGCCTAACAATGACAAACTTTTGATGAAGATTGGTTGGCATCTTTAGGCGAGAGGTATCTGTGGGAGGTTGTACATTTAAATTCAGTTATGCTTTTGGTTTCTTGTTTGTAGAAATAGTGGTTCCACTTGTTTATTGAAATCTAAAATCAAGAAAAGAGTGTGAAAGACATTTTCAAGATCTTTATTTTTGCATAGTATAACATTTTTTTTCAATCGGTCTATAGACAAAAAAATTTCACAATTATTAAGGTGACAAGTTGTCAATGGTACAAGGTCGGTTCTAGGCCTAGGCCTATTAAGGCCTCCTATGCCTGCCCACTACAAAAGGGCCCAAAATTATACTATAATAATTTATTTAAGAAAAAAAACCATAAGTGAGTTGTGCATTCTTTTTCCCTATTTCCATGGAGGCCTCCAAAATATTGGGTTAATAAAAATCCAATTCAATTGAAACCTTAAACTTTTTTATTTTTTTTTATTTTTTTATCAACCCTTTCAAGGGAAATGACATTATATTTAGGGTTTAATATGTGTTAAGAGTTTAATTTGTTACTGACTATATTTGTTAAAGTTGTTTATATTGAAAGAAGTTTATTAAAATTAAAATCGATAAAATCCTATTTAATATCAATCATGTTACAAGAAGTTAAGTGGATTAACTATTATGAGTTGAAAAAGATTATGTGGGATAATGAAATATTGCATTCCCCTATGTGTCTTGACCCCTGGGACTCTACATGTATCGGAATGAACCATTACCAAGAACACAAAGTTCCCATATATCGTATTATACCCCTTTCAAAGTTTGGTAATAATCTCGTATTACCTAATCTTAACATTGTATTATCATTATTACCTTAAAAAAGAATTATTACTACTAATATATACAAGGATGTGAGTATCCTTGTTATTAATAATATACTTGATATATGCCATTCATCTTCGTACGTCCTTTATACAAGGATGTGACTATCCTTTCTAATAGTTACATGACTGAAGGCATGCAAACCTTACTTCATATACATTCTCATCAAATATATAAGGTTAAAATGGTAGGTGCATACAATATGTCGAGAACTATCCATTTAATAAGGATATGACTATCTATCCCTTCTAACATTTACATGACCGATGTGCATAGAATATATGGTGAACAATAAAACTATCCATTACCGTCTTTCTTTTTACACGGATGTTAATATCCTTGATTCCTTTCTAACATTTACAAGACCCAAGACAAACCTTTACTGAAACATCCCTTCTCATAACTCATATTTATTTGGTTACAAGATAGGAGCATACAAATATACAATACATCGAAAATAATAAAACTAGTATAGTACTTACATGACTCTACAATAACCAATTCAGTAAATGACAGTAGGTATTAATATTATCACCCATTAACAATTATCATAATTCTCCTACGGAAATTGTAACATCTTAACAAACTTAACCAATGATTTCTCGATAAATTACAAATTGTTTCCAAAGCTTAGGTTAAGTTGTAAAGATATGATAAATTTAATTTAATCATTTTAATTGTTATTATAACATTTCTCTTCACCGGTGATTCAACACATGAGATTTTAAACTTTATAAATGAGAGGCAAAGTACTAGTGAATACATTCACATACTTTTAATTCAAAACCACATGTTTTGATACCTTGATAAATTATTGATTATTCTAAAAACTTAAATTATTTGGAAATTATGGATTTAATCATTTAACAATTATTCTAATATTGTGACACTTGTCTTGTTGTCCCAGAGTCAATATATCACTAATCAAAATGATCATGACTTCAAATACAATGAGAACCATTTTCTTGGAGTCATATCATTTGGACCATCCTTCATGGAGCTATTGCAGTTTGCTGCTTTGGACATTTTACTTTGTCATATATCAATTTTACAACCATCCTCACTTCTTAACCTTTTTCTTTGGAGGCTTGAATTGCCTTTTCCTTTTCTTGGATTTATTGTTCCAATCAATATTTTTCTTGTTTCAACCAAATAAAGATAAAAAAAAATTGTCTAAAGCCGGCAAAGGCTAATCTTTTGGACGTTGTGTCCTAAGTTGGTGGCACCATAACCAAATTAAACTTGCATGTCCAAAGTACTCCAAGTTTATGCTCCAGACTCCAATTACCCTTTTATGGGCCCAAAATCTTTGTTACATTATTTCAAAACTTGCCTTCCATTAATCCCCATATATCTTCATCTTCCATTGCCCAAATGAGCTTAAAGAACGTGAAGATTTTTAACTAGAGGAAAATTCTCACTTTAACCATTGTAGTTTGAGTTTGGTCCAGTGCATAGATATGGCTGGGTTCAGCGTTTCCACACAGGACGTCTACAACCAGATTTCCAATGTGAGCGCTGTTGTTGGTAAGGATATTGGCAAACAGTCCAGCTTCTGCATTAAGGATTGGTGAGTGCTTCATTTTACTACAATATGTTTGGTTGCTCTGGAAATGCATGAAAATAGCTAGTGGCATCGTCTTTATATTATTGCTTAAATATATCCTTGAAAAAAAAAAAAAAAAAAACTTTATTGTTTAATTCTTATTAGCCATAGTTAGCTTGGACACAAAAAAAGGAAAAAAAGAAAGAAAGAAAGCTTAGTAACTAAAAATAGTATATATTAATCAAAATAATAAAAAAATATTAACTTGTATGGTTCTAGTACTTATCATTACTTGTTGATATGTTTTGGAATGTTGTGATGCTTATTAAATTTTTCTTGTACTTAAAATTGACATATCATATACTTAAAAATATATATTTATTAATTAATTTTGCTGCATTCCCACCATATCGATTGTATCCTAGTTTTTCACAAATTATCATGTGGTCGTGTCCATAATATCCATATGGGTGCTTCTTATATAGATGAGAAGAAAAGAAAGTAGGATTCTGAGTTTTATTACATTGATTACATTTGAGTATGAAAACTAAAACTAAAACTCAACTACAGAATCCAATAAGTATATAGTTAAATTAGGAGAATTGAATGAAGTTCTAGCAATATATTAATGATAAATTAGATTCAATTGTTAGATTAAACACATAAAGTGTAAGTTGATAAGGGTCGAATGTCGAATTAGTCTATTTGCATGTGTTTAAGATCACCAGTTTAATTTCATTTCTGCTGTTACAAATTTTTGGCAATATAAATAAACAAACATGCCATTAATCATTTTTTTTTTTTTTAAAAGTATAATAGAGTTGAATTTTATTTTATTTCATTTTGAAGCTTTGTTTAATGTTTCAGGGATGCTGATTGGAATCACGCCTTTAATTTTTGGTCCAACTTGGACTTCTTGACTTCTTGCGTCACAAAGACTGGTATGAATTCTTTTATTTTAGAAAGAAAAAGATATAGTGCTGCTTTTGTGGTAGATGAATATACAGGAAAAAAGAGAAATGATTTTTTAATCTATTTTAAAAATCTATTCTGATGAATGTCATACAAGTACAACCATATATATGGGGAATCAAAACAACATTTTTTAATATGCTCTAGCCTCTACACTTTTGCATTCGTTTTTGCCAGAAACTACTGTTATTCCACAGATTTAAAACTGTAAAAGAGGTCTATTTTTGCTTAATAATATATATATATATATATATATATATATATATATATATATATATATTATATATATATATATATATTGATGTTTTCGTCTCTTTAATACAAGCATAAACCTCGTCTCTCTTCCAAGAATATATTTGAGAGAAGAGCCTTTTATTTTTTATTTTTTTAACTCGTCTCACCAGCTATTCATCTCTTTAATGTGATCGGTCTTTGAAGTTCCAAAAAAAAGACTATTTTCCTAAATATTTTTGAAAATATTTTATTTTATCAAAATTTTTTTTTTTTAGACGTATTATCGAATAAATATGGCCGTAAAAGACTATTGATTTAGTGATAAAAAGATCTCGCTAAGGAACAGGTCATTAGTGCCTCATTCGGGTTGCTAGATGGAAGTAAAATAGATTACATACGTTAAGGTTTGGGATATCTCACGCATTTTCCTTTTCTTTTCTTGTGAAATCTCGGTAAAACAATATGGCACATTGAGCCTATTAGGAAAGATAAATATGCTAGTAATGTGGTTTGGTTCACAGCGAAAACCCCTTGAATAATTATACTTTTACTATTAAGGTCTATGTCTTACAATATCTAATTGAAGAATATTTATAGTAAGTTAAATCATAAACTAACCTAAGGTTACAATACCTTCACTATAACTAGGTTAAAATTACTTTGCTTACACTCCAAGATTAAGATTACTTTATTTGTACTTCAAGTAGAATTAGATACAATAACTGGAGTTATATAATAGGTGTGGGCCTTTGATCAAGAATGGGCTGAGCCTTGATATCTCTAACATGTAACATCCCTTCAAACTCAAGAACCTTCAAAATGAAAGTTTGAAGACAACTTGTGTTTGAAAATAAGTGAGATCTTGAAAAAAAGCATAATTGGATTGGATATGAAGTGGACCGAATTGGACCAAATTAAATGAAGTGCAGATGACAAGCTAGAACAAAAGCCAGATGTGTAGAATGATTGAGGTTTGAGTGTTGAGTACAGTGCATATCATATGTGTGGAGACTATTGATAAGAGGCGTGGTCTACAAAACTCTACTTGAAGACGATAGAGACACTTAAGCAGAAAGAATGTCAATAAAAACTATTGATTAGTGACATGGTCAGAGTAACAAGACTTAAAGATGATAAAGATGTGTAACTAGAAAGAAAGCCGATAAAGGAGACTACCAATCAGCGTGGTCCGTGTCATACTCAACAAAAATGGTTGAGGACGTGTGTTCAAAAGGAAATCTAAAGACTTGGTGTAGAAACAAATATGCATGTGCCTATTGAATGTAGTTGAAATCACCAAAATCGTCCTATCATAAAATATCAAATTTGAAAAAGACATATATGAGGTTGTTTGGGATAGAGAATAAATTAAAATGAGCCTGAGAGGGGTTAACAACAATGACAAGAGAGAGAATCTTGACGTTTTCAATAGATTAGGATGATTGGTAATAGTGGTGGGGGAATAAACAAGATCTAGTAATTAAAAATATGGATTAATAGAGGCCACTAAAGTTGGACTCTAATACCATATTAGAAAAGATAAAACATAGCTCTCATATTAGAATTTATATAAAAAAATATGGAGAAGAAAATAAAGAAGATAGAGAGAAGGAATGTAGTGGATTTAATGTGATTTAGTTTGACAACTTACATTTTTAACAAAAATAAATAAAGGTCAAAAATATTGTTTTCGTCCCTAAATTATATATGAGTTTCGGTTTTCATCCCTAAATTTTGAAAAGTTCGTTTTTCATCCATGAACTTTGAAAATGTTCATTTTTACACATAAATTTCGTTCTTTTGTAAAAAAGTTCAAGGACGAAATTCATGTGTAAAAATGAACTTTTTCAAAGTTCGGGGACGAAAAACGAATTTCATATAAAGTTTAGGGACGAAAACAATAGTTTAACAAAAAATAAACCCTTAAATGGCTACATATTTATTATTAATATCTATATATTACAACCAATTTATTAGTTATTAAAGGATATTTATAGTAGTTTAATCATAAACTACCACAGAGTTACAATACTTGCACCACAAGTACACTATAATTATTTGCTTGCACTCCAAATAGGATTAGATACAATAAATCGATAGAGCCTTTGACCAACATGATTATCATGTTACTACTGACATGGTTCACTCTCTTTGATAAATATTTACTTATACTGTTACACATCATCAAATTATTCTAGTTACTGGTACTACCACTGTACATCCTCCTCATCTTGCATTGCCTTCAGCAAGTTGTAACAAGGAGGCTCTTAGAAAATCTTTCTCCAAAAATCTGACCAACATATGCAACTTTTTTTTCTTGCTGAATTTTCTCAATCTATGTGTTAAATATGTTTAATTAAGTTATCATTTCTTTTCTTTTATTCGTGGTGGTTTTCATTGTTGAGCAGGAGACATTAGAGAGCACTTGTGTACAGCAGCAGAAATGAAGCTTTACTACAACAATTTATTTGAAGGATCTAAACGTGCCAAATTCTAGAAACCTAATAAGAAACTGTAATTTAAAATCATGGGTTTCTGGCTGTGAGCCTGGATGGGCTTGTAGTGTTGACTCAGATGTGCAGGTTGACATAAAAAATGAGGTCATCCCTGCAAGAACTTCAAACTGTCAGTCTTGTTGTGAGGGTTTCTTTTGTCCTCAAGGTTTTACGTGCATGATACGTAAGTGATTGAGAATCCTTTATATTCTTTCTTTCTTTAAAACTAGGGCAAAAATCTTATTGAGAAACCTCCAAATTTTGATTCATCTTATAGGAGCTCACATATAAATCTATACCCTTTGGATAAAAAATAAGATTAAATTGCAATTTACACCGTAAAAGTTTGAGATAATTTTGATTTTATCCCTTAAAGTTTCAATTTTTGATATGCACGCTTAATGTTATGTTCTTGATATTTCCTAGCAATCAAGTCATACTTGCGCAGATTTACTTGTCTTTTTCATTGGTTAAAAGCTGTCTCTCATGTTTTTTCCTGTTGTATGCATTTGGTTGAATTTTTTTGCCTATTTCTTATTTGTTGAAAGTTGGTTAAAGTAAAATTGTAACTAAGAAAAAGTGAAGTATTAAAAGGCAATAGATAAGCAAATAAGCTAAAAAGCTAAAAAGCTAAAAAGCTAAAAGCAAAAACTATGATGGATCAACCATTTCCCTCTTTGAAGTGTAATATGTTCTTGATATCTCCTAGGAATTAAGTAGTACTTATGTAGATGTACTTTTTCCTTTTCCTTGGTTAAAATATTTCTCTGATGTTTCTTTCGGTTGTTGCCCTTTGATGTTCTTGAAGCTTGCCCGTTGGGTTCCTATTGTCCCATTGCAACTCTCAACAAAATGACCGGTTTATGTGACCCGTAAGTTCAGTTTCTAGCCCTAAATATTATTAGGGGTACTACCAATTTCACTAATAAATAATGCAAACTGATGTGTCAAGTTTTAAACACAACAAAAAATGTCACGTCACATTTATTCATTATGTTGTTGATGCGACACCAATCACATTTATTATCACGTTAGTTTGTAAGACTTTTTTAGTAAAATTGATAGGACCTTTAGTATTTCTCTTATGGTATGGCCTATGTGCTTACAAAATATATAAAGATGATAATAATCGTTTCTGCAGATATCAATACCAACTACCTCTAGGGCAGCCAAACCATACTTGTGGAGGAGCAAATGTTTGGGCTGATGTTGTTAGTGCTAGTGACTTATTCTGTTCAGCTGGATCATATTGTCCAACTACCACCAGCAGACTTAATTGCAGTAGTGGGTACAAAGATTTTCCCCATTATTGGTTACTTAGCAACATTGTCTAATGTTTTGCTAGCTAGTTGCAACCTTGTACTGTTTTTTGAATCATATTTCGACAGGATATGTAAGGACTTCTATGTTTAAGTTATCACTGTATTCTTTTGATCATGAATATAATTGCTTTGTGCTGCCTCTGTGATTATTTTCCTAATAGCAATCCTTTTTTCATGGAATTTTAGGCATTACTGCAGGATGGGTTTTACATCTGAGAAAAGTAAGTTCCCTCTTTTTTGCTAGAATTCTGAATTAGTTGCACATAATTTGTAGTAGTAATTGTATGTTTGTGCATGCCTTTGTGTGTAAAATAGTATTTTGTTCTAAGTTGTATACAGTTGAATCTTCAAAATTTTTATGTATGCTTTATCTTTTTGGAATTCAAGTTTTGCTGTTCTGCAGGGTGCAAAGTGCATTTAACTCTTTACCAACCATCTTGCAGAATGCTTCAAGTTGAATTCATGTAGTCCAGACACCGCGAACCAAAAGATTAAGGCATATGGAATATTGGTTTTAGTAAGTTGCTCCCTTTAGTTTTGAAACATAAATTTGATAAATGATCTTGGCTGGTTCCATGTTTAAGCATCATTAATTTTTCTTGAAACAAACTATGTAAGTCTTAACGCTAATACCCCATAAACCTCTGAGAAAAATTCTTGATTTCTGCATTACACAATAAGAAGTATGCTCTTACCTTGTTATTAAAGTACTCTTTCAATTACTTATGCAGGTCGGTTTAAGTACTATGCTAATGATCATTTACCATTGCTCTGACCAAGTTCTAACGACTAGGCAAAGGAGAGTAGCCAAACATAGGGAAGCAGCAGCCAGAAGTGCAAAGGAGACAGCAAAAGCAAGCCAGAGTTGGAAAACAGCAAAACATGCTGCTAAGAAGCATGCAAGTGGATTGCAAGCCCATCTCTCCAGCATGTTTTCTCCTAAAAAAGATGTAAAGGATCCCGAGAAGCTTCAGGTTTCGGATGAAGCTAAATCTGACATAGATGATGATCCATTACCATGTCCACAATCAATTGCTTTAGGTACTTCTCTGCCCTCAATTGTGACATCAGTAGAAGATAAAAAAGAACCCAATGAGATGATGCCTGAAATTGAAGATGACCAAGAAAGTTATCAAGGTTTCAGTATTGGAGCTGGAGATAAGAGTATCAAGAAATGCCCCAAAGGGAAAACAGACTCATTCGCAAATTTTCAAGTATGCATATGGTCAACTTGAGAGAGAGAAAGCTCAGTAGCAATTTTCAAGTATGCATACGGTCAACTTGAGAGAAAGAAAAGCTCAGTAGCAAGAGTATGAGAAACTTAGCTTCTCGGGAATAGTTAGACTGACTAATTATCCTGAAATCTGGAAAAGGCCTTTGATTGAGATTTCTTTCAAAAATCTGACCCTCACCTTGAAAGTGAAAAACAAGCATTTACTGAGGTGTGTTACTGGGAAAATTAAGCCTGGCCGCATTACTGCTGTCTTGGGTCCATCTGGGGCTGGAAAAACAACATTTCTTTCTGCCGTAGCAGGAAAGGCAATTGGATGCACGATGAGTGGTTCAATTCTAATAAATGGAAAGAATGATTCCATCCACTCATATAAGAAAATCATTGGCTTTGTGCCACAAGATGATATTGTGCATGGAAACTTGACGGTGGAAGAGAATTTCTGGTTCAGTGCAAAGTTCAGGTAACCCCATTTAGCTTCTTGCAAATTTGGTGCCAAGGTTTATCATCAACCTTCCATGGATCAAAACTTTATGTCAAAAAAGCAATGGTCTTTTTTCTTTTAATCATCTCAAAAATTTGTTCTGCATGGTGATTTTTCTGTCAATCTTCCTGTCCTAACTGTTGTATCTTTTTTATTATGGACTTCTGATTGCAAAGACTATCCACTGACTTGTCAAAACCGGATAAAGTTCTAGTTGTTGAAAGAGTTATCGAGTTCTTGGGGCTTCAGACAGTGAGGACATCCTTGGTTGGAACAGTGGAAAAGCGAGAAATCTCTGGAGGCTAGAGAAAGAGAGTAAATGTTGGATTGGAAATGGTCATGGAACCTTCACTGTTGATCTTAAGATGAACCCACATCTGGTTTGGACAGTGCATCATCTCTACAAGTCATTAGAGCCCTTCGACGTGAAGCTCTTGAAGGGGTAAACATCTGCATGGTAGTTCATCAACCAAGGTAACTTCTGTAATCACAAATCTGCATATGTCCTTTGAATTTTCCCCTGAATTGTGATTACCAAATGTTTTACTCGAAAATTGGTACAAGACTATAAAATCATCTTTGGTGACTTAGTTAATTGATTTTATTCTTACTATTGACTGTAAAGGATTAATTTTTTCTGCATAATGGGAAGTAATACCAGTTAAATTTGGCTTAAAACTAGTTTAGAGCTTTCTTGAATTAGCTTCTAGGATCAGTTTTAATTCATCACTCCTAAAGCAACATGCATTGTAAAGTAGAGATATAGAATTTATTGACATGTTTACCGGGATCCTGAATAGGCTAAGCAGGCTAGACTGATTCTTATGTGCTATAACCTTGGTGAAGAAAATTATTATAAATCTCATCTTAGAGTCTAAGCATATTTTGATTTTGGTTGATTGTGGGTTTTCTTTTCTTCTGTTAGTTATTAATGGGTGACATTTCTGCTTCAGCTATGTCTTGTTCAACATGTTTGATGATTTGATACTGCTGGCAAAAGGTGGTCTCATTGTCTATCATGGACCAGTGAAGAAAGTTGAAGAATACTTTGCTAGCCTTGGAATCAATATCCTAGAGCGCGTAAATCCTCCAGAGCACTTAATTGACATTGTGGAGGGTATTGTGATATCAGGTGGCAGCTCAGGAGTGAGTCATGAAGATCTTGCAGTCAGATGGATGCTTCATAATGGGTACTCAGCACCAACTGATATGCTGCAGAATGCTGCTGGACTTGCTAGGTCTTCAATGGGCGTAATTCCAGCTAGTGAAACCAATCCTGCTGGTATTGGAATGGAGGAACATTCTTTTTCTGGAGAGTTATGGCAAAGTATGAAAAGCAAGGTGGAACTGCAGCGGGATAAGATACAACTTTATTTTTTGAACTCCAAGGACTTAACAAACCGTACTACTCCAGGTGTATTCCAGCAATACAAATAATTCGTTGGGAGGTAAATAGTTGATTATGTTAGTAGGTAACCTTCAAACAATACATTTTTTAGATAATTGATTTTGCTGAAATCTACAACCTAATTAACATTCCCAGAATCTAAAACATGGTTCTTGAAAAAACTAGGAAAGAAAAGGAAAAAAAGTTATAGGAAAAACATAACGCCATGTCTTATTTCTTTGTCCCCATATTAGTACATTTTATTTAGATGATATGCCTCAACTGATCAGTTCCATACTATGCTATATCTATAATATAAATTAAAACCTGAAGTAAAGAGAAAGTGTTAACCCTCTTTCAAATACTGCCACATCAGGCTCCCTACACCCATACCAGTCTAATTATTTCTCTGTCCACTCTCTCTCTGTTTCACGTTTTTCTCTCTGCTTCACGTCTGTCTCTCTCCTTCGCCCCCTCATCTTCAGCCGTTAACCCCTTCTTCTATTTAATTATTTCTCACCCACGTTCTCCACTCTCTCTGCTTTACGTCTCTTTCTCTCCCTCTGTTTCAGGTGCGCCTCTCTCTCTGTCTCTCTCCCTTGCAGGTATTTACAATACTGTCGAACTGAATGCCATCCACGTTTATTAGAATCTGCGTCCACATTGCTACAAAATAATTACGTCAAAATTAGACAGGTATTTATGCAGTTCTAACTCATCTTAGAAAGAGCACTCAGTTCATATTAGTCCATTAGTTCCAAGATGGTGCTAGAAGAAATATTTGATGCAAGAAACATGGGAATAGCTATTTGATCGCTCTGTTCCTGAATTCCTCAAGTGGGTCCAGTATCCAAATTGATTTAATTATTGTGATGTTTCCTGTAGGACATGAGGCTCAAAAGCTCAAGAGATTGAGAGGTCAGAGAGCAGAGGCGTTGTCTGAGGTTAAGATTCTGTCACTGTGTATGATTGGCAATTTCACATCGGCTTTTCATTTATGTTTTGCTTCGTTTCCAGAATTTTCAATAAGATTGTTTCTTTTCTAATTTTTTTTTTTTTTTTAATTTGTGAATCCACATGATGCTTTCCTGAGTGCTATTTGATGTTCAGTTGTAATGTGCTTAGATGTGGAGTTTGTGTTGGGTGTAATTTTTTGGTGGATTCATGTAGCAATGCTTTCGTTTCATTCTCATTTTGGAATATGCACACCGTGTGTTTGACAAAATGTCTCGCTCATTGCTACATTATTTTTAAGTGCACTTCATGGTTTATTTGATAATTCATGGATTGTTTTTTGAAGTGAGTTGAAAATTATTATACCTCTTTTACCCTTTGGTAGATTAAGTATGTTTCACAGCAGTTGGGGAGTTCCTCTCTTGAATCCTTCTACCGTGCCATCCTTATCATATATGTCAGACAAGGATAAAAAACAAGGATAAAAAATAATGCATGCTTATGTAAGAAAATATTTGTCTTTTTAATGAAAGATGCCAATGGTACTGCACTTCTGTAGATTCCTATTAACTCCTCAGGATTGGACATTCAATGTGATATATTCATATATAAGGGCTCTCCAAAGTTGGAAATCATGGCATGCTTATAATAAGTTGCCTTATGCAGTCATGTTTAGAGAAATTGTGTTTCCTTATGAAAAAGGTTTCTTGGTCTCTTATAGACATTATTTTGTAGGAGGTGAATTGGAATTTAGAACTGTAGATGGTTAAGATATTAGCCCCTACACAGAATAGAAAGAAATTAAGAAGATGATAACCAATGAATGTTTGAGTTTTCATTAGAGCCTCAGACTCAATAAAAGGGTGCAAAATCAAAAAGGGTCATTGACAGATGTTCTCTTTAACAGCACATTCAATCATCAAGCAGGCTGCATTATCTATGAACTAAGGTTTTTATTATTATTGGAAAGTTACACACACATCCAATGGGTCTTGAACCACAACCTCACCCTCTACCTAGCACTTGCAAGGGGAGGAGGTGCCAGTTGAGCTAGAGCTCATGAACTAAGTCACTATTAATCTTCAACATTGGTGCTCGAGTTCACCAAAAACAATTGTGCATCAAGTAAATAACACCATTTGTCTTAATACAATTTTCTGAATTTTTTTTCAATGATGCCTGATCTTTCTAGATTACGACTAAAGGATGCACTACTTTTATCAAGTGGCAAATAAATAAACTTACAGAACTGTTTGTAAATATCTGAGACTTTGTCTTCTGCAAGGAGGAACTCTTCTCTGTGAAGTCACAAAGGTAAACTCATCAGCTGGACAAAGCAAGCAATGCAGCAACTTCAATAATACATTATTAAAATAAGTGATCACAAGGACAAATATAAGTTCACCTTCATCAATGTCATCCTTTTCCCAGCATACATCCAAGTAGCGCAAAGCTTTACGATACTTTCTAAGAGCCGTTTTATAGTCTTGCTTCTGTACTGTGAAGAAGTCAGGGAACATCATGTTAACAGCAGAAAAATAACCATTTTAAGATTGTTTATTTTCTAATTTTTTTTAATTTGTGAATCCGCATGATGCTTTCCTGAGTGCTATTTGATGTTCAGTTGTAATGTGGTTAGATGTGGAGTTTGTCTTGGGTGTAATTTTTTGGTGGATTCATTTAGCAATGCTTTCGTTTCATTCTCATTTTGGAATATGCACACCGTGTGTTTGACAAAATGTCTCGCTCATTGTTGCATTATTTTTAAGTGCACTTCATGGTTTATTTGATGATTCATAGATTGTTTTTTGAAGTGAGTTGAAAGATCTTGCTATTTTTTTAACTCCCTTAGCATTGTCAGCATATTGATGAGGTTCTCTTAACACATTGTTGATCATCTTCTTGATTGCGACGTTCTAATTGGTTTCCCAATTGATTGCAACATTACAAAGTCAAGATTATCTTCGCAGTACAGTACATTGATCACTCAATATGATAGTAGATTTACACTCAAGAATTATATACTTCCTTTTTAAAATTATTATACCTCTTTTACCCTTTGGTAGATTAAGTATGTTTCACAGCAGTTGGAGAGTTCCTCTCTTGAATCCTTCTACCGTGCCATCCTTATCATATATGTCAGACAAGGATAAAAAATAATGCATGCTTATGTAAGAAAATATTTGTCTTATAATTGATTTTTTGATATTATATCTTACATTATTTATTGAAAGATGCCAATGGTACTGCACTGGCACAAGCTGACAAGATAACACTTCTGTAGATTCCTATTAACTCCTCAGGATTGGACATTCAATGTGATATATTCATATATAAGAGCTCTCCAAAGTTAGAAATCATGGCATGCTTATAATAAGTTGCCTTATGCAGTCATGTCTTAGAGAAATTATGTTTCCTTATGAAAAAGGTTTATTGGATTTAATTGTGTATACACTTTTTGTGTCTCTTATAGACATTATTTTGAAGGAGGTGAATTGGAATTAAGAATACTCTTTTCTTTCCTTTAGAGAAAAGAATTTAGATAACTTTAGACGTGTCATGAACATCTTTGCATTCCCATATTATCAAAGGGAATGCAACAACATTTTAGGACAGTATATATAAAGATTTTGAACTATAAAAGGGGAAGAATATTTTCCCTCCATAGAGACATGTGCATGTATGTGTAATCTAATATGAACTTAGCAATACAATTAAACAAATTCTTGAAGAGATTGGTTCTTTGTCAACATACAATAAGAAACATTACAAAAGTTCCAAAAAAAAAAAAAGATTTATCAACAAAGTAGATCTATAATTTGCAAATAATGAAGCAATGCTGTTGTGGAAACTATTTTGTGATCTTTCACATTTCAAGTCATGCACATTGCACCTTGCATTTTAAGTGAGCATCTACTTTCGTTTAAAGAATGTCAAGCACATTGCACCCTGCATTTTGAAAGAAAGGCGCAAAGCCAACTCATTATGCTATAGCATTTCTGTGTTGGTTTTAGATTTTAGCCTTTGCAAATATCAATGTAGGGGGAAACTTGAAATTTCTCACTTTTCTCCATTCTGTTTCTTTTCTGTTTGCCAAAGAATCCACCTGATTGTTATTAATATTATTACTATGCCACTGTGGAGGCATTTCTTTTTTTGGTTTGGATTCATTTTACTTATGATGTTTGGGAACACACTTTGCTGCCAGTTACTTTTGATGAGCAATATTGGGTGATTTGAGTTACTTCTTTTGTTATGATACAGATAAAAGCTAGCACCTTAATGTTATATGTGTGATATACATGTTCTTAGTTATCTTAGTTATCTGGAATTGTTTTGACCATTGGATCTTTTTGGTTACAGGCCAAGTTAATTGCCACGTCCACTTTATAGAAAATACTATCCATATTTGGTGTAAATAAATTGTGAGATAGGTAGGAAAAAAAAAATTTAGTTATTTCAAATATTCAACTCCCCCAAAAAACCAAAAGTAATGAGAGATAGTGTCAATGTTGGATTTATGTGACAATTGCGTTTTACCAATCACAATTTTTCGCTTTTTAAAGTTTTGAGAAATGGTATACTAGCATTGCATAAAAAAAATATAGTGTTAATATTATTTATGATTTAAAACTCAGATAAAAAACACCCAAAATTAAAACAAATTACACTAATTTATTTACCATTAGAATCAATTAACACAGAGTAAATCAAGGTTTGGGTTCAACTCTCTTACCCTCTAAAGTTGCTTAACACAAAATACTTAATTACAAAAATAATCAAAGATGCTTAACATTTAAACAAAAATATTAAATCTGATCCATAACCAAATAAAAACCAATTACAAATTAACAATTATGTACATTAACTACATATGTTAGAGGGAAATATAACCACTACATTCTTGAACAATCATTAATACAGCCACAGCAATAACTCCATCACATCCATGTCCAAAACATACCAACAGTTGTGACTAGAATTGTAACTGCTTCCAGAAAATAAAGTCCTATGATGAAACAATTAGATGAGTCAGAATATTTGTTTGCCTTACTGTTTAAACAAAACTAGCTATTAATTTTTTTAAGGGACAGCATGAGGTGAAGGACAAGGATGTTCCATACCAAGTTGTAAATATCATATATCATAGATTTAACATACTATAATAACATTAAAGAAGCTGGGTAGTAACAAATGTAAAGTTCACGTGATATGAAATGTTAAACAAATAGTTTAACAATCATGTAACAACCTTAAAGGGTAAGACATGTACTTAATGCACAGAACGTACTTTGTGCAGTCTCTTATTAAGCTCTAACCTGAAGGCAATCCTCATGGTACATGGCTCACATAAGAGTGTTACACCATTATAATCTTTTGAAATAAATTCCTATCATTATAATAGCATTTACAAAAGAACCCATGATAGAAAACAATAAAACCTTAAAAACCACAATGTCAATACTTAAATATACATTAAATAATTATTCAGTAAAATTTTAACTACAATGAGGAAAAAGGACAAAAAACCTTTCAACTACCACTAGATAGTTTACCATCAAATCTATAAATACAAAACAAGTCAATAATACAAAATACTACTATATGCAAAAAAATAAATAAATAACAATACTTCATCAAATCATGCAAAGCACAAAAGAACTACCAGAAGAAATCCTACTATAGATTTTTGCCAATCTTGGGAAAGAATCGCCAAATACTTGGGCAACATCAAGAAAAGGTATCTTAAGTCAATCTCTACTCCTATTTCTCAAAATAAAGGTTCTATGCAATAAAAGAAAGTCTATCACTTCTATTAGCATTACAACACTGCATGTTAACATACTATTACTAAACACAAAAACTGTATTCTTTGTTACTTTACGTTGGAGTTTGTTACATCTACATGAATAACTCTTTCAAGGAATACCGAATACAGGAGTCTCTTCTATTCAAACACATGTGTTCTCAATATGCCGAGCATATAGTATGAGCTGCTTTATTGCCTTCTTTGCCAACATGTGCTACTTTCCCACGTTTGAATGTGTAAAGTCTCCTCTTTGTATCATCTATATATATATATACTCTACATAAGTTTGGTTCAATAGCCTAAATTGCGTGTGATACAAATTGGTTCAACTACGTACTCATTTCAAAACAATTGATCATGTATTCTTTGTTATTATTCCTTCTATAATAAACTAATTGCATTACTTTTGCAATCATTATGATAGAATTTACATTGTTGTATGTATTGTATTATATTTAACAATATATTTTAATTGTAATGTTTTTTATTTAATTGAACCATATAATGTATTTTATTTAACTCTATTATTTATACATCAATGTAATATTATTTAAATTTATGGGAAAAATTTGCAGCTGCAAAAACTACAATAGACTTACAAACAAGGAATTTGTACTTAAAAATGTAAATTTGGACAGACTAATGCAACACCCAGTATTCCTCCGGAATGATGAACTTACACTCCTTCATGACTGTTTCTTTGCTGGAAACACACAAGCAAAATTTGTGCTTGGTGCATACAATTACTTCTTACTAGAACAAACAACTGTGGGAAAGCAAATGCTCCTTGAAGCAACCAAAGAAGGCGACACAAACGCACAGTATGGATTAGCAATTGCATTAATATGCGAATTTGACAACAATGGCAAAGATATACTATTATCCATACTTAACAAAAAAAAAATGGAAAACATATACTACAAAGTTGTCGGAAAATCCTTCGTCATACAACTTTAGGCACAAAAAAATTTTGTCTCTCCAACAAACAAGAATGCAATAAGAATGGTGTTGGACATTGGGACTGTGAATTTACATACCCTTATGGAAATGGGGAAATACATGTCACATGCAAGAGGTAGGAATTGTTCCAATTATCAACTTCAATGTAAACTTCTACTCTATCTTACATTAGAAATTGGAAAATAATCATTTCTGCATTAAAATAAAATTTATGCACTATTGTTTAAATAATCCAATATGTTAAAAATAGCATTTTTAATTGTCAATACAATCCCTTCGCATTGTTGTTCTATGCATGTACCTGGCCGAAAAATTACTAACAAGAATAAGCATAGGCAATCAACATTGAAATTGCAATTGCAATTGTTTTAAATTAGAACAAACAAATATGCTTACACACTCTTAATTTATTTCTTTTAATAGTTCCAACAATGTAAAATAAAAAATAAAAAAATAAAAAATAATAGCCTTTACTAAATGTCCAAAAAGTACTGCAAAAAGGCAAAATAACGTTATCTTATATATGATATATGAAAAGAAAATAAATTATGTTACACTACAATTTAAAATTAAAATACTATTTCAAATAAATGTGGCTTTTCTAAATTACAAATTCTATAATATATCATTTCAATTATGCTACATTTAAAATAAAAACATCAAAATATCCGTGCAGTGCGCGGGTCTACGACTAGTTTCCATTAGTTGTTGAAGCTTGATCTTCTCCATGCCTATGACATATTAGGGTTGGTAAGCAGCGACTACGGAAAGCTAGAATACTAGCAATGGATTATCTGATCTTATTACTTGCTGGAGCTTGCTTAGGATCACTCATTAAAGTGAATGATTCGAACTTTGGTGTAGATGCATATATTTATACCACAATTGCAGTTTGTAAGTCCAAAAATTCTCAGTTACCCACTTCATAAAGACTTTCTTTGAATTTGCTTTGTTGATTTATACATGCAAAATATTTAGTGGTAGTGGTAGATACTTGCTTCAATTTGATTCCATAGATGCCTCAGATCGGGATATGCTAGAAAGACCTTTTTGATAGAAAGGAAGCGTGTCAGGTTGTTTAGAATTTGCAGGGAGATAAGGCCCCTGGTCCGGATGGTTTTACTATGGCCTTTTTCCAGAAGTGTTGGCGGATAGTGGAAGATGATATCATGGCATTCTTTGGGGAGGTTTTTGAATTCTGTAAGTTTGAAAAATCTCTCAATGCCACTTTTATCTCTTTGATCCCTAAGAAGGTTAATGCTTTGAATATTCATGATTTCCGTCCTATTAGCCTGATTGGGAGTATTTACAAGATTTTAGCCAAAGTCTTGGCTAATAGGTTGGCCTTGGTTCTTGACAATATTATCTTTGAAGCTCAGAATTCCTTTGTGGGTGGTCGGAAAATTTTGGATTCAGTGTTAATTGCTAATGAGTGTTTGGATAGCTGGCTTAAGAGTTGTATTCCTGGTCTCATTTGCAAACTGGATATTGAAAAGGCCTATGACCATGTGAATTGGGATTGTTTGTATTTTCTGATGAATTGAATGGGGTTTGGTAGTAAATGGATTTGTTGGATGCAGGCTTGTACATCTACAATACATTTCTCTATAATTGTGAATGGTTCCCCTACCGGCTTTTTTGATAGTAGTCGCGGTTTGAGACAAGGAGATCCTCTCTCTCATTTGTTATTCTTGTTAATCATGGAGGTTCTCAGCTGAATGATGAAGAAAGCTGTGGGTGGGGGCCTTTTTAAGGGCTTTCAGGTGGGTCGGTCTAAGGAATCTGCTGTTTGTGTCTCTCATTTGCTATATGCAGATGACACTATTCTGTTTTGTGATGTTGATCCTGAATAAATCTTGTATATTCATATGTTTCTTACTTGCTTTGAGGCAGTCACTGGCCTTAAAGTGAATATGAACAAAAGTGAGATGGTTCCAATTGGGGAGGTGGTTGGATTAGAGGATTTGGTGAAGCTTCTTTCTTGTCATGTTGGGTCTCTTCCTCTTGAGTATCTTGAAATGCCTTTGGGAGCCTCCTATAAAGCTCTGGGGGTTTGGAATCCAATCATCGAGAAAATAGAGAGACGTTTGGCTGGTTGGTAGAAACTTTATTTATCTAAAGGGGGTCGCTTAACCTTGCTTAAGAGTACATTATCTAGTTTGCTGACATACTTTCTTTCCCTTTTTCCAATTTCGGTGAGTGTGGCTAAGCGGATTGAAAGTATTCAGCATAATTTCCTTTGGGGTGATATGGGGGAGGTCCATAAGCATCACTTGGTGGGTTGGGACAAGGTATGCTCCCCGCTGCAATTTGGGGGTCTTGGTGTTCGGCCTCTCATTCTGTTTAATCGTGCTCTCTTGGGGAAATGGTTATGGTGTTTTGGGAGGGAGGAGCACCATCTTTGGCGCAGAGTTTTGGTTGCTAAATATGGGGTGGAGAGAGGAGGTTGGATCACTAATATACCTCGGGGATCTCATGGTTGTAGTCTTTGGAAGTACATCAAGATGGGCTGGGATGCATTTTCTTCTCACTTTGGTTTTGATGTTGGCTTGGGAGATTGGGTGTTATTTTGGCAAGATAGGTGGTGTTCAGATCGCCCTTTGAAAGAGATTTTTCCTACTTTGTTTGGTTGTTCCCTCAACTAAAATGATTCAGTTGCTTTGGTTCTTGACTTCCCAAGGCCTGGTGGTCCTCGAGAGTGGAACCTTAGTTTTGGGAGGAGTTTTAACGATTGGGAGTTGGATTAGGTTATGGCTTTTTTCTCTCTCATTCATTCTCATATTCCTAGGGGTGAATCAGCGGATAAGATGCATTGGCGTCTAAATAGGAAAGGTGTTTTTGATTCTCGTTCTTATTTTCAAGCTCTTCATGCTCCTGGAATTGTGGCTTTTCCTTGGAAGATTATTTGGGGTGTGAAATCCCTTCGAAGGGTGGCTCTCTTCATGTGGACAGTGGCGTGGGGTCGGATCCTTACTTGTGATAATCTAAGGAAAAGGGGTTTTGTGTTGGCAGGATGGTGTTATATGTGCAAAGGTGATGATGAATTAGTGGACCACCTCTTTATTCATTGTTGGGCAGCTCGGAGGTTGTGGAGTTCGGTGTTTCATGCTGTAGGCATTGATTGGGTGTTCCCAAATCCAGTTTTGGATCTTTTATTTGGCTGGTGAAATTGGTTTGGGAAGAAGACTTCAAATGTTTGGAATTTAATTCCTTCTTGCTTGACGTGGACCATTTGGTGGGAGCGGAATAATCGTACTTTTGAGAATAAAGAATTCGCTATGGACAAACTTTTAGAGTTTTTCTATGATGCTTTATTTGATTGGTCTCAGGCTTGGGGTTTTACCTCCACTTCTTTTGTGGGAGAATTTGTAGTTTCTTTAGCATTTGAAAATTCTATTATGCCTCTGTAACCCCTTTGAGTGCATACTTTATGCACTTAAAGCTTTTCTTCTTTTAATAAAATTCTTCTTACTTATCAAAAAAAAAAAAATGTCATTGTTTCTCTATAAAATCATACAGCCTAAAATTTGCAAAGCAACAATCACTGACAAATTAATAGTGCTAGATTTGCCTACAATGAATCGAGTAAATCTATGTGCACAACTTACTTTACAAACTTTTTTACAATTTACTAAGGTGGCAAATTATGATTGGTGGATGAAAAAATTATAATAGTGGTGGACCATGTTCCCATCAATCACTTGTCATGTTAAAAATTGTGAAGTATATCGTGTCCCTAATATCAATCAGTCCGATTGCAAAGTCATATAAATTGTGAAATATGTTGTGTCCTTACTCTGGTCTCTATTGTTGATTTCAGCTCTTCTATGCAAGGTTGCGGCTTTGAGAACATTCTCTCTAGATAAATTACACTACCAAAGAGAAAGTGGTTCTGGCATGAGCAGCCTAGCTTATTTTCTAGCTAAGGATACGATTGACCAGTTTAATATAGTGATCAAGCCTGCAGTATATCTCTCTATGTTCTATTTTCTCACAAATCTCACAAATCCAAGATCTAGCTTTGCAGATAATTACTTTGTCTTGTTCTGCCTTGTGTACTGTGTAACTGGTATAGGCTATGCATTTGCTATCTTTTTCGAACCAGGCATAGCCCAGCTGGTGAGTAACAGATGCACACATTGAAACAAGAAAAGTAGCAACTTACTAATTTGGTTGTTTTATACTTTTAAATCATTTTAATTTATTTTCACCTACAAGGCACTCTCTTGCAGTGGTCAGTTCTTCTTCCAGTTGTTTTGACCCTAGTTGCGACACAGCCAAAAACTAGTAAATTCTTGAAGACTATATAGCTAATTTTTGCTACCCTAACTGGGCTTTGGAAGCATTCATCATTGCAAATGCTGAAAGGTAAGGCAGAATCACACTTCCTCTAAATAAAGTAACTTAAAAATGTGTATAAACTTATGGAAGAGTCTAACCAAGCAAAAATGTCAAAGGAAAAGTTTCCAGTTCAAGTAAACCTAGATTAAATAGTTGGACTCTATAATACAAGGAATTTAACACATATTTGAAGTGGGTTATGAATTTCTATGTCACATATCAAGCATGAGATACAATTCAAATTTTCATGTTTGTGAATAAGTCCCCTTGGGTACAGATATATATATATATATATATTTTTCCCTGAGATGGGAGAAAATATCTTATGCATCTGGCATATGGCATTCCCTCTCTCACAAACATGTGGGTTTCACACTGTATGAGACCACATGTTGTAAGAAAGATGATGCATATACCAGATAGATGAGATACCTATTGTTGGGATGGGGGTTTGGGAGCCACAAATCTGGGAATCAGTTTTTGTCTCTCATGAGATGGATCCCAAATCAAGATCCTTGGAACAACCATTAAAATTATTTAGGATTTGTACTTCTTTTTTCTCCTAAAAGATTACAGTTTCCATTGTGCTAGTTATTGTCTTTGCACTACAGGTATAATGGAGTGTGGCTAATTACTCGGTGTGGTTTTCTTCAAAAGTATGGCTATGACATTCGTAATTGGAGCCTATGTATATTCATCCTTATCGTTATTGGAATAATTAGTCGTGTCATAGCATTTCTTTGTATGGTGACCTTCCTAAAAAAATGAGACCAAACTAATTGACATTCTTTTGCCATACTCTTTTGATAGGCTTTTATCAATGTAATATGTCATAAGAATGAGATAAAGATTCTTTCAAGTTATCGGCTAATCTGTTGGGTAACATTGACAAACCGAATCATGTAGATACATTCCAAATTCAAAATTTCTGAGTATTGCTTGGGCTGACAACTTGTTATGAAAGTTATCAACCATACCAAACAAAACACACACAAACAAACAAAAGACATGTACGAGGAAAGAAAAGATGGGACAATGGGGTGAGGACCTAGCCTGCTGGTTATTTTCATTTCTCATTATCTAAACGCTTAGCTCAACCCGATTACAAAGTAATTCAGCCAATTTGATTCCATCAAAATTTGTAAATTAGAAAGAAAAGGAAAGTTAATAAATTGCTGGGTAAAAAATGCAATTGGTTGCTTCCTCAATAATTTGCTATAATCCAAACAGAGGGATACAAGATAATTGAGCATCAACTATTATATTATTTCTTTCCTGGGATATATATAGTAAGATGGTTTGAACATAGTTACAAACCACTTTTCTGACATTTCCAAATTCCTGAGGTAAGTACTAATGGAAACATAACTGTGTCCACTTTTCTTTTCCTTTTTTTTTTTTTTTTTTTTTTTTTTTTTTTTTATATGTGCAAGCTTTATGAACCTCAATTGTAAATAAAATTCATACTGAAAAATACATGGTTGGAATAAAATTTAAAAAATAAAATTTTCTATACTCATCCGAACATTCTGGGGGCAAGAAGTAAGTGGGATCCATCCAAATTCATAAGGGTGCCACCCAATTTTTGACATCCCAAACTTCAGACTACAGGATCTTGTTAACTGGCAGCTTCATATAACTTGGATGAGCCTCAACTCTTAACTACATGAACATGCCAGGCCATACAATCAAAAATGATTGTCATTGCTGCTAGTGATAGACCCAATACTTCAGTTTACAGAAGAAATGTAGTTCTCCCAATTTCTGAAGAATAAGTGGGTTTTTAGAGGCAAAGACTACCAAAAGATTTTAGAAAAGTTTACCTAATCAATTTGCAGATGGTCATTTCCAGATAATATCTCCCAAAAATTTAAGAGCTGGAACACCTCTAATCTCTACATCTACTAGTGGTGCCTGGATCACTGCCAAGTTGGAGAGTTCTGGATCATCCCGAATCATATCAAGAGAACGCAACTGATCCTGAAATATGTGAAAAAAGTGTACTTTCCATTTCAACTCTCACCCCACAAAATACAGAAAAATAAAGAAAGAAAAGTAATTCAAACTGCAAGATGTTTTCTTCTGTGTAAATGACATGCTCACAGTTTGATTGTTCTCGAATTAAACAGGTTATCAAAAGCAATGATTAAGAGTTTTGCTAATCCTGCAATTGAAAGCATATAATCCGCGAATAAGTGCGTATACTGATTAATACCTTTCTTTTCATTGCACAAAACTTGCAGTCTGAAGCAGAAGGGGGAAGGATCTGATTAACAATAAGCCTCTTTACAGGAACATTTTCCTTCTTCAAGGAGGCACGCAACCTAGATGACTCACTAACCGCCATTACCTGGAAAAATATAAAGAAAAAAAATGTCAGTAATTATGGTAGAAGCATACAGCCCAAACTATTTTTTTCCAACACCTGAGGTCACTCAATAACAAGCTAAGCAGCCATCCTACAATCATGTCAACCAATACTCGATTCATTTGATGTAAACTCAAACCAAATGGAAGTACAAAACAGAGCAAATATACCATTTAGACTACAAGACAAACAATTGATATAGAACTGCTTTTAAAAATTCTTACTGTGGGGATTGTAACTATGACGAACTCAGTTGAATCTGTGTCACGAAAAAGGTCACGCACTTTTCCCATCCTCTCCCGCAGCCGCTCTAATTTGTCAGCCTGCATTATAAAGCAACATTGGGATATTTTGTAAATCAAAATCAAAATAGAATGCAACACCAATTCCTAGTGACATCAGGCTTACCGCATCCTGCCGGGTTTCTTCTTGCCCAAAAACAGATTTGATGGCTGATGTGGCCGATGCTATTTTCTGTCTGAGCTGTAACAGCCAATGTAAATGAAAGAAAAATATCAATGAAAATGGAAAACAAAACTAGAAACATTGGGTAGTAAGTAGTCTGGAGAACTGGTTTCAAACATTCTTCTGAATTCGTAAGAAATACTTACTTTTTACTAACAACCTAATTCAATCCAATAAGGTACAATCAAGTGATGCAAGCAGAATATGATTGAAAATGTGGCCTACCTAACCACAAAATTGCATGGAAAGTTTACATATATAGCATCATGACACTTTTTGTCAAATGTGTTTAACTGGAAGTTTGAGATGAAGCAACATGTCAAACGGAAACAAAAAAAAAAAAAGGGTAATGCACATAGGATATTTTTAAATCTAAGGTATGAAATTTATTGACAGTGTGTTGAAAACAAAAAATGAGTCTTGGCAAGAACTTATATGGGGAAAAGATTACACAAAGGGGAAGAGAGAAAGCGAATGTCAATGATGTCCAAACATAGTAATATGGACCAAAGGCATCAATAGAAGTGGGATAGTCTTGGATTCTTCTTTCTCTCTCTCTCTCTCTCTCTCTCTCTCTCTCTCTCTCTTTTGATAGGTAAACACACACACACATACACACATGGAAAATCAAACATTGTCTTCCATGTTCCACTTGCTTAATCCAATAACCGAATTTGACTTTGTCCAAAGAATATTATGAACATCAAGATTCTCAATAGTTACCTTTACACCAGTGGAGAATTTCAAGTTTTACACTTTTCCAACGTATTTCTAGAATTTTACAGTTTTTTTTTTTGATAAATAATCTGATTTATTAGAAAAAAGCCATCCAGCATACTAGAAATATACTAGAGTAGCAAAGAATAGGAACTACAAGAATCAATAACGTCTAGAAAAGAAGAAAAAAGGAAAAACGCCTATCACTTGAATCCAATCAAAAAGTAATCGGTAGAACAGATTTTGCAGACGACTTTACATTCTCACCATTAGTGATAATTTGAATTTTATAGTCATACTTTGGGTTTTTTTTTTTGGTTTGGGGGGGCGCATTTCTGTAGGTTTTCCTTACTCTCTGTTTACATTCCTACCTTCAATATCTTGCCTATGGATGCATCCAGGAAGTCTGGCAAAGACAAAAGCCGCAAAGTGTGACCCTGTCAAAAATAATTCATCAACTTCAATAGATATTAGTAAAACTTAAGTGACAAAAAACATTTTATTATGTGCTTACCGTGGGCGCAGTATCAAAAACTATACGAGTAAACATACTATATTCTTGTGATTCCAAAAATTGAATCACCTGGCAAGAGGATTTGTAGTTAGTAAGGAAGCAAGGAAAACGAAAAAGATGTATTGTGCAAAACAGTGAGCTAAATAAGCATAGCAGATAATACATACCTTGGATATTGCAAGAGCTTCATCCAAACCAGGGGGAGGTGTCTCCAGCAGCTCTCCTAGTTTTAGCTCTCCTAACTTCATCAATTAAAGAGAATAAGGATTGAGATGAAGTCATTGACATTTCAGATTTCCACTTTCTTTCTTTCTGTCATTCCTTCTCTATTTTTCTTTTTCGTGTTTTTTTATATAAATATTTTGTTAAAATCATAAACTTCTAGGAAGAAATTTATGGAGAAAAAAAAAAATCCCCGACTTTTCTGGACTCAATCTCATTTTGCACCATAGGTGAGCAGCCCTACTCATGTGCATGTGCAAGCGTGTGTATTCACACACTTAGGCAGTTAACCAAGGAGAGAGAAATAAAACTATGGAACAACCACTCAACCCAATTCTGGATAAATAAAATTCAGAAGTTGTTCTAACTGTAATATAGGGTTGACCTTTGAGAATATCCATGGTGTATTGTTCTAGTACTTGTATCTAGGGAAGATAACTATTAGATTAAGTTGCAAATTCAAGAATTCCAGATAGAGCTTTACCTGGTCAGCAAGCATTCCGAGGCCCATACCATTCATGAAATCTTTGACCCCAGTTCCACCATTTTTCTGAGCTGCACTGCGGAATTCTTCCTTAGCCTTCTCAGGGTTTATCTGGCATAAAACTAATGAATTTAACTTAAAGAGAAGGGGGGGAAGAAAGAAGAAGGGCTAGAGAGAGAGAGATGATAATCATGCAGGCAGCTTTCTATACCTCAAGAGCAAACAATGGAGAATCAGGTCCTTCAACTGGTACCAGTGTCCCTCCAGTCAAATCCTACGATAAAATAATAGACACATACACACTCAATGCAATTAGTTTAGTGTTGTCTGGCAGATATTTTAATGCAGAACAAGAAGAAAAAAAAAATTAAACCTGAGCAAAAGAATCACTCAAGGAATGTGCAGGATCAGTGGAAACCACTAGAGTGGGGTGCCCATTGTTAGCAAATTTCACTGCAAGTGAGGCAGCACAACTCGTCTTCCCCACACCTCCCTTTCCACCTAGCATGTAATACTTACGCTTGGTCCCAGACACCATGTCATCAAACACAGTAATGCCTTCGGCGGGAGTAGAAACCGATCTCACTGCCAAAAAGTAGTACACAGTAAATATTCATTTTAGACATCCTAAGAAGTTGCACAATAGCATCAAATTCTTCTTTCAATATCCAAACCAAACCAAGAATAGCAGATAATACAATCTTGGATTTCTTCAAGATTTGGTTTCTCCCCTTCTCCCATATTTTCTCAATAATAGACAGAACACTGAGAGGAAAAAGAAATCGAAACACAAACCCAAACCCATTGAAATTTTTTTTATCTGACTCACAATTCGGGAAGTGAAGTTTTTTTTTTTTTTTCTTTTTCGGAAGAGTAATAAAATTTTATTGTACACTAAGTAATCGTGAAGATACAACAAATAAAAGTTACAGTCTAAATGAAAGAGAATCAATGGAGCCTACAATGGAACGTATCTCATTTAGACCCAAAACATGAGACCATTCAAACCAAGTTCTTAGGAAAGACGATTGTAGATAAATAGCCAAGGCCTCCACACCCTCAAAAGTACGCTCACTCCTTTCCCTCCACAAAGTCCACAATAGGCATAAAGGAGCTAAGTTCTACACAAGTGAAGAATGTTTACCAAACCAATTCCTCTATCCAAAAAGTAGCTCTACAACATTCTTGGGTATTACCCATTGTACCCCAAAAACTGAAAAGGTAGAAGTCCATGATTGATAGGTAATGTCATAATGCAACAACAGATGATCTACAGTCTCACCACTGCTTATCCACATGAAACATTGATTTACTAGACTAATCCCTCACTTAATAAGGTTGTCACCAATTAGAATCTTTCCACATGCTGCTGTCCACACAAAAAAAGCTACCCTTTTTCATAACCTTTGCGCACCAAAATACATTTCCAAGGAAATGTCACTGCTTGGGAGATTTATTCTTTTCTTCATTCACTTTTTTTTACAGGGAATTTAATTCAATCGGCACCTTGTGATAGCCTTGATAAAAAAAAATACCCAATCTGCTCCTCTTGTTTTATTTCGTTACTGAAAAAAATGTTACTGAAACACAAATGGACTTTAATTTGTGTTCTGCATTCCTTATGCTACAACCAAATAAAAACAGTAAAACTATTGCACCCCTTACCCTCCATAATTATCTTTTATTCTATATATTATTATTTCATTTCCCATTAACTAATAGTTTCCACATGTTATTTCCCTATCTCCTACGTGCTTACTTCTATACAAGTTCAACCAAACAATCCACCAATTACAACCAAATATAATTATTTTGAAAACAGACAAGTGGGTGTGTCCACAAAAGTATAAATTTCATATGTAAACCTAAGAAAAACTCATACCCAATTAAAATCCCAGTGAAAGTTTCAGCCTTTATATTAATAAACATACATATACAATGAAAAAATAATAAATAAATAAAAACCCAGGAAATAAATCATAACTTAAAAGAATTGGTATTGAAAAAGATTACCTTGGATAAGAGGTTTCCTTGTGGTGGAAAGTGAGATGAAGTTGAAACTTTTGGTGAGAGAGAATGGTGTGAGGCTCTTGGGTGAGCAAGAGACCAAACCCACCATGGCCATGGAACTTCTGGCAGCTAAGCTGTGAAGAGGAGCTGAAAAAGTAGAGGGAACAAGACGAGTAGCCATGGTTTTTCTGGTAGAAACTAGAAAGTGCTTTTTGGCTTTGGGTGAGAGTGGAACTGTGAAAACTAAAACCCTTCTATCATTTCCATTTCTGGCCAAAAAGAAGCAAAATCCTCAATTGTCTACTGCTAAACGACAGGCAGTGTTTTGTCGTGTGAATCTAGTTGTTAATAGTACGACTACGTCAGTCGTCTAGTTTTAGCATACAAAGTTGGGCAGTTTTGAAAAATATATGGTACTTTTGAAATTTTATTTTAAAAACAAGATTTTACATTGAATAATGTTAATGAAAAATAACCTGGTTTTAAACTATTATAAATTTCTAAATAATTTTGAAAACTGTTATATTTTTTTTTCTTTCAAAAGAAGCTTGATCCCCTAGCACTCAATACATTTCTTATTAGTACATGAAATGTTGTAGCTATATAAATATATAATAGTAATTGATTCAATAGTATACTTATTTTGTATGAATATAAGTAAAGAGATTTAGGGTTCAAATCTCTCTTCTCTCATTGTTATAATTGTCCAAAAAAAAAAAAATTTAGTTCAACCACTAGAACTAAACCCTAAAGACAAGTTAAGATACCATGGCATTAGCTTGAAATCTTAAATAGTTTTACTTCAAAAGGAATTAGGGATGAATCTAAGGAGTATGATAATCAACTAGTTCTAAGGCTGGCCCTAAGAATTATGGGACCTGGAACGATGCAAAAATATGAGCTATTCTATCTAATAAAAATATTTTATAAAAAAATCTAATGTTAGAACTTGAGCTAGAGAAATAAATTATTGTTGGGTTTATTTTAAAGAATTAAATTTAATGTTTGGGCTTGTTTTAATTATTTTGGTCTTTTCAAATTTTGTATAGGGTTATATTATCATTTTTTTTTTTTTGAGTTCTTTCAAAATTATGAAGGCTTTAAAAAAATTTTGGGATAAGACTTGAAACGATCACATACCTCGCATATGCCCATGGGCAACCTTGAACTCTAGTTAGAGATTGTCCTTCCAAGTTTCATGACCTTCCACATGCACTACTATTGAACTCTTTTCTTTTTCTTTTTTTACCCTAGGATGTGCCTTTCCATTGGGAGTGGACATGCCAATTGAAAAATTGACCAAACATAATTAATTTCGCAATACAACTTGAATTGAATCAAAGTTGAGTTTA
The DNA here is from genome assembly GCA_907173295.1 of Fagus sylvatica. Classification (NCBI taxonomy): domain Eukaryota; kingdom Viridiplantae; phylum Streptophyta; class Magnoliopsida; order Fagales; family Fagaceae; genus Fagus; species Fagus sylvatica. The sequence continues at coordinate 20,276,005 of OU015769.1, read as the reverse complement.
AACATTCATAAATCAATGTAAAACTATTTAAATAGGTTATCTTCACATTATCGAATGTTCAAGGTTCGAATTCATTTCAACATAACACACTAGCTTACCCTTAAATTCTCAACAAAAACAAGGAGATCATTTTCATCTGCTTTGTTCAAATATTTTCAAACACTAACCCAAAAAAACATCCTCATTTTTGCAAAATATTAAGATTGGATATACATAGAAAATTCATTGGCTATGAAGGTGCAACTGTCAATTGGCTGATTGATGCAACCTCAACAACTGATTATAAGACATGTGAAATCAAATATTCCAATATAGGTTGAAGAGGTTATGTGAGATGAAAAAACATTCAGACAATGTCATCTGCTTCTGTGTTTAGATCATGATGGTTCAAATTCTGAATTGATTTTGCCAAGTTGCAGAATAACTTCATCTGTAATCATTTTTTCATTTTGGTCATGGATCTAAGCACATTTTATGCGTGAGAGGTGAGGTGAGATACCCATCCTCATATGCATAAGAGGCCCTTCATTCTAACACAAACAGATACACTACCATCAGAATAAAAGCAATAGGCTTTCCTTGGAAAAGATAATAAACTATTGGAAACTTGTAGGATTCTTAATTTATTGATTACAAGAAAGCAATTGGTGTGTGTCATTGTATAATCCTCATGTTGACATTTTCCATCTTCCTTCAATGGCTTACAAGAGGGTTTTACTTGACACACGTAGCACGGCATTTTCAATAGATACCAAGTGGAAAATGCTATGCATGGACCCTTTGTGATTGCTTTTGAACATATAAATAACAACATGAATAGGTAACTTAATTAAAATATATATAGTAATCTCTAACAAAACGGATAAGAGTTAGGTTCACAGATAATTTATACATAACTCAGAAACCTTATCTGAAATACTGCTATGTAATTCTTTCAAGATTTCCATCCAGCTAAATCGTCAGGCGTCAAATTTAGGGTATCAATAGAACCTTTCTTCACTTCCTCACCAAGAGCAGCCAGGAATTCTTCAATGGACCCTGGTCGTCCAAACCATCCAAGGTGATCTGCCATTAGGTGTAGATTATTACACCCACCACACCGTGCTACAACCACCCCTTTCTCATATGATTCGCGACGAACTGTCTTCACAGATCTTGTTTCACAGACATTGCAAGTAAAGATCATGGCAATATTATGCCTTGGGGATGTCTTCAAGTCGGAAGTAGCAGAATACTCTCTAACAGTTCTAGAACCAATACTGTTTATATTGGAGGGAGCATTAACTGAGTCGCAATCAGGCTTCAAAGTGCCAGTTTCATGATTTTCCAAATCTTCATTGGCATGGCTGGTTGGTTGTGTCTTCGTCTGAATCTCTCTTTTACAAAATTCAGATCTGCTAAAGGATGCATTTGCAGGAAGAAGAGACTTGCAAAAAGGTTTTGCCGCCAATAAGGGAAAAGCCATGTAAATACAAAGATGACTAAGATATCAAGCAAAATTTAAAAAATAAATAAAATTTCAAGTAGAAAAATATGTGACATAGGAAAACATTCATCTAAAACATATAAATGACACAAGGAAACCTAGCTGAACCAACAAGGTGAGAAACAAACTCTTGTGCAGTTGTGCAGAGTAAAGTGTGTATATCAGATCAATAAAAGCACTTTCAACAACAACAACAACCAAACCTTCATCCCAAAAATTTTGGGGTCGGCTATGGATCCTCAACATCCTATTTTCTATTTGTTTTCACCTCCTCAGTCTCAACATCCTTGATCACCACTCTAGTTTTATTGATTTTAAGTAAAATGTTTCGGTAATGCAGTTGTGAAATGAGTATTGTGAAACTTATTTTTTGCTAAATAAGAAGTTCTCATTAAGAATCAAAAACAGCCTCTCTAAATCAGGCCTCTTTAACAGAGGGAACTACATAAGCATAGGACAACAAATAGCAAGTAAAATGTTTCATTAGTATGGTAGTAACATGAAACGTGAGAATAACATCCATAATTCATCCACTTGACCAAAAGTTCAAGGCAACATCTTAATTTAAAGCCTACGAGCAGAGGAATCAAATATGTTTTTGTTTTAACTGAAGGTACCAAAGATGATCAAGATCAAAACACATTCTACCACACCCTTAGATAAATACAAGGATATGTCTTGATCATCCCAATATGATTCCTCATTGCTATTAGCAAAAAAAAAATAGACCCATCATCGCTGCTAGATTCTTAATGGAATTTCTCAATTTCTTAATTTTTTAATGAATTTTAGTTTTAATTGATGGGTTATTTTGCTGAATTTGGTAAGGTGTCAAACAATTGCTAATAGGGTTAAACCAACCCCCTAAAGATCATGTTCAATAAACTTCTAAATTCATAACCCTATATCTAAATTGAGAAAAAACGAATCGCCCAAGCTGCAAATATGAAATCTTAACATATTCACTTGGTCTCCATCACACTCACACGTATTAAAAACGCAAAAGAATAATAAGTTAATACTCCAAAGTTTGCTCTCCAAAATTCAAGTCAAATGTACTATGTCTGATTCTCATACTTGAAAGGACTATTGAGAATAAACCTTAATCACTTGTTATCCCTTTGTAGCTTTCAGTTATATTCTCAACTCTTCTACACGCTCAATAACGCGCTTGTTTCTTCAAGGAAAATACAAACAAAAAAATCCTTCTACCTATTCACATTCAGCCAAGAAATATACCCTTCAAGGAAGCTATTTTCCTATTTCCCCATGCCTTTGGAAACTAGGAAATGAGTATCTGAGTAGCCAAGAAAAACTCAAAATAAAAAGACCAAATTTTTGCATTCAATCTATATTTTCATTCAACTTAACAAACTTATAAGTAAAACATTCATTTCAAAAAAACATTTTTTAACAGAACCAAATATAACCCACAATTACAAAAACATAATCAGAACATTATCATCTTATTTCGTGGAAATCACCAAAACCCATTATCCCTAATAACCCAAAAATTAAAAAAAAAAAAAAAATTATGATTTTCAAGTACAAGTGAAGCATATTACAAAAAAACACATATATCTGACTTAATAGGTTTTCTGTGTGAACCAGAGCGTGTAGGGTTTATGAATGAGGGTGAAGAGAATGGGAAATAACTTTAGGGAAAGGGATGTGAGGCTGAGTCTGATTACGGACAAAGAGTGAGAGTAGTCGCTTCTTCAACATCCTGGCCGCCATGGTGGGTGGGTTCGCAGGTTTGAGACATGACAGGGTTTATTCAATTTTGTGGTGTTATGTGCGAATAGAGGAAATTGAGGGTTTATTCAATTTTGTCATTTGGAGCCCTCAATTTTAAAAAATTCGATTTTGATTTATTTAAATTTTAAAGTGTAATAATTTATTATATATATATATATATATATATATATATATATTTCTTTTTTATATACCATATTAATTCTAATATAAGCTCACACATAAGTATAAGGGATCCCGGACATTGAACTCACACCCTCATAGAGGGATGAGACTTTTTGAGGAGAGAGATTACCACTAAACCGAATGTTCAAGTGATAACATTATATTTATTTTTCAATTTATGTGATTGGTGGAATGTTGAGACAACTCATGGTTAATGGGCCAAAATTGAACTAACCTTATATTTAAGAGACCAAAATCAAATTGATTAGGACAAAAGAGTTGCAAGTAAAAAAATGTAGGAAAAATAGGATGTTGAGGCAACTCATGGTTACATGACCAAAATCTCCATGACTCATTCTCCTTTAATTTTTTATTTTCTTGTTAGCACTATTAGAGAAGCAATTATTTTTTCAATCTTTTTCACAAGTTGTTGTCATGTTAAATGATTGGAACATCATTTTAACTAAAATGATTTTATGTTCAAAAACCACTAAATTAAAAATATTATAAAAGATAGGGATTAAAGTGAAAATACCTCCAAAATATTAACAAACTCAAAAACAAACTAAAACCACATTCCTAGAAAGAAGGTTCACACCAATATAAAAAACGTCAAGCTCAGTGCATGCACATGTCTAGCACTTGTAAGATATATATTCTCATTTCTCATATCTTCGTCAGTGACTCAATGGTAGACTTATAAGTCTCTTCTCTTGAATTCAACAGAAGCACGTTGGTCAAGAACTCAATTACTCAAGATGGATCTCTCTGCTGTAGAGTCGTAATTGGTATCAATTCCATTGTTGTAGAGTAAGTGAGTAACTACCACACAAAACCTTAACCAGACTGGCTCATAGAATTCCAAGATAATGACGTTGACATTAGAGTCTATGCTTGGCTTGAGAAATGACTTATTTTTTGTAAAGCAATTATAAAAAAGAGAAGATGGAAGAATTACTTTGATGATTAATTTTTTACAATTCAAATCACTGAAAAACCTGTGATTGGAACATATTAATGTTTTATTTTGGTTTGAATAGGCAATCCAAAGGTTTGTTGAAACCTATTATAAACATACCAAATATTGTTCTCAAAATAGTAACAAAAAACTATAGGGTGCGGATTGTATATATGATATTATGATCGTGAGAGCTCTAAACTATACCATGCCAAATAGTTATAAAAATAGTTTTCAAAAGTATATTTAAAAACTATTGTAATTAGAGAATTATTCTATGAAACAACCTACTTCCAGAGAACATCAACATATGATGTTTTCTTAATTTATTTGCATACCAATAGACCATATTATTTTCTTCTTTTTCTTTTATATGTCAACTGTGAAGCTCAATGCACATGTCTAACACATCTTAAACAAGATAAAAGATCTCATATCTTCGTTGGTGGCCAGAACACCCAAGTCGACAATCCTTCTCTTGACTTCAACATTAAATCGTTGGTCAAGAACTCAAGATTGATCTCCTCAAGAGTAGAAAGTGGTCTCAATTCCATTATTGTACATGCACCATGTATAAATATATACAGGCCAGGCCACACAAAATTTCCAGACTGGCTCACAAGGATTCGAAGATTATGACTTTAAAATCTATGCTTGACTTCATGACTTGAGATTGAGAACACTTCTTAGAAAAAACTCAACATTAGCTTCTGCTACAATTTGGGTTTACTATGTGATTATAAAAAGAAGAGGGCAAATTGACTTTGATAACTAAATTTAAAGAAAATTACTTTTTAAATCATATAATTTAAGGGTATAACAAATTAACGCTGATGTTTTAATGATAATTAAATCCTATATGCATTACCAATTTAGACATATGTCTCAAGGACAAAGTTGTCATGCAATCTCTTATAATTCTAAATCTAAGAGGGCCATTATCTTCTTAGAAAAATATCTTGTATATCAAATTATACATATCTCTCTTAGCAACCTACACATTATGAGAGAAATTATGTATTTACTAAATGAATGAAATAATTATTAATTTCTCTCTTCTTCTCTTTGATCCCTCGTCCTGGTGTGATCTTTGGCATTTGGTTATTGCTTCCTCCTTTTTAAGAATAAATGTTTGGTTAAATTATTTTTTGAACCTTAGAGTTTTGGATATATTTCATTTAAACCTTGAATTTTAAAAATATTTTATTTAAATCGTCTCATTTAACCTTATAGTATTGGGGGGTCTTGTCTCATGTACACGGAGTTGATTTAGTCAGGTTAAAAAGTGAGATACCACTTATTAATAGCAAAATAGAAAAAGAAAAAAGTGAAACATACCCAAGATTTAAAAATAATTTAACCTAAATATTTTGTATTTAGCCAAAAATAGAAAGTTAGCATATGCATTAGAGTCTAATTTTGAAAATCTCATTCACAACTCCCAAGTCACAACAAATACAATATCCTTGACCAAAATATTAAAATAAAATATCCAATAGCTCCTATCAATTTCTTTAACAGATTGTTTGAAAGAATTAATCAATCAACCAAAACGCACAAAAAATGTCCATTAAAAAATTCACAGTGGAACATAGACAAATGCCAAAAAACCTGTAATTTTTTGTGTGTGTTATTATTCACAACATATATAGTATAAACAAAGCTCTTACTCACTCCTATCAATTTCTTTTAAGCTTGAAAAGAATCAATCTATGAATCTATCTCATGTAAAGCCACCTAAGGTTAATAAAAATAAATAAAAAAAAAACTTAAAGCAACAAGCAAAAATGGAAAGCCGAATGGATCAGGGAGGGGCCATTGAAACCGAGAAGTCAGTGGGTAATCCAATCTGGTTTGCCCAATTCTGAGACTCCAAATACAACCTGGAAACCAAAACCGCGACCCGACCCATATCGGGTCTCTTACCCGGATCCTCCGCTACGCACTCCAACCCTAACCTCACCATCTTCTCCGCCACTTCCACCGGATACGAGTCCCTTAATATCCTATCACCCATTTCCTCACTCCGCCACCACCGCTTTCTTCACTCGCTTCTCTTGCTGTGTCGATCACGCTCACCCTCTTATATCCACCGCCATTGCCTTTGTCGAATAAAAACTTGAGCCCTTCCTCTCCCGATAAGAGTTCCAGCACCACCACACCGAACGCGTACACGTCACTCTTCTGCGTCTTGATTTCGGTTAATTGAAACTCCGACGCCATGTAACCTCTCTTTCCTTCTAGTTTCACTTCTTTCGGTTTCGCCGTCGATGATGATGATGATGGTTCGACGGAGGTGGATGAGTTCTTTTTGTTGTTATCAGCGATCTCGCCGCAAAGCTCGGCTGTGCCGAAGTGGCAAATCTTTGCATTGAGTGTCTCCTCCGTGATGATGATGCTGGAGCACTTGATGTGGTTGTGGATGAAACCGGAGCACCATATTCCCGTGCAATGGTGGACATAATCGAGACCATGCGCGAGGTCCGTTGCGATTTGCATTTGCTTCAGCCAGTTTGACAACACTGTGAAATTAGGGTTCTTAGGGTTCTGGAGACAGTCTTTAAGGCTCGCGCCCTCCACGAATTCATACATAAGGTAAATGTAATTCCCAGGCATGGATGTGTCGAGGAGCATGATCAAGCTGCTGTGGTGGCTCCGGCATATTGTCAAGAGTCGGTATCGGAGCTCCGTCAACTCCAGCGGACGGCGGAGCTTCTGTTGGAAGACGATGACTTCTTTTTCGCGTAAAGAGCATCGCCACGCTGCGGAGGAGGAAGACGAAGAGAATCACTTGGCGAGGAAGTTATTGGTGGCGGTGCAGATCTCCGAGAACTTGTAGATGAGAGGATTTTCTGGCAGAGAATCCTTGAAGCTAGAGAGAGAAGCTTTGCTGGATACCAACAATTTAGACTAGTAATACGGATTGTAGCTTGACCCGGACCCGATCCCAGATCTAGACCCGGTAGTGAATTTGTTCGAGAAAGGGTCCAGAATTTCAGATGAGGAATTATTATTATTATTATTATTATTAGTAAACGATTTGTGACTCTTGGGCACGATCACGTCTGTGCTCTTCTTGGTTTTGCACATTTGGTTCAACTAACATGCACCGTCGATTGTGGCGGAACATAGCAGAATCGTATTATGGGTCCGAGTTTTTGGCTTCGGTGCTTGTCAAAAACGCTTTCGGAGATTGTTTGTAGTGTCTGGAATGGGCGGTTTTGAAAGGAACTTTTGCTAATGCATGCAGTCAAATTCAATAGCTTCATCAAAGTGGAGGTAAAATTGGATATTTTTAGCTTTTGTCTCTGTTCGTACCAAATATTCGGATGGGAATAAAAATTGTCTATCTTTAATAAATTAAAGTACAGTAGTATAGTATTTTAAAAATTTTCAATTATTAAACAGTTCTTACGTGTGTTTGATTAATTTAAAAGCATGATAATATTCAAAAAAGGAAACCAATTATTGGAAATGCTTATTGGTATTAAAAATTTAGAAGAATCTCAAATTTATTATTGTAATTTGTAAATGATTTATATATCTAAGTGATGTGTTGGTAGTTAGTAGGCAGAACTTCCATGCCATGGCCTACTGCCCTGCCATAACGGATCAATTTTTTGATATGTATGTAGCTATAAATGCTGACTTGCCGAGGAAAGAAGAAATGATAAGTAACTTCTTTTTTTTATAATTTGATAGCTAAGGTAAGGTGGATTGACAAAAAAAGAAAGAAATCGTGTTCATTCCATAAAATTACTTTGAAGATGAATTATTAGGCAGTGTGTCTCTTCTTAATAATTAGGAGTTAGCTACCACCGGTGTTAGTGTGTCACACACTAGTTGGTGCATTGAGTATAGTTTTCCAATTAGTCTAGTATGGTTTTTAAATGTGATTTTCCAATGGCATTCTTTCAAGCTTGTTGGCCCATCATTAATTCAGATCTTATGGCGGTGTTCCAAAGTTTTTATGATATCGATGAATTCAAATGCAGCTTAAACGCAACTTTTCTTGTTCTTATACTTAAAAAGCATGATGCTAAGGAAGTGAAGGATTATCGGCCTATTAGTCTGGTGGGAGGGGTTTACAAAATCATTGCTAAGGTTCTAGCCAATAGATTGCGAGTTGTTCTTCTAGACATTATCTCTGAGACCCAGAATGTCTTTGTAGGAGGAAGGCAAATTGTGGACTCGATCTTGATTGCGAGTGAATGTATAGACAACCATCTAAAATCTAGTGTCCCAGGGATTTTGTGCAAATTGGATGTGGAAAAAGCTTATTACCATGTTAATTGGAACTTCCTCCAATATTTTTTGGGTCGTTGTAGTTTCTCTCTTTCTTGGCAGAAGTGGATCCTTTCTTGTATCTCAACTGCTTGTTTTTCAGTTATGATTAATGGTACCCTGGAGGGATTTTTTGCGGGCTCTCGGGGTTTGCGCCAAGGAGATCCTCTCTCCCTGATGCTATTTGATATTGTGATGGAGGGGTTGAGTCGTATGATGGATAAAGCAGTTTGGAGTGGTTATTTGTAGAGTTTCTCCGTGGGTAATTCGGAAGATCAGCAGGTAGTGATTTCTCACCTCCTTTTTGCTAATGATACACTCCTATTCTGTGATGCCGACCTGCATCAATTAGCTTCGCTCTGCCTTGCTTTCACTTGGTTTGAGGCGATCTATGGTCTTAAGATTAATTTGGGCAAATCCGAGATAGTTCTAGTGGGGGAGGTGAGTAACATCAACATTTTGGTGGATATCCTGGGGTGTCATTTGGGGTCTTTCCCCATGAAATACCTGGGGATGCCTCTAAGGGCTAGTTATAAAGAGAAGAATATCTGGAATCCAATTCTAGAAAAGGTGGAGAAAAGACTTGTAGGGTGGAAACATCTCTATCTCTCCAAAGGAAGGAGGGTTACTTTGTTAAAAAGCACTCTCTCTTGCTTATCGACGTATTACCTCTCTCCTTTTCCGATGTCGTCTAGTGTGGCAAACTGCCTTGAAAAGCTTCAAAGGTATTTCCTTTGGGGTGGCCTAGAGGAAGAGAAGCATTTTCATCTGGTTAGATGGGAAAAAGTTTGTATGCTCTTTCAGAATGGCGGTTTGGCTATCAAGAATTTACATCTGTTTAACCAAGCCCTTTTAGGGAAATGGACTTGGCATTTTGGTACTGAAAGGAATCATATCTTGAGAAAATTTATTGAGCCTAAGAATGGTTGTGATAGGGGTGGTTGGTGTTCGAAGCTGGTAAATAGCCCGTTTGGGGTGAGTCTTTGGAAAACTATTTGGAAGGATTGGAATTCTTTCCGGAGGTTCATTTCTTTCGAGGTAGGGGACGAATCTCGATTGAGCTTTTGGCACAAGATTTGGTGTGGGGATTGAGCTCTTAAAGAGGTGTTTCCAACCCTCTTTTTGATAGCTTGTCATCTTGAAACTATGGTGGCAAATGTTCTAAGGCATTACAATGATACCATGCATTGGGAGTTGACCTTCAACAGGTATATTCAAGATTGGGAATCAGATTCTCTTATGGCGCCTTTGGAGCTATTATATGCTAATCTGAGGCTCGATAATGGGGAGGATACTATATGTTGGAGGGTGGATAAGAGTAAGTGCTTTACAGGGGGTAGCTACTATAGAGTCCTGACAGGTACGTCTCATGTTTCTTTTCCTTGGAAAATCATTTGGAAATCTCGGGTTCCTCCTCGTGTTGCCTTTTTTGTTTGGACTACTGCTTTAGGGAAGATCCTGACCATTGATAATCTCCGGGGTCGACATGTGATGATGATGGATTGGTGCTGCATATGTAAGAATGGAGGGGAGTCAGTAGATCACCTTTTCCTTCACTGATCTTTTGCTAGGAAGATTTGGTCTATCGTCTTTGGTCTTTTTGGGGTCTATTGGGTTATGCCAAAAAGTATTATGGAGCTATTTGAGTGCTGGCAGGGCAGATTTGGAAAGCATAGGAACTATTCAATCTGGTGGGTTGTTCCCCACTGTTTGTTGTGGAGTATTTGGAGAGAACATAATGGGTGATGTTTTGAGGATTGTGAACGGTCTTTTGTTGAGATCAAGTTAATCTTTTTACGCTCTTTATTTGATTGGGTAGCTAGGTGGGAAAACAACTTCTTCTTCTCTTTTATTTATTTATTTATTATTTATTATTTTTTTAGAGCTCTGTTCTTTAGGAGTTCATTAATTTGTATTTTTTAGTATACTTCCAGTATATTGCCTCTTTTTAATGAAATTTTATTATTCATAAAAAAAAAAAAAAATCTATAGTTTGAGGGTAAGATACCTTGTTGGTGCATTGAGTATAGTTTTCCAATTAGTCTAGTATGGTTTTTAATGGTGATTATCTATAGTTTGAGGGTAAGATACCTTGATTGTTGTTACTATCAAAAAAATATTAGTCCTTTTGAAGTTTGAATATATAGCAACATGGTCACTAATCAAAAGGGTTTATAAGGTGATTAAGGTTTTGTGTATAGTTAAAGAGGATGGTGAGGTTTGTTTTTCTTGACCGGGAGGAAGGAATTTTGATGGTGCTTGAGGCTATTAGATTGATGTGATTGTGGTTCTGGTAAATTTGGATGCACTTTGAAAGCGGTCATCCAACGTTATCAATATATTAGTGCGATTAGAGCATTCACACTAGACTACTCAAATTGTATATACACCAAAAAAATAGCTACAAACCCACCAAAACACACCACACCAGCCTCCTCAAACAGCCATTGCAGAGAAGTTTTTGTATAGTAGCTCGCCCAAATGGTGGAGCTACTGTTCATCACCAAACCTTATTCTTCCCTTTGAATACTTTTTTTTTTTTTTTTTTCTCTTTCCTTCAACTTTGCGCCAAGCGGTTTGGACCACAAACAGTGCCGATCTCACCAACGAGAGGAAGACTAGCAGATCTACCACCACTTTGACCAATCTTGAGGTATTTTGCTTCCATTTCCCCAAATTTCTTCATTTGTTTGATGATTAGAGTGAAATTTTGCTGTATTGTCTTGATGGGTGTGATACCCGGTTGTGTGTTTATGTCTGCCGTGCATCGGCGGGTGGCCGGCGGCTTTAGGGTTGGATTTGGTGGCTTTGGTAGTAGGGGTTTCATAAGAGGAAGTGATGTTGTTTGAAACCTGTTTACTGTTAAATTCATAGGGGTTTCAACCTTTGGTTTATATTATTATGTTATTAAAACTTGAGATAATTTTTCTGAGATAGGATGATTGGCTTATGAGTAAAGCTTATTTGCTCATGGTGTTATGGTTTTATCTTGTTGGCCGTTGTGTTTATCAAGTGATGTTGTGCTTCATGTTTTGGAGCTGATTTTTAGCTGGTATGAGAATGTGTACATAGTTGGATTTCAAACAATTTGCTTATAGGATGAGGAGATTATTAATCTTTTCATCCTCCTCTCTTTCTTTTTTGGTTTATCTTGAAGAATCTAGTTAAGTAATTAGCTTTGCTTTTTAATTGTTAAAGAGCTTTAAGCTTGCTTCTTGGTGGGGTCTGCATCTGAAATGTTGGCACCACAGTCCCCTGGTTCTCACTATAAGTAGCAAAAAATGTTTCTAAATACCAAAATTGTGTGTGAGCTACATGGCCAAAAGCTTTTCGCAGTGCCCGCCCAAAGCCTCAGAGTATATACTATATACTATACCATATCGCTTTGTAAATTGATTCTAGCTATTTCATATTTGGATAACAATATCCATTATCTTGATCATCAAAATCATACTATGAATTGTGAAATCCTTTGAGCTTTTTTCTCTCTAAAACTATTTTGATTCCTGACCACAGCCACAACACCCCCTGTCGACACCGGGAAAAATACTAACTTTCTTTTTCCTAATCCCGACCCCCATTTGGCGAGTCTCTCTCTTTTTCAGAAGAGAATGTGTGTGTATAAAATGTATGTGTGTGTGGGAACACGTGTGTGCGTGCGAGTGAGCACAAGTTTAGAGTCGCCACCAACCACAGAAAATTTAAGGTGTGATTGGGCACCTATGTCTAATAGATTTTATCTTGTTTAGACATATTAAAAAGAATGGTCTTGAACCAGAGATGGGTTCGGGGGTTTGCTTATACGTGGGGAAGGTGTTAGGCACGCCACGACATCCGTTTAAAAGAAACGGTTACCTCCTTTCTAGTGTTCCCTTAAATTTGCTAAGCCTAGATTTGTTGGTTTTAATTATGTACAAATGTCCCGATTTCCGTCATGCGATATACCAAGAATGGCAAATGCAATTTTGACTTCATTCGGTTTTGTTTAGACTCTTTATTTCACCTTCCCTCATCTTTGTATTTTTTAGGTTCTCGACAATTCAATGGTAGGATGCACTTGAAATCCTAACAACAAGTACCGGGACAAACAATTATGTTTTTGGTGCCATATTCGGGATCTCTTTACCCTTGATTCCTAAGAATAAAGCGGTTCGCCAAATGACAGGGTTTTGAATGATTAATTCACACTTTGGGGAGTTTTAGACCATGATCTTGTGAGAGTTAGAATGTGTAGAATCCCTTACAACATGTCTACGGCCAGCCACATCGACGCGTAAGGGACTCATACCATGGTGTCCCAAAGCCAGGTCAAGCCGTAGCACTTAGGTTGCACCAATTTCGTTTATAACGTCCACATTACCATGTTTACTCTTTTTAAAGTTTTCATAGCAAAGTGTATTTTAATCACATTTATATTAAAGCAAGTAAACACTCAAACAAGTAATCATGGCATGTTTGCAGCACATTAGTCACAAGTCAAATATGGAATGACATTAAATTGTTCAAACAAGTAATCACGGCATGTTTGCAGCACATTAGTCACAAGTCAAATATGGAATGACATTAAATTGTTCAAACAAGTAATCACGGCATGTTTGCAGCACATTAATCACAAGAAACAAATATCGAGCGGGTAATCACGGCATGTTTGTAGCACGTTAATCACAAGTTAAATATGGAATGATTTATGGCATGTTTGCAGCACATTAATCATGAAATGCAATTCAATCAAATGATCACGGCATGTTTGCAGCGCGTTAATCACAAGCACAAATGTGGGGTGAATATAGTGTGATGAAAATGACAAGTATTACAACATAAATACAACGCTTAATCAAAATGACAAGGTATAATTTATGACAATATGAGGGGATTCAAGGAAAGGATCAAGACCTCATGGGACCGGGATTTCAATACTATCGAAAGACTTACTCAAAATTTCAATACCATCATAGGATTTACATGAATAAAATAATTTAGGGGGAATTCAATGCCTCTCGGGATTACACGAAGGATTAGTGCTATTGAAAGACTTACCTAATCTTCCGAGACCGAATAGGACTTGTATGAGTAAAAGATAGGTTAAAGAATGTCGGGAATCTTACGGGTCCAATACCTCATGGATTTATATGGGGTTTAGTGCTATTGAAAGACTTACCTAAACCTCCAATACCGGTCGGGATTTTCACGCCCAAATTACAAAGGGAAAATGGGGGTGGATAAATAATATTTACAACAACGTCGCAAATAATGTAAATGACAGAATTTAAAGCAAGAGATTTTTGTGGGTCCAATGCCTTATGGAATTACGTGGTTGTTAATACCCCTGTAGAGGTCTTACATAATCCGCTACGACCAATCGGGATTTTCACGCCCAAATCACAAGGGAAAAAAGTGGGAGAAATAAACAATATTCACAACGTAGTAAATAATGAAATAAAAGTAATAAATATATTTAAAGCGTAACAGAAAGCAATAAATGTATTTAAGCATAATGGGATTTGAAGCAAGGGATTTTCGTGGGTCCAATGTCTTATGGGATTACGTGGTTGTTAATGCCTCGTTAAGGTCTTACATAATCTACCACGACCAATCGGGATTTTCACGCCCAAATCACAAGGAAAAAGGGGGGGAATAAACAATATTCACAGCATAGTAAATAATGAAATAAAAGCAATAAATATATTTAAAGCATAACGGAAAGCAATAAATGTATTTAAGCATAATGGGATTTTGAGGCAAGGGATTTTCGTGGGTCCAATGCCTTATGAGATTACGTGGTTGTTAATGCCTCGTTAAGGTCTTACATAATCCACCACGACTAATTGGGATTTTCACGCTCAAATCACAAGGGAAAAAGGGGAGGAATAAACAATATTTACAGCATAGTAAATAATGAAATAAAAGCAATAAATATATTTAAAGCGTAACAGAAAGCAATAAATGTATTTAAGCATAATGGGATTTGAGGCAAGGGATTTTCGTGGGTCCAATGCCTTATGGGATTATGTGGTTGTTAATGCCTCGTTAAGGTCTTACATAATCCACCACGACCAATCGGGATTTTCACGCCCAAATCACAAGGGAAAAAGGGGAGGAATAAACAATATTCACAGCGTAGTAAATAATAAAATGACGGAATTTAATCATGGGGGGTGTGTTCATGGGTCCAATGCCTTGCGGGTTTACATGGTTGTTAATGCCTCTTAGAGGTCTTACATAATCTGCCAAACCGTTAAGGATTTTCATACCCAAATCACACGGGGAAAGGGGATAATCACAAATACGTAGTAAATAAAAGCAATAATCAACATAATGAAAGCGATAAATGTATTTAAAGCGTAAAGCAATAAAGGTATTTAAAACAATAATGGAAAGCAATAAGTGTATTTAAAACAATAAATGAAAGTAATAGATAAACTTAAAGCAATAAATGAAAGCAATAAATAAACTTAAAGCAATAAGTTAATTTAAAGCATGTAAATAAAGCAATAAATGGGCATGGATCCTTGTGAATCCCTTCCCATTGTGGGATCATCATTAGTCACTTCCAAGAAATGAGAAAAGAAAATGGTGTATAAGTGAAGAGAGGGATGAGAAAAGGTTGGAGGGGTAGAGAGAGATTACCTAAGTAGGAATATCTAACTCTAACTAAGACTAGCCCAAAGCCCCCAAGAGAAGACCCTTACCCCAGTTTCTGCCTAAAACTAAGACTAAAACTGCCTAGAAACTCGAGCCAACCCTGCTGGAAGGGGGGGAGGGAGTCTTGATTTATAGACGGAGTTCACGCATGGTGGTGATGCACCACACGTGTGGCACACACTCATGGTGCGCGGTGCACTGTCATGGTGTGCGTGAACAGTAATTGCCACGTGGTGATCTTATTCGCCACGTGGCACCTCCGGCGAATCCTCCTTGATTCGCGTGCCTTTTCTGACCCGATTTTGGAGGCATTTTGGTGCTAAAATGGGTCATGCAGGGTACCGTTGGAAAGCTTGAGAAGTCTACTTTCCAACGATATAAATTTTACGTGAATCGGAGTTCGGACGGAAACGTTATGGCTCCCAGAAGTCGGGATGTTCGAGTTGTTTTTCCACGATTTTTTGGCAAAGATTCCTGCCAAACGGGAGATGCCTCCGGCGAATCGAGAGTTGTGTCTCGTAGTCGGAGTTGCAGTCTTTCTCAAGATTCTGAGCTTGCAGATCAACTCGCAGTGAGTTGGAAGGAATCTGCACTCGAAGGCGGTTGTTCGGGAGGAAAAGCGCGTCAGATTTTTAGCACGTTTTCCTTATTTTCGTCAGTTTTCGCACGCATGGTAAATGTAGCTCCCGACATCGGTTTTCGACGTTCTTGGTGTCCCTGGAAAGCTTACATTACCTTCTTTCTTAAAGTTGTGGTCTTGCGGGAAGCCGAGCTTGGGCTCAAGAGATACGGTCCCCGAACAGAGGCTGCCGGAGGGTTTTTTGCTCGCCGGAGGGCTGTTTTCCGATTGAGATTCCAACCAAACCGGGGACAATCTTGGCGATCCAAGAGTTGCACGTCATGCATGAATGTGTCCTCTTTCTTAAAGTTCTGGACTTGTAGATCAAATCACAGTGAGTCGGAAAGAATCTGTGCGCGAGCGCGGCATCCTCGAAGGGAAAGTTGTGAAATTTTCAGCATAGTCTCTTCTCCTTTGTCCGTTTTCGCGCATGCGGTTAACGTAGCTCCTGACGTCAGATTTTGACGATCTTGGTGTCGCCGGAAAGGTCACGCTACCTTTTCTCTCAATGTTCCGGACTTGCGCGAAGGCGAGCTTGGGTCCTAGAGATATAGTCCCGCAAACAGAGGCTGTTAGAGTTTTTTCTATGCCGAGGGGTCATTTCCTGATTGAGTTTCCAGCTTGACCGAAGAAGCTCTTGACGATTCGAGAGTTCCACGTTGTAGCTGAAATTACCCTCTTCCTTAAAGCTTTCAACTTGCGGACCAAATCGTTGTGGGTTAGAAAGAATCTATACGCAAACATCGCCCCCCCAAATGGGTCGTTTTGTCAACAACACTTAGCAAAATTTGCCTAAGTATTGGACCGATTTTCATGGTTTTGCCCATAACTTCCTCGTTTTTCATCCTTTTTTGACCCGTAAAGTACCGAATCGAGGCTCTCGATGTGCTCTATCCAATGGTCAGAGGGTGGTCAGCCAAATCTTTCTTTTAGTCCGGTCAAAGTCTTGGTCAAACCTTGGTCAAACTTGGTCAACTCGGGTCAAACTTGGTCAAACCTCCCCGATCCTCGAAAAATGTGCTCCCAACCGCGTCTTGAGGGTTTTTAAGTATGGTTGGTCCCTCTCAGGCCAAGTCAGCTCGGTCTGAGCTACCTCGTTTTACGTGTCGTCACCTGAAAAAATCCCGGGGGTAAAAATAGGGTTATGACACCCCCCCTAAAATATCGGTTGTGCAAGTTGCTCCCTCCTTTGTCATCCATATTTGCTTTTCGCTTTCAATATATATATATAAAACATAACAAAACAGCAAGGTCAGGTCAGTGTCACATATAATCACATTTTGGTGATGAAAGTGGATTCTTTTTCTTATTCTTCTCAAGAGATCTGCATTGTGAAAATAACCCGATGAGTGAGAGAAATAAAACCTTTGGCTTTCTTTTTAATTTCTTTAACTTCGTCTTGTATTTCGTTATTTTGTTTTCTTGAATATTTGTAATTGCTATGTATAATATATTGATGGGTATTCTTATTTTTGTATTTTTCCTTACTGATTGTCTGTTTAGATATAAAATTCAGATTTTTAATTATGCTAAAGCTTGATATAAGTTCATTGTCATTTCTTGTATTCTCATTATCCTCTGTTCAGTGTGTTTGAATTTTTCAGCTTCTTCCTGCTGTGGAATGTTTTATAAGTTTTATTTATTTATGTTTTGCTTAATTGAAAGAAAAATCAAAGAAATGATGTGATAAGGATGGGCCATTATTGGGAAGGTTTGTGGTATGTGTATTAGTCTTCTTAGTTTGAGTGGTTTTGTTTTGTTTTGTTTTTTTTGTTGGTTGGGAATGTCTTAGTTTGAGTGGTTAAATTTGAATTGTTAAAGAGCAGGAGTTTATTTTGGGAACATCAGTTTTTTTTTTTTTTTTTTTTTTTTTTAAAAAAACTGTGGATAAATTTTAACTTTTTCAGTTTATTTCTTTTTATACCTTCGTAAAGAAGCCAAAGTCTGCATTCTTAGTCGAAGCTTGAGTATTGTTTGGTGTTTAACATTTAGTTCTTCCTCACTTATTCCATTTGTGAATTTATGATGTTGTAAAAAATGTAAATAGGCAGAACCATGGATAAATGGATATAAATATGTAACAGTGTTTAGTGAATAAAGTTAGGTAGCAAAATAAACCTACTAGCAACCACTAGGTGTTTATCCTTATTTTGTTATGCATAAATTTTTGCTATGTGTTTATCTTATTGCTTAACGTATAGGCTTACTATTATTTATTACTAGGCACTAACCCGTGCCATGCACAAGATAGAGGAGAAAGTGTAATAATATTATTAATAAATTTAAAAAGTACAATATAATACCAAGTCATATAAATCAGAATCATATTAAAACATCAAATCTAATTGCAATTCCAAATAATAATTTGATTACAAATATAATGACAATAATATAATCAATTTAAACAAAGCTCACACTAAGGGGGCGTTTGGTTCACTTGATGTACCCGTGATGTACCCGTGATCGTAATGACATTAGCGTATTGTTCCACATCACGGTGTTTGGTTCATTTATATATCCTTAATGTAAGATTACAAGTGGATTCACATCATCCTAAATTGGTGTGATGTGATTACATCTTTACATTAAAGGAATCTTACATTCCACTCTTATGAGAATGTGACAATTTATTTATTTTTTATAAAAAAAAAACTAATAAATTGTAATTAGAAAATTGTCATTGGATAATGACTAAAATACCCTCAAATACTTTAAAATAACCAAAATACCATAAAAATCACCAAAATGACCAAAATACCTATTAAATCTCATAATTGATCAAAATATCAATAAAACCTCTATAATAACCAATATACTCCCGAAATGTCTTAAAATGACCATAATACCCTTAAAACCTAAAAAAAGACTAATATATTCCAAAAATGACCAAAATGACCAAAATACCCCTAAAACATAAAAAATGACCAATATACATAAAAAATGTCCAAAATGATCAAAATATCCTTGAAACCCCAAATATGACCAAAATACTCCTGATACCTCCAAAATGTACAAAAATGACCATAAGACCTCCAAAACCTAAAAATGACTAAAATACCCCCCAAACCTAAAAAAATGACCAATATACACCCAAAATGTCCAAAATGACTAGAATAACTCCAAAAATGACCAAAATACACAAACCTAAAAAAATGACCAAAATAACCCTAAAAATGACCCAAATACTCCTAATCATCTAAAATGACCAAAATACCCCTAGAAACCTATGATGACCAAATATCTTCGGAACGTCTAAAATGACCAATATACACCTAAAAACATCCAAGATGACCAAAATAACCCCGAAACCCAAAAAATGACCAAAATACCCCTAGAACCCTATAATGACCAAAATATTCTCGGAACCTCTAAAATAACCAATATACACCTAAAACGTCCAAGATGACCTGAAACCCCAAAAAAGACCCAAATACTCCTGAAAGCTCCAAAATGACCAAAATACCCCTAGAACTCCATAATGACCAAAATATCCTTGGAACCTCAAAAATAACCAAAATACCTCTGAAATCTTTAAAATGACCAAAATACCCAGAAACCATCAAAGTGACCAAAATATCTCGAAACCCCTAAAATGACCATAATACCATCGGAACATTCATAATGACAAAAATAAGCTTGAAACCTATCAAATTACCAAAATACTCTTAAAACCACCAAAACGACCAAAATACTCTTGAAAACAAAAATATGCTTGAAACCACCAAAATACCTCCGGGGTAGAGTGTCAACTTATTTGGTCATTTTGGGGGCAAAATGTCATTTATCGAAAATAGGGTATAGAGTGTAATTTTGTCATACCTCGGGGGTGTCAATGTATACCCTTTTTCCTTTTGTTTTCCTTCATCCACAATAGTAATACAAAAAAAGTTTCAATATGCCTTTTACTCTAGCACAAAGCTATTCCAAACATACAACCACCTTAGTAAAACAATGAAAACTGAATATCCAACTCAAATTAAGCTAATACGGGACCAAAAAGGTAAATGATTCCCACAGTTATTTTGGAATTTTTTTTTTAGGTTCTGGGAGTATTGTGGTCGTATTAGTGGTTACAAGGGTATTTTGATCATTTTAGACGTTTTGGAGTTATTTTTGTCATTTTGTAGGTTTCCAAAAGTATTTTGGTAATTTTTGGATTCCAAGGGTTTTTTGGTTATTTTAGAGGTTTTCTGAGGTATTTTGGTCATTTAAAGGTTTCAGGGTTATTTTGTCATTTTGTGGTTTCGATGGTATTTTAGTCATTTTCTAGGTTTCAGGATTATTTTTGTCATTTTAGGATTCAGAGGCTATTTTAGTCATTTTATAAGTTTCAAGGTTATTTTGGTCTTTTTAGAGGTTTTAGTGTTATTTTGGTCATTTTAGGATTTTGAGGGTATTTAGAAATTTTTAGGGGTTCTTGGGATATTTTGGTCATTTTATAAGTTTCAGGGTTATTTTGGTCATTTTAGAGGTTTCAAGACATTTTGGTCATTTTAGGATTTTGAGGGTATTTTGGTCATTATCAATGGTTTTAGGGATATTTTGGTTATTTAGATGTTTCTGAGTTATTTGGTCAATTTAGGACTTTTAGGGTATTTTAGTCAGTTTTAGGGATTCTAAGGGTGTTTTAGTCATTTTAGAAATTTCAGGGTTATTTTGCTCATTTTAGAGGTTTCGGGTCTATTTTAGTGATTTTATTGGTTTTGGGGGGTATTTTGGTATTTTTGATAGTTTCAGGGATATTTTGGTAATTTTGATGGTTTTAGGAATATTTTGATAATTTTTGTGATATCAATGGTATTTTTGTTATTTTTTAGTTTTTTAGATTATTTTAATCAATTTATAATTTTTTTTTTATTAATTTGGTGAATGTTGTGAATAAACCAAACATAGGAATGATACATTAAGGGAATCTCATTAAAATGTGACTAATGAACCAAACACCGTAATCTTATATTCCCATGATGTGATTCCATGGATCAAAGATTCAAGGAATCTAACATCATGTTGTAATATAATATCAAGTGAACCAAACGCCCTCTTAGCCTTGTTGGCCTAGGCCAACATGTGAGGCTCAAGATTGCTACCATCAACCAACGATCTAGCGTTCTATCGATCATCATTTTGATAATTAAGACTTTTAACCTAGTTCCTTGGTCAGAATGGCCAAGCATGGTCAAGTTGCATCTTGATATGGTCAAACCCCCAATCTAAGGTAATCTTTGTTGTTCTGAACCAAGAGAAATTCACGTAGAGATCAACCATATTGATTGTTTTTTTGGCTTAGTATATAGGTCATTCTTATTTCACAAACTTCTCTTCGGTGATCTCTAAGGTATCCAACTTTTGTGCTTGTCGGAATTGTTACTAAAATTAGTCTTAAAAATTGCTTATTTTCCCTCCAACAAATTTGAAAACATATAACCACCTAAAATCTTTTTAACATTCAAACTCATAAATACTCACAGTCTCCCTCTCTTTTTCCCCACTTCCCCTATAACAAAGTCATAGTTGTTATTTCTTTTTTAGTTGGGGCCTTGGTGGTTAAGAATCACCAAAATGGACTAAGTAGGATTAAAAATTTAAAACAATAACAAAATGGAGGATGGTGATAACTTTATGGATGTAATTTTTTTTCTATGTGAACGATTTTAAGATTTAGTGGTTGAATAATAATAAGCCTAACCTCAATTCTTGAATCGTGCATCTAGTGGGGTGTAAAGTCATAAGTATAATTTAAGACCACCTAATACACAACCACTTTTTTTTCTTTCTTTTTAAAGGGGTCATGTAAAAATGAATTAAAAGAAAAAAGGTACAATAATTTTTTTGTACACCAAAAATCAATCATTATTTTAGTATCAATACACATAATTATGTTTTTATTAATTAAAAAATAAATATAAAAAAACCTCTAAAAAAAGTTCAAAGTTCAAACCGACCTAATAAAATAGCAAATCCGAATACTTAAGAAAACTCCCTCTATTTCCACACTCTCTTCCCTTTCTTCTTCATCGCACCAACCAAATTCTTTTCCCTTCCATAAAAAAAATAAAATAAAATAAAATCGTTCAGCTCGCATATCTGAGAGAGTTCGGGAAACCCTAGCTTTCTCAGCCAAAACAATTAGAAAAAAAAAAAATTCTTTGCTCTCATCTCTCTGTCTCCTAGCGATCATCACCACTGACAGGTTCTCTCTCTATCTCTCTATGTATGTATTTTTATATATAATAGACATATGTGTGTGTATATATATATATATATATATATTTGTAATGTAAACGTGAATTTACATGTTGATGAATCATTCGATAAAGAGGTGAAACTGGATAATCTTGCCGAAATTCACTGAAAGATTGAATCTTTGGATTTGGGATTGCTTTGTATGTTCTCTGTGCAATGCTTGAATTTGTTACAATTCCAGTGGTGCGTCCTGTTTGGCTTAATCATTTTGTAGTTGAATTATATGGCGGTGCATTCATTTTCTGGGAAAATCAGCACAAATAATTAATAAGTAAAGGTTAATAAAAATCTGGGACCTTTGAGAATTGTATTTCATCCCTAAAGAAATTGGAAACTGAAAAAAAAAAATTGTTTTTGCATTAACATTTCTTTTTCCCAGCTGTTGATTTTATTTGACTGCTTTGAACCCATATTGTTACTTTATAAATTTCATTTATAATTGCTGTTTATATGTTATTTTTCTTTTTAATTCAAAAAATCTTGTCTTGTAGGTCAATACGCATTGCCATAAAGATGTCGCTTTCCATTGGAAGTACTATTGCCACTTTACCTCAATTGCCACCGGGTATGTGGCTATTCGTAAATTAATTTTAGTTTATCAGTGATTGTTAAAGTATATGTCCTTTGATTGCTGAGTACCAACACTAAAAAGTATTGATCATAGCAAATTAATGGAAATTATAATTAGATTTTCTTCAATCATGTGGTTATGAGCAAGAAAATTGACACCTAAGATGTGAATTGCCTTGTTATGGGGTGGGGTATGTGTATAAAAACTCTTTATCACTTTTTTTTATACACCTTGTTTGATTGGATGATGGCAACGGGGTTCTTATCATTTCAGACTTTTCTTGAATTTCTTGATCATTGTCACTTTAGACACTAATTTTCTGTTTCTACAAGTTCACATCTAGTGCATTTGTAGTTCATTATTTTTTATTCAATCAATAAAACTTATTACTTATAAAAAAAAAAAAAACTCTTTATCACTGATTGCCGATTGGTAGTCCAACAATTTGTTCTACTAAGGAATAGAAGAATTGGTTTTAGCTCACTTGAAGTTCTCTAAGGGACATGAACTAGAGAGATAAAGAAACACAGTGATGCAGTTTGGTTGAAGAGATTTATTAGACTTTGATACTTACAAATGCTGCTTTACTTTTATGTTTTTTATGCATTGAAAACGAAGGGTCTGTGCAAATTTTGATTTTGATGATGCTACTTGACTGTTTTCTTTTCTGTATACAGTAAGAACATATGGTCAGCGCATGGAGCAAATAAAGCAAGCTGCATCCAATCTAGGCAGGGTCTGCATGCAGTTTCAACCTTTTGATTATCGAAGGGGACGTTTTCAGATTGCTAAATCCGGAGTCGGTCTTTCCCTTCCAGTTTCACGTATTGATAGAAGAAGGCCTAGTTTGCATTCCATTGGAATGCAGTCCGTAATATGTGCTGCTGCCTTGGTATGTTTGTTTCTGCATGTTACCTGTTATTTGTATATGTGTTTCTTGTCTTCATATTGATAGATGTAATTCTTTTATTGCTGTCTCTTGTATGTTGATGGCAACCTATAGATTACTATTTGTCATTGAGTTCTAGCTTAGATGACACCTCCTCTCCTTGTAAGAGCAAGTTGGAGGGTGAGGTTGTGGGTTCAAGACCCACCGGGTGCGTATGTAACTTACCCATTAAAAGAAAAAAAATCTTAAGACTACTCTTCTGCTGCAATGCAAAAAGATTGTCTTCGTAAGTGATTTTGAGGAGTACTTTTTACTTCTATACCGAAATTTGGTTCATTTTATTATGTTATTGGTTAGAATTTAACCTTTTGCGTTTAGGTGATTTATTGTCTCTTACAGCCTTAAAATCTAAGACTTGGCAAAGAACCCAGCCAATTAACCTACTTATCAAAAAACTATACACTTATGCATTGACCTTCTATTACTTTAGCATTTAAGCTACTTCATTTTTTTATTGCGATCTAATTATACATGAATCTCTTATGTCCTATTCTCACACACTTTGTTTGCAGAATGTGAGATGCGGTGCTGCTACTGCAGAGCAAACCCAGACTGTTACACAGAAGTCTCCAACAATTACTCATATTCCTGGTAATACCTACTTCTCATTTCTCAAGGTTATTCTTTACCAAACTGCATATGGTTTAGTCAATGCAATTCTGTCCCTAGCCAGACCACTAAATGCTGCCTTAGCTCATAGGTGTGTGAGATTAGCTTTGTTATTTCAAGAGGGTGGCTTCAGAGAGAAAAAAATATGTGCATTTCGATTACTTTACCCTGCATCCAGTTCAATTCTTAGTGTGGCCTCCTTTTCCATTTGCTATTGTAAAGTCGTGGTAATTTTGCGTGATATATACATCTGAATTTTCTACTTTAAGGCTCAAGTGTAAATTTCTAGGATCTCACACATTCTCCGCCATTATAAACATGTGAGCATGTATTTGTTTGTGTGTGTGGCTTTGAAGATTTACTTTGTGGTATATATTGAACTGTGTTTGTATGGCATTATTCAGTTAACTTTGCACTGGATATGTTTTATTGAAATTTAAGGAAGTTGTTAATAGAAACCCATGCACTAGAGAGTGCCAATAAGGACTAAGAAGCTCTCATTACGCAGGAATTTTTTAAATTTCTGAGTAAAAATAGATGAAGTTAACAATAAAAAGGAGATTCATTTAAATAATGATCTACCAATGCATCTCAAGTTAAATACTTATTAAAAAAAGCATATCAAGTTCAAACAACGTAGCTTAACTTTTCTCTAAAATTATGTTTTCCTCTTGAAATTTTATTGGATCATCTCAAGTAGCATATAATAGTAAAATGAAATTTCAGGCAAGGAGAAGTCACCAAGACTTGATGATGGTGGAAGTGGTTTCCCTCCCTATGATCGTGGTGGTGGCGGTGGCGGCGGTGGTGGTGGTGGAGACATTCCGTCGGGTGGATGGGTCCTTTTTGGTTTTCTTGGTGTCCTTGGCTTTCTAAAGGAGAAAGAAATTCAGTGGCTTAATCGGGATGATGATAGGTGAAGATGAGCAATGAATTGTCATTAATACCAACACAGGACAGTCTGTTTACATTTGTAGTATAGAGTTTTTTGTGCTAATTCTTTTTTCATTGATGAAAGACATTTTTAGAGGTCAGCTTGAGTTGTGGTTCTCTAACATTTGGCTAGTGGGCTTTGGCAGGAGATATTAGCAGTGTTTAATTGACACTACATTTTGTTATTTATGTTTAATTCAACATGCACTTTATTAGTAGTGTTGCATCTTCCTTATTTAGCTCTGTTCAATATCACTAGGGGTGTTAAATGGATGGGTTTGGATGGGCATTAAATGGGTTGGGGCTTTAAAATCCAATAGCCTATTTAAACCCATTTAATAAAGTAGATATTACCCAAACCCAACCCAACCCAATTATCTAAGCTAAAATCCAACCCACCCATTTAAACCCATTTAATAAAGTAGATATTTATCAAAATACCCTTAAAGCTTATAAAATGATGAAAAACAATTAAAACTCAGAAAAATTATTGAAATACCCTTGAAACCTCCAAAATGATCAAAACCTCTTAGAATTTTTTTTTTTTTTTTTTTTTTTGGGTTTGGGCTTTTTGTTGATACCCAATAAGCAACTCAATTAAAGCTCAATTAAACTCAACTTAATTGGATTTAATTGGGCTAGCACCCTTTTGCCCATTTATTAAATAAGTGGGTTTGGTTGGACAATTAGTGGGTGGATTTGGGTGGGCTAATGGGTTTGGGCTTTTTTTGCCACCCCTACCTGAACCCAATTAAAGTATTTCCTAAATTTGTGTAAATCCCAAATTTAGCCTATACTTTTTGATGGAGATCAAGGCACCACTTCGAAGGATCTCGTTCAAGTACCAATTGGGCTGGTTACGAGAGTACGAGCAAAGAAGTTCAAGGATGTACTCAACGGACTCATTCAAGAGTTATGGGCTCAAGCAAATTCGTGGAGGCCCATTGAGCATGATCCATGTGGGCAACAAAGAATCGTCACCTTGATTCAAGTTCTAGAAGGATCCGGTCAAGGTTAAGAATTGGCAAGAAATATTTTAGGATTATTCTAGAAGGATAATAAAATCAAATATTATTCTAGAAGGATTATTCCATAAGTGATTTCTTTCCTTGGAGGAGAAGCTAAGGATTATTCCATAGGTGATTTCTTTCCTTGGAGGAGAAGCTAATTTCAAACGAAATCTACCTTAATTTTAGGATTCTTTTATTTGGTCTTTTAGTATTTTCCTTTAATAATTTGTATTCCTATTTCAACCATGCATTATAAATAGCATGGACTCATTGTAATGAGGATTGATCATTAATAAAAAAACTGGTGAGGTTTATTCTCTTTGGTTCTTTGAAGAACTACTTGAACTTATCGGGATTTCCCGTGGCGTTCATCTCGACTTATCAAACGGAAACTCCATCACCGTTTGTGGCGTCTTCCTTATATCGAGGTTCTTGTTTGTCATAAACAACGGGTCGAGGTCTTCCATTCGAATCTGTCCATAGAACGATCTTGGGTTCCCTTTCGTTGTTGGGTCTCGTTATTCTTGACGAGGTTCACATCATTTGGTATCAGAGCACGGTTTCTAGTTTAGGTTTGCCTATCCTTTAACATTTTTCATTCCTTTGTTTCTTCTTTAGCCGTCCACATCATTTATCTCTTCTTAGCCGAATTTCCTTTACCCTATCTGTTCAATCTTTGTTTGTTCTTGTTGATGTCTAAACTATTGGTCTGGTCTCACATCTCTTAGTTATTTCGAAATCTTATTTTATTATTCTCAAAGCTAGTTGCTGATAAAAAAAAAAAAAAAAAATTCACTATTCTGTGCTTCCAAAATTTCAAACTGCCATATTCCTTCTAATTCTAATTTGAAAAAAAATTTCCATATTCCTTGTGTTCAAATCTGAAATTCCTTGATTAGTTCTTGGTGAATTGTTGCGGGAAATTTTGAGTTGTTTGTTTAGTTTCAAAAGAACTGAAAGAGAATTATCGAGTGAAAGAGTGGTGAGAACATCGGAGGGTAAAAGCCATATTATTTTGAGTGAAACACGAGTGGAGAGTGATCCACATTCTTGAGTGTAAACATGTAAAGGAGTGATTCGTGAGGTCCTTTCTTTTTCTTTTTCTTTTTCTTTTTTTTTTCTTTTCTCTCTAACCTTTGTTTTGCAGCAATCATGACTTATGATAGTGGTAAGAGCATTGCCGAAGATGATACAAAATTGGCTGATCCGAAAGTGTTTATAGAGGCCATGATGAGTGAGATGAGGCGTGTGATGAAGATAGAGATGGAGCAGGTTCACAAACGGATAGATCAGATGGAGAATAGACGTGAGGAGCAACCACAAAACGGTCATAATTTGCGTAGAAGGGAAAGAGTTCCACTGAGGGAGGAGGATGAAGAGCGTTATGGGTCTGGTTTTGATGAAGAAGAAGATTGGAATTCCATTGTTAACAATAGGAGACCCGGAGGAAGATTTGGAGAAGCTAGGAATTGTGAAGATAACAACTTGGGTGGTATTAAGATGAAGATTCCGTCCTTTCAAGGTAGATCTGATCTTGAGTGGGAGAAGAAGATGGAGTTCGTGTTTGATTGCTATAACTACTCGGAGACAAAGAAGGTAAAATTAGCTGTGATTGAATTTTCTGAATATGCTGTTACTTGGTGGGATCAGCTTGTGATAAACAGGAGGCGGAATAGAGAATGACCAATAGACACATGGGAGGAGATGAAAGTAGTGATGAGAAAGCGGTTCATTCCAAGTTACTACTACCGAGAGTTGTACAAGAAGCTACAAGGTCTTAGACAAGGGAGTCGAAGCGTAGAGGATTACTACGAGGAGATGGAGATTGCTATGATCCGCGCGAATGTAGAGGAGGATCGGGAGGCCACAATGGCTAGATTTTTACTTGGCTTAAACTGAGAGATCCATGAAAAGGTTGAGATGCAGCATTATGTGGAATTGGAAGATATGGTGCATATGGCTATCAAAGTGGAACAACAACTCAAGAGAGGGAGTGGGACACGTGCATGCCATAACTCTAGTTCTACCTCTTGGAAATCGAGTCATGCCAAGCCGCTGGACAAGTCACAAACGCCCAAACCCGAGCCCAAGTCCGCGACCACCAGCCACGTTCCTTAAGGTAAAACCGAAGCCTCTACCTCTAGGAATTGTGATATTAAATGTTTTAGATGTCAAGGCAGGGGCCACATTGCAAGTCAATGTCCAAACAAGCAAGTCATGGTGTTGCAAGCCAATGGTGAAATTGTGACCGATTGTGAAGATTCCGACACCGACGACATGCCGCCATTGGAGGATGTTTTTGAGGAGGAGTATTTAGCCCCTGACGCATTGACATTGGTGGCAAGAAGGGCATTGAGCTTGCAAGCAAAAGGAGTCGATGAAGTATAGCGGGAGAACATCTTTCACACTAGGTGCTACATTAAAGACAAGGTATGTAGTGTGATTATTGATGGTGGTAGTTGTACTAATGTTGCAAGCACAATTATGGTGGAGAAATTGGGATTGCCCATGGCAAAGCACCCTAGACCGTACAAGATGCAATGGCTAAATGATAGTGGTGAGATAAGGGTGAACAAGCAAGTGCTAGTTGCATTTCGAATCGGTAAATACGAAGATGAAGTGTTGTGTGATGTAGTACCTGTCGACACCGGCGGAAAAATCTTATCTAATCTTTTATCTATTTATTTTATTTTTCCTTGATACCGACCCCCATTTGGCGAGTGTTGTGTGTGATCTCTATCTCTTTTCCGTTTCGAGATACGAGTTGTGTGTGTGTGGGAACTTGTGTATGTGTGTGTGTGTGAGCACAAATTTGGAGTCGCCACCAACCATGAGAAATTTTAAGGTGTGATTGGGCACCTATGTCTAATAGATTTTATCTTATTTAGACATTTACAACGAAAATGGTCTTGAACCAGAGATAGGTTCGGGGGTTTGCTTATGCGTGGGGAAGGTGTTAGGCACCCCACGACATCCGTTTAAGAAAACGGTTACCTCCTTCCTAATGTTCTCTTTTATTTGCTAAGCCTAAGTTTGTTGGTTTTAATTATGTACAAATGTCCCGATTTCCGTCGTGCGATATACCAAAAGTGGCAAACGCAATGTGACTTCGTTCGGTTTTAATTAGACTCTTTATTTCACCATCCTTTATCTTTGTATTTTTTAGGTTCCGGGCATTTCGGTGGTAGGATGTACTTGAAATCCTAACACCTAGTGCCGGGACAAACAATTAATGTTTTTGGTGCCATATTCGGGATCTCTTTACCCTTGATTTCCAAGGATAAAGCGGTCCGTCAAATGGCGGGGTTTTGGATGATTAATTCACACTTTGGGGAATTTTAGACCATGATCCTTATGGGAGTTAGAACGTGTAGAATCCCTTACACGAAAGCACGTACCAGCCACGCCCCCGTGTAAAGGACTCATACCATGGTGTCCCAAAGCCAGGGCGAGCCGTAGCCCTTGGGTTGCACCAACTTCGTTTCTAACGCCCACATTACCATGTTTACTCTTTTTAAAGTTTTCATGGCAAAGTGTATTTTAATCACATTTTTATATCAAAGCGATAAACAAGCAAGCAAAGTATCAAGACGGTAAAACGGTGAAACATCCAAACAAATAATCATGGCATAGTCACAACACATACATCATGAAAATGAATAAGGATGACAAATACGGGTTGACATAAATATAAGGTTTAATCCAAGATGCCATTTATTATAACACAAGAATTTTTGAGGAAAGGGGCAAAAGCTTGTGGGGTCGGGATTCGACGCTATTGAAAGACTTATTCGAATCTCGACACCACCATAGGATTTATATGAATGAAACAAAACAATCTAAAAGGAAGGTTTCAAGGCCTTTTCGGGCTTACACAAAGGGTTGGTGCTATTGAAAGACTTATCCAAACCTTTGATGCCAAATAAGACTTATATGAGGAAAATCATTTTTTGAAAAATGGTTTCAATGCCTTTTCGGGCTTACACGAAGGGTTAGTGCTATTGAAAGACTTACCTAAACCTTTGATACCAAATAGGACTTATATGAGGAAAATCATTTTTGAAAAGTGGTTTCAATGCCTTTTCGGAATTACACGAAGGGTTAGTGCTATTGAAAGACTTACCTAAACCTTCAATGTCAAATAGGACTTATATGATGAAAATCATTTTGAAAATATGTTTCAATGCCTTTTCGGGCTTACACGAAGGGTTAGTGCTATTGAAAGACTTACCTAAACCTTCGATGCCAAATAGGACTTATATGATGAAAATCATTTTTGAAAAGTGGTTTCAATGCCTTTTCGGGCTTACACAAAGGGTTAGTGATATTGAAAGACTTATCCAAACCTTTGATGCCAAATAGGACTTATATGATGAAAATCATTTTTGAAAAGTGGTTTCAATGCCTTTTCGGGCTTACACAAAGGGTTGGTACTATTGAAAAACTTATCCAAACCTTTGATGCCAAATAGGACTTATATGATGAAAATCATTTTTGAAAAATGGTTTCAATGCCTTTTCGGGCTTACACAAAGGGTTGGTGCTATTGAAAGACTTATCCAAACCTTTGATGCCAAATAGGACTTATATGATGAAAATCGTTTTGAAAAGTGTTTGCAATTTACGGGCCCAACGCCTCATGGATTTACATGGGGTTTAGTGCTATTGAAAGACTTACCTAAAACCACCAATACTGTTTGGTATTTTCATGCCCAAAATCAAAGGAGAAAAGGGGATGGGTAAGCAATATTTACAACGTAGTAAATAATGAAATAATGGCAATAAATGAATTTAAAGCGTGACGGAAAGCAATAAACGTATTTAAAATGGTAATAAATCTAAAACACGGGATTTTTGTGGGTCCAATGCCTATGGAATTACGTAAAGGGTTAATGCCTCTTTGAGGTCTCACATAATCCATCACGACCAATCGGGATTATCACGCCCAAATCACCAAGAGAAAGGGGGAGAAAATGACAATATTCACAAGTACGTAGTAAATGTAAATAAAGCGCTAAATGACATTATTTAAACATGGGGAAGTGTATTTTTCGGGTCAAGCACCTCGTGGGCTAACATGGCTGTTAAGGCCTCATAGAGGACTTACATAATCCACCAAAGCCACTCAGGTTTTGCTGTACTAAAACACACGGGGGAGGGATAATCACAATATATATTCACAAGTACGAGGTAAATGTAAATAAAGCGATAAATGACTTTAAAATGGAGGATTTTTAATGGGTCCAATGCCTATGGAATTATATGGTGGATAAAGCCTCCTTGAGGTCCCACATAATCCACCACGACCAATCGGAATTATCACACCCAAATCACAAAGAGAAAGGGGGAGAAAATAACAATATTCATAAGTACGTAGTAAATGTAAATAAAGCGATAAATGACATTATTTAAACATGGGGAAGTGTATTTTTCGGGTCAAGCACCTCGTGGGCTAACATGGCTGTTAAGGCCTCATAGAGAACTTACATAATCCACCAAAGCCACTCGGGTTTTGCCGTACTAAAACACACGGGGGGAGGGATAATCACAACATATATTCACAAGTACGTAGTAAATGTAAATAAAGCGATAAATGACATTATTTAAACATGGGGAAGTGTATTTTTCGGGTCAAGTACCTCGTGGGCTAACATGGTTGTTAAGACCTCATAGAGGACTTACATAATCCACCAAAGTCATTCGGGTTTTGCCGTACTAAAACACACGGGGGAGGGATAATCACAATATACATTCACAAGTACATAGTAAATGTAAATAAGGCAATAAATGACATTATTTAAATATGGGGAAGTGTATTTTTCGGGTCAAGCACCTCGTGGGCTAACATGGCTGTTAAGGCCTCATAGAGGACTTACATAATCCACCAAAGCCACTCGGGTTTTGCCGCACTAAAACACACGGGGGAGGGATAATCACAATATATATTCACAAGTACGTAGTAAATGTAAATAAAGCAATAAATGACATTATTTAAACATGGGGAAGTGTATTTTTCGGGTCAAGCACCTCGTGGGTTAACATGGCTGTTAAGGCCTCATAGAGGACTTACATAATCCACCAAAGCCACTCGGGTTTTGCCGTACTAAAACACACGGGGAAGGGATAATCACAATATATATTCACAAGTACGTAGTAAATGTAAATAAAGCAATAAATGACATTATTTAAACATGTAAAAGCAATAAATAACTCAAAGCATATAAGCAAAGCAATAAATAAAGCAATAGATGGACTAAGAAAGCATAAATGAACTAAAATGAGCTAAAAAAGCATAAATAGAACATAAATAAACTAATGAATCTAAACTAAAGTGGATCCTTGTGAATCCTTTCCCATTTTAGGGATCATCACTAGTCACTTCCACTAAGAAAAGGAAAAAAAGAGAGAGAAGAGGAGAGAGAAAGAGCTTAGAGAGAGAGAGTACGTAGAGAGGAGTTTCTCACTCTAAAACTACCCAAAAACCCTCTCTAAAACCCCCTAAACCCCTATTTTCTGCCTACCTACGCTCAAGAAGGCCTAGTGCCCGAGCAAAAATTGTATGTAAATGAGGGGGGGGAGGGCTGGTTTTATAGGGAGGTGTCGACACCGGCGGAAAACCCGACCTAAAAAGGGTGTTAGGTCTTTTCTTTCATTTTCCTAGATACCGACCCCCATTTGGCGAGTGTGTGTGTGATCTCTATCTCTTTTTCGTTTCGAGATATGAGTTGTGCGTATGTGTGGGAACTTGTGTACGTGTGTGCATGTGTGCACAAATTTGGAGTCGCCACCAACCATGGGAAATTTTAAGGTGTGATTGGGCACCTATGTTTAATAGATTTTATCTTGTTTAGACATTTACAACAAAAATGGTCTTGAACCAGAGATAGGTTTGGGGGTTTGTTTATGCGTGGGGAAGGTGTTAGGCACCCCACAACATCCGTTAAGAAACGGTTACCTCCTTTCTAGTGTTTCCTTTATTTGCTAAGCCTAGGTTTGTTGGTTTTAATTAGGTACAAATGTCCCAAATTTGGTCGAGCAATATACCAAGAATGGCAAATGCAATTTAACCTTATTTGGTTTTGATTAGATTCTTTATTTCACCGTCCCTTTATCTTTGTATCTTTTAAATTTCCGGGCATTTCAGTGGTAGGATATACTTGAAATCCTAACACCTAGTGCCGGGACAAACAATTAATATTTTTGGTGCCATATTCGGGATCTCTTTACCCTTGATTTCCAAGAGTAAAGCGGTCCGTCAAATGGCGGGGTTTTGGATGATTAATTCACACTTTGGGGAATTTTAGACCATGATCCTATGGGAGTTAGAACGCGTAGAATCCCTTACACAAAAGCACGTACCAGCCACGCCCTCGTGTAAAGGACTCATACCATGGTGTCCAAAAGCCAGGGCGAGGCGTAGCCCTTGGATTGCACCAATTTCGTTTCTAACGCCCACATTACCATGTTTACTCTTTTTAAAGTTTTCATGGCAAAGTGTATTTTAATCACATTTTTATATTAAAGCAATAAACACTCAAACAAGTAATCACGGCATGTTCGCAGCACATAAATTACAAGAACGAGTACGAGGACGGATAAGATGTTCAAACAAGTAATCACGGCATGTTCGCAGCACATAAATCACAAGAATGAAGATGGCATCAAAATGGTAAAACATCCAAACAAATAATCACGGCATGTTCGCAGCACATAAATCATAAGAATGAATGAGTATGAAATGATCACGGCATGTTTGTAGCACATAAATCATAAGAAGTTCAAATGAGTAATCACGGCGTGTTTGCAGCACGTAAATTACTAAAATGACAAGTAAGGGATGATTATGGCATGTTAGCAGCATATCAATGAATGCAACACTTAATCGAAATGTATTTCATGAGAATTTTTAGGGAAAGGGTCAAGACCTCGTGGGGTCGAGATTCGATGCTATTGAAAGGCTTACTCGAATCTCGATACCACCATAGGATTTACATGAATAAAACAAAGCGATCTAAAAAGAGGGTTTCAAGGCCTTTTCGGGCTTATACGAAGGGTTAGTGCTATTGAAAGACTTACCTAAACCTTCGATGCCAAATAGGACTTACATGATGAAAATCATTTAAAAAAAGGGGTTTCAATGCCTTTTCGGGCTTACACGGGGGTTTAGTACTATTTGAAAGATTTACCTAAACCCGCGAAGCCAAATAGGACTTATATGAAAGATTTACCTAAACCCGCGAAGCCAAATAGGACTTATATGGGAAAATCGTTTTTGAAAATGTGGGTTGGTAATTTTACGGGTCCAACGCCTCATGGATTTACATGGAGGTTTTAGTACTATTTGAAAGGTTTACCTAAAACCGCCAATACCGTTCGGTATTTTCATGCCCAAATAAAAAAATGGAATGGAAGAAAAACGGACAATGGACAATAATGAAAATAACGGGGTTTAAAATAAAGGATTTTCGTGGGTCCAATGCCTATGGAATTACGTAGATGGCTAATGCCTCTTTGAGGTCTTACATAATCCATTATGACCAATCGGGATTATCACGCCCATTTTTACGGGGAACGGGGATAATAACAACGCAATATATTCACAAGTGCGTAAAAGTACATAAGGCGATAAATGTATTTGAAGCATTTGCGGAAAGCGATAAATAAATTTAAAGCAATAATGGAATTAAAAGCATGGGATTTTCATGGGTCCAATGCCTTATGGAATTACGTAATGGCTAATGCCTCTTTGAGGTCTATATAAACCATCACGACCAATCGGGATTATCATGCCCATTTTTACGGGGAACGGGGATAATAATAACGCAATATATTCACAAGTGCGTAAAAGTAAATAAAGCGATAAACGAACTTAAAACCAAGATTTTTCAAGAGGGTCCAATTCCTATGGGATTATGTGGTGGTTAAAGCCTTTTTGAGGTCTTACATAGTCCACCACGACCAATCGGGATTATCATGCCCAAATCACAAAGGGAAAAATGGGAGATATTCACAATATAATATGCACAACGTAGTAAATGTAAATAAAATGATAAATGACATTATTTACACACGGGGATATATTTTTTGGGTCAAATACCTCGTAGACTAACATGGTTGTTACGGCCTCGTTAGAGGTTTTACGCACTCCGCCAAAGCTACTCAATATTTGCCGTACTAAAACACGGGGGAAGGGATATTCACGATATAATATTTACAAGTACGTAGTAAATGTAAATAAAGCGATAAATCTACTTATTTAGACATGGGGATGTATTTTTCGGGTCAAATACCTCGTGGGCTAACATGGTTGTTACGGCCTCGTTAGAGGTCTTACGCACTCCGCCAAAGCCACTCAATATTTGCCGTACTAAAACACGGGGGAAGGGATAATCACAATATAATATTCACAATAATAAAGCACTAAATGTATTTAAAGCATTGCGGAAAGCTATAAATGTATTTAAAGCAAATATGGAAAGCAATAAATGAATCTTAAAGCATAAAAGCGATAAATGAACTTAAAGCAAGTCTATAAAGCTAGGCATGAACTTAAGGAACATAAATGAACATTTAATGAACTAAAAGTGCATAAATAAAGCAATAATGAACTAAAAATCATAAATAGGGGTGGATCCTTGTGAATCTCTTCCCACTTTAGGGATCATCACTAGTCACTTCCACTTAAGAAAAGAAAAAAAAGAGAGAGGAGAGGAGAGAGAAAGAACTTAGAGAGAGAGAGTACCTAGAGAGGAGTCTCTCACTCTAAAACTACCCAAAAACCCTTCCTAAAACCCCTAAACCCCTATTTTCTGCCTACTCTACGCTCTAGAAGGCCTAATGCCTCGTGTTCGATGCAACAATGATTGACGTGGCGGTGCTGTCATAACCCCATTTTTACCCCCGGGATTTTCTCGAGTGTCGGCACGCAAAACGAGACAGCCCGAACCAAGCCGGTCTGATCCGACGAGGGCTCTCCGCATCAAATACTCCCAAGAAGAAGGTCCGAGACACATTTCCCAAGGTTTGACCAAGTTTGACTAGGGTTGACCAAGGGTTGACCGAAGTTTGACCGAGGTTTGACCGAGCTGTTTCCAGCCCGACTAGGGTCCGCCTTGCCCAGAAACCCTTGAAATGAAGTTCCGGGATACATTTCCAAGAGTTTGGAGAGCTTTGACCAAATGACCAAGTTTGACCAAGGTTGACCAAGTTTGACCAAGGTTTGACCGGACCATTGACCAGACCAAAAACTGGATCGAACTGACCACCCCTTGACCAAGGTATAGAGAATATCAAGAGCTTCGATTCCGTACTTTACGGGTCGAAAACGGACGAGAAACGAGAGAGTTGTGGCCAAAACTGCGAAAAAACGGTCCGATACTTAGCCAAATTTTTGGTAAGTATTGTTGACAAAACAGCCTATTTGGGAGGCAACGTTTGCGCAAAGATTCTCTCCGACCCGCTGCAACTTGGTCCGCGAGCCAAGACCCTTAGGCAAGAGGTTCACTTCAGCTACCACACGCAACTTTCGGATCGTCAAGAGCTCCTCCGGTCAAGCCGGAATCTCAGTCAAAAGTTGACCCCTTGGCATAAGGAACATTCCGACGGCCTCCGTTCGCAAGGATCATATCTTGCGAACCCAAGCTCGCCTCTGTGCAAGGCCTGTACCGTTAAAAAGTAGGTAACGCAAGCTTTCCGACGATACCAAGATCGTCGAAATCCGACATCGGGAGCTACGTCTACCACGCGCGTGAAAACAGGCCGACGAAATAAGGCTGTGCTGAAAGTTTCCGGAATTTTCCCACCGACGTTGCCACGCTTGCGCACAGAGTCTTCCTGACTCGCAACAAGTTGATCTGCGAGCCCGGGCACATTGGAAAGAGGACACATCCATGCACGACGTGGAACTCTCGGATCGCCAAGAATTTATCGGGGTCAGCCGGAATCCTGATCGGAAAACTGCCCTCAAACGGACCAAAAACACCCCGGTGGACTCTGCTCGCGGGGCCATATCTCACGAGTCCAAGCTCGGATTCCCGCGAATCCGGAACCTTGCAAAAATAGGCAGCGCAAGCTTTCCGACGGTACCAAGAACGTCAAAATCCGACATCGGGAGCTAGGTCAAATATGCGCGCGAACTGGGACAAGATTTGAGAAAAAACGCGCTGGGAGCAAAACGCATTTTTTCTCTCCCGGACAGCCGCCTTCGCGCGCAGAGTCTTTCCTGCTCGCAACAAGTTGATCCGCGAGCCCGGGTGCGTTGGAAAGATAATGACTCCGGCTACGTCGTGGAACTCTCGGTTCGCCGATAAGCATCCCCCGTTTGATCGGAATCTTCGCATCGGAAGAGTGCACGAAAACAGCTCCGATACCCCGACTTCCGGGAGCCATAACTCCCTCGTCCGAACTCCGATTCGTGCAAACTTTATATCGTTGGAAAGAGGACGTCGAGAGCTTTCCGACGATATGCCGCATGACCCATTTTGAGTTCCAGAAGACCTCCAAAACTGCCCCCGAAAATCGGATAAAAAAGGGTACGCGCACGGAAATCGAGGAGGATTCGAGGGGCTGCTGGCGTGGAAGGATAAGACTGCCACGTGGCAGTACCACAACTCGCGCAGGACCGTCATGCGCCGCGCATGATGGTGCTGCGCGAGGCGTGCACGGTTTTCTATAAAACCGACCCTCCCCCCCCTCATTTGCACATAGTTTTTGCTCGGGCACTAGGCCTTCTAGAGCTTAGTTTAGGCAGAAAATAGGGGTTTAGGGGGTTTTAGGAGGGGGTTTTTGGGGTAGTTTTAGAGAGAGAGACTCCTCTCTAGGTAATCTCTCTCTCTCTCTAGGCTCTTTCTCTCCTCTTCTTTTTCTTTTAGGGATTTTGGGGGGTTTTTAGAGTGAGAAGCACCTATTAGGTGCTTCTCTCTCTAACCTCTCCCTCATCTTCCCACTCCTCTCTCTCTCTCTCTCTCTTTCTCTTACATTCTTTAGTTCATTTATTTCATTTATGCTTTACTAGTTTCTTATTTGTCCATTTATTGCTTTATTTACATTTCCTTGTCATTTATTGCTTTATTTACATTTCCTTGTCATTTATCGCTTTCTTTACATTTCTAGTCATTTATCGCTTTCTTTACATTTCTAGTCATTTATCGCTTTATTTACATTTTATACGCACTTGTGAATATTTGTTGTGATTATCCCCCCCCTCCCCCGGTGTGTTTTAGTACGGCAATATTGAGTGGCTTTGGCGGCTCGCGTAAGTCCTCTAACAAAGGCCGTTGACAACCATGTTAGCCCACGAGGTCTTGACCCGAAAAATACACCGGTTTCCTCGTGTTTTAGTACGGCAAATATTGAGTAGCTTTGGCTCAGTTGCGTAAGTCCTCTAACAAAGGCCGTAACAACCTTGTTAGCCTACGAGATATTTGACCCGAAAAATACATCCCCATGTGTTAAATAACGTCATTTATCGCTTTATTTACATTTACTACGTTGTAAATATTATATTGTGAATATTGTCATTTTCCCATTTTTCTTTCCTTTGTGATTTGGGCGTGATAATCCCGATTGGTCGTGGTGGACTATGTAAGACCTCAAAGAGGCATTAACCACCACGTAATTCCATAGGCATTGGACCCATTAAAAACCCCATGTTTTTAAGTCCATTATCGCTTTAAATTTACATTTATCGCTTTCCGCAATGCTTTAAATACATTTATATTGTGAATATATTGTCGTTGTTCCCATTTCTCCGTTTCCCATGAAATTGGGCGTGATAATCCCGATTGGTCGTGGTGGACTATGTAAGACCTCAAAGAGGCATTATCCACCATGTAATTCCATAGGAATTGGACCCACGAAAAAAATCCTTTGTTTAAACCCCGTTATTTTCATTATTTACTACGTTGTTGTAAATATTGTCCATTTTTCATTATTTTGATTTGGGCATGAAAATACCAAACGGTATTGGTGGTTTTAGGTAAGTCTTTCAATAGCACTAAACCCCATGTAAATCCATGAGGCGTTGGACCCGTAAATTGCAAACCCCGTTTTCAAATAGATTTTCATCATATAAGTCCTATTTGGCGTCGAAGGTTTGGATAAGTCTTTCAATAGCACCAACCCTTCGTGTAAGCCCGAAAAGGCATTGAAACCCCGTTTTCAAATAGATTTTCCTCATTTAAGTCCTATTTGGCGTCGAAGGTTTGGATAAGTCTTTCAATAGCACCAACCCTTCGTGTAAGCCCGAAAAGGCATTGAAACCCATATTTTCAAATAGATTTTCTCATTTAAGTCCTATTTGGCGTCGGAAGGTTTGGATAAGTCTTTCAATAGCACCAACCCTCCGTGTAAGCCCGAAAAGGCATTGAAAACCCTTTTTTTAGATTGTTTTGTTTATTCATGTAAATCCTATGGTGGTGTCGGGATCCGAGTAAGTCTTTCAATAGCATCGAATCCCGACCCCACGAGGTTTTGACCCTTTCCTTAAAAACTCTTGTGTTATAATAAATTGCACTTTGCATTAAGCATTATATTCATGCCGATCCATATTTGTCACCTTCATGATACATGTGTTGCGACTATGCCATGACTATTTTGCTTGGATATTTTGCCATCTTACCATCTTGATACTTGCTTGATTGTTTATTGCTTTGATATAAAAATGTGATTAAAATACACTTTGCCATGAAAACTTTAAAAAGAGTAAACATGGTAATGTGGGCGTTAGAAACGAAGGTATGAGTCCTTTACACGGGGGCGTGGCTGGTACGTGCTTTCGTGTAAGGGATTCTACACGTTCTAACTCCCATAGGATCATGGTCTAAAATTCCCCAAAGTGTGAATTAATCATCCCAAAACCCCGCCATTTGACGGACCGCTTTACTCTTGGAAATCAAGGGTAAAGAGATCCCGAATATGGCACAAAAAACATTAATTGTTTGTCCCGGCACTAGGTGTTAGGATTTCAAGTATATCCTACCACCGAAATGCCCGGAAATTTAAAAGATACAAAGATAAAAGGGATGGTGAAATAAAGAGTCTAATCAAAACCGAACGAAGTCATATTACGTTTGCCATTTTTGGTATATCGTACGACGGAAATCGGGACATTTGTACATAATAAAAACCAACAAACTTAGGCTTAGCAAATAAAGAAAACATTAGGAAGGAGGTAACCGTTTTCTTAAACGGATGTCGTGGGGTGCCTAACACCTTCCCCACGCATAAGCAAACCCCCGAACCTATCTCTGGTTCAAGACCATTTAGTTGTAGATGTCTAAATAGGGTAAAATCTATTAGACATAGGTGCCCAATCACACCTTAAAATTTCCCATGATTGGTGGCGACTCCAAATTTGTGCTCACACGCACACACGTACACAAGTTCCCACACACACACAACTCGTATCTCGAAACGGAAAAGAGATAGAGGAACACACACAACAACACTCGCCAAATGGGGGTCGGTATCTAGGAAAATAAATAAGAAAAAGAGAAAATTCTTATAGAAGATTTTCCGCCGGTGTCGACAGCTTGGCGACTCCACTGGGGACTTAGAGGGTTTAAGCCTATAGTCTTTCGGTGTTTTCTTTGCTAAGCATGTGTGTATATATTTGTTGGTATTCATTATTTGATTCATTCTTTATTTCATCTTGTATAGTGTTTTGATTTATTTTATGCATGTCTATATTCTTGTATATAAACTGCGAACATAGGATAGAGATTTATTTTATGCAACACATATTGTATATTGTGCCTTGTACAAAAAAGTCTTTTCCCTTTTTACTTTCAAAATCATGACATATACACTCATTGGACTTTTGGGTCGAACCCGGACTCAGGTGGGGCTGGGCTAGTACAGGCTCCACCACGAACCCTTTTATATCTAGGACATGGAACACGAGAATCCACCCTTCTCCCTTCACACCCGTGGAGATCGAGGGGGGCGTGCAAGTGCTTCCCCGGTGATCCAATACCCTTTCGACTTCCTTCGGGAGGATGAAACGGGCATGATCATCGGCCCCTTTAGGAAACAGAATTCCAAGCTGTGTCATACCATGTTGCATATAGTAAGCTATAGTGTAGAAAACCTACCTGTGAGGGCTCTGGTAAAAGCCAACCGAGTGAACATCCAACCTAAGATAGGATACCCAAAAATAGGATGTGTCTTTTCAAAATGAGTCAAGGGAAAAGCGTTGTGCTATTTTCCAGGTGGTGATAAAATAATTGGAGCCGACTCAGGTTCTATCTATCTAAACCTTTGTTTGCATGTCATTGTTTGATAAAGGGATAGGATAACCACGTTGTCCATACCCGTTGCAAACCACTCAAACCCAAAGAGTTCCAAACTCTACATGGGATGTATAGAGTCGTGTCCGTATCCAACCAAAAGTACGACCCTCACATTAACCGACATCGGTTCCCAAAAATTTTCAAAAATGGAACCGAACGCCGAAAGGCTCGTCGAATTTCAGTAATGTGAGAGTCTATCTTTTCGTTGATACGCGTGTACATAGTCTTGTCGTACCCCAACCAAAAGTACGACCCTCACATTAACCGACATCGGTTCCCTCCAAAAATTTTCAAAAATGGAACCGAACGCCGAAAGGCTCGTCGAATTTTCAGTAATGTGAGAGTCTAACTTTTCGTTGATACATTGTATAGAGTCGTGTCGTCCTCAACCAAAAGTACGACCCTCGCATTAACCGACATCGGTTCCCTCCAAAAATTTTCAAAATGGAACCGAACGCCGAAAGGCTCGTCGAATTTTCAGTAATGTGAGAGTCTAGCTTTTCGTTAGTACGATCATACCCGTCATGTACATAGTCTTGTCATCCTCAACCAAAAGTACGATTATCACATCAACCGACGTTGGTCCCTCAAAATTTTCAAAAATGGGACCGAACGCCGAAAGGCTCGTCAAAATTTTGGATGTGATAGTCTACCTTTTCGTTGATACGTATGTACCCATTGTGTATAGAGTCATGTCATCCTCAACCAAAAGTACGACCCTCGCATTTACCGACATCGGTTTCCAAAAAAAAAAAACTTTCAAAATGGAACCGAACGCCGAAAGGCTCGTCAATTTTTGGTAATGCGAGAGCCTACCTTTTCGTTGGTACGATTGTAACCATTGTGTATAGAGTCATGTCGTCCTCAACCAAAAGTACGACCCTCGCATTTACCGACATCGGTTTCCAAAAAATCTTTCAAAATGGAACCGAACGCCGAAAGGCTCGTCAATTTTTGGTAATGCGAGAGCCTATCTTTTCGTTGGTACGATTGTAACCATCATGTATAGAGTCAAGTCATCCCCAACCAAAAGTACGACCCTCGCACTTACCGACATCGGTTTCCAAAAAAAAAAACTTTCAAAATGGAACCGAACGCCGAAAGGCTCGTCAATTTTTGGTAATGTGAGAGCCTATCTTTTCGTTGGTACGATTGTAACCATTTTGTATAGAGTCGTGTCGTCCTTAACCAAAAGTACGACCCTTGCATTTATCGACATCGGTTCCCTCCAAAATTTTCAAAAAAAAATGGAACCGCACGCCGAAAGGCTCGTCGGATTTTAATAATGCAAGAGTCTATCTTTTCGTTAGTACGTATGTAAACCCCAAGAGTTTCCAAACTCTATAAGGTCGTGTAGAGTCTCGTCATGTCCAACCAAGAGTATGACCTTCGCACTAACTGACATCGGTTCTCAAAAATCTTTCAAAATAGAACCGAACGCCGAAAGGCTCGTCAAATTTTGATAGTGTGAAAGTCCCATCTCTTCGTTGACAAGTCCATACATGTGTCAACCCTAAAGAGTTCTCAACTCTACATAGGAATCTAGATACTTACCCGTTGTGTTGTTCAACTCTACATAGGAATCTAGATACTTACCCGTTGTGTTGTCGTCAACCAAGAATACGACCTTCACACTTATCGACACTGGTTCCCTCCAAAAATTTTCAAAATGGGACCAAGCGCCGAAAGGCTCGTCGAATTTCCAGTGGTGTGAAAGCCTATTTTTTGGTTGACAGCCACTATGTACATACATGAGTTCTTAACTCTATAGATGTCTACTTGTGTCATCCCGACCCTCATATTGATTGACGTCGGTCACCCAAATTTCAAAATAAAGCCATGAGCCGAAAGGCTCGCCAATTTCTGGCAACCCAATGGGAAATCCGTCTATTCATCAATGCATATTGCATTCATGCATACCATGCATACGCATACATACTTAGCCATGGTTTACCCGCAAAGTAAGCCAAGGTCATGCATACAACTGTGAATTCAAAGTCTAACTTGACGTTGTTTACCTCTCTAGGTTATATTTGCATTCGCAATCAAATGGCGGGAGAAACAAGTGGACCCGGACCTAGCGAGCAAGAAATCCGGATGGTCGCTCTTGAGCGAAAATTCGACGAACTCCTCAGCTTCGTGCAACTAATAGCAAAGCGAAATACGGAGGATGAGAACCAAAGGAAAGGAAGACGACAAAGATACCAGGTGAAGCAGAACCGGAAGGGCATTCCAACACCAACGCCACTCCACCAAGGCCGCCGACGCCACCAAAGCCAGAGGGGAAAGACTCCCAATTGGACAGCAAGATTGATAGCTTGGAGGAGAAGATCAGGCTCATACAGGGTTTGAACTCTTTCGGAAACACGGAC
The DNA here is from genome assembly GCA_907173295.1 of Fagus sylvatica. Lineage (NCBI taxonomy): Eukaryota > Viridiplantae > Streptophyta > Magnoliopsida > Fagales > Fagaceae > Fagus > Fagus sylvatica. The sequence goes on along the minus strand of OU015769.1, from coordinate 20,232,120 downwards.
TTTTCGAGCATGTCCTGGTTCCCCAATATGACGGTGCCACCCAAGTTCAAGGCCCCGGAGTTCGAAAAATACAATGGGAGAGGAGACCCCATGATCCATCTGCAAATGTACTGCCGAAAGATGGCACCCTATGCCGACAATGAGCCGTTGCTGATCCAGACATTTCAAGATACCCTGACAGGGAATGCAGGCAGAGTGGTACTCACAGTTGAAGAAGATCTCTCATTGGAAGGAACTGGCGGATACCTTCTTGGCTCAATACGGGTTTAACTCCCAAATAGCTCCGGATCGGTTCGACCTTCAAAGGATGGAAAAGAAGAGCAACGAGACCTTCAGGGAATATGCCCAAAGGTGGAGAGAGAAAGCGGCTCGAGCACGCCCGCCACTAGACGAAAGAGAGATGATCAAGATCTTCGTTGATACACTGAAGAACCCCTACTTCGACCGGATGATGGGATTACAAATGCAGTTCTTTGTAGACCTGATACCGGTGGGTGACAGGATTGAAGATGCCTTGAAAACAAAGAAAATAGTGGACATGACGGCCCTAATGGCATTAGCCGAACAGGCCGCCAAGAAAGCTCCGACAAAGAGGAAGGAAGGAGATGTGCAAATGATAGGGAGAAACAACGGAAGACCAAGGCAAGTCCTCCCGACTTTCACCATGCAACCGATACAACCTAGGCCTATTCAAGCCCCGGCTCCGACTCAGGCTCCAGCCCCAGCCCCGGCACCTCAGATGCCGGCAAGGCCGGAAGGAAACCAACCCAATGACAACAGGTGGCCCAGAAAAGAGCCAAGGCAATTCACGCCTTTACCTATGCCTATGACAGAGTTATACCCCATCCTGATAGAGAAGAGCCTAATCTCACCTATTGTCCCGAAACCTTACAACGGCCCGCAAAGAAGGGATTTCAACCCAAATTCGGCCTGCGATTTCCACTTTGGAGAAGTGGGACACACTGTTGAAAATTGCGGCCAACTGAGGCATCGGGTTCAAGACCTAATTGATCACGGAGTCCTGAAGTTTGAAGGACTACCCAACATCACCACCAATCCTTTGCCTAAACACCCAGAAGGAGGCGTAAACATGGTTGAGGTAGAGGAAGGGAACGAGGAGAGTATCGCGTGGAGGCGTCTCTTCTTATACCTTGGAGAAGCAGAAACACATCACCCCGTTAGACGCACCACCGGGGCCATCAACAGGGGACTCATGTGAATATCACTCGGGGGCGAGAGGGCACAGCCTAGATTGTTGCGAAGAGTTCAAGAAGAAAGTCACCAATCTGATGGAAAATGGGATAGTGGGGAGAGAAGAAATACCATCAAAAGGAAGTCGTCAACCAGATGACCCCTCCGAGTTCGACTGGTACGCGGAGATCAATCTGGATGACATCGTGGAAGACGAGATGGATCTCGATAACCTACAAGATGAAGAAGCCGATTGGGGATACTTCATGGAGGATGATACTGATGAATGGAGAGATGTTGATCTCACCGAATTCTTCCAATTCCCGTACTTGATAGTGCCACCTGGGTTTGTGACACCGGAATTTGAGATATTCTACGAGGATGGGGATCCGGAGGTCCATTTGCAAAAGTACGGCGAGAAGATGGCCTTGCATTTGGAGAATGAGCTTTTGATGATCTCGGTGTTTCCCGAGAGCCTGTCGAAACAAACTGCCGCCTGGTTCTATCAGCTGAGGAACCTTACCGGCTGGGATGATTTGGTAAGAGTCTTCTTGGAGCGATATCGCTTCAATCCCCATTCGATTCTAGAATACTTGGGTCTGAAGAAAGATGAAGAGCCCTACATCATCCCCGACCCGGGAGTGGGTGAAGTGATTGTGGAGATCAAAGAAGAACCAAGCGTGCTGTCCCTACCAGCACTGACTGAAGAAGAAGAAGAGGAAGTCAAGCCATTGCCACCACCAAACCTCATCACCACCGCTGTTGCTGAAGAAGAAGACGCTGGCCCTATGGTTGAAGGTTTGAGCATCCACACCATCACCGAGGAGGAGGATTCCACCACCACACCACCGACCCGCCACTGCCAACAGGGAGAAGAAGTCAAGACGTGGACTTGCGTACCATTGCTACAGCGTGTCTCGAGTAGTAATGAGTAAGCGGTATCCCAGCTAGGGGTAACTCGGTTTTGAGTCTACCAATAGCTCGGGAAATTTTGTATCAAACAATTTCGGGTTTATATGTTTAGTTTATGTTTTCAAGATATCATGCTACAATCATAATCATTTCATCACTGTAATATTTCCATCTTCCATATTTCAAATGATATGTCACATGTTTATTCCATGAATCTTTCTATCTTAAATACTCCAATGTGCATTAAATAAATCCAACACGCCATCGCACAAAACGAATGGTTCCTCTTTTTTAGTTTTCTTACCGTTTTTCCATCCGCTATCCTTTCCAGGATTACACGCAAAACCTCAAACGATCCCCACGTCTCCAAAATTGACAACAAAACGGATTGCTCACTGGATAACATAGATAATTCCGACGAAGAAATCGAATTACCAAGTGACATCCTCGAGGCATTAGAGAGACAAGATGAGGGGTCCAAACCCAACATAGAGGAGTTGGAAATTGTAAATCTGGCCAACGAGGGTGAAGAGCCGAGAGAAGTCAAGATTGGAACCCGCTGCGCCGCAGAGCAAAAGGAAGCACTCATCGCACTGTTGAGAGAGTTCCATGAAATCTTCGCCTGGTCTTACCAAGACATGCCAGGCCTAGACACAGACATAGTGGTCCACAAGATTCCGCTGAAGCCAGAATGCAAGCCCGTCAAAGCAAGCACTGCGACGGATGAAGCCCGAAGTCATTTTGAAGATCAAGGAAGAGGTGGAAAAGCAATTGAAGGCAGGTTTCCTAAGCACAGTAACCTATTCGGACTGGGTAGCCAATATAGTCCCGGTGCCGAAGAAGGACGGAAAAGTCAGAATGTGCGTGGACTATCGGGATCTGAACCGAGCCAGCCCGAAGGATAACTTTTCCTCTACCTCACATTGATACCCTGGTCGATAACACAGCAACGAACGTCGTATTCTCATTCATGGACGGATTCTCAGGGTACAATCAGATCAAGATGGCCGAGGAAGACAAGTCCAAGACCGCTTTTGTCACACATTGGGGAACCTTTGTGTATGATGTCATGCCTTTCGGTCTGAAGAACGCCGGAGCCACTTATCAGCGAGCCATGGTCACTCTCTTCCACGATATGATTCATCATGAGATAGAGGTTTACGTAGATGACATGATTGCCAAGTCTCGTACCGCACAAGATCATCTCACAGACCTGCGCAAATTGTTCCAACGACTGAAGAAGTATCAGCTCCGATTGAACCCGAACAAGTGTGCCTTCGGCGTCACATCCGGAAAGTTATTAGGCTTCATCGTCAGCGGCCGGGGAATTGAGATTGATCCTGCAAAGGTTCAAGCCATACGAAGCATGCCCGCGCCAAGGACAGAGAAAGAGATCCGAAGCTTCTTGGGAAGAATCAACTATATAGCTCGCTTCATCGCACAGCTTACGGCAACCTGCGAGCCTCTGTTCAAGTTGCTGAAGAAAAGATGTGAAGATAAAGTGGACTGAAGACTGCCAGAAAGCCTTTTGACAAGATCAAGGAGTATCTGCTCAACCCACCCATCCTGGTTCCACCAACTCCAGGACGTCCCCTCATTCTATACCTCACAGTCCAAGAAGCATCCATGGGCTGCATGTTGGGACAACAAGACGAGACTGGGAAGAAGGAGCAGGCAATCTACTATCTTAGCAAGAAGTTCACGGAGCCGGAGACCCGTTACTTGTTGGTTGAGAAGACGTGCTGCGCACTAGCTTGGGCCTCCAAGAAGCTGAGACAGTACATGCTCTACTACACCACTTGGTTGGTATCCCGGATGGACCCAATCAAGTACATTTTTGAAAAGCCTGCCTTGACTGGGAAGATCGCACGGTGGCAAGTACTCCTATCTGAATTCGACATCTTGTTTGTGGCTCGAAAGGCGATCAAGGGACAAGGCCATAGCCGATTACTTGGCAGATTACCCATCTGAACAGTTAGAGTTAATGGACTCCGAGTTCCCAGACGAAGATGTAATGACAGTCGAAGAAGACAATCAGGGTAGATGGAAGCTTTACTTTGACGGAGCAGCAAACGCTGTCGGAAGCGGAATTGGCGCGGTCTTGGTATCGCCAAAGGGACAACAAACTCCTATCGCTGTTAAGCTGGGGTTTGATTGCACCAACAACATGACTGAGTACGAAGCATGCATCGTCGGCCTGCAAGCAGCTTTAGGAATTCGGTGCTTATGAACTGGAAGTCTTCGGAGACTCTCTGCTGAATAGTGTCACAGACTAACGGAGAATGGCAAGCTCGGGATCCCAAGCTCATCCCGTATCAACGATACATCAGCCGGCTAATCCCAAAGTTCAAGTATGTCACCTTCACATACACCCCAAGAGCTCACAATCACTTTGCTGATGCGCTCGCCACACTGGCAAGCCTAATCAAGCTAGTAGAAGGGGATGATGTGCGACCGTTACGGATCGAGACTCGAGACATCCCGGCATACTGTGTGTGCATAGAAGAATGCATGAACGTCGAAGCAGAGATAGACGATAAGCCTTGGTATTACGATATCAAGCGCTTCATCCAAGACAGAGAGTATCCATCACGGGCGACCGAAAATGAGAAGAAATACATCAGAAGGATGGCCTTCCAGTTCTTTCCTTGAGCGGAGAGATTCTGTACAAACGAACTCATGACGCCACTCCTCCTGCGATGTGTAGATGCAGAAGAAGGCCAATCCGATTGATCCAAGAGATGCACGCGGGATTAATGGGAGCCCATGCCAACGGACCCTTCCTGGCCCGGAAGATCATGAGAGCTGGCTATTATTGGTTGACAATGGAGAGGGACTGCATCAGACATGTCCAGACGTGCCACAAATGCCAGATGTATCAGAACAGCAAGAACGCACCTCCCCAATATCTTCACACTATGGCCTCGCCGTGGCCATTCTCAGCTTGGGGAATGGATGTGATCGGTGCGAATCACCCCAAAGGCGTCTAACGGGCATGAGTTCATACTGGTAGCCATCGACTATTTTACCAAGTGGGTAGAGGCATGTTCCTTCAAGAATGTCACTCAAGTCGCGGTCACCCGGTTTGTGAAGAACAACATCATCTGCCGTTACGGAATGCCAGAAATGCTCATCACCGACAATGCTTCCAACCTAAACAACCGCATGATGGATCCAGTTATGCCAGCAGTTCAAGATTCCAGCACCACAACTCTGCTCCATACCGTCCCAAAGATGAACGGAGCCGTAGAAGCTGCCAACAAGAACGTGAAGAAGATTCTGAGCAAGATGACGGAGACTTATAAGGATTGGCACGAGCACCTGCCTTATGCCTTGTGTGCCTACCGAACGTCAGTGAGGACATCCGTTGGAGCCACCCCCTACTCTCTGGTTTATGGGATGGAAGCAGTACTACCAGTCGAAGTGGAGATCCCTTCTTTGAGAATCCTGTCACAAACTCAGCTAGGAAGAAGCCGAATGGGCCCAAGCCCGGTATGAACAGCTGAACTTCATAGATGAAAAGAGATTGGCGGCACTGTGCCACGGACAGCTCTACCAGAGACGGATCGAAAGAGCTTACAACAAGAAGGCTCGACCTCGCACTTTCCAACCCGGAGATCTCGTTCTGAAGAAGAGGAATATGGCCCTATCAGATCCACGAGGAAAGTTCGCACCATCATATGAGGGTCCGTACGTGGTGAAGAAAGCCTTCTCAGGGGGAGCAATCATTCTGGCTGATATGGATGGCGAAGAGTTCCGGTTCACCCATTAATTCTGATTCTGTAATCAAGTACCATGTATAACTTTAGTCAATTTAATCAAAGAGGAATATTCTATCAAAGTTCCAATTTGTTATTTTGATAATTTGAAGAAGGCCCGGGAAGCAACGAAAATCCGTAAGGACGTTGCCCTCGGATGGAAATTACCACGGGTATGGTGAAAACCTCGGAAGAGGCGCCATAGGCAAAAGTAACGTGGAAAGCTGGACTTGGCGTAAGCTGAGGGTAATATATGGCTAAAAAAAAAAAAAAAAAAAAAAAAAAAACCGGTATCACAACAAGGCGAGCATCAAATCAGTGCAAGACTAGTGATCGGGGTTGTTAGGCGGTGAAGAGGTTTTCGACGAAAGAACGACCTATGTTATCCTTTGAGCAGTACGGTTCGTTCGATATAAAGAGAATGTTTGGGGATCAAGAGGTGGAGCACAAGTGTATCCTTCCAAACACCCAGTTTCAAAGTGACATATCATTAAATTCTCACAAACCATTCATACCATACTTATCTCTTTCAAATTTGTAAATTCTCATATTCATTTCCACAATAACATTCAATCCTTGCCATTGATTCATAAAAAGTCAAATTCATAGGATTTCATATAGATATTCACAGACAAAATACGTGCTTTCATTCATTCATAGTTCATAAATTCATACATTTGATTTTTCATGATGTCTTGAAAGCATGTCTAAATATATCGACTTAGAAGTTAAAAATGGGAGCCATGCATAATCCGACTCGGATTTATGAATGACTCACCATCTAAATACAAAAACTACTGACTACTCACTGCTACCTGAAGTATGCTATCTAATGACCAAGACGTATGCAGGTCTCTCTGCAGAATCTCCCCAAGGCAGTGGAAAGGGCCGGATCCCCCTCATCATGCTCCTCCCAGACGGCGCGAGCTCTGGCACCCAAAGAATCCATCACCTGGTTAATCTGGTGGAGAGAAGTGACCACAGGGAAACCCTCCTGATTGAGCCAAGAAGCATTGGACTCAAGAGCATCATGCACCAGATCCAACTCGGACTGCAAAACCCCGTTGTCACCCTGGAGAACGCTGATCTGAACCCTCATGACCCCCATGGAAGTACGCGCAGACGTGAGAGCCTCCTCACTCGCATCTAGCGCCCGTCGGAGAGCTACAATGTCCTGAGGACGACCGGTGGCAGGATCAACCAAGGCCTGGGTATATGAACGAAGAGAATCAAGCTCATCCTGGACCCGAGTCCTCTCCGCCTGCTCAGTCTCCAGCTGCTCCCGAGCCTCGGCCAAGTTCTCCTCCAGCTGTTCCTTAGCATCCTCAGAAATCTCGAGCTGCTCTCTGATGAATTCATTCATCGTGCGAAGAGTAGAGACGTTCCCCCTCTGAGCCACCAAGTCGCGGCGAACGTTCGCCACCGCCACACTATTGTGATGCAAGGTACTCCGCAGAGACTCTACACGAGCCGCAGACGCCTTCTCTCTCAGACTGCCCTAGCAAGGCGTAATGATAACAGCTCTGTCTTGAGCCTCCTCAAGCTCTCGCTCCAAAACAGTAACTCTCTCAGGCTGACCAGTGGAGGCTGACACCCGAAGAGAGCGAGACACCGAAGAATGTGATGTGCCCTGGCCGTACAGTAGGCCTGAGAGTAAAAAAGAGTCCACCCCTCTCTCCACTCGACGAAATCAGAAGCAACAGAGCTATCTCCAGGCGAACCATCCTCGATGAGAACTACCTCCGAAAGGCGGCCTTCCCAGATAACCTCAACCCTGGAGAGGAGCCTCCACATATCCTCACTAGGGATGTAGTCGAAAGTCACCGCATCCAAGTCACCAAGACGAGGCGGGTACTGAACACCACCAAACTGACGAAGAGCAAGGCTGGGATAGTAGCCCGTACAACCCCACACCCCAGGAAGAGGCACTCCATCGAAGAGGGCACAATGAGTCCAGGGCTTCCACACTGCTGGCCCCCAAGTGACCTTCCAAGACCATTCACCCAAGGGCAAGTCGAGGAGGTATGATGCCCAATCACGACTATTGCCAGTGAAGGGAAGTGCTATATCGACGGTCTGGCTCACCGTATGCCTCTCAAAGTGATAAGGAGTCTGGAGGCGGTAGAAGTGCCGCAGGTGACTGCAGAACCAGAGCTGAAGAAGCTGTGTGCAGAACATCGGAACCCCCTCTCCCTGTCTCCTACAATAAGATAAAGACCGCACGGTCTCGCACAATATGGCAGGGATGATAGACCTGCCCTCGCTGAATACTATAGGGAATGAACACCCAAATCTATCCTACCAGCAGAAGTAGGAAAGAGAAAAATACCTGCGAAAGCGATCTTGAAGGCATTGATTCGGAATTTCTTCCATTCCTTCTTGCCCGCAATGAAGTCTCTAGCAAGCCTCGCCGGAAAGGCACTCCGAGAGAAGTACTTCGTCAACAGGTCTAGAG
>OU015769.1:20207869-20223704 GCA_907173295.1 Fagus sylvatica | reverse complement strand
AGGTTCCCAAGCACTGAGGTCCCAGGGGGACTGGCAAGTTAAAAGTTAAAAAATAACTTGACTTAGGCTTCGGTCAACCGAAAAGGTTCCCAAGCACTGAGGCCCAGGGGGACTGGCAAGTTAAAAGTTAAAAAATAACTTGACTTAGGCTTCGGTCAACCGAAAAGGTTCCCAAGCACTGAGGCCCAGGGGGACTGGCAAGTTAAAAGTTAAAAAATAACTTGACTTAGGCTTCGGTCAACCCAAAAGGTTCCCAAGCACTGAGGCCCAGGGGGACTGGCAAGTTAAAAGTTAAAAAATAACTTGACTTAGGCTTCGGTCAACCGAAAAGGTTCCCAAGCACTGAGGCCCAGGGGGACTGGCAAGTTAAAAGTTAAAAAATAAACTTGACTTAGGCTTCGGTCAACCGAAAAGGTTCCCAAGCACTGAGGCCCAGGGGGACTGGCAAGTTAAAAGTTAAAAAATAACTTGACTTAGGCTTCGGTCAACCTTCCCAAGCACTGGGCCCAGGGGGACTGGCAAGTTAAAAGCCTTGAAGGCTGGTCAAGTTAAACCCCAAGAAGACTAATAAGATAAAAGTTGGAACGACCGACCCGGCTTAGGCCTCGGCCAAAACAAAACTTTCCAAATACTGAGCTCCTTAAAGAAAGTAGAGAAAAACTAACTTGACTTTGGCTTTGGCCTCAACCTAAGGGATTCCAAGTGCTATAATCCAAGAAAACTAACAAGTTGAAAATAGAAACCAACTCAAAAGTTCAGTAAATTTAAACAAACCCATTCGGTATGCAAGGATATAAGTGGAAAACATCATGATCAAGCAAATAAGATTCACATAAAGGGCACTAGTCATAAAATAACAAAAGTTAACTGTACCATTCCCCCCTTCTTATGAAGGAAACAGGGAACACAAAAACAAATTGTATCATTCCCCCCTTCTTATGAAGGAAACAGGGAATACAAACATAATACAGTTCAAAAGTTAAGTATTAAAGCTAATCTACCACGTCAATGGTCTCATCAACGTCCGAACCCTCTTCTCCTTCTTGAGATTCAGCAGCATGGATTTGATCATCAGGCCTATCTTCGGCCGCCTTAGGATCATCAACCAGCACGGGCTCACTCAAGGCTTCATGGGACCCAGGAACTGTCGGATCTCCAGCGGCACCCTCACCAGCCTCCAACTCGTTTCCTTCCTCTGGCACAGGATCCTCATAAGGTTGGCGTGTATACGCCAAATCATATAAATCGGAGTCATCATCAACCCCGGCACTATCAAGGGCCTTGTGCCATCCTTGGACGAAATACTTGTTGCACTCGCCTTTGAGTTGGTCTCTTAAGCCTTTGAGGCCTTGTTAATCTCTCTGTAAATCCTCATTCTTAAGATGCCTCTGGTTACGACTTCTTCGCTTCGGCCCTCGGTCAGCATTCTTTGTCAGCTGGCTAATTCTCAATTCGGACTTGACCTGATCTGCCTTCAGAGTCCAGCTTTCTCTGAAGCTCGGCCACTTGATTCTTCGGCCTTTAGCGGTCGGCCAGCGCCAGCTTCGGCCTCTTTACTCTTTTGGGCTACTTCTCAGCAGCTTCGAACTTCTGAGAGGCAGAGCTTTCTCATGTTCAGAGTCCAGCTTTGATCTCTGAAGCTCGGCAGGTTACTTGATTCTGCAAATTTAGCAGACCAGCTTCGTCGCACTCTTTTGGGCACTCTCAGCAGCACGAATTCTTACAGATGCCGAGCTCTCAAGATCCTTAAGGCGCTTGATCTCTTCGGCAGACAGGTTAAGGCGACGCTCGGTCTCCAAAAGTCGGTTGCCGGCTTCAAATATGCCTTGAACGGCCTAAAAAAGAAACAAAGAATAAGATAAAGTAAAAAACGAGTGTGTGTCTGAATAAGATAAAGACCACATGTAACATGCATAACGAAACATTGGAGTACTAAACTTACCAGGATAGAGTCACGCTTTAAGATTCTCCAACATATGCTTTGGATCTCTTCTCCTGCCAGACCTTCATGTCTTCTGGAAGGAGGAGAGCCTTTCCAACCGCTTCGGCCACTTGTCCTCCTCGAACTCCTCTTCCGCTCTTGAGGACCGAGTCTCCTTCCTCGACCGATCGATTCTCAAGAAGAAAAGAGCAGCTCCACGGTTGTTGCAAGTCGTCTTGACGCATACGACCTTGAGGAATTTGACCCGTGGCTTTCTGAAGAGCTCGGTCATTCTTATTCTTAGCCTTTTTAGGAGACTTAGCCTTTGAAAGTTGGGGTGGAGACGACCCCTCCTGACCGCAGCCATCATCATCATCATCCTGCGCTTTTCCTCTCTTTCCTTTTCTTCCTCATGACACTCTCTCCTTGAGAAAATCCAGGGGGAGGAGGGAGGGGAGAAGCAGATGGAGAAGTCCGTGACGTCTCTGGAGCCGACGTCCTAAGCACGTCCGCTATATTGACTGTTCTTTTCTGGATCGGCATTTCTTCGGTCGGTTTGGGATCGGGGTCAAAAATAGACGGAAACCGAATGATTGGAAGACCGGTTTCCGAAGACTCAATAGAAGGAATGAAGTTGGGATCACTAAGAGGTGGTACAAGCTGAGGTACTTGCACTCCTTTTCTAGCCGTTACAGGGACCGCTTGGATGATGTCCTCCTGATCCCTCCCAGGCCGCACGACCGTAACCTCTTCCTGTCTAAAATGTTTTACAATGGGACCTTTCTGGAAAGATTTGTATGAAGGCACGTAGTCCAGTAAGATGGATGCCGCCCGAGGCCGACCACCCGAATCAATGAAACAGGGCTTTTGTAAGGAGGTGTTCGACCGTTCTCCTTTCCACAAGTTCTACCTTCTTAGCTGTGAATTCCTTGTCTGACAAGAAAAAAGAAACATCCAGTCAAGACGGACAAAAATAGACAAAAATGCATTGCATAAAAGACGTAAACAGTTAGACATGAAACAGTTAAAACCTGGTACACCGGGCCTCAAACGGCAATTAATATGGATATCGGGTTTTGCCAGTTCAGTTCCCCGTGAACACCACCAAAAAATCTTCATCTCGGCCCTTGCTGCTAGAGTCCGGGAAGCCCGGTCACCAGTTTTCTATAAGCATTACGGGCAACTAAGGTATATTGATCCCTACCGGTCGCTTGAAGACTATACACATATGTTATATCATGTACAGTAAGATCTAGGCCCAGTTTCTCCATGAGAACGGCCGTTCCCATCACTATCCTAAAAACGTTAGGGGCACACTGAAGGGGGGATAGTCTAAAGTGAGCTAAAAACCGTAGTAAGAAAGTATGCATGGGTATTCTAACCCCTCCCTCGACTATTGCTACCATGGGAAGCACAAGGTCTTGATACAGGACAAGTGCAAGGTCACCATTAGGAACGTACCGAATGTGTACGTCCTCAGGAATCCCATAACGTTTTTTAAACTCTACGATTTTCTCTTCGGTACTTACGACGTTTGTTTGAAATTTACCCATATTTACCCATAACGTAAAAAACTAATGGACCGAAGAGTACTACTAGGATGATGGAAGGAAAATACAAGAGCAGAGAAAGACTTACTGACGTGAAGACGGCACAGAAGAGTTAGGAAAGGTTGACTCAAAGGAACTGAAGGAGATGTTTTTTATCTCTAGAAGTGAAAGTAAAGAGTAAAAATGAAGTGGGGTCTTCCCCCTTTTATACAAGAGTTGATGGGCTACGGAGACCGGGACCTAGCCGGTCATGGGCCGGTAAAAACCAGAGAGCCAGTGAAATAACTTCTCTCGGCCCCCAAAAAAACCCTCATAATGATTTGATGGCCTAGGGAACACATAACGGCGTAATAAATGACGCAAGCCGTCATTCATTTATTAACCGAAAATCGAAAAGACGCCAACGTCAGATCTCCATTAATAAAAGAGTTGCTATACACTAAAATAGCTCTGCCTTCTCACTAATCATTTCAAAATCTGACCGACCTAGCGATTAATCCTATGGTCTTTGGACTACATTAGTTAAAGCAGTCTGATCAGACCGAACGTTCCCGCGGAAAACCTCAAGATCGGTATGAAGCATGTTTTGATCCATTTATCTCAGTTCAAACAAAATACATCCAAAGTATATAGGCCGAGGATGATTCGGGGCAACGAAATAAACTCGGCCCTAGCGATAAACGAACTTGCTTTTGCAAAAAAAAAAAACAAAACTCATGCATAACTCAATTCAGATCTATAACGAAGCAAAAGCTGTTATCTATAAACAAAACGGGGCAACCATTTACATCGTAGCATTTCTCCCCCTTCCTTAAAAAAAAAAAAAAAAAAAAAGAAAAAAGAAAAGAAAAGAAAAGGAAGAGGGGACAATTATATAGACAAACCCCCTTAATCACCCACGTTTACATTATCTTCTTTATCAGAGACACCTTTCTCCATATCTTCAACCTCTTCGGTCAACGTTCATTTCCCCTCGGTGGCAACAAACTTTCCAAAAGTTCTGTCGTTGGTGTACATGGAAACCTTTATGCTGATCTCAACAAACATTCTTACGAATCGAAGACCGAGAACCCCAAATGAATGGGATAATATGTCTGTTTGGTGCGATTTGCTTCAATGGAGAAATGAAATGTATAATGCGGTCATGGATGCATTCAAGGATCATAGGCAGATCCCCCTTGATCATCCACGTTTACATTATCTTCTTTATCAGAGACACCTTTCTCCATATCTTGAACCTCTTCAGTCTGGGCCCGCTCTTTATGATCAAAAACTTCGGCGTTTTCCATGGCCGTAGGACCGTCAAAGGCTTCACAATCTCCCGAAACCTCAACATACGTTTCCTCAAGATTCTCAGGGGTTCCTGAATCATAGGGTCGGTAACGTCGGCCCAAGACGTAAAGCTCAGACTCATCATCAACCGCAGCCTGTTCAAGAGCCAAAGCCCACCCTTTCAGGAAATTAATGTTACACTCCCTACGCAGTTGAAGCCTCAAAGATTCTTTAGCATCTGCAAAACCCCGGTCGTAAGTGGCTTGAGCTTCATTCTCAGCATCACTTGATATTTGCCGAGCTTCAGCCAACTCGGCCTTAAGTTTATCAATTTCCGCCTGAAATCCACTGGAACGTTCACATTCTCGTTCCAACTTAGCCGACATCTCCACCAGTTGACATTCGGCCTTCTGAAGCCCCTCTTCGGTAGTTTTGTGTTGACTCTCGACCTCCCGAATTCTAGCAGACGCCGCCTTCTCGACTTCACGCAACCTATCGTTTTCAGCGAGAGATTCGTTAAGAAGACGTTCGGCTTCTATCAGTCGATACCCGGCCTCGAAAACCCCTTGGACGGCCTATAAAAAATCGTCACAATGAGTAATAATAATGACGGATTATCGTAATAAAAGAAAAGGATGTAAAACGAAACTCACCACGACCGAATCACGCTTCAGATTTTCGATCATCTGTGTTGAGTTATTTCCTTTCCAATTTTTCATGTCTTTGGGAAGGAGAAGGGCACTCCCAAGGGCATCGGCTATTTGTCCACCACGGACGTCTTTACTTTTCCAGACCGAATCATCTTCATTCACCGGTCGACCATCCACATAGAATTCACACTGCCAGGGCGCTGGCAGTTCTTTTTGGTGTTTGCGTTTATGTGAAACATGACCGACAGCTTTTTGGAGAGTTCGGCTATCCTTACTTCTACCCTTTTTCGATGAGGGCTTAGCCGCGGGGGGTTCAGTGTTAATGGGTACCTGCTGCTTTTCGGCTACTTTGACTTCCTCTTCCCCCTTTTTTCTCCTTTTTACAACAGATTCTCCCTCAGAGAACCCGGAAGCACGGGGAGCATTAGGAACTCGCGACGACTCCGGGGCACTCGTACCGAGCACCGATCGTATGTCGACGGTCCTCTTTTGGATAGGCATGTTTTTACTTGTGCTCTGAGTAAAAGTGAGCTAGACAAAAGAAACCAAATTCAAATCAGTAAAAAAGCTCACGACTTGGGGCAGAGAATAGTTTTAAAGGTAAAAATGTAATGTGGGGTCTCCCTTTCTTATATACTGCCAAAGGAACGACAGGCAACCGGAATCCAACCAGTCATGGGCCGGTAAAAAACCTGCAAGAAAAAGAAAAATAAATAAAAAATAATAGCGAGGGAAAATGATTCTTCCGGTTTGCATTATATCCTTGGAAACAAAGCATCCTCGGGAAATCCAAACGTCGTCCTAATCACAATAAAGCATTAAAAACGAGATGACTTAGGGAACGCCAAACGTCTTTCCTTAATTATGGCTTACGGATGCTGTCAAGATAATATTGAATTAATTTATCCCTATCCCTTTTCATCATCCAATAAGCGCAACATTGAATTGGAAGGTACTACTTCATTACCATAATACTCTAGACCGAACCTTTCAGGGATAACAACCGAGTTATCAATCCGTAAACCAAACCCTATTCCTGACCGAACTTCGTTCAAAGCTTTAAACAAGTACTATATATTTCTCCACTGTTTCGGTCAAATCTTTCTCTTCAATGAAGAGTAAAGATTTGAGGGGCAATTGGAGGTGGGGAAATCTAAATATAAGATAGGCTCATAAATGAATAGCCTATATCAGAGGTCAAAATGTAAAGCTCGGCCCAGACCCGTATCAAAGGTCAAAATGTAAAACTCGGCCCAAGCCTGTATCAGGGAATAAGGTATAAAACTCGGCCCAAGCTCTTATCAGAAGCCAAAGTATAAAGCTCGGCCCAAACCTACGACAGAAGCCAAAGTATAAGCTCGGCCCAGGCCCGTATCAAAGGTCAAAGTGTAAAGCTCGGCCCAAGCCTATATCAGAGGATGGGGACAACGGTTAAAGCACATAGAATATTGTACTTTTCAATAGAATCTTTGTACTTTATTGTACTTTATTGAATAGAGAATTGTCCCACATTGAGGAAAGGGAACAAAGTACAAAGTACTGTGTACTATAAATTCAAAAGTAAACATTAATAAAGGTGGTGGTTATTTTTGGAAAGTCTGGCAAAAGTACTTTTTACTACTTTAAGAAATTAATTGTAGCACTGAAACTTACCCACTACAGTTTTACATTATACTAGTTGCAAACCCGTGCGATACACGAAAAAATATCTAAAGAATATTTTTTTTTTTAGAGATTTATTAAATTTTAATATCATTATAGTTTAGCATGAATATATTTTATAAATGAATGAAATACATATATTTGCATTTAGATTCCAATGCCGCCCTCTCCTCAAATAAATTTGCCTCCTCATCATGTTGCCTTTGCAAATGTATGTATTGAAGTTTTTGTAAATGTAAATAGAAAATAATTTTAAGCTTTGAAGCTTTGAAGCATTGACTTTGCACTAACCAAAAAAAAAAACTCTATATTCACATTTGACCCATTCCAAACCCATAGTTGATGGTCAGCAAGCACTCTCATGGCAAAACTTCCACGGGAAAGTTGAAACACACCCGCCCTTACCTAATCAAAATCATGCTCTCAAACAATATTCAGATTTCATAATGCTCCTAATCTCATGTTGTCGATCTTTTTCGCAAGAGTTGGTGTGTTTCACTTTCGCAAGAGGCCCAAAACAAATGGAACAATACATAAACCAAAAAAATATAGAAAATAAACAAAGATTTTTACCAAAGAATTGTTTTGGCTCCAAGCAACCAAAATAAAGAGAATAGAGAAGATGTTCTCGTCGTTCAAATTTGTTACTTTAGCAAAACATAAGGGCTAAATTTGTCGAATAAGCAAGACATAGCTCACCCATATAGTGAAATAATACTAATTTGAGAACAAAGAAGGGTATTAGAAGAATAAAATCAGTACAATAATTAGAACACAAACCTAGTGTCTCGAATCTACCATTCCACCTTGCTCAATCACCCGAAGTAGAACAAAAGCAACTTCCTCATCGACATCCTCTAGAATTGAGTGCTTCAATAAACTTGAGAAATATTTACAATTGTATTAATTTATATCTTTGAAACAAACATCTAATGTCATCTACTTAAGAAAGAAAACATACTCTCCAGCTTGTGGGCCTGCTTTATGATCTGTAAAGATGTAAACATCTAGAATTAACTTAGCAAAAATACTACGTGCTGCATGTATCATGGTTTTTTCAAATCCCTTTTTCTTGAGTTTTGGTATTGGATGCATTTCATCAAACACTTTGGGTTCATTTTTATTTGCATGCACAATTTGATAATTCACATAATTCTAGAGGAAACAAACTAATTTTCCAGGAACTGATGGCTAAGAGAAGCCAGTTATCTTCATGTTAAATACTGAGAAGAACTTCAACCAAACCAAAACTCCTTAGAAAATATCTTTTATTTTTTATTTAAAAAAAAAAAACCTCCTACTTGCACCTGTAATTATGTCCCGTTTGATTTATTCTTCCCTACCCAATCTTATCGCAATCCAGTGAGCCTTGAATTCTCTCATATGCCTTCATTAAAATAAATCCGATTTCACAGACCCCATCTAAGAAAAAACTCAGCAACAGAAGAAGGGAAAAACTGAGAGATCTGGAGGACCGAGAAAGAGTGAGATGGAGAGAAGGGGGGGCGAAAAAGAGAGATAGTGAGAGAGGTGGAGGTCCGAGAATGAGAAGGATTGAGAGAAGGGAGAATGCCCAGAATGAACAATCCCCCATAAGACAAGGAAGAAGGAGACCCTAAAACAATCGGGTAGAAAATAGAAGCAAAATCAACCTTAAAAAATTAATTAAAATAAGTAATGATGTGTAAAATTGTGAAGGCTCGAAAGTTGATGTGTTAAATTATTAAGGAGTCAACAAAAAGTCAAAAAAACCTCGGTTTTACATTATAGTATAGACTAGTCGCAAACCTGTGCGATACACATGAAGCTACTAAAATTGATATTTAAATAGATAAAGATAGTTATTATGTAGATATATTTGTACATACTAATTGTATTTAGGCTAGTACCCTGATCATAAGAAAATATGAGGATGAAATATTAAAAATCAATAAGCTATATTAACATATTTATTACCTATATCATTACTTATATCAGAAGTTAACTTGTGTTTTTTTTTTTAATTAAAAGAGATGATCTGTTTGTTCTAAGTTTCTAACATATAGATGCGCAAAAAAAATGAAGGAAAAAGAAGGGAAAAAACAAAAACAAAACAAAAATTGAATGAAACAAATAAGAAACCTAAAAAATCGTTAAGAGTAAATTAGTACTTGACAAAATTAAAATATTAAAATAATATTAAGCAATGAAAGACTATTGATAATACAGATTCACAAAAAAAAAGAAAAAGGTGATTAGGCTTAACAGTATATTGGGTAGAGGAATAGTCTTGAATCTAAAAAATTCAGTACAAAAAGGCAATATAGCATCTGATTTACTAATAAACCATTAACAAAAAAGAGATGGCTTCTTCGAAAAATATTGATGCAGCTGCCAACGTCATCAAACCCATGTTTAGGTCACCTATCTTCTCCCTCACTTTTTCACTCTTTGAGTCTAATTCTCTACTACTATCACAAACAATAACTACCAATCAAAACCCATATTGCAAATGGCCACACCTCCATCAAGTCTATTCCCTTTCTTCAGCCATTGTGGCTATGCGTCCCCCAAGGTCTCATCCTTTAAGGTTATAACAAAAACTTGTGTTTATATCGGCTAAAACGTTCGAAATTCACATAAACAATTGATACGCACCGAAATAAACAGATAAAGAAGAAAAAATTGGTGGAAAATTGCCCTGAAACAGTCAAAGAAGAAAGAAGCAAGTAAAAGGCTAGAGATCAAATCGTCAATGACTGGGCTACTTGTTACGACGGCGGCAGCCTTATGATTGCAATGGAAAATCTGAGGCGAAAGGGTGAGATCAGGAGAAAGACTGAGAGTGGGCGAGAGCCAAAAAGGGGTTCAAAAATGAAAGAGAGGAGTGGGAGGAGGAAGATCGTCGAGGATAGAATAAAGGAAAAATAGATGTTATAAAATTAAATAAAATATATTAATGATGTGTAAAATTGCAAGGCCTTAAAAGTTGATATGTCAATGTATCATGAGGTGAACAAAAAGTCAAAAAAGTTTCTGTTTTACATTTTAGTATAGACTAGTAGCAAACTCGGGCGATGCACGGAAAAATTACTTAAAATGAAATCTAAATAATTATTGGTTTAAATATGATTTTTTCTGTCTTTTATATTTAAATATGAAAATTGATAATTATTAAAAGACATTATATATAAAATATTGAGTTAAATACACTGTTAGTCCCTAACGTTTACAAAGTTGCACGTTTGGTCCCTAACGTTTGAAATGGGCAGAATTGGTTCTTAATGTGTCAAAATCGTACATCATTGGTCCTTCTGTTAGTCTCCGTTAATTTTATGTATACGTGGTTAATGGATTGATGACGTGACCAGTTTTTAATGAGGTGACTTTTTTTTTCATTTACAATTAGGATATGACATGATATACTCATTAAAATCAAATAAAACTCATCTAACCCGATTAAGATTAAAAAACGCAATTACCCAAATTAAATTAAACCCTAAAATCAAACCAATTCATCTCTCTTCTGATTTCACAATTGAAAGCAACCACATTTGACTGTTCTTCATGTTGTTGGGGATGACGACTTCTCGAAAGGTGGGAGCATACTAAATATCACCGTGAATTTTTTTGGGTTATCTGTCAGTTTATACTAGATCTGTTGGATTTTTTTTCTTGGCTAAATATACCAAATCTTTTGTTCGTTCTCGTTTCTCTATCAATGATATACCAGATTCCTTGCTAAAGCTTTTAAATGGAACTTTTTTTTTTTTAGAAGATTAAATGGAACTTGTATTTCTACACTTAATGGTCCAAAAGATTAATTATATCTGAAGGTACAGGTACTAATTCCACGAATGAGAATGTACAAGACAAAGTGCATAAAAAAAAATGGACAATTTCAAAAAGCAAATATTGCAGGTTGTGGTTGGGTTAAGCATAGACCTCAACCACGTCAAAAAAGCTATAGGAATGGACTCAGGTGTCTTGAGCAGCTATGTGTCAAAGCTTGAAATGTTACTTGACAAATATTGATCTGGTTGGTGGTTGCCATTTTTGTTTGCTGCTTGGTCCATACCTCTACAAAGCTCTTTGTACAAGTTTCTATTTGGTGCGAGAGAGGGGAAGAGGGAGAAAAGAGATAAGGGTTTAATTTAATTAGGGTATTTGGGTTTTTTTAATCAAAATTAGGTTGGGTGAGTTTTATTTAAATTAGGTTGGGTGAGTTTTATTTAAATGGGTGGTATGTTATGTCAAATCCTAATTGTAAATGACAAAAAAAAAAAAAAAAAAATCACCTTAATTAAAAATTGACCACGTTATCATTCTGTTAGTCACGTATACATAAAGTTAACAAAGACTAACAGAAAGACCAATGATGCACAATTTTGAAACGTTAGGAACCATTCTGCCCGTTTAAAACGTTAGGGACCAAACATGCAACTTCAGTAAACGTTAGGGACCAATAGTGTATTTAACCCTAAAAAATATTATAGTATTAGATATTTATTATGATTGTGTTTATATATATGGAACAATATATTATTTCTATTAAAGAAAATATAATATGTCAAGATTTTAATGAGATGTTTAATTATAGAATAAAATTTAAATTCAATTAAAAATATATATATATATATATAGAGAGAGAGAGAGAGAGATGGGTTCAAGTTACACCCAGTGTAACTCTTTTTGAATTACACCTTTTCTATACCATTGATTTCTAAAAGATCCTACGGTTCAAAAGATATCATTATCCATATCATCATTAAATATCTTTTGCTCTCCACCTCAACTTATCTAATTAATAACATATCTCTTTCTCTTTCTCTCCCCCCTTATCTCCTCCATGTTTATCTTGAAATCGCAAGGCCATGTACTAGGAGGAGTGCTATGATGAGTGTTAAGATGCTGATTTTCAAGATATTTTTAATAGTGCTTCTTCTTTGTTAAAAAGTGTTGGATTTTTTGTCTTTTACTTTCACACATTGCCAAATTAAAAATAAAAAATGGAATCTTGAGTTTGCCCAGTTGCTCATGTATGTCCTCCATTGTTGCTAAATTGGAAAAGCAGTGTTATGAGATATGAGGGAGAGAAAGTGAGAAACTAGGGGAGAGAAAGGAGGTGTGGAGGAGATAAAGGGAAGAGAGAGAAATGTTATAAAAAACAATAAAGCTATGATGCTAATGTTTCATATTTTCACAGTGGAAAATTAATTTGATATAGTATGTTTCTCTATTTTTTTATTCTTCTCTCTTCTACGTTCAGACCTTTTGCAATTTTTTTTTCCCTCAGTGAAAGGGTCTAAGGAACAAAAGGCTCTAGAATAGAGAAAAGATTTTCAAAAGAGTGACACCATTTTCAAAAGCTCTTGGAATCTTTATGTTGCTCTTGTGTGCACAAATGACCACTGCTCGAAAACAAGAGAGAGAAAGTGGAGAAATTATTCAGTCCACCGGGTGAACCACGTCACCCGTCCACCATTCCAATAATTAAATGACACGTGTGATAATTAATACAATCAGCTTTTAACCATTGGTCATTTTAAAAGTATGAGTTTAATGTTGACTATATTAATTACCAATGGTTAAAAGCTGACTGTATTAATTATCACACGTGTCATTTAATTATTGGAATGGTGGACGGATGACGTGGTTCACCCGGTGGACTGAATAATTTCTCGAGAAAGTGAGTAAAAAAATAAAGGGACATGGAGGAGATAAGGGGGGTGAGAAAGAGAGAGAGATATATGATATTAATTAGATAAGTTGAGGTGGAGAGCAATAAATATTTAATAATGATATCTTTTGAACCGTAGGATCTCTTAGAAGTCAATGGTTTAGAAAAAGGTGTAATTCAAAAAGAGTTACACCGGGTGTAACTTGAACCCATCTCATATATATATATTAAAATAATGAGGTGTAAAATTGTGAAACCAATTTATATGACGTAATATTATAAGGTCAACCAAAAGTTAAAAAGTTTCTGTTTTACATTATATATATATATATATATATAATATATATAATATATATATAATATTATATAATATATATATATATATATATAATACATTGTACATCTCTAAATTTTGAAAAGTTTTGATTTTGTTCCTAATGTTTGAAAATTTTGATCCACTCCTCTTATTTTGAGTCCATTTGGATTTTAGACTTTTCATACATAAAACGTTAACCTCTGACCATTAAGTGTTAATTAAGTCTGATACATGTGTTAAGTGGTACAATTAAATCACACCACATGTCAAGTTTATTAAAAAAAATATATTTCAAATATAAAAATTACATAAAATAAATTTTTTTTTTTTTTTTCATTTTTGTCCATTTTTCTATTTTACTTCTCTCTCTACCCTCAGATCTGTTTTCTCTCTCCGTCAAATTTCTCTCTCTCTCTCTCTCTCTCTCTCCTCTTCTCCCTCCACCGCGAATCAATTGCTCGCAATGGAATTGACATTTTTCTCAAATACTATTCAAATTGCAGATTTGCTACAATTCAAAATGCGCAACATATAAAGATCAGATTTTGTGGGTCACCATTTTTTTAGGTAATATGCTATACGTTACGAGGAGTAAGTTTTTTGGTATGAAATCTTCTCCAAGTTACACATATGGGTCTTTTATGTGTATAAAAGAGAAAATCTTCGCTAGGTTGAGAAATTACACACTTTGTTTTACTTTGTTCATAATTCCAGTGGTGAAAAACTCAACATTCGAACCACAATATGTTCTTTGACTTTTTGTTGTTTCCCTATTGCATCGACTGATTTTAAAAACTATTGGATCCATATCCAAGAGGCCTAGATTGCTTGGGCAGGGTAGCATACAATCTCCAGCACCGAATTCAGCGGCACCAGTGGCTTCTCCAACATTTTTTTAATTTTATGGTATTTTTAAATTTTAAAGAAATTATTTTAATTAATTTTAAAGTTTTTTAATATTATTTAATTCATTTGACACGTGGCGTGAATTGATTGGGCCATCTAATACATGTGTTAGACTTAGTTGACACTTAACATCTCGGGGTTAACATTTTTTGGATGAAAAGACCAAAATCTAAACGAACTCAAACTTAGAGAGAGTGGATCAAAATTTCTAAATATCAGGGAATAAAATCAAAATTGGCCAAACTTAAAAAGGATACAGAGTGCATTTTAGTCTATATAATATAAACTTAGAATAACAATTAACAAGAAAGTCGTGTCCCTCCTAAAAGACTTCCAACATGTGACATTAAGAAACCGGATTAGAATATATCATAAAGTTAGTTGTAGGATATGGTGATATTGTTCCTGATTCCACAATGACAAAATTGTTTACAAGTTTTTTCGTTTTGGTTGGATGTGGGATCACAAAAACTCTGCTGAATCTTTTACTGACAGATATGTATGAGAGACTTGAGCAAATATTATGTATGTGAGACTTAAGCAACTATTATTGAATATTATGAAACATGAGATATTTAGTGGGCATAAAAGCGTTGACAATTTTATAGATGTAAAGTTGAAAGTTGTGTTGGCTATTAAGGCAATGATGTGATTAATAACTATAGATGTAAATTAATATAGAATTGAAAAACAACAACAAACTACTTGCTTAGTAAGTTCTAGAATCTTTTACCTGGTATTCTCTTTAATTGTCACTCTAAATTTAATTGTTATGATTATAATTTTCATGACGATTAAGGGATTCAAAGGTAATCACACTACATCAAAATTATAAACGTCATCTTCTTTGCTGTAGTTACTCTTTCCACCGTGGGATATGGTGATATTGTTCCCGATTACACGATGACAAAACTATTAACAAGTTTTTTCATTTTGGTTGGATGTGGGATCACAGAAACTCTGCTGAATCTTTTACTAACAGATATGTATGTGAGACTTTTTTTTTTTTTTTTGAATAAAACGATAGAAATTTATTAATATTATAAAGCTAAGATTACAGATATAAAGATGACAACTTATATACAAGTCTAACTACAGACCAGAACAACTAATGAGAATTAACAAGCACCATTAAAGGATCCAGTGCATGTTCCAATTGGGCCTATTACTAGAGCAAGATCCAAGAAGATCAAAGAAGCACTTAATGGGCTGATTCAAGAGATTTGGACTAATTCTAAAACGGGGCATTCCAAGCTTGGCCCAAAGGAAGATGAAGGCGTAATAAATTTAATCCAAGCTACTGATGGGGCTGATCTTGCTTAATTGGGCGTAATTTCCTCAGAAATGGCGTAGATTAATGGCTGATTATGGGCGTGGAATTAGAAGGAGAAAGTGGCTGATTACTTTCTAAAATCAAACCAATTAATTGGCTGATTGACTTGTCTATTTAATTGGCTGATTTACTTTCCAATTCCATACCAATTAAATTGGCTGATTGACTTGCCCATTTCAGACTTTCCTTATATGTGATTTCCTTGCCTATTTCAGTCTATTATTGGCTGCTAATTTCAGACACAATTAGTGCTAATTTTAGGCCTTTAATTTTTAGTCCTTTTAGAACCAAGTTAGTTTCCTTTTATCGTATGGGTGTGTAGGGTTGAAAAAAATGTTATAAATAGCCTGCACTCATTGTAATAAAGCATTTTTTGGAATAAGAATAAAAAGAAAAACGTGAGGTTTGTTTATTCTATTGGTTCTTCAGTAAACTTGTGAACTTATCAAGGATTCTTCCTTATGGCGTTCAAATTTTATACCTTCGGTTCATGATTAATTTATAATCATTGAGTCGGGGCTTGTTATCTTATACCTTCGATTCGCGTTTCATTTATAAACATTGGG
>OU015769.1:19920710-20202769 GCA_907173295.1 Fagus sylvatica | reverse complement strand
AATCCTCGAAAATTAGGTGGAGCTCCGACATAGAGGTGGAAGGCTTGAACCCAAGGGTCCTGGATTCAGAGTGTTCATAATCCGGGAGACTTTTCAACAACGTTCTTGAAACCGGGCTTCAAATAGGGCAAAAACGGCTCGATTTCTTTCTTGGTTTCTTGATTACAACCTCTCTTTCACTCAAATTGGAGCTGCTCAGAGCTTACACCAACATGACCTCAATCAATCCCTCATTCTTTCTTTGCTCCCTCTGCCTCGAATTTAGTGCTCTATTTATAAGAGGCTTCACGCAACATGATGTTGCGTGATTGCCTTAGGGGCTCCTTTGGTTGCTTGCTCCCTGCGTTTTACCCGATTTTCCTCCCATTTTGGCCATTCCAATCGACCTTTTTTTAGCTGAAAGTTGGAAGTCTTCTCGTACTTGGATCTGGTAGAACCAAGAGTTTACAGAAATCCTACGCTATCTTCTTTCCAACAAGACTGACCTTGCATGATTCTGAGTTCTATGCAGGAAACAACAGCTTCTGGAAATAAGGCACTTGGGTTGATTTTTGCTATCACGACAGTTTTTTCCCAATTTTTTGGTGTGGATTCTAGTTGGCTTGAAGATGCTCCTTGCGAACCAGGAAAACCACGTCGTAGATAAACTCGCCATCTTCGAAAAGTCACCTGCTTTATGGATCACCGTGGTGCGAACCGGGAAGATTCTGTACGCGAAGGTGGTATGTCGGATAGTCGTTGTTGGCGAATTTCCAGCATTTGGGATTGTTTTCATCGCTTTTCCTGCTTTTGGTTGACCTAGCTCCCGATGTCAGATTCAGGAAATTTTTCTATTTTCGGAAAGCTTGCGACACCTACTTTCCAATGATACAAATGTTATAATGTTCTAAGTTCTGGTCACGAAAACTGCGGTCTTCGGAATAAGGGCTACCAGAGTGATTTCCTTGTTGGCAGTCCGTTTTCCGGTGAAAATTTCAGGCAACTCGGGATACTTTTAATGAAACGACACAACCAGCTTCTAGGTAATCTCATTATCTTCGAAAATTTACTTGCTTTCTGGAAACTCATGGTGTGGACTAGGAAGATTCTGCACACAAAGGCAGCTTCAAAATGGATTTTCTTTTGTCTAAAAGGCTTAGTAAATTTTTCATAAGTGGTAGGCCTTCTTTCGCGGTTTCGGTTATAACTTCCTCGTTTCAAATCTGTTTTGGGCCTATGAACTATCAATCTAAAGGTCTTCATGTGCTCCTTCAAATGACAGAAAATTGGTCGACCAATTCCTCACAAAGTTCAGCCATGGCTCTAGTCAAACTTTGGTCAAACTTGCTAAAACCCTCCTATCTTTGAGACGCGATCTTGGATTGGCGGATTTTGGCAAGTTTGGGTACTTTTGGCTAGTTCCTGCCTTGGTTGAGTCACCTTAATTTGTGTGCCGAATGCTCGGGAAAATCCTTAGGGTTAAATAGGGTTATGACAACAAGCTTCAGGGGTATAAGTTTGTGTCCCAATTCTTAGGAAGCGGATTTGAGTATGAAGTTGGATCCAATGGCTTGAGATGACCGTTTTTGCACATTTGTTCAAAAACTTTAGTCATGGGAGCTCCCAATGGATCAAAATACCTTTTAGGTTTGGGACTTTATTTTGGCGAATTCGAGTATGAATTTTGATATTGGTTCTAAAAAGGACGCTGGTATTGATACTGGTTCAGCTAAACGACATTGATGTTGGCTTGAACATTAGGTGCCTTGCTTGAACTTCTGAAAGTCTTCTTAGCGGTCACAGAGATCCTTCCCTCTCATTTGTCAAGTTGTCCATTGTTTATAGCGTCTTCAATTCTCATTCCGCTATTGCAAAACTGCTCGAAATCCATGATAGGTGATGCAAACATTCTATTGTAATAAACCGGCAAAAATCCTTTCATGATTATATTGACTTAGTCCTTCTCATCTGGCCCATTTATCATCTTCGAGGCCTTAGCTCTCCATCTCACGAGTAATTTAGAAAATGTCTCATTATCTCTTTGACGCATTGTCTCCAGATCGCGTAGAGTGACGTCGATCATAGTGTTGTACTAGAACTACTTCATGAAGAGATCTACCAACTCTCCCTAATTCTTGGTTTGCCCCAAGTTCAAGATGTAATATCAGTTCGATGCCGATTCAGCTAGTGATTGTGCTAATGCTTGGAGGACTTGTTGTTCATTGAGTCCTTTGATTTTGACAAAATTCTAATACTGCCTCAGGTGTTGTTTAGGATCGCCCACGCCTGTGAACCTATTAGCTTTTGGTATGGAAAACTTGGGTGGCAACTGCATAGCTGGTTCATTGGTAATACCTCCCATGATGATAAGATAATCATCAACCCCTTGGGTTTTCTATAATGCTTTCTACATCAACTCCATCTTTTCTTTGAAGTTCTTAGTGAAGGACTCGAACTCCTTGTTGCGTTCGAATGCAGATTTCTCCTTTTCTTCTTCATTCCTTTGTTCTTCATCTTCTATTCAAGGATTCTTCTTCTGAGCCTCTTCTATCTTGGTGAGTGTTTCAACGAACTCTTTGAGGTATCCTCCAGTGATTGATTCAGACATAGTGACTGATGCTTGAGTATCCTCACCCTTCTTTAAACAACCAGTCGTTGGAGATCTTGTCCAGGCAGAGCTGGGGATGTGTTTGTTGGTCTTCTTCAGTGCAATGATGCCTTCGGAGAGAACAAAATGCTTTATCAACTTCAACACTTGATGGTTTTGTGAATAAAATGGCTTTAATGACTCGCGCCAAGCACATTGTGATGTTTTGGGTTTGATCTTCACTATTGTCAAGGCCCAATGCATCACTATGTTTAATTTCCTTCTTTCATGAGTAACTCATTTACAATGCTCTCTTCTCACAATTCACTATGAGTTTACTCATTAGTTTCCAGAAAAGTTTTTGCTTTTAGCTCTCACACTCTCTTAAAGCCTTTTATCGATAAATTACAATATGCTTTCACCTAGGTTTTGTAAAAATTGATTTTCTTTTCTAAAAAGAGCTTTCAAAGCATATGATAACTCATCTTCATGGGAATATTTGTAACTTTAAACCCTTGGTTTTGAAACACGAAATTTCTTGCATCAATTTCTTTTTCTTTTTTTTTCTTTTTTTTTTTTTTTTAAATTCTCATTGGGTTTATAGTTTAAAATATCCCATGACCTTGTTTAGGCTTGAATCCCTCCCATGATTCTCATCCATGTCATGTATGCAGACAATTATGCTCAAGCACATGCATTCTTTTTAGACCGTGCTAAAGAGATATGGACCTTAAGGTTTCATTAGTGTAGGTGGTTTAATTCTAGGTTCCACCCTTATCACTCCACAAAGGTTCCACATTCCGAAAAGAGCGTCTCTCCTAGTATGTAAACACACTAGCTCAGAGATCGATCCTTAACAGTGCACCAAACCCATCATAGGCAAGATACACAGGCCGTGAGGTGACAGTACCAACCCTATGTCCTACAGAACGATTGGAACTCAAGATTGGCAAGTTTGTTACCGTTGGGTATCTTAGGTTAAAAAAAGTGTGCGTGTGATGCCCCATATTCTGATAAGTGTGTGTCAACGTCAGAAAATCGTTTGATGATTGTTCTCGACTCCGACCCCCATTGGGCTCGGCGGAATCTCGCTTTTGTGGTTGTGTGCTTGTGTGTGTGTATGTGTGTGTATGTGTGTGTGTGTGTGTGCTCTGGCATATCCGTGGATATGGAAATAGGGAGGAGAGACACAAGATTCAGAGTCACCACCAATCATCAAGAAATTGAAGGTGTGATTGGATACCTATGTCTACTTGGTTTTATTATCTTGATTAAGATATGCATAAAAACCGGGTCTTGAACTAGAGATAGATTCAGGGATTTGATTATGCGTAAAGAAAGTGTTAGGCACCCCCCGACATCCGTCCGAAGACGATTACCTCCATCCATGTGTGTTCATGTGTGGGTTTGGTTAAGCAAAAATGTTGTATTATTATTAGGCACAAATGTCCCAACGTTGTCAGGCGTACATCAATTGGTGATGCACGAATTCGACGTGGTCAGTTTTGTTATCCTTTATTCCCCTTTTGAATATCTGAATGTCTTTAAGGTTCTTGGTGAAGCAATGGCAGGGTATACTTGGAACCTTATCATTGTTCACTAGAACAAAGTTAAATTGGTTTGGACATGATCATGACCTCATTTTCCCTTGGGTTGCAAGGGCAAAGCGGTTCGTCGTATGGCGGCTTGGATTAACCTATTTATTTTTAGGCTATTTCCCTCACTTGTTCGGCCCTCGAATGCAAATGGGTTTCCTATCCATGCTCACACATGCTAGGGATTCCTATGATTAGTTGTAGGTACAAGTGAAAGTAATAGTTTTGTTGAGTTTTATTTATTACATGATTCTATAAGGGATCCAAAGCAAGTATTCTTTACATGCGTGAACATCAGAACATTTCAACATATATCGAATACACGCGTCATGGCGCCCTAAAGTAAGGCTCGGCCTCAGTATTAGGGTGGGCCAATCTAGGTGTGTTTCATTGCTTATAGAATGATGTTTTTGATATTCTTAAAGCTTGCATGGAAAATTGTTTAAGTATTTTGCATGAATTAAACAATTGCATGATTTATTGGACAAATGGGCAAACCAAATGATATGTGGTGATGAGTACCTAATATGAAATTAGGGCTTAAATGAATGTACCTAGACATGTGATTCTAGGGCTTTAATGAATAGACCTAAGCATGTTGCTAGAGCTTAATGAAATGGCATGTTAATGGGTGTAAATGTACCAAAATGATTAAAGAAGGAAACTAGAAATGGATTCTAGGCTTTAATGAGATTGAATATGACATATACCAAATGTATGAAATGGGGAAAGAAACTTAGAAATGCATTCTAAAGTTTATGCATACAATCAAAATGATGATATGAGAATTGATGTAAACATGATAGAATAAGTAAGTTTAGATATGAGATTCTAAGAATTGCATAACCATGGCATGCTCACAATCACAAACACTCCATTATAATAAGGTTTAGAACCTACCTAATGTGGAGTTGGAATTTTAGCGGCGCTTCCGCGTGGTGGTGAAAAAATGAGCTTGGATCTTCGAGAATTGGGCAGGACTCTGGCTTAGGAACTGAAAGCTTGGACTCAAAGGTCCCAGATTCAGTATGCTCGGAATCCAGGAGGAGCTTCTTTACCGGTTTGGAACCCGGGCTTGATTGGAAGCGAAAATGGCTTGATTTCTACATCGGCTTCTCAATTACGACAACGTTTCTCTCAATTTTTATGCTACTCGGAGCTTAAACCAGCATTACCTCCTTATGTCATTAATTCTTTCTGTCTTTGGAGCCTCAAAATTTGAGCTCTATTTATAAGGAAGCTCATGTAGCATGATGCTGCGTGGAGCAGCACCATGTTCCGCCATGCAGCATGATGTTGCAAGAGCTACTTTGGTTGCTTGCTCCGCGCATTTTGTCCGATTTCGACGAGTTTTTGACCCCTTCGAGCAACCTTTTTTGGACTGAAAGTTGAAGGTCTTATGGTACTTGGATCTGGTCGAAACTGGCGTTTATGGAAAGTCTGCAGTGTCTTCTTTCCAACCAGACTGACCTTGTGTGATTCTAACTTCTGTGCAGGAAACTACAGCTTCTGGAAGTAGGGCAGTTGGGCTGTTTTCTGCATTCACGATGGTTTTTCCCAATTTTCCAGTGTAGATTCCAGTCAGCTCAGGGATGCTCTTGACAAACCAGGAAAACCACGTTGTAGACAAAGTTTCCCTCTTCAAAAAGGTATGTGCTTTTTAGAAACTCATGGTAAGGATTAGGAAGATTCTGCGTGTAAAGGTGGTATGCCAGATAGCTTTTGTTGGCAATTTTCCAACACTTTGGCTTATTTTCGTCCTTTTTCCTGCTTTCGGTTGACCTACCTCCTAATATCGGATTTAGGAAAACTTGATAGTTCCGGAAAGCTTGCAATGTCTACTTTTCAATGGAATAAATCTTGTAATATTATGAGTTCCGATCGCAAAATTGTAGGTTTTAGAATAAGGGTTGCTAGAGTGACTTCCTTGTTGGTGATCCATTTTCCAACGTAGATTCCAGGTGACTCAGGAATGCTCTTGACGAACCGAGACAACCAGCTTCTAGGTAAAATTATTATCTTCGAAAATATACTTGCTTTCTAGAAACTCATAGAGTGGATTGAGAAGATTATGCGCGCAAAGGTGGCTCCAAAATGTGTCTTTTTGTCCAAAACACTTGGTAAAATTTTACCAAGTGTTGGGCCGTTTTCCGCAGTTTCGGCCATAACTTCTTTGTTTTGAGTCCGTTTTAGGCCCAAGAACTATCAAACTGAAGGTCTTCATGTGTTCTTTCAAATGATGGTAAAACGGTCAACCAATTCTCGACATAGCTCAGCCATGGCTCTAGTCAAACCTTGGTCAAACTTGCCAAAACCCTCCTATCTTTGAAACGCAATTTCAGATTGAAGAATTTTAGCATGTTTGGGAATTTTTCAGCCGGTTCTTCCATCGATCGAGTCGCCTCGATTTGCATGTCGAAAACCTGGGAAAATCCTTAGAGTTAAAATGGGGTTATGACAGTGTGTGTTTGTTGAGTCCCACATTTGGCATATCTTGGGTCGAACTGGGCTTTATTAAAAATTGCAAGGGATCTCAATTATAACTTTACTAGTCCTTTTAGGCTATAAGCGTAGATGTGGCTAGCGCTTTCTTTGGGTTGTTACAAATGGTATTAAAGCAAACCCAGTAATCCCGTGTGGGCTCGGACATATAGGCCCTAACAAGGATGCTAGGGATATAAGTGGGGGAGATTGTGGTGCCCCAAAAATTCTGATAAGTGTGTGTTTGGCTAGTCCCACATTGGACATATATTGGGTCGAACTGGGCTTTATTAACAATTCCAAGGAGCCTCAATTGTAACTTGACTAGTTTTTTGGGGTATTAGCGCAGATGTGGCTGGCGCTTTTCTTGGGTTATTACAATGCGCTTGTGTGCATTTAGATTAAAAAAAATAATCAAATTCAAGGATAGTTAAGGAATAGCAGAAGTTAAGCTTCTCTTGTCCCCAGCAAAGTCACTACTGTGAGATACCGCGTTGGTCACCTCTTTTCGGGGTCGTTCGTGCTTTCGAACCTTTTTAAGGTTGTGTGTAGAGGAATAAGGAGTCGACACCTATTTCATAGGTACATGAACCATAAATATGACTTCATGCAAAAAAGGACTAGTCTTAAGTTAGGTCCGAAACTAAGGTACGTCTTGGGAAAGTGTTAGACACCCAAGAATGCCCAGCCTAACGGTTGGCCTTCCTCTATATTACTTGATATTCTTTGAAAGAGTTTATTAGAGAATCTCTAAACATACAAAAGCATATAAATCTAATTCTATGCAATCAAGGAGCAACCAAAGCATGGCATAATACTGATATGGAGTTCAAAAAGGAATTTTACCTGAATTCAAGCTTATCACCAAGTTATGGGGAATCATCCCCACAACAAAACATGTTATAATTCTAACCTAAAGGCACATGTTAAATCAAAGAATCTATTATAATAAGCAAAAAAAATATGGTATAGCTCATTCGAGCGTCATTAAACATGCAAATAATAAAGATCTAGTTATACTAACTAAACATAGAAAGCGACGTAACAATCGAACATTCATGGAGGTTGGTATAGACTATTGAGAAGATCCAAACCTAGCCTCTAAACAGCTTGTTGCAAGCAAGCAATTCACTGGTCTCTCAGACTTGATCTCTTTAGCAGAGTTATGTATTGATCTTCAACAAGAAAGGCTTTGGACGCCTAATTTTATGATTGGAGTTTCGTGAGTAAGGGGTTACTCTTCTAGTTCTTCAATTAGAGAATAACCACTAGCTCAAGAACTCTTCCTCGCTACCTTCTTCTCAGTAGGGCTTCACTCCTTCGGGACTACTTCTTCCTACTTTTACTCTAAAGCTTTTACCTCAGTAGAGCTTCACTATTCTAGGATTACTTCTTCCTACTTCTATTATACCAGTGTTTCTTGGTATTTCTCTCTATTCTGTGGAGACTCTCTGGGATCTTCAGTGTGTCTTTGTTGTGAGGTAGGGGCTCCTTTTATAGTGGAAAAAGGGGCTAAGTTTGCTTGAAGAAGGGGTAAACTGACTTGTTCCCGCAGAAAACAACTCAGGTACACGATTAGGGTTTCTTCCTAGCAGCACTGGCGTACGTCTCTTTTTAGAGGCATGCGCCTCTTCATTATAGATGTGCGCCTAAAGAAATGAGGCGCACACCCCTTAGGTTAAAAGACAACTTATTAATCCGTTTTCTAGAACTTTCTAAGTGGTTTTCAACACACATTTTCCATATAAGAGATCTTGAGTAATCATCATTGAGATCGAGGACCATGAGTATTGACTGATACAAATTGGGGTGTCTACAGTGGATAACAGCGAAAAACGGAGTCCACCTCAGGTGGGTAAAGTGAGAAATTTCAAAACATGGGTAAGCAATATTAAAATGGACCTAACCACAGGTGAGCAAAGTGTAATTAACCCCTTTTTTTTATTAAAAAAAATTTAGACCAACTGTATTTTGTGAAATGTGTTATGATCCTTCACTATATCAATAGTTCTTTTGCTCCTCTTTAATTGATGTTTTCTTACTGCATTAACAATTATTGCTCATTATTCAAATTTGATGTATTATGTATAGGCTTAAATCTTAAGATTGGTATCTTTATCATGACTCCAAAATTTTAATTTTAATTCAAATTGCTTATTTTAATTATTTTTCACATTTTCTATGTTTTCAAATTGTTGTTGGTGACTGATTTTTTCTGTTTAGTCTATTCTATATGAATTTGTTTTTCTATGTTGGGAAGTTAAAAAAAATAAAAATAAAAAGGATTCTTAGATTTTGGATATTGGGTTTTTTGAGATTGAAAATACTTTCCTCATATTTTTGTGGTAGTAATACTTAAAACATTATTATTATTATTATTATTATTATTATTATTATTATTATTATTATTATTATTATTATTATTTTGTGTCACATGTACATTGCTTATAGTATTGAAGATATGCAATGATGTTTAAGAGGTTGTTTTAGAAGCTTTCTAGGTTTGAGTTACTGGAAAGGTTATAGTTTGTGTGCTTTCTTGAATGCGCAACTGCTTTTGGATTTTCGGTACAACTTTGATATTGTGCTTCTAGGTCTTGATTTTAGTTTTGAGAAGTGGGTTTTCAATTTTTCTTTTGTTTGGTTTTGAAAGTTTAGGATTGGTTCTATGGGTTTTTCATTTTTCATTCCAAAGCTTAGGATTGTATTATGTTCTACATGTGTTTATTTATTTATTTTTTTTATAGTTTAGCAATGCAATGAAGGAATGGTGACTCCATTAGTTCAAAAGATGGGTCCATGCAAAGTCGAAGTAAACATCAATGGACAAATATTGAGGATGCGAAGTTGGTAGAATGTCTTGTGGACATGGCTAATTCAAGCCCGAAATGGAAGGTTGATAATGGGTTTAAGTCAGGCTGTCTTTTGGAGTTCAAAAGGATGATGTTACATAAGATACATGATTGTATGCCTAGGGCTCAACCTCATATTGAGAACAAGTACATGTTATTGAAAAAGCAATATGGTGCCATTGTTGACATGTTAGGACAAGGCAGTGGGTTTGGTTGGGATGATAGATACAAATGATTCGTATATGATCTTGACATTTTTCAAGGCTAGGTTAAGGTACGTTGTTAAAATTAAATTTGGAAGTTAAAATAATACAATGTGAATGAGTTGCATGTATTGATAACCAATGAAATTGAAATGCCAATATTATAGGATTATCCCATTGATGCTGGTTTAAGGAATAAGTTGTTCCCTCACTATGACAATTTTCCTCATGTTTTTAGGAAAGTGCAAAAGGCCTTTTGATATTAGCACAAACTGTTGAGAGGGAGGAAGTTGAAGAGAATGAATATGTGGATGATACCAATGACACTCTTGCAAACAGACAAGGTCAACCAATAGCTGCATCATCCAATAACTCATATGGTACTTCAAAATCAACATCAACCAGGAGGAATAAAGCAAAGAAAAATGATCATGTGTTTATGCAATTAGTGGATAACCTACGTAATTTGGGTAAATTTATGAAGGAGCCACTGAAAGCATGAAAAAAATTTGCTAAAATTTATAAACATGAAGCAGATGGGGCATATAGAAGCATTAAAGTACTTGATAAGCTTCTTTATCTTGGGGGGTTAACTAATGAGGAAATTGTGAAAGTTAGAGGGATTATTACTGTTGATTAGCATAAGACTAATTATTTGTTTTCACTTTGAAAGGGAATTTCAAGAAGTTGTATGTGTACCAATGTTGTGAATTCCGTTTAGTTTCGGCTGTAACAGACGGAAAATCTCGTACTAGTATGCAAACTAGAACAAGAAACCCCCATGTTCTATCTCGGCCAAAATTTCGGCCCATTTCGACAAGTTTCAACAAATTCTAGCTGATACAAAAATATAACTTATAAGCGATTTTTTTTTTTTTTTGGATTTCTTACACTGAAACGTTCTTGTTTTAGGCTTTTAAGCTGGTTAGCCCCTTTCTTTTTATCTTTTCACTCTCTCGACAATCTTTCTCTCTCTCACTCAAATTGTCATCTTACTCTAACTCTCTCGTTGTTGGCGTCAAGCCATCACTGCGAGCTTTTGCGCTGCCACCACTATGAGGGAAAAGACCCCCAAATCCAATCTTCGTGAGGTAAGCTCTCTAAGGTTTTGTCTTTCTCTCTATCCACGAGCTCAGGCCATGCCATCTCTGCTCACGAATCGTCACCAGCGCCACTAGGTTACCATCTTCGAAGGTGGAGCCATGGGTTTTCCTGAGGCCAAGGGCCGATGATGGAGTCATGGAGGTGGACTTGGGTTTTGATTTCAACAGATGAGATTGCTTGATTGGTTTGAGATTTATTGTTTTGATTTTAGGATTTGTTTGATGATTGGATAATTTGTGACTGCAAATGTTGGAGATTATTGTTTTGATTTTAGGCTTTGTTTGGGGATTAGATAATTTGTGATTGTAAATGTTTGAGATTTATTGTTTTGATTTCAGGTTTGGTGATTGGATAATTTGTGACTATAAATGTACCACGCTAATATGTGATGATGGTAGGCTAATATGTGATGAGGCATTGATGCTAGTTGGGTTAAGTTACTGTATTTAGTATAAAATTAGCAGTAAACCCGAAACGGAATGCCAAAATTTACTGGTATCGAAATATTCCATTCCAATAACAAAGTCGTAACAGGGACCGAAACGGTACAATGATGTGAACAGCTTGCTTCAAAAGAAGATTTATTTATGTAAAGTTTTGCTTTGTGTACTTTTGAGAACCAGCATTATTTGTTCTTTTGTCTTTCTCTCCCTCTTTTTTCTAATGTTGTAGTTAAGTACATGAAAAGATTGGAACTTTTTTGTAAACCAATTATGTTGAACTATTTGTAGACCAATTTGCTTATATCAATGGTCATTTTATGTGTATTCTATCTATTAGTTATATTTTTAGAATAACTTGGTTGCTTACTTATAATTTAGAATATTTTTTTAGGTAACTTTGAGAATTAGTTTAATGAATTTTATCCACCCTCCTTTTAATATTAATTTATTTTATTTTTTAATTATATGATTTTTTTTAATAGTTATAGATTTCTTGGGTATTTTAGTCATTTTAATAGTTAGTTGTATTCAAAATTCCTTGTTTATAGTTATATATAGTTGTATGAATTTTTTTTTTTTTTAAGGGTTAATTAGAATTTGCCCATCTGTGATTTGACCCATTTTAACTTTGTCTATCTGTGGTCGGCCCAACCTTTAAGCAAGTTGAGCACTCGCTTAAGGCCCCCAACAAATTAATCACTGCAAAAAAAGGCCCCAAATTTTTTTTTTTTTTAAATGGATACTCACATGCTCCAATTTAAAGGAATTTTGGAGTAAAGAGAAAAGAAAAGAAAAGAAAAAATCTTTGAACTTAAGTGGCTTCCGTTTTCTTCTTGATTGGCCTTTTTTTCTTTCTCCTCACGACTACACAGTGGTTCTTGGTTCTCCACTTTGTCTTCTTTTCTCTCTCTCTCTCTCTCTCTCTCTCTCTCTCTCTCTCTCCCTCTCGTTTAATTTTTTTTGTTTTTTTATGTGCTCACATGAGCTGTTAACCAAATTAAACCTTAATGAGATATTTCAACTCTCACCTACCAAGCCACCCACATGGCAAATTCTTGTCCTCATCTATTTGATTCTTTTTTCTTTTTTTTTTAATGACATTGCTTCTTCTTTTTTCCTTAACTCTATTATCATTATTGGACTAATTTATTAGGTTAGTGATTAAGATATGATGTTATAATATAATTTTTCTCTTTCTCTAAGCCATATATATATATATATATATATATATATATATATATATCTCCTTCACCGTTTAAGACTTTTTAGTATTGGTGTTATTACTTTTTTTATCATGAGATCTACAAATTTCTTAGGTGCCAAAATGTAAGTGTGATCAATAATTAGTAAGAAGAATAAAATTATAATAAAAAAATTCATAAATATTAATTTAATATAATATTGAATGGTTAAAGGCCCTAAATTGAGATTTCGTTTAAGCTCCCAAAATTATTTGCTCGGCCCTATCTATGTTTTAGACTTTGTCACTTTACTCACATAAGGTGTGCTCCATTAGATAGACATTATCCCCCTTGCAATCTTCCGTTCGAAAAACACTTTAAACTCATAATAAAAATAATAAAAACAACATAAGAGGAAACAAAACCTTTTAGAACACTGTTCTTGGTTTCTAGGGTTTTGACCTTATAGAACATTTTTCTTGGTTTCTAGGAAAAAACAAACAAACAAACAAAAATAAAAACTTTTTCTATTTTAACTACTTACTTTTACAATACATCATGTTGGGAATAAAAACTTACTAGACTATAACCCGCGCAATGCGCGGCTTTTTTTCATTGTTTTTCTATAAATATGTTCCTAACAAAGAAACTAAACTAAGAAGAATGAAGAAATAATAACAATAATGAAAAGGAAAAAAAAAAAAAAAAAGTGTAAAATAGAAAATGTAAATAATTTTTCTTTGCGCTTAAAAATAGAAATGATCATTTTTATTATATCTCATCAAATGTATTATACTGATTTTTATTATATTTCATCAAATGGGGATATTGAACATAAAGTCAATGGGGGTTTATATCCCGGGGTTGTATTGACTTAGCAAAAAAAAAAAAAAACTCACTTCACATCGTTTATGAATTTCAATCACTTTGGTGAACCTCAATTGTTTCATATAGGGATTCTAAATGTTGAGAGATTTCTCATTTTTGTTTAACTTACAACACTTTGATAGTACAAATAAATAATAAAATTTGTCACATATTTATCTCATTTTTACCTTTTTTGACTTTCTTTTGTTTCTCTTTTTTTTTTTTTTTTGGGCAATTTATCACTTATTAATAATCACATAAACAATATTTGTGACCTTAGAAGTCCATCATATAACAAATTGGTCCACGAAAATAAAAATGGCAATGTCATCTTAAGTCTAACACGTATCTTAGGAAAATTTAACACATAGAAAAAAAAAAAATGTTAAGATGTTATTCCCTTTGCCTTAAAAAAATAAAAAAATAAAAAAGTTTACATAGGGATTGAACCTACACTCTTGCCCTCATAGAGGGATGAAACTTTTTGAAGAGATGAATGACCACTGTGACAAATTCTCAAGTTGTAATTTAAATACATATTTGAAATAACATATTTTGTGTTTAACATATTTGGCTTTAATTGGAACATATAATTGGGTAGTGGGTATTTAATTTATTAATGGTATAGTTTTTATTATGGGGTAATGGGTATTTAATTTATTAATAGTGTTATTTTTATTATGGGGTAGTGGGTATTTAATTTATTAATATATATATATATATATATATATATTCCTAAAACCTATGGGATGCAAAAATATTAAACAAGCACAAGGCACAAAAATTTACGTGAAAAACCCTTTCTATTCGAAGAAAAAAACCATGGAACAAATTCCGAATAAATTCACTTATTATAAAAATCAATTAAAATAGTTTTTCTCAAATTGATGTCTAACTTGAGATTCTCACCAAATATAATAATATTCTCTCTAGGAATTAACACTCAACAAATTCTCTAGAAAAAACCCAAAATACTTTTGTGTATGTATCACAGCTAAAAAGAAATCTCCTGGTTTTTCTTTGCTCTCACAAATACTCACGCAATTCTCTCTCTCAATTGCGGTTGCTCCAATGCTTCTTGATGCAGCTCTCTTTCTCACGCACACCAAAAATCACACATATAACATTGCTTATATATCTATAATATAAATTAAAACCTAAAACTGAGAGAAATGTTTTTGGCTTCTCCAAAGCAAGCCATGTCAGATTTGCTGCTCCCACACCATCCCAACTCACTCTTTGTCTCTTTGGATCCTTCCTTCTTTCCTTCCACTATTTTTTTGTTTTCTCTCCTTAAAATCCCTATTAACTCCTTTTCTCTCTCCCACGTTTTCTCATCTCTTCCAATATTTATCTCCTCATTTAATTCAATTGATTTTTTTTTTTTTTTAACTTCCCCTCTTTTCTCTCTCACCCATGCAAGTTTTTTTTTCCTCCCTTCCAATTATTTATCTCCTCATTTATTCCAATTGATTCTATAATCTTATCCAATAACAAATAGTCATAAAGTCATTCCTATTTTTTGTCCCTTACTCTTTGTCTCTTCCACTCCTCACAATTTCATATCTCTGTCTCCTCCTCAATGTCCTCATAAATTTAATAAACACCTTCTCTCTCTCTCTCTCTCTCTCTCTCTCTCTCTCTTACGCCTCCTCATAAATTTATTCCTATTTTTTTCCTCTCTCGTATTGACTCTTCCTCTCCTCATCAATTCAATACTATTTCACGCCTTTTCCCATTCCTTCTAACTCTCTCACTTCCGACTCTTCCTCTCCTCTCTCACATTGCCTCATTTTTTAGCCTTTTTTATTCATTCACCATTATTTCCACTCTACTATATACCTTTTCACCTTTCCAATGTCGCCCCTTGCATTTATTAAATTTTGTATATATATATATATGGCAATCTAATTCATGTTGTCTCCCCACATCCATAAAAGTCGCCAAAGGATGATCTGATTTGGAAAATTCCTTCAAGGTGAGGTTTTAGTTTTAATTTTTCAAGATCTTCTACATGTTTTTCATTGCACTTTTCATGGTTTTTGGCTAATTTGGATTTGGTTTGTTATTGATAATGTGATAATTATTGGCCTTTGGGTGCCTAGGGCTTGGTATACTATACAACTTCTATTCATGTTTCACAATTTTGATTCTATCTTTGTGTAATTCATTAATTCATGTTTTACAATTTTGTATATGTTTGGCATTTG
This sequence comes from Fagus sylvatica, assembly GCA_907173295.1. Classification (NCBI taxonomy): domain Eukaryota; kingdom Viridiplantae; phylum Streptophyta; class Magnoliopsida; order Fagales; family Fagaceae; genus Fagus; species Fagus sylvatica. The sequence goes on along the minus strand of OU015769.1, from coordinate 20,187,267 downwards.
TAAGAACACCTTAATTCAATAATAAAAAAATACGAGCACTTTGATGTCCACACTTAATAACCTTTTTAAATTTTCTAGAAATGCATAATATTTATTTTCAAACATTAAATTCCTATTTGTTAGCATTGATTTTTATTTGACCATTACATTTTTGTGGCCCTTCCTTTTTTATAGATATTTTTATTTTATGGAAGAGCACTTAGCGATTTTATGAATTCTGCGTTAAATATTTAACCTAAATATGGCTTAAAAAATGAATATAAAGTCATCAACTTCATGGTTATATTCTATTCTTCCTTCTTTTATGTTTGCAATTTCCTTATCAAAATTAGTACTAAACTTATGTCTAACCTTCTTGACAGTTTGTAGCTTCATTCTAGGTTCATTCTTTTGATAAAGAAGAATTAAGATGAATAACACCACGGATTCAACAACAAGCATACTTCTCCACCAAATTACCTCAAAGGACATTTGCATTTTTCTCTTTTACCTGGATTTTTGTAATTGCTAGAAGACGTTTGCCTCCATGTACTTATATATGTAATTATGTTTTTTTTTTTTTTTTTTTGAATATTTCGGTTTGAACTTCCATATGTAACGCAATTTTTATTATTTCCGAAGTTTGTTCCAAATGTCTTTTTTTGGTGTTTTTGATACAAAAAAAATAAGGGATGTAAATCACCAATAAACTTCATGTACCTTCTACTATATTTATTAATTCACTTATTGATGTCGCTCAATAGTAAGCGGTACTTTGTAGTACGGTGTAAGAGGTTGTCGATTCTCAGGGAGTTGTGTTTTCAAAAGACAATGGATTGAATGCTTATAAAAATAGAAGTTGAATGATTTGTAAGAAATATATGAGTAAAAGGCACTAGGGTTTCGGGGTGTTTTTCTATACCAGTATGATTCCCTTGTAATCCTGGGTGAAAACCTTGTTCTAATAACAGTATACAATTGATTATTTTCCTTTAAACAGCTTTTGACCTGGTTGAACTAAAAGAACCCAGGAACACTTTATAACCGGAGAAAATAAAGTGGCTAGAGTAATATTTAGAAAAGCCTTTCAATTTTATAAAACATGATACCTAATTGAAACCATGAAATATTCCTCATTAATCATAAGAAAAACATGATTGAACTTATAGAAAGTACAGAATAAAACATACATCAATAGGCATAAAATATTCAACAATCAAATGTAATTTAACAATAAAAACCAAGGGGATTACAAAGTACTCATACTGTTATACAAAAAACATAGCCCCTAGCGCTAGCAAGGAGCTTAGGCGGCCATGTGAGTGAAAACCTAAACTTGGAGAAGAAAGAGAGAGAGTCAGTCTATCTAATTCTCTCACGTCTAATCTAAACTCTCTTATTAACCCTAATATCTTTTCTCTAATTTGGACTTCTGACCCTAAAACAAATTGGGTCCAATGGGTCTTGAGTTGAGAGAGCTTTAAAACACAATTAGGCTTTCTTTAAAACTGATTTCGCGCGAATCCAGTCTCTAGGGACACCATGCAGTCGACAGGATTTTCATTAAAATGCTCTTGGACTTTCTGCCTGATTTGGATTAATTAATCCATTCACCTGGATCATCATCCAGTCGACTGGATCCTTCTTGATTTGAATTCTGGAGTCCCTGCCTAAAGGTGCAGTCGATTGATGAAAACTTAGTCGCTTGGAGCCTCATCCAGTTGCCTGTCGCCTGGTTTATCACTCTTTTCTTCTCTTTTGTTCCTTCCAGCTTGTGCTATCTAACTTCAATCTGATCCAGCCTATACCTGCAAACAAACATAGCTCAAATTAACATCTAAGGGATTAAATTAATACACTTAAATGCATAAGTCATGTAATTTAATGAATTGAACAACAAATATCCATTTAAGTGTAATTAGACATATAATGCAACACAATCCCAATAGAATCCCTCTAAAATGCATGTAAATAAGTCATATTTAATGACTTATCACACCTCCCCAACCTGAATTTTGCTAGTCCCTAGCAAACTAAAAACAATAAAACATAAATGAAAAAAACTAACAAAGCCACTTTCACTGGCACTCTCGATTGCATGTAGCATATGCAATAAGCCTTTAAACTCCTAGGCATCCCTAGTGGACGAGTTATAATCTCGTGAGGGTTTACCATAAGTGATACCCACAAACACTATCAAATACTCAGTCTTAATTCACAATAAACACATACAACATCCTTCTATCAAATAAGAATAAAGTATCACACAAACAATGGTTTTCAATCATTAGCAAGCTTAAACAAATCAACCTCAATTTTAAATCTTTAGAAATTTTAACTAGGCCACAGTCACTTGAAATTAAGCATTAAAAGCTACACAAGTTCCTTGATGTGTGAAGTGAACTAACTTAGAATCATGGGACTTCAATATCTTTCTAACATAATGATGCAGGACAATGGAATTCTCATTATAAAAACTTTTTTTTTTTTTGTGTGTGTGAGGACTGTGCAATATCTAACTCCATTAAACTTTCTAATTGACCCATGTATCAAGTGTTAGACCAATGATTCTCAAACCAGTTGGCTCAAGGGGCACTAGGTGTAGAGACACCCCTAAGAGTTTACTTACTCAAGTCAAAAAGGTTACGAAACTAGACTAGTCACTCATATCTCAACCATGTGAATTGTTTACCTCTTTTGACATAGGCTCTCATGGTTAGTTATTTCTCTTTTTTCTTTTTCTTTTTTTCTTTCTTCTTTATGCCAAGGTTAATCAACTAACAAGTCAACCACTTTTAATTTAGTAACAATTGGATTCATATTTCATTCCCCACAGATTACATGTTAGTGTGCTAGTGCTTAGTTTAAGGTGTACAAGTGTAACACTCAATACTAAAAAACAAGCAATAGATGGCCATGTTCAAATATCTCAATCAAATAATCATGTGTTCATATGCTTAAGCTCACTAATAATTTCAAACCAAAGTTCAGAGTTCAACAAGATTCTCAAAGATAACAAAGATGCATGTGAATATAACATAAATCCAAGACATAATTGCAAACCAAACATTTTTTTTTTTTCTTTTTCTTATTTTTCTGATTTTTTTTTTTTTAAATGAAAACAAATGGTTTCTAAACTACTCAACAAGAAACAACACAAGTTCATCAAACAATCAAACAAACAATCAATACTCCCCCCCAACCTAAAGTTGACATTGTCCTCAATGTTCAAGTAAATGCAAGTGAGAACAAGATACAAGTCTTTAAATGAAAGTATAAGGGAAAAGGAAAAGAAAGCACCTGATATTATGACCAACTCCTCAAGCTATTTCCTGCAAAATGGTTAGATTCCCAAAACAAAAACAAAAGAAAACAAATATATATAACAGATGTGAAATTTCAAAGAGGATCTAACTAGCATCCCCATAAGTAGGGAGCTCAAGAGACATAGTCTCTTCTGCGGGAGAACTTCTCCTAGGTATGGCCTCAGTCTTTGGCCATTCACTTTCAAAATTCTACCATCCCTAGGATCCTCAATCACTACAACACCATAGTCAAACACTTCTTTAACAATGTAGGGGTCATCCCATCTTGTCCTTAACTTCCCAGAAAATGTGTGGAGTTTTGAATCATAAAGAAGGACAGTTTGGTTTGGTTCAAAAGTTTTCCTCACAATTTTCTTATCATGAAAGAGCTTCATCCTCTCTTTATAATGATGAGTGCTTATGTAAGCCTCATTTCTCATTTCTTCAAGCTCACTCATTTGGAACTTTCTCAATTCACCAACCCCTTTGAGGTCAAAATTAAAGGCCTTGATGGCCCAATAAGCTCTATGTTCCATCTCTACAGGCAAATGACAAGGTTTTCCATAGACAAGGTGATAGGGAGACATTCCTAGAGGTCTTTTATAAGCAGTCCGGTAAGCCCATAATATATATGTTAGTCTCAAAGACCAATCCTTATGGTTAGGGCTAACCGTCTTTTCCAAAATTTGTTTAATCTCCCTATTGGCAAGTTATTGGTAAGTTCAACTTGCCCACAAGTTTGGGGATGGTAGGAGGTAGACGTACCACTCCATAGTTTTTCACAAGGACCTCGAAAGGTCGGTTGCAAAAGTGCTTCCCCTTATCACTAATGATGGCCTTGGGCATTCCAAAGCGAGATAAAATGTGTTCTCTCAAAATTTTCAGCACAACCTTATGATCATTCACCTTACATGCAATAGCCTCAACCCATTTAGAGACATAATCTACTGCCAAGAGGATATATAGATTTCCAAAAGATTGGGGAAAAGGTCCCATGAAGTTGATTCCCCAACAATCAAACATTTCTATCTCAAGGATAGGGGATATCAGCATCATGTTCCTACGTGTAACTCTCTCCAATTTTTGACATTCTAAACACCCTTTATAGAAGTTGTAAGTGTCCTTAAACATAGTAGACCAATAAAATTCACACTGCAAAATTTTTGCAATGGTTTTCTTAAAAGAAAAATGGCTACCACAAGCTTCTGTATGGTAGAATTTTATGACAATAAGGGTCTCACTATCTGGGATACATCTACTCAAGATTTGATTAGGGTAGTATTTAAACAAATAAGGATCATCCCAATAGAAATTTCTTACCTCAACAAAGAATTTGAGTCTATCCTGCACTATCCAAGTCTAAAGAATGGAACATGTGACAAGATAATTCACTATGTGTGCATACCATGGAAGTTCTGTAATAGCAAAAAGTTGCTCATCTGGAAAAGCATCTCGAATGGGGATATTTTCTTTTACTTCTTCAAATGTGAGCTTGGATAAATGAATTTCCACCACGTTCTCCACTCCATTCTTGTCTTTGATCTCAATATTGAATTCCTGCAAAAGCAAAATCCAACGTATTAAACGTGCCTTAACATCCTTCTTGGAAAGAACGTACCTAAGGGCAGCATGATCTGTAAAAAAAAAAAAATAGAAGTACCAATCAAGCAAGAACAGAATTTATCCAAAGCAAATACTACAGCTAACAACTCTTTCTCTGTGATAGTGTAATTCATTTGAGAACTATTTAAAGTTCGACTAGCATAGTATATAACATGAGGCTTTTTATCTTTTCTTTGGCCTAGGACAGCTCCCATAGCATAATCACTTGCATCACACATGATCTTAAATGGGAGAGACCAATCTAGGGCTTGCATGATAGGGGCAGATGTAAGCAACTGAACTAGCTTTTTGAAAGCTACCTCACATGACTCTGTCCACTCAAAAGTTGACTACTTGAGTAGGAGATTACAAAGGGGTCTAGATATGGAACTAAAATCCTTTATAAATATCCTATAGAAACCAGCATGCCTTAAAAATGATCTGACATCTCTTACTATCTTAGGGGTAGGTAGATTAAGGATCAAGTCAACTTTTGCTTTGTCTACCTCTATGCCTTTAGAGGACACTACATGTCCTAACACAATTCCAGGAGTGACCATGAAATGGCACTTTTCCCAATTAAGCACTAAGCCTTTTTCAACACACTTGGCTAAAACCAATTTCAAGTGATTAAAACAATCATCAAAAGAATCACCAAAAATGGACAAATCATCCATAAACACCTCCATAAATTTTTCAACCATATCACTAAAGATACTCACCATACATCTCTAGAAGGTGGCAGGTGCATTACACAACCCAAATGGCATTCTTCGGAATGCAAAGGTACCAAATGGGCAAGTAAAGGTGGTATTTCCTTGGTCCTCTAATGCAATCTCTATATGGTTATAGCCTGAGTACCCATCTAGGAAACAATAGTACTCATGACTAGCTACCCTCTCTAATATTTGATCAATGAAGGGTAGGGGAAAGTGGTCTTTCCTAGTTGCAGAATTAAGCTTCCTATAGTCTATGCACATTCTCCAACCTGTAACTAAACGGGTTGGAATCATCTCATCATTTGCATTTTTAACTACAATAATTCCTGACTTCTTAGGATCAACCTAAGTTGGGCTAACCCACTTACTATCAAAGGTGGGGTATATGATACCCGGATTTAGTAGCTTAATCACCTCATTCTTCACAACATCTTTCATGGTTGGGTTAAGCCTACGTTAGGGTTCTCTAGAAGTCTTACAATCATCCTCTAAGTATATCCTATGTGTGCAAATCAATGGGCTTATGCCCTTCATGTCAGCTATGGTCCAACCTATGACTGATTTGTGGTCTTTCAAAACATATAGCAATTTACCTTCCTGTTCTTCATTCAATACAGCAGATATAACTACAGGAAAGGTCTCACTTGGGCCTAAATATGCATATGTAAAACCATTTGGAAGTGGTTTGAGCTCTAGTTGTGGGATTTCTTCACTTGAAGGCATTGGTTTCTTCTCAATCTTTGGAAGTTCCTCAAAGTGAGGTCTCCATGATTCATTGATTGCCATCACTTGCTCCTCCTCCAAAACCTATGAAGAATCCAATAAGGAACAGATTTTGGTTAAATGAGCATCATGTGCAATATTATAAGAATCAACTAAGTTAGTAAGAAGAGTTTCTAAAGGGTCAGAAAAATAGTTTCAGTTGAACTCTTCTTGCACCACTGTGTCAATAAGGTTCACATAGTGGCACTCATCATCCCCCAGTTGTTGTTGCATCATATTGAATATATTGAACTCGGCTGTCATGGATCTAAATGTGATCTTCATTCTTCCATTCCTGTAATTAATTAAAGCATTAGTTGTGGCAAGGAAAGGTCTACCCAGAATGATAGGAATATCGTTATCAAGATACAATGTAGGTTCAATAGGCAGAATGATGAAATCCACAAGGTAGTAGAAATTCTCTATTTTAATAAGCACATCCTCAACCATCCCTCTTGGTGTCCTTACTGAACGGTCAACTAGCTACAAGGTGATTGAAGTGGGCTTCAAATCACCAAGTTCCATTTGTTGATAGACAGTGAATGTGAGTAAGTTAATGCTAGCTCCAAGGTCGAGCAAAGCACGCTCAACCAGGTACTCACCAATGGTACAAGATATTATGGGACAACCTGGATCTTTGTACTTGGGTGGGACCTTGTGTTGGATGATGGCACTCACTTGTTCAGTAAAAAATGCAGTCTTCTTCAAATGATGTTTCCTCTTAACAGTGCACAGGTCCTTAATTACCTTAGCATAGGTAGGCATCTGCTTTATGATGTGCAATAAGCACAAGTTAACCTTAACTTGATGAAGATGTTCCAAAATCTCAGCTGTCACATCCAAATTCTTAGGTAATCTCAAGGCTTGTAGGAAAGGAGTGGGAATTGGACACTTTTCAACTTCCTTAACTTTAGGTGTCCCATTCTCATCCTTTTCAGCTTGGGTTTCCTTGGATTTCTCAGTAGCCTTAGAAATACCCTTCTCAATCTCCTCACTAATTACCTTACCACTTCTCAAAATGGTAACAGCCTTGCACTCTTCATGATTATCCTTGGAAATTATCTTCAAACTCTGATTGTTCGGATTGGGTTGAGTTTGGGAAAGGAGTTTCCCTTTCTCGGTTCCACTCAAGGCATTGCTAAGTTTGGCCAAATGGTTCTTGGTCTCTCTAACCTCTTCATCCATTCTAGTGAACATAGTCTCAAACCTCTGATTTTGTTCACTCTGCTTTTGTATGAAAGTGCTAAGAACATCCTCCAAGAGAGGTCTGGATGATGATGATGAAAATACAAAATTGCTCCTTGGAGGTGGAGGATTCAGCACATTGTCACTCTTATAACTCAAATGTGGATGGTTTCTCATATTTGGGTTATAATTGTTTGAATATGAAGAATTATTTGGCCGGTATTGGTTGAATGCACACATCTGTTCTTCCGGCACATTTAAAAATTGGGATAGAAACTTACAGTCACTTGTGGTATGGTCTATCTCTTGGCAAATCCGGCATGCCTCCACAGGTTCCTCTTTGAAAATAGCATTGCCTCCTCTACTTCCCTTCAACTTGAGTGCCTCTATCTCCTTAGTCAGCAAACTAATCTTGGCACTCAAATTATCCTCTTCCCTTAATTTGAAAACACTACCACCAGATGTGGTAGTACTACTTCTATTCCAGTCTGTGGAATCCAAGGGACTTGGTCCATTCCAGGTGTTGGAATTCTCAACTATCTCATCAAAGTAATCCATAGCATCTTCAGGCTACTTCTGTAAGAATCCACCTTCACATGCAACTTGAACAAACTAGCAATCTCTAGGTTGGAGTCCCTCATAGAAATAACTTACCAACCTCCAAGTGTCATATCCATGTGTTGGGCAGAAGTTATAGGTATCCTTGAATCTTTCCCAAGCCATGAATAGTTTCTCATCGTTTCCTTGGACGAAACTAGAGATCTTCCTCTTTATTTGTTAAACTTTGTAGGGAGGAAAGAATTTCTTGTAAAACTCTTGGGTCATCTCCCCCCAATTTCCTATGGACCTAGGCTTCAATGTGTACAACCAATCATTAGTCTTGTCCTTGAGTGAGAATGGGAAAAACCTTAGTTTAGCTGTCTAAATCACATTTTGTGCATAGAAACTACCAATCACTTCCTCAAAAGCTCTCACATGCACATAGGGATTTTCATTCTCCAATCCCCTAAAATTAGGAAGTATGGCTAACAGCTCTTGTTTGATCTCCACATGAGGTGCGTTTGGAGGAAACATGATACATGAAGGGATAGAGCTCTGAGTAGTATGTTGCTCATACATAGTCCTCCTAGGTGCCTCAGATGGAACTACTCTTTCTTCAGCCATAATAGAAGATGTGGGTGAGCTTGCAGATATATCAAATAGACTTCCAAAGAACGCCTCAAAAGTTTCCAATCTGCCTTTACTGTTTCTAATCCAAACGCTCATGCATAGTAAAACAAAAATATCAAATCAACAAAATAAACAAATAAAAGAAAATAAATAAAAGAAAAACAGAATTAAGAGAGAATGGAATGAAGTTACCAATAGAGTGATCCACCGGTAACCTTGTCCCACGAAATTGTCTCTTGAATAAGCCGAAACTCCCCGGCAACGGCGCCAAAAATTGAGATCGCTCAATAGTAAGCGGTACTTTGTAGTACAGTGTAAGGGGTTGTCGATCCTCAAAGAGTTATGTTTTCAAAAGACAATGGATTGAATGCTTATAAAAATAGAAGTTGAATGATATGTAAGAAATATATGAGTAAAAGGTACTAGGGTTTCGGGGTGTTTCTCTATTCCAGTATGATTCCTTTGTAATCTCGGGTGAAAACCTTGTTCTAATAACAATATACAATTGATTATTTTCCTTTAAAGAGCTTTTGACCTTGTTGAACTAAAAGAACCCAGGAACACTTTATAACCGGGGAAAATAAAGTGGCTAGAGTAATATTTAAAAAAAGCTTTCAATTTTATAAAACACGGTACCTAATTGAAACCATGAAATATTCCTCCTTAATCATAAGAAAAACATGATTGAACTTATAGAAAGTACGAAATAAAACATACATCAATAAGCATCAAATATTCAACAATCAAATGTAATTTAACCATAAAACCCAAAGGGATTACAAAGTACTCATACCGTTATACAAAAAACATAGCCCCTAGCCCTAGCAAGGAGCTTAGGCAGCCATGGGAGTGAAAACCTAAACTTGGAGAAGAGAGAGAGAGTCAGTCTGTCTAATTCTCTCACGTCTAATCCAAACCCTCTTATTAACCCTAACCTAATATCCTTTCTCTAATTCGGACTTTAGAGCCTAAAACAAATTGGGTCCAATGGGCCTTGAGTTGGGAGAGCTTTAAAATAGAGTTGGGCTTTCTTTAAAACTGATTTCGCGCAAATCCAGTAGCCTAAAACACCATCCAGTCGACTGGATTTTCATTAAAATGCTCCTGGACTTTCTGCCTGATTTGGATTAATTAATCCAGTTGCTTGGATCATCATCTAATCGACTGGATTCTTGAATTCTTGAAGTCTAGAGTTTCTGCCTGATTCCGGACAATTAATCCAGTAGCCTGGATAATCATCCAATCGACTAGATCCTTCTTGATTTGAATTCTGGAGTTCCCGCCTAAAGGTGCAGTCGACTGATGGAAACTTAGTCGCTTGGAGCCTCATCCAATCGCCTCAATGTCCCAATCCAGTCAGTTGGATTGTGGTTTATCACTCTTTTCTTCTCTTCTGCTCCTTCCAGCTTGTGCTATCTAACTCCAATATGATCCAGCTTGTACCCGCAAACAAACATAGCCCAAATTAACATCTAAGGGATTAAATTAATACACTTAAATGCATAAGTCATGTAATTCAATGAATTGAACAACAAACATCCTTTTAAGTGTAATTAGATATGTAATGTAACACAATCCCAATAGAATCTCTCTAAAATGCATGTAAATAAGTCATATTTCATGACTTATCACTTATGTTTATTTTTTCCTATAGTTGTTGGCTGACTTCACCATTGAAAAAAGCATTTTAGAAATCCATGTAACCTCTTAAAATTTTTATGCATGAGGAGCAAACAATACACATTCGATCTTTTTTACGCGCTTACAATTTTGTATGTTGTACTTTCGAACATCACAACCATTTGGGATAAGTAGAAACATGCATACATTTTTATTGTGTTCTTATTAGAATATTAAAATTGATATAATCTCATACTCACTCTCACCAACAAAAAACTTAATTACTTTATTATATTGTGCTGCTATGTATATTCGTATGTTTTTCTCTTCTCTCATTGGTCTACAACCCACCATGATTTGAGATTCCCACCATTAATTATTCCATTCCTTTCATTGATTGTTGTTTATGAATTTAGGAGTATAATTTTGTATGATAAGTTGCAATATATATTAGATACAATCTATTTAAACCAAAGCAATTGCTTGGAAGCAATTAATTGTTAGATTAAATTTTCAAAAAAAAAAAAAAAAAAAATTTAAATTACACTGACACTCCTTTCTTTTGGAGAAACTAGACTCGCTACACCCTAATTTGGGGAAATGACACTCCGCACCTAAATTTAGTAAATAATTAACATTCAGTCCCCTTTTCCCCCATTTTTAAAGGAATATTGCCCACTTAAACTTAAAATAATTGGAATACAATTTTTCTTTTTAACTTTGGTTAGTTAGGCATTGGTTAAAAAAATTAATAAAAAATAAACCAAAAAAATAAAATAAAGAAAAAAGGGGCAGTGTGTTAATTATTTTGCAAATTTATAAGCAAAGTATCATTTTCCCAAATTAGGATGTAGTGAGTCTAGTTTCCCCAAAAGAATGGGGTGTCAGTGTAATTTACCCAACAACAAAAAAAAACTATTGAGGTCATTTTTTAGTTTTTAGTTGTATTACATAGTGTAATTTACCCAACAACAAAAAAAAAAACTATTGAGGTCATTTTTTAGTTTTTAGTTGTATTACATAATGTCGGAATCAAAATTGTGATACATGAAAAGTAACATACCTCTTTAACCAATACTAATATATTTATGCTCAACAATAAAGAAATAGCTTGGAGTTGCATATATAAGAATTCAAAAATGACTCGGACTTGCTTTTTCATGGGCATATACAAGCCTGCATTGGAACAGAATTGGTCATTGGGATTACGATGAACTCTATCCTAGAAGAATTTGTCATTACTTGCAAAACATTCCCAGTTGATCTTAAGATGTATAAGATAGTCAAAAAGTTGGTGTGGAGAAAAATGACAAGATAATTAAAGGAATTTTTTTTTTTTCCTATAGTTTTCGTATTCTTATTGTTAGGTGTCGCAAATTGCATCATCCCATTGAAATTATAGTATAGGAATCTTAATTTGAATGCCTAAAATAGCTCAACAAATTTTAAATCATTATTTACATTACATTTCCCAACACCTTTACAAAATAATCATACAAAAAATAAAGAATTACATATAGGCAACAACAATATCCATTAAGCCAATTACAACAAGAAAAAGTAATTACTTATTCCGCGCATTGCGCGGGTCTTTGACTAGTGTATATATCACCTGCCACCTTAAACTACTAATTCTAGTAGCTTTAAAATTCTTCAACTTCTAATGGAACACGTAAACAACTTCAATATAATTAGAATTCTATCAATTAGAAAGAGTTCTAACCAACTCACATAACCTCATTATTTTTGGACTTTATCACATGTGGGCTGGATCTTTCTTGGTGTTGTGTACCCAACAATCTCCCCCTTCAACCCATAGAGGAAGGAGATTTTCAATTTAACTCATCAATTAGAATCCATGCCAACCGGGCTAGCACGAAGCTTAAGCTTCTTCATCATTTTCACCAAAAGTAAGAAAACCACATCAATGTCAATGCCTTTCATTCTTAAAGAATTAATTTCACCTTGGATATACTTAATCCAATTCTCTGACTCCCCCTCATCAGAAACTCATATATTTTTGGAACTATCCTTTCAAAATTTTCCAGTAGACCTCTTCTCATAAGGCTCAACCATCTCTAATGTAGTAGCTTACTCCCCCTGCTCGAGATCCTTAAAATCTTTCACTTCATCATCATCACATGTTGCCAGGTTTCCATCTTTATATTCTTTATCACATATCACTTTTCCATCTATAGCACTGTCAGGTACAGAGAATTTTACTCTCTTAGGAGCAACATTATTAACCATGACTCTCAACTGTGGAGTATTCTCAATAGTTCCAACCACATTGAACTTCTTCTTACAGGCCTTCACATAAGTCATGTACAAACCATAGCAAATACGCCCTCTTACAAAAACCAAAGGTCCTTTGGTAAGTTTCCATCTTCCATTGCCTAAATGGTTACAGTAACCCGCTCGATCCATAGCTAGTGTAGAGATTAGATTAAAGCGTAAATTTAGAACATGTTGCACATTCTGCAGTATCATTGTGCAACCAACATTGGTTTTTATGCTCACATCACCAATTCCCACAATCTTTGAGTAACTAGTATTGCCCATCTTCACAGTACTAAAGCCTTCTACTTTGTACGTGATGAATAACTCTTTTGTACGAACAACATAGTGGGTAGCCGCCAAATCAAAAACCCACTCATCATCATTATTATCAACATGCTCACACTTTTGCTCTTGAACTAGGAGCACTACAACTTCCTCATCATCCACAACAGCTGTAGTATCCTTCTCATCATCATGCTTCTGATCTTTATCTTCAATTTGTTCTTTTTTCCAATGCCTACAATTCATTCTTATGTGGCCCTTTTTTCCATAATGGAAACATTCTCTAGTCTCCTTAAACTGAGATCTATCTCTTGACTTTGACGTGTCATTGAACATAGCTCGATCATTACGCCATCTATTTTTACTTTTACCTCTGTTCTTTATGACAAGAGCTTTATCTTCTGCATTTTTTATGTGTGCATCTCTCATGCGAACCTCTTCGCTTAGAATCAAATCTCAAATATCATCATATTTGAGTTTGTCTTTCCCTACTGAATTACTCACTTCCATTCTCATGGCTTCCCAACTATTTGGCAAAGAAGCCAAAACAATCAATGCATAGATCTCATAATCAAATTCACTCTCCACAAAAGACAATTGATTTGTGATCGTATTAAACTCATTTAGATGCTTTGCCACAGCTGCACCTTCCGCCATCTTTAGATTGAACAACTTCTTCATTAGATCCACCTTTGTTGTTAGGTTTTTCACACATGCTAGACAAAGTCCTCATCAAACCCACTCTGGTCGTCTCCTTCACAACATTGTGCATAACTGACCTTGACAGAGTTAATCGAATAACTCCCAACACTTGTCTATCAAGAAGAGCCCATTTTGCATCTTCCATCTTATTTGGTTTCCTCCCCAAAAGAGGTAGATGTAATTTTTTCCCATAGAGATAATCTTCAATCTGCATCTTCCAGTACCGAAAGTTTGTTCCATCAAACTTCTCGATTCCTGACGTCTTTTCGTTTTCTCCATTCATCACTTCCACTCGAACCTCGCTCTGATACCACTTGTTGGGAATAAAACCTTATTTCTAAAACCTGTGGGATGCGAAAATATTGAACAAGCACAAGACACAAAAAATTATGTGGAAAACCCTTTCTACTTGAAGGGAAAATCCACGGGACAAACACCGAATAAATCCACTTATTATAAAAATCATTTACAATAGTTCTTCTCAAGTTTATGCCTAACTTGAGATTTTCACCAAATACAATAATATTTTCTCTAAGAATTAACACTCAACAAATTCTCTAGAGGAAACCCCAAATACTTTTGTGTATGTCACACGGCTAAAGAAAAATCTCCTAGTTTTTCTTTGTTCTCACACACACTTACCCAATTCTCTCTCTCAATTGCAGCTGCTCCATTGCTTCTTGATATGGCTTTCTTTCTCACGCACACCAAAAACCACACATATAACATTGCTTATATATGTATATAACACCTGCCACCATAAACTACTAATTCTAGTAGCTTTAGAATTCTTCAACTTCTAATGGAACATGTAAACAACTTCAATAGAATTAGAATTATGTCAATTAGAAAGAGTTCTAACCAACTCACATAACCTCATTATTTTTGGACTTTATCACATGTGGGCTAGATCTTTTTTGGTGTCATGCACCCAATACATCATACATCACACTCTTCATTTTACAATACATTCTATTAAAATAATCTAAAATAATTGCAAAGAGAGAGAGAGAGAGAGAGAGAGAGAGAGAGAGAGAGAGAGAGAGAGAGAGAGAGAGAGAGAGAGAGAGAAGCATGTGAGAGAAAATAAGTATTAAAAAACTTAGAAAGAGCTACAGTAACTGATGCAGAGAGTTTTAGAGCTTGAATTGTTATAATTTGAAGAAGAAGACCTTATGAAAGATCAGGTGCATAGCCAAAAGTGATAGAGACAAGAGACAAAAAAGAGAAGAAAAAGCGGGGAACCTAACATAATCTAAATCTGAAAACTAAAACCAAACCAAAATCAAAACAAAAGCCTTTTTAAAGTTTTCAAATGACAATCACAACTCACAACTCAAAGTATCAAGTTTCTATCAATGCTCTGTTTTGCTGTTGTTGTTATGACTAACTAAATTTTTTACTTTCCTGGCTGCCTTAAAAAGGACCACAATATTTACAAAAATTTCGCGCCTTTATTTCCACAAGCTAATTGTCTCCTCCACAATCAACTGGTACCCTAATCTCTCTCTCTCTCTCTATCTATCTCTCTAGGGTTTAATTTGTATAGGGCTTTGTATGTCATTGATTTGATTTTTATATACTGGTTTTTGATGGAGAGTGGTGGGTTTTTGCTTGGTTTCTGAGAAAATTTGAGCGACAAAAAACGATGCGAGAATTGGGGTTTTCTGAGTTTTGCTTTTAACTCCTTTTGTGTTTTCATTTTGAATGCGTGCTTTTGTGTTTTATTATATTTAGAATTTTGCTTTTTGGAATAAAATTTTGACAAGACCCTTAAAAACTAAGCCAAATATATATTTATATATATATGTGGAACAAGAAGAATTCTCTTTAAAGGGCTAAAACCCAAAACTTTGTTTGGTTGTTGAGATTAAATAAAGCAAGATAACTTGAGCAGTTAATTGGAATTCTCTGGATTCTGCTTCATATGGCTTGTTTTATGAGAATCTGATGAAACCATGAATTTCTTTGGTTGTTGAGAAAAACCTTTGTAAAGTACAGGGAAAAGAAATCTAAGACTTTGGCTTATTAGATGTTTATTTTTTTAGACAAAAAGTATAATTAAATAAGCTCACCATAGTTGTTGTGAAAGACTTAAGTGGGTTGATGATATTTAAATATTTCATAGGGTAAATTACACTAACACCCCCAATGTTTGGTAAAACTAGACTTGCTACACCCTATTTTCAACAAATTATACTCTGCTCCAAAATTTCCAAAATAATTGATACTTCACTCCAAAATAATTGACATTCATCTCCAAAATAATTGACACTCGACTCCATTTTTGGAAGGGAGTGTGAATTATTTTGAGAATTTTGGAGCGAAGTGTTATTTGTTGAAAATAAGGTGTAGAAAGTCCAATTTCACCAGACACCGGGGGTGTCAGTGTAATTTATCCTATTTCATAATAAAAATTCTTAAATAGATAATTTAGTTTTTTTTTTTTTTTTTTTTGCCCCATCTATTTTCTGAGCAGAATTTTCCCAGGAAAGGTGTTTCTTGGGACATATTAGGTGTAAAAACTAAAAAGTAAAGATATCATTCATCAAGAAGTGGGAAATTAATGCATCTTTCAAGATGTACTTTGTCATCCGAAAGCTACTAGCAAAAGTGAGTATTTTGTAGATTTGCAGGGTAATCAAATGTGTATTTCACCAAGAACACTAAGAAAAGTATTCTATAAGGTTTTCAATTATAATGGGTGTTGATTCATCTTATGTTGTTTTCTTGTGTTTAAAGTATTTTTTCAAACGGAAAATCGCGAGGTGGATAAGGTTTGTCTAATGAAACACACCTTAGATAGGTAAAGTGACAAATTCCAAACCGCAGGTAGGCAAAGTTAAAACGGGTTAAACCACGAGTGGAAAAAATGTAATTAACCATTTTTCTAATAGTTATCGGTCTTGAGGGCATTTTAGTCATTTAGTTAATATTGGGGTATCATATATTTATATGTTATATACCGCGATACTTTTAGAAATTTATTATAAATTTTTTAAAAGATTTCTAGGAATATGATAAACCAAATGTTACATTTTTTAAAATCTAAAAGAAATATAATTAGCAAACCAAACATCATAATATTAAATTCTCAATGAATCAATGGTTATAAGAATCTAACATCACAGCATAATCTAACATTACAGAACCAAAAACCCCTTAGGAGGCGTTTGGTTCGTGTGATATACTTGTGATCGTAATAACATTAGCGTAATATGGAATATCACGATATTTGGTTCGTTTAAATATCCGTAATGTAACATTACAAAAGTAATCACATCATTCAAAATTAGTGTGATGAGATTACCTTATTACATTAGAAGAATCTCACATTCTATTTCTTTAAGAAACACGTGTGATGTTCAAATTTGGGATAAATTTATGTTGTTAACAAAATTGTCCAGCCCAATAACTCTTATTTACAAAACTTGTCACTGTTATAATTTTTTTCAAACTCTCAAAACCCTAGCCGTCTCTGCCTCTCTCTAGCATATGGCTTTCTGCCTCTCTCTCTAGCAATGGCTCATCATGCGGTTTCAATGGTGCTTGATCGTCGGAGTCTTGCTAGAATCATCGCCATCTAACTTCCAGATACCGAAGCTTTCATCAGTAAGTTCTCGATTCTCAAATTTTTCTTTTTGCTTTCCTTCGTTTTCTGTATATAACATTGTATTTTTGTGATTTTCTTTGTGAGATTTTCATTGTATCCTGATTGGATTCCAAGAAGCAAACTAGAAATTAATTACTACTATCACTCTCTCATTTCTAGGGTTCATAGCCTCTGTTTGTTTCCTGAGAAAATCTAGCCGGCTTTGCGTAAGGTACCGATCTGCTTCTCTCTTTATCATATTTCTTTTACTTTCTTGGATGCCAAACAAAACGAGTGCTGCAAGGAAAAAAAATTATGGGTTTCTTGTGATTTTTACCGTTATATGCATATTTCAAATTTCTTGGATTTGTGGGGTTTGCATGAGCAAACTGAGTGATATGAGCTGGGATTTTATTTTATTTGTTATAATTTTTTTTAACATAGTTTAGAAGGTAATGTGAGGTGGTTCTATATGCTATCTGATTTGGTGGTTTTTAGAGTGGAATTATTGTTGGTCGAAAAAAGGGATAAAGTTGAAGGAGAATAGCTTGTTTACTTAAAAAGGAATTTACTTACAAAATTGTTTTGTATAAACAACTGAATTTGTTAAATTTCATTTTTCAGATCATTAATATTCCAAGATAATATTGTAGCTAATAGAAGTGCTGAAGTGTTAATAGTCTTCAACTAGGTAACTTGCTTAATGGTTTGACTTTTTGAAGTAGTTGTTTCTATATTTAAGTTGTTCATGTTGCTCTTTTGTGTGGACCTATAACCAAATCATCATAGCGTAAATGGCTAGTGCAACTAAAATTCAAGTGTGGTGGTCTTGCTTCCCTGTTCTTGTTGGGTCAGTTGCTTCCCTTTGTTCAAGAAAAATTTATGCCCTTAAATTTTGATTTGTATCTTGTATACAAATTATTTTTCTCATTGTGATCTATCAGTGTCACAATTTATTCTCACAAACTTTTCAATTAATAAATTTCGATTAATAAATTTATTCTCATTGTGATTTAGTTATTTACTTGCTTAACTGCATAATTACAGAGTTGTATGCTTGTAGTTTCTGCAACTTTTTAATTAGTAAATTTCTTTCTGCAGTTTCCTAAGTTGAATAGCTTGTTTACTTAAAAAATAAAGGAAGAGAGAAATGAAAATTTATAGGCAACAAGTTCAGAGTATCTTGAGTATAAGGTAGAATTATGGCATGCTGTAGATGTTAATGGTTTAATCCTTGTCATGAAGTTGGAGTTTCGAGTTTCATGGCAGATGTAGGCGCTGATTGGCTTCAATTAGCTAGTTTGATCTTTGATTCTAGCACTGAAATACCATTTTGTTGTATAATAAGCTGCTATTAGCTGAAGATAAAGTCCTCATAGACTTATGCATTTTTAGGAGTAGTATATATGCTCTGAAATTTCAATTGAAGTGATGTTTGATAATTGATACAACGAATGTGTCATTCTTCTAGCTAGGTATTAACTTTTCCTAACTTGATCAAGGTATTTATGCATATACCTAAATATATTTGACAATTTTATGCAGGTACCCTGAATCAAGGTATTTATGCAAAAATAAAAATAAAAAAATAAATAAAAAGAGGGTGTACTCCTTTATTCAAATAATTTATCATTCTTGAATTGCCTTACTGTAGAGGATGTACTCCTTGAAACAGTCTTGCTGCCTTTGTTGATCAAGGGAACTCTTTCAACTTGGTTTTTAATTTATTCATTGCGATACATACATGTTTGGTACTTCTTGTTCTTTGATTTTTGCTTTATGGGGTCTTCATTATTTTGCTTCTTATGGTTCTCTACCTTACTGCTTAGGCAACCCAAATCTTTTGTTGTAGTATTTATCTAATTCTAAAATATTCAGTCAAGGAGACATTGCATTGTTCTTATAATGTTGTTTGTGTTTATGTTTAACAGAATCAATGACGCAGATTCCTCTGGATAGGAAAAAAAAGGTGGTCACGTTGTTGGTGCTTTATATGGATTTGCTTAATCAATTGTTTTTTATGACTTATTTGACAAAAATTATTATATTGAGATATTGTTCTATAAGGAAGAAGAGTGGTGGGAATTCTTATCATAGACATTTGGTGAGAGAATTGACTCTTAGGCGTATGGTCTTTAATGGTGACCTAGAATGTCTTGAAAACACAAGAATGGATAGACATAGTTTCCATAGATTGTGTGACATGCTTAAGACAACCGGTCGCTTGAGTGCCACAAGGAATATGAATGTTGAGGAGATGGTTGTGATGTTTCTACATATAGTAGCACATGATGTTAAGAACAGAGTTATAAAGCGACAATTTGCCCAGTCTAGGGAGACAATTAGTAGGCAATTTAATAAAGTCCTGAATTCCATTATACGCCTTTATGACGATTTACTCGAGAAGCCTGAGCCTGTTCCTGAGGACAGTACAGATTCCGTTTGGAAATGGTTTAAGGTACTTTGATTTATGTGTTTGTGGCTACATAAGAATGCTTTTATTTTATGCATAGTGATTGTATCTATATTTGTGTGTACTAGAATTGTTTAGGAGCACTGGATGGGACATATATCAAAGTGAATGTGTTGGCTGAGGATAGACCTAAGTATCAGACTAGAAAGAATGAGATTGCCACAAATGTGCTAAGTGTTTGTACACAAGATATGAAATTCATATATGTCTTGACTGGGTGGGAGGATTCAACTGCTGACTCTAGAGTCCTTCAAAATGTTGTTTTTAGGACAAATGGGTTAAGGGTTCCCAAAGGTAACAGCCTTACACCCAATATTATTATACATTTTCTAAATGCAAATTTGTTATTATTTCCCTTATTAAACTTTATATTGTATTTACATATAGGCTTTTATTACCTTTGTGATGCGGGATATACCAATGGAGAAGGATTTCTTGCGCCATATAGAGCGGAACGCTACCATTTGAATGAATGGACGGAAGGGCATCAACCTAACACTCCACGAGAGTTTTTCAATATGAAGCACTGCTTAGCTAGAAATGTCATAGAACGGTGTTTTGGGCTACTCAAAGGTCGATGGGCAATCCTTAGGACAAAGTCATTTTATCCTGTCAAGATACAGTGTAGGATTATTACTGCGTGTTGTCTTCTTCACAATCATATTAGGAGGGAGATGCCTATTGACCCATTGGAAAATGAGCTTAGTGAGGTTACTAGTGGTCAAGGCCTTGATGGAGATGTTATTCGTTATGTTGAGACTTCTGATATTTGGAGTACTTGGAGAGATGATCTTGCCAAGGAAATGTTCAACAAATGGAGGGGAGCTAGGCATTGAAGATTGTTTTTAATAATATTATTGTAATTTTACTGTTATAAGACAAAGTCCTTTGTAATATTGTCTTTATTTTACTATGTGTTGGATTTTATATTTAATTACTATGTACTCTTTTATCATTTAGATAATTCAAATGGATGGTTTGTTTCGGCAACTATAAATGTTGTTTGCTTGGTCTTGTGTGGTTTTTATTCTTTTGGGTTTATATGGTGGTTGAGGTTTGTTAATTGGATTTGGATGTTTGATGGGTTGCCAATGATATTATGTTAAGTTCAGTTTATTGAAACTGTGGGGAGGAAATAAGAATTGTTGAATATTCATGTACTAAATCAATTGTGTCTTAGAGGTAACATTGAAGAGGGAAAGTTGAAATTATTTGATGTTGCTTCTATTTATTTTGTGTTTGTCTCTGTTTGTGCATTTGACTGAAACTTCATAACTTTGTTTGATGAATGGATGACATAATTTATAGCTTAATTTTATCACTGTATAATTGGGTTCTTGTATGTAGTCCATGAATATAAATCTCATTTTCGAGTTACTTGAGCTGGTTAACTAGCTTAATTTTATCACTGTATATGTTTCTCTTGGATTGAGTTTGTTAGAATATTGATCCTATGGTTTGTGTTAGTAACTTTTTTCAAGTTCTTTAGTCATTGTATATTTTAATACAAGGAACTACCACGAAGTTTAAGTTTCATTCATAATCCTTTAGCAATATAAAGGGAAAGTTTGTCTCTAAAGTATTTGCGCATGCTGAATTGAGGTTTAATGATTAATGAGATTGAGTACTTCAAAAGTTAGATTTGATGTGTTTTGTGCCTTTCTTTGTGTAGATTAGTTCTTGACTTTTGAGATTAGCAATGCAACGGAGGAAGGTTAACTCCACTGGTTCAAAAGATGGGTCCATGCAAAGTGGAAGTAAACATCAATGGACAACTACTGAGGATGAGAAGCTAGTAGAATGTCTTGTGGACATGGCTAATTCGGGCCCGACATGGAAGGGCTGAAAATGGGTTTAAGTCTGGCTATTTGTTGGAGTTAGAAAGGATGATGTTAGAGAAGATACCTGGCTGTAAGCTTAGGGCTCAACCTCATATTGAGAACAGGTACAGGTTATTAAAAAAGCAATATGGTGCCATTGCTGACATGCTAGGAACAAGGCAGTGGGTTTGGTTGGGATGATAGATACAAATGTTTGGTATGTGATCCTGACATTTTTCAAGGCTGGGTTAAGGTACGTTGTTAAATTTAAATTTTGTAGTTGAAGTAATACAATGTGAATTAGTTCCATGTATTGATAACTGATGAAATTAAAATGCCAATATCGTAGGGTCATCCCGGTGCTGCTGGTTTAAGGAATAAGTCGTTCCCTCACTATGATGATCTTGCTCATGTTTTTGGGAAAGATAGAGCAATTGGGTTTAGTGCAGAAGGCCCTTCTGATATGGCGCAAACTGTTAACAAGGAGGAAGCTGAAAGAGAATGAAGATTTGGATGATACTGATGACTCACTTGCAAGCACACAAGGTCCACCAATAGTTGCATCTCTTGCAAGCACACAAGGTCCACCAGTAGCTAGATCATCAGATAACCTATCTGGTACTTCAACATCAACATCAACCAGGAGAAAGAAAGGAAAGAAAAGTGATCCTGTGTTTATGCAATTAGTGGATAACCTGAGTAATATGGGTAAAGTTTATGAAGGAGCCACTGAAAGTATGAAGAAACTTGCTGAAACTTTTAAGCATGAGGCAGATGGGGCAGATAGAAGAATGAAAGTACATGAGGAGCTTATTTTTGCTGGAGGGGGCTTGACTGATGAAGAAATTGTGAAAGTTGGAGGGATTATTACTGCTGATTGCAACAAGACTGATTATTTTTTCACATTGGGAGGGCATTTCAAGAAGTTGTATGTGTACAGCTTGCTTCAAAAGAGGCTTTAGTTATGTAAAGCTTTGCTTGGTATACTCATGAAAACCAACATTATTTCTTCTTTTGTCTCTTTCCCTCTCTTTTCTAATATTGTAGTTAAGTACATGAATAGATTGGAACTATTTGTAGACCAATTTATTTCTATCAATGACACTTTATGTGTATTCTAGCTATTAGTTATATTTTTAGAATAACTTAGTTGCTTACTTATAATTTAGAATATTTTTTTTAGGTAACTTTGAGAATTAGTTTAATGAATTTTATCCACCCTCCTTTTAATATTTATAGGTATTAGGGGTTATTTTAGTCATTTTAATAATTAAATGATTTTTTTTTTTATTTTTACAGTTATATAATTTTTTTTTTAAGATTATATGATTTTTTTTAATAGTTGTAGGTCTTAAGGGGTATTTTAGTCATTTTCATAGTTATATGAATTTTTTTTTTAGCTATATAATTTTTTAATAGTTATATGAAAGATTTATTTATTTATTTATATAATTATATGATTTTTTTAATAGTTATAGGTCTTAGGGATATTTTAATCATTTTATTAATGTTAGGGTATCATATGTTATACACAAGGGTATTTTTGGAATTCACTATAAAAAATTGTAATGAATCCTAGAAATGTGATAAAACCGAACAAGTATTGGAATGTTACATTCTTGGAATGTGAAGAAAATGTAATTAATGAACCAAACATCATAATCCAACATTCTCTTGATGTGATTCAATGATTCAAGAATTATAGGAATGTTACATTACGGTATAATCTAAGATCAAGCAAACCAAACGCCTCCTTAATAATATGTTTCTTCACGCCCAACATCAATAAAAGCAAAGGAAGCACACGCTGCACACCATCATCAATATCAAACAGATACCTAAAACCTCATTTCAATATGAAATAAACCAAATGAAATCACAACAATACCGGCCAAAACAAACTAGAATATCAGAACAGTCTAAAACAGACTGGAATTTTAAAGCAAAGGAGGGAATAGTCCGTACGGAATATTTCTGCCAAAACAAAATCAAATTGATAACTATGATCTAATTCCCATCTTTTACAACACGATGAGAAAAACATTTAAAAAAAGAAAAGAAAAAGGAAAATACTATTTGCACTTCTCATTGGTTTCTCTCAAGCACATCCAAATACACACTTCACACTTGGCATCTCTCCCGTTATTGGTTTTTCCCAAGCACATCCAAATACACACTTCGCATCTCATCCGTTGATTTTGTAATTAAAGTTAATAGATATAGTATCAACTGACTGTGGTATTAATGTTAATGATGGAAGTGCGAGTTGTATATAAGATTTGTGCAACTAAACAACCTAAAATAAAAGGAAGAAAGAAAGAAACCTATATAATTAATGTCGTTATTCAAGAGGTTTGAGAGAGAGTCACTCAATGCTTGTCAGCAAGTCTAAGGCATCTTCTTGTGCAGATTTCTTCAAGCGCTCAATTGCATTCTGAACCTAAAAATAAATAAATAAATAAAAGCATGGTCATTGACCAAGCATTGTGCTAATGCAATCCATATCTGATTGTATAAGATAAGATGCTTTAATATTAACATTTATCTACCTCGGCATTCCAATTCGTTCTGGCTGTAAGAATTATTAGAGTCACTGTTTGTAAAAAAACTCCAATAATCATGCCCCACCAAATCCCCTGAAAATGCCAAAATACATTACAATCTATTGTTATTGTAAAAACAGATGCTATGATACCATGTTAGAATGACAACACTAATACCAAGTTAGAATTCTAATGATGTGATACATGTAGAATAACAAGGAATGAATAATATGATATAAAGAGTGTACATAGTAAAGAGAGAGAACAGTTCAGCCTAACTGCCTATTTCCATGGAGAAACGTCCTTAATGTAAAACTAATCCTCTATTCAAGTACATGAGCATATAACTTTTAATGAGGAGACTTCAAAGGGACAGTAGATTAAAGTGAGAGTAGGGACCTCTATAACCCTATAATTATATTATAAATATAGGGCGTTAATGTAAACCTAAACCCATAAAAGATTTATCCAATGTAGCTCCACACATTAAAATACTCATGTCCTACATTATTAAATGTAGCTATGGTGTACTAAAGCCCAATAAACAATATATGATCACATTAAACTTAATAGACTTTGTTGGTCAACTCTCGGTCATACGGGCCATCCTATCAATCTAGTTTTTTACTCAAAAAGAATGTTGGTTATAAATAAAATCTTACACTTAATGGCTACATCTTTACTAAAAGATAACTTGTATTACAATGAGCTATTAGCAGGGTGTTTCTAAAAGATTAACCTTAGACTAATCATGTATTAACTAGGGTTATATTAGTGCAATATAAGTAATTTGCTTAGCTTGCATATCAAGTATTGGACTTGAGCCTTGACTATGAATGGGCCTTGATATAGTTTAACAGTTATAATGAGAGAGAGAGAGAGAACGAACTTACATCTACTCCTAAGCTAGTTTTGAAGCCAAGAACGCATCCTATAGGAAGGCCAATTACATAATAAGTGGCCAGGTTAACATAAGCCACTATAGCTTGCCATCCACTTCCAATGGCCACACCTGAAAAGTTAAGAAAAAAAAATGAAGATGATATTAATAGTTATAATTATATTAAATGTGAATGTATAAGCTGAAATCCAAGCTGCTATTAATGTAATTGTTACTAACCAGAGAGAATAGGCTGAATTCCATTTAACAGAACAGAGATAGCAAGCAATGGAGTCAAATTTGACACTGCCTCAATAACCTCAGTGTCACTAGTGAAGAGTTCGCTTAATTCAACCCGAAATATCAGGACCAATGCACTGAAAAATATACTAATAAGAATGCTGGTAGCATTCACCACCAATACTGAAAATTTTGCCACCCTTGGATGCCCTGCCCCAAGTTCATTACTAATTCGAACACTGCAATCACCCTACAAATCGTCAACATTTTCACAACCAATATGTATTTTTCTTCCTAAGAAACTAAATAATGAAACTAGTAATCATCAAATTTGTGACAAACCTGGCTGCTGCAGATAGGCCTAACATGAAATTAATGTCCCAATTCAGATAATTCATGCTGCAACACAAAAATTGACGGTTAAATATAAATACTGCTACTGGTTAACAAATTCAGGAAAAGAGAATAATATAATAGTGTCGAGTGTGGACAACATACCAAATTGAAATGGAGTCTAGTGAGATTGTAGGGTTCGTGAGGAGCCCTGATATAAGCACTAGTCCTTGGCTGTACCATATCTCCAAGCTACATTATTTAAAAAAAAAATTACTAATTAGTAAAACTTGTGCAAAAAAAATAATTTGCAGTCAATTTGACTAGAGAGAGCATTGTAGGTACCACAACATGACAGCCGAAGCAATAGTTAGCTTGAAATAAGGCCAAATTCCTGTGAAGGCTTTCATAGAGAAGCCAGTCCAAGTTTCTTTGCAAGATGGGCTTAGAAGAATGTAAAGTGCATTTACAATGACAAGAATCCACCAAGAGAGGCTGAGAGTAAGAGCAGCACCCAGAAGGCCATAGTCCAAAACGTAAACTACTAACCATGTGAGTAGAATATGCAAGAAGAATACCCCAACAGACATGTAGGCCAGAGGATTTACAATGTTCTGTGCTTGGAGGAACCTTTGCATTGGGCAGCTTATTGCAAAGGCATAAAGTTGGAGTATCAAACCGTGTGCAAAAACTTCGCCTTGCTCAGCTATGCTCTTTGATTGGCCCATGGCTATCAGGATTGGGCCTGAGTACCAATAGAGGAATGTAAGGAGGACTGCTGCTCCCAGGTGCAAAATTATTGCTCTTTGGCAGATGATACCCAATGCCCCGTACTTTTTGGCCCCATATGCCTGTCCACACACAGTTTGCACAGCACTCGCCATGCCCAACTGTGTTTTTTTTTTTTCATAAAAAACAATTATAAATAGAGATTCTCAATAAATAGGGTTACCAAATAATAAAAAACAGTTTAAATTCAAAGTTTTACACCCTCCAATCCGGTAATGCCACGTAAGCATTTTACAAATAAAATTATAAACTCTACCACACACAATCAAATCCAATTTTCTCTCTTTTCGCCGGACCCCATATCTCTCTTCCTCTCTCTCTCTCTCAAAACCCACAAACCCATCTCTCTCTCTTCTTCAAAATCATCTTTCCCTCACCGATCCAATCCACAAACCCAGAAACTCACCCCCACAAAACCCATTTCCCCAAAACCATACAAGGTCCATCCTGCCTCTTGAGGGCATAGACCACATCCATGGCAGTCACGGTCTTCCTCTAGGCGTGCTTAGCGTATGTCTCCGCGCCACAAATCACGGTCTTCCTCGTAGATGAGCCCGCTAATCCTCTTGACCACTCTCTCTCAAAACCCACAAACCCACCCCTAAATTATATATATATATTTGTTTTACAAAATCCAAGGAAATTGGTTGGATTGGTGAGGGAAAGATGGTTTTGGAGGAGAGAGAGAGATGGGTTTGTGGGTTTTGAGAGAGGAAGAGAGATTTTGGGGTCCGGCCATGGGAGACGGTGGGAAGAAGAAAAGAGAGAAATTTGATTGTGTGTGGTAAAGTTTATGGTTTTATTTGTAAAATACTTAGGTGGCATTACTGGATTGGAGGGGTTTTACACGCAGTCTTTATTGAATTTAAACTCAATAAAAACAAAAAACAAACAGACAAACGAGTCATTTAGAGTTTGTTTGCGTATTTTTTCGTTTAATTTTTAACTTACTTTGCTTATATATAATAAGCATTTAAAGTTTTATTTGTTTCAGGTACAAATATACTCAAGCCCACTTTAAGCAAAAATACCAAAAAAGAATGCTAAAATGATTAAATTTGGGGGATGACCCCCTTTTTCTATTTTCTATTGTCAGTTCTTTCACTTTTTGAAAACTCCGATTATTGATGGTTCATGCACGGATTGATAGCACTTTTTAATGTAGTTGATCTTTCAAAATAGTCACACCGCTTAAGTTTAGGATTTTATTAATTGAAAAGTGTTTTTTTTTTTTTTTGGTTCTGTTTTATTTTAGGAGGCTTGAGGTGGTTAATGTTTTCAATAAAAGTAACATTACTTAACTTTGGGTTTTTTTTTTTTTTTTTTTTTTTTTTTTTTTTTTTTTTTTGTTGACAATAGCAAGACTTTGGGGATTGAACCTGGACGTCTTCCTTGGAAAACGCCAGAAATTACCACCAGGCCACAAGGCCTGGCTTCTACTTAACTTTGGGTTTTTATTAATTAAAAAAAAAATAGGAGGGGGGCCAATGCGCAATAGGTATAGGTTAGCTATTCATTTTTTAATTAGATATACTATTAAAAATGGTAGTGTTCAACTCAAAAAAAAAATGGTAGTGTTGTGTAAATAACAAATATTGATATGGAAATATCATTTTCCTTAAATAAAAAAATAAAAATAAAAATAAAAATAGCAATATATAATAAGGAACTTTGGGACAGGGGGTTGCATTGCCCCTTGGTCCCAAATTCCCAAGTAGCACCGTAACTGCCTATACATATCATGAGAAAGAAGCAACAGAAATGTTGGAAGTAGAAATATAAAGTGAAGTCCTTACCATAATACCATAAGCGAGACCTTGAATTCCGACACTAGCTATGGATGCCCCAGCAAGCTCCAAAGCACCCAAATGGCCGGTAAAGGTGAGAGTGGCAAAAGTAAGCATGTAATTGAATATGGAAACAATAATAGAAGCACCAGATAGAATCCAGAGGAGCCTTGACTCCCACCCCGCTAACCGAATCCACCATCGGATTGACACTGACTTGTGTTCTAAGAACTCTTCAATTGCATCTGAATTCAAGTCTGAAATTGAAACGTTTGAGTGCCGCCCATTTAGCAGCAGCAGCGGCTGCTGATTTTCCAGCTCTGGGCCCATGGTTCTGGTTTTGCAACCCACTTCACACTACTGCAGTCTGCAATTATATCACTCGCAAAATTTGATATTGAGAGTTTTTACAGGGAGGGAGCTATTATTTATATTAATAATCATCATTTTCTTTTAGTAATTTATTGTCTACTGAAGTTTCAAATTATTCTTTTCAACAACCACTCAAACCCACGTGCTATTACTAGTAGCTAAAACTAACATAACACTTTCTTTCCTTTATGTCTTTTGTCTTACACACCTAACACACAAATCTCTTTGGCAGCATGCAATTATAGGCTGCTGCAAGCAGGGGCGGAGGGAGAGTGTTGAGACTTTTTCATAAAGAAGATTGAGAATCTATTGTGTGTTGAGACATTTTTTCATTTTAGGTTTTAAGATTTCTTTTTTTTTTGTTAAACACTTTTTAGGTTTTAAGATAGTGGCGACTCCATAGCTTAACTAGGCTATTCATATGACTTCTTAAAAAAATGCAAAAAATAAAATAAAATTTCATAAATTAAATAGATAATGTTATTAAAATGGTCGTTTTTGTTTACCATCAAATAAAATATTGAACACTCTTTGACTTGAGATCCCTATAGATCCAATCCACTTCAGACTTTAGTTTTATACTACACTACTTGATCAAGGATAGAACTAACAAGCGACTGAAGAGGGCCATGTTTGCATTATTTAAATATATAAAAAAAAAAAAAAAATTAAATTAGTATGGCCCATCATTTCGCTGATGGTCTTAAAGAAAATAAACAAAAAAAAAATGTCTTTAGGCTTCAACCAAACAAATTCCATATCCCATAATTTTTTCCAATCAATCAATAAATAAAAAAATAGAAAAAAAGGTTAAAATCATTTTATCGACATGAGTGTTATATATCGAAAAAACTTTCTAACTATTCATTTTGAAACCATTTCTATATTAACATTAAAATATTAACCTAATAGTAGAAAGAGTACCTTGCTGAGTATGGACATTAAAATATTAACAACTCTAGCCAAACAAATCACAAATTTCAAACCAATTACAGCATCGTAAAATGATGAGAAGGTAGAATCGCAACAAAAAAAATTCACAAATTTAAAAAGAAAAGATGTCCAAATGTGCCTTCACTGTGCTTGTAATTTTTTTTTAATGGTTGCTTTTGTAATTCTGGGTTAGGGGGGTTGGGGAGTTCGGGTCAGCGTGGGGTTGTATTTATTATTGTACTGAGTTTGTTTTGTAATATATATGGGGTTGTATTTGTAATCGTCCTGAGTTTGTTTATATTTTGGTCTTGTCCAAGTTGAAATCTTGGTTCCATCACTGCACTCGATCCACCGACTCTAATAACTATTTAAGTTTTTAATGACCACCCAGGAAGAAAATCATGGAGCCACAACTGTTTAAACATGTGTGGGTCCCTTCCAAATGCCTAATTTATGTTTATTTGTTGGCATCTGGTTTACATCAGCACCTATAATTAATTTTTTTTTTTTAAATGTAATTTTGTTGGGTTTATTTTTTAGGTCAAAGTAGATAGAAATAAACATTAATTTTTTCTTATGTACTTTTGTTGGTTTTTTTTTTTTTAAGGTCAAAGAATATAGAAATAAACGATGATGGCCAATTAAAGAAGTAGATTAAATATCAAGAGATTTGTAGCTTAATTGAGAGTTTTTTTTTTTTTTTTTTTTTTGAAAATTCAGGAATTAAGATTTTTTTTTTTTTTTTTATCTGATATGACTTTTTTATTTATCAAGATGCTGATGTGGTTTTGTTTAATGCCAAATAAATATTTTTTAAATTATATTGGTTAGCCAGTTAGAATTAAGTGTGTCATGCCAACATTTCACTAACCATATCAGAATTTTTTATCACTGAGGCAACAGCAATTATCAAAATGAAAACGTGTTGAAAACTTAAGAATCAAAACAAAACATTTCAAAATATAAGGATGAAAATAAAAACACATTCATAATATAAGGAAGAAAAACGTAGTTTTCCAAGAAAAAACTGTATGTGTGATAGGGTGGGTTTGAAAAAAAAACCTTGACTGTCGTTGAAGTCAATATGAAGTAGGTGGTACCATGTTAGTTAGATGGACACACTTAGTGGGAGAGTTGGGAAATAGTCCACTAATCAATCATGTTTGTCCGAAAGAAGTGCAGATAGCTAGACACAAGCAAACAAAAATCACGTTAAAAGATAAAAAAGCTCCCTTCCTATGATCCTATCCCCTTTCCCAGTTCTAGAAACAAAAACTGTTAAAAGTGTTCGGTTGTGTTTTAGGCTTCGTTTGGGAGTTTAGAGAGGAATTGAATGGAATGGAATGAATAAATTATAAGGGAATGGAATAAAATGGAATGGAATGGAATAAATTTAATGAATGGAATTGAATGGAATGGAATAGAATGGAATGGAATGAAATGAAACTAAGTAATCTTGTTTGGATGTTTTAAAATAGAGGAATGGAATGTAAGTAATTTTGTTTGGGAGTAATATTAGAAGGAATAGAAATGAATCATTTTATAACAATATTACTATAATACCCTTTATTTTTATAAAATGTAGGATTAATCTATAGAATAATACTATAGAATTACCACACCATATATGACACCTTGTGGTGTCACAATAATATTATAGAAATATCATGGGAGTTTATTTCTATTTTTCTGGCCTTTGCTAACAGAGAAAGAAACCAGTACAGGACAACAGGTGGTATAAAATCCGCTTAATTATAAACAAGTACAAAATCTAAGCAATATAAACTAAAATATAATCCCAATAAATGGAAATTCGAGATTCATTGTCCACAAAATAAACTTTTAAAAGAAAATTGACATTGTTAAAGGTCCATGCATGGTCATTTAGAAATACAATATTATAGAAATACCATGGAAACTGAGGAAAATAAAATGTCAAATCTATAAGGGTAATTTAGGATTTTACAAAAATACTAAGGGCATTTTGGGACGTTTGGTGAAAAAATCATTAAACTTAAATCTATTCCTTCCTATTCCTCCCAATTTTGGGAGGAATGAAAATTTGAGATTTGGAGGGAATAGGGAGGAATGAGTGTTCCATTCCATTCCCCTCACTTAAACTTCCAAACAATGGAATGATCTTTCCATTCCATTCCATTCCCTCCTACTTAAACTTCCAAACAAGGGAAAGGAAAGAATATTCTTAAAATATTCTTATTTTTCCTTTCCATTCCAGTCCATTCCTTTCCCCCCTCCCAAACGGAGTGTTAGAGAACGTTCTTAGAAACATTTTTCGGTAAATGATTTGTAAAAAATAAAAAATTTATATAGATATTAAATAATAATATTAATTCGCTATTTTAAAAATATTAGTATAGAACAATTAAAATCAATTTAAAATATAAAAACAATCAAAATAAAATTATTAAAAATTATACTCAAAAGCACTTTTAGTTTGAGGTCGAGTAAGAGAAGAGCGAGTCATAGTACATGGGAGATTAGAGGGAGGGAGGCGTATACGACGTAGTTTGGATGGAGGACATGATTTTGTGTTTGTGCTCATGCTTGCGGTGGTGGACGTACAACGTGTCGGTTTTCATTTTCAGTTCTTGAAGTACTATGATGTTCTCAAAAAAAAAGAAAGAAGTACTATGATTGATGCTGGATCATAGAGAAAATGATTGTGTTGTAAAATTGGGATAAATAATCGAAAATTATGATTTAAAAGATTACTTTTGGCAACTATTCTTTGAAAACAATTTTTTTTGAGATCTAAACTTCAATTTTAGATCAAAGTCAGATGGATGTCGTAAGGTATCTAATACCTCTACATACATAATCAAATCAGCGAATTCATCTTTGGTTCAAGACCCGAATTTTACATATGTTTAATAAGATAATTAAAATCAGTTAGACAGAGGTGACCAAATACCAATCATATCTTAAATTTCTCGATAATTGATTGGTAGCTGTTGTAAATTTTATTGTTTTATGGTGACATTAAAGTGAGGGTTAAAGGCTTATGCACTTATCCCACATTGGAAACATACAAAACCTTGAATGTGTTTATAAGGTGTAACAAACACCAACACTTTAAATGAATAAAGTGGACTTATGGACATGTGGCTCTACTACTCACATGCGTGCATGCATGGCGTATGACGTAATGTGATGCTTTGTGGCGCACTTGGCACTCGAGAACATATATACCATATATATTTCATGATACACATGACATATTGGCTTGTTGAATTTAAGGTGGTCGAGTATATGTCTGAGTAGGGGTGTAATCGGTAAAGTGCGATGCGGTTTCCTTCGGATTTATGTACCTACACCTTATAGTGCGGTTTTCCTCCTCATACAAATATAATCCAATCTTAGCCTTCACATATCATTAGTAAACAAATATAACATAATATCACTTGCATATACCATTAACATAATTTGCATAACATAATATCACTTGCATGTACCATTAGCATACAAGTATAACATATTAGGGGTGTAATCGGTGAGGTCCAGTGCAGTTTTCTCCGGATTTATGCACCTACATCTTATAGTACCGTTTTCTTATAATACGCACCTGCACCCGCACCTATTAAGATTGATTTTGGTACGATGTGGTGCAGCTCGGATCGATTCTCTTGGTTTTTACGGTGCTCTCGGTTTCACTTACACCCTTATGTCTAAGAGCTGAGATTTATGCCAAGTAGTTGGGACTTGGGACTTGTGGTTTTGGTCATTCATGGGTCCCACGTAGGGATGGCAATTTTGCACCGACCCGGCCCGCCCCGCCCCGAACCGCCCCGCCCGCACGGATATTACCCGCCCCGTAGAGGTGGCGGGGCGGGAACGGGGCAAGACTTTTGCCCCGATCACTGGGGCGGGGCGGTAATGGGTATTGGCATTTACCCGCCCCGCCCCGCCCCGATTAGCCCGACCCGCCCCGACCCGCACCTACTTTTAATAATATTACAAAAATATTGGTTTTTATTATTATGTAATCATAACATTTTAGCTAAAACCAATTCAAAACAAATAATTTTTGTTTGTGTTTATTAAAGAGAATCCATGTTAGATGAATTTTTGAGGTTTGGGTTTTATTTTAATTTAAGAGTATAAGTTTTTTTTTTTAAATTCGGGGCGGGGCGGGGCAAGGCGGGGCAGGGTAGGTTGCCCCGACCACCGGGGCGGGGCGGGGTCGGGTCACATGTTTATAGGTCGGGGCGGGTTCGGGTCACCCATGATCCGGTCCCGATCCGCCCCGTTGCCATCCCTAGTCCCACGTTGAGCTAGTTTTCCTACTAGAATGAGAATACTACTTATTTGGTAAGGATTAAAATCTGTCCAATCTTTTCAAAAATTCTCTACATTCTTTTGAATTTTCAAAAATTCTCTACATTCTTTTGAATTTATAGAACCATACTACTTTTAGATGATTCAGGTAGTTTTTTTTAATATTTTTTTTTTTTTTTTTTTTGATGGAAGGTAGTGTGTATTACATACCACTTGAAAAACATTTTATTTTACTCATATATTAACATTTGTTTGGTGCTTAGTTGATAACTAACCATTTAATGAAATTTTGATAATTTGTTGAAAAATAAATATGTATTTCATTAGTATGGTTGCAGTGGTGTAGGGTATAAAATTATACCATATTAAAGTAAAACTTTGTTTCTTCATAGATAATTTCATAATTTATCAACATATAAAGTCATTACTATTGGGTTTTTTTTTTTTTTTTTTTTTCTGGAATTTTTTTTTTAACGAAAAGTAAGGTCTTACGATCCTTGATCCGATCCATCCCTCCATCGATCATGTGTTCCCAATTTTAACAATATAACTAGACTATAACCAGCGTAATGCGTGGCTCTTTTTCATTGTTTTTCTATAAATATGTTCCTAATTGTTATAATTTAATGGGTCGGGATGGACCCGAGCCCATGATCCGCCCACTATGGGTTGCGGGTCCCATTTGGTCATGTGATAAGAATAACTATCCATGATTTGAATTGGATCAAATCATGGGATAGTGGTTATCAAATCCCTTAAAAGAAGGGATGTGCTCTTATCTAATATATTATATTCTCTGTGAATATAATTTATTATACGTAGAGAAAACCAAATACAGAGAGAGAACAGTTTATATTATACAGAGAGAAAGCTCTCAAATTCACAAGTGTGAAACTCTCAAATAATCTCTTAGGATTTAGTTCGTGGAAGAAAGGGCAACTCTAGTAGCCAACCTCAACCCACGAGAACAAGGACGAACACGAGAGCATAGAGGGGTTCATAAGATCAAAAGGAAAAGCAGTGTAACAAGCCAACCAAATCGATCCGGGTCTTCCGCAACGAGTAAGTATCTCAAACCCGGTCATATGAAATATGATTTACACTAACAAAGCAACTTAACCAAGAAGAGGGAAGAAATAATGATAATAATGAAAAGGAAAAAAAAATAAGAAAGAAAAGAAAAGTGTAATAATAGAAAATGTAAATAATTTTGCTTTGCGCTTAAAAATAGAAATGATTTTTATTATATTTCAACAGATGTATTATACTAAGTCTATAAAGATAATTACCAATAACTTTTAGCCTAGTTGCATTAATTCCTTTCAATAGGGGTTTATATCCCGGGATTGCATTCACTTAGTCAAAAAGAAAAAAACTCACTTCACTTCTTTTATGATTTTCAATCACTTTGGTGAACCTCAATTGTTCCATATAGGGATTCCAAATGTTCAAAGGTTCTTCATTTTTGTTTAACTTACAACACTTTGGTACAAATAAATAATACAATTTGTCACATATTTATCCCATCTTTACCTTTTTTTACTTTCTTTTGTTTCTTCTTTTCATCTTTTTTTGGGCAATTTCTCACTTATTAATAATCATAGAAACAATATTTGTGACCTTAGAAGTCCATCATATAACAAATTGGTCCACGAAGATAAAAATGGCAATGTCATCTTAATTCTAACATGTATCTTAGGAAAATTTAACATAGAACAAAAATGTTAAGATGTTATTCCCTCTAACCCTAAAATATTTTCTCTAAACAAATTTTTTCTCTTTAAACAAAAAAAATATAATTTTCAAATATGCAACTATCAACATAGCAAGCACATCAGAAGGGGTAGAAACTTGACCTGAGAAAAGAAGAAAATGGAGATAATACTTATGTAAGCTTTAACTTGTCCAAGCACTTATTTCCACGTAAATATTAAATGTAAGAAAATAATTGTACAATAGTAAGTAAATTAGACACAAACAAAAAGAAAATATAATATAAATTGATACAAACCTGAAGAAGAAACAAATCAGCGTCCTGACTGCATCAACCAAAATGCCCCATTGAGAAGTTTAGCAGTGGGTTCCTGTGACTATATAATTAGTTTTGAGTAAAAGTAGATTGTGGCTTTAATGGAGAGATGAAAGTGGGAGAAAGTGAGAAACCAAAAATTTATAAAAGTGGAACCGAAAGGGACTTAGGAGAAAAACAGACGGAAAATGAAGCGTTGAACCAAGAATAAAACTTTTTTTTGCATGTTTTGTCTAATGTCAAACAACCAAAACGACGTCATTCTGGACATAGCAAAAATGCTTAAATTCATATTTTGAACAAAAATTATATATCTTGTTAAAAAAAATTATATTTCTAAACGCACACACAGAGTATAAATTTAGGGATCCCGAGGATCAAACTCACACCCTCGAACTCACACCCTCATAGAAGGGTGTGACTTTTTGGGGAGAGAAATGACCACTAGGCCAAATGTCCAAGTTGTAATTTAAATGCATATTTGAAATAACATATTATGACTATTGTATTTAATAAGGAATGACATTAATGAGTTAAAAGAAATATATAAGGTCATGTGGCATTATTGGCAATTTCAAAGCCATGGAATATAAATGGTTTGGAAAACTGATTTACAATTGAGAAATTTAAAATTAATGCTCATTAAGTAGAATTAAAACTTAGAAAGTGATTTAGTATTTGCTAATTATATATATATATATATATATATATATATATATATATATATATATATATGAAGAAGAAATTTGAAGGGACATTTTTTATGTTTCAAATAATTAATTGCCATATATATTATATAGATAGATATTGACACATATTGACTCGTGACAATTATGTGACTATATTTGTCTAACTAAGTTGTCACGTGTCATATAGAAGACGTTGTCATACATGCCAAATGGCAGAGATATGGAAACGTCTTCTACTTTAATATATTATATAAATATAGATTATCCACTAACCTAGGTACTAGGGATGTGGACCAAAGGGGAGGGGAGATACGACTCGGCCAAATGCCCAATAGATTACATAGCAACGTAGTTAACTTTGTTTAAATTAGAAATGTGAAACAGGTTACTGTGTCAACTATTAATTGTTGGGAAACTGTTGTGTTTAAAAGAAAAAGATACAAAGTTCCATCGTTGGAACACTGAGGTCTAAATTTTGTAATATTTGAACATGATATGGTTGGTAATTCTTTTTGTTGGACATGAACATGATATGAGATTTCTTAATTTTTGAACATCAACATGATATGGATGGTAGGAGAAAGAGTGACTCATTTATAAGAAAAGTTATTGTTAATATCATTTTATTTTTTCAATGTGGGATTTTAAACATGAATATATATATATATATATATATATAACATATATATATATATATATATATATATATATATATATATATATATATATATATTTATATATATATATATATATATATATATATATATAGGATATTTTATTTTGTTGGCCTACCATTGATTTCTTTAATGTTGGGCTATCTTTTATATGAAGCTTAAATTCTTTAATTTAATGTTGGGATATTTTATAAGTGTTTTTTTTTTTTAAGTAAAATTTGTTTAGTAATTAAAAAGGGGTCAAACCGGTTGATCTGGTTTATCCAATAGCTTTTAAAAGAAATTCAACACTTATTTGAGTTGGTCCATAATTTTTAATTGGAAAATGCACGTGTTTTATTCCTAGAAGATTTTTTAATTTTCATTTTCATTGGGAGCATGTCCAATTTTAATTGAGTCGGGTTCATTCTTATTTTAGTATGCATTGCGTGCTAATGTTTTAATTAATTGTTTTATTATGCAAAGCAACTTACACAGGTAATCAAATCAATGTTCTTTAGACTGTTATCTTCATAGGTTTGTTCTTATACACTATACTCACACTGTTCTATATGAATATGCAAATCAGTACACACAATCATGACCAATCAAAGATAAAGAGTTGCTAAAATAGAAGAAGATGAAGCAGTAAGGCATAAATCCAAACAAAGAGAACAACCATGGCAGTAAGGAAAACATAAATACACTCAGGTAAATATCATAACCATTCCTTTCCTGGTTCAAAATTTCCTCGATATCACAAAATCACACATACTGATTTACACTTGGAAAATTACACATAATTAATATTTGTCGTTTCTGCACACTACACACCGTGCGTTGCTCCATGCCTTAACATAATTTGTTTTAGTCAATGGGTTATTTGTTGTGCTGCTCCCGATATACCTCCACCCAATGGGTGAGTCTCTTTATTTGTCTATTTTAGAATATAGGGCTGGAACTTACGACAACACAGTAATTTTTTAAGTGAATGTCTTTTTGGTTTGATCAATTTGCTTCTTGGCTTTGTTGAATCATGAATGAGTAGAAGCAAAGTAGCATAGTTTATAAATTCCAAGACTTTGGTTCCATTTTGTTTCTGACTTGCTAATTGAAAGTCCTTATTAATTTGTAGCAGAATTCCCACATTGCAGAATACTGTGAGATTAGTATCATTGTTTAAGATGATAACAATTTAATTAACATGCACTGGCTTCAAAATTCCATCTATACACATGTTATGTTTAATTTTTCTAGTCTCAATTCTGTTAATTAGTTTTTTTTTATGTATAACATATTAATTGGAATTAGTATTGGTAGCTTATATCCATATTGGGAGCAGTAGCTAATATTCATGTATAAATTTCAAAAATATGACTGTGAGGGAAAAAACAAATTTTAAAAAATGTGACCGAATATAATTTGAAAATATGAATGTTGAAACAAATAATAAAGAAATAATACTTAAATAGCGTGGTAGAAAAATGGAGTGTGGAATGTAAGGTGTATTATAAAAGTAGTTAGCTTAAATAGAAAAGTAGTTTTTGAAGAAGTAAAATAGAGAATTTTTACAAAATAGGATGAGAGTAGAAACTCCAGTAGTCTCTTTATTCTTTTACACACATGTGGGGAAAAAAACCAGTCTCTACTTACTTTTTCATATGGGTAAAACTTAAATACAGTTTTTTATGTCAAGTACATTAAGTTCCTAGTTGAATTCAAGTACATTAGGTTCCTAGTTGAATTCAAATATATTGAATTTAAATATTCTTGGAAAAGATAACATTGTTTGTGTTTCATTGGTTAACGCAACCATGTGTTTGAATTCAATTGGGGAACCTAATGTAC
This sequence comes from Fagus sylvatica, assembly GCA_907173295.1. Taxonomy (NCBI): domain Eukaryota; kingdom Viridiplantae; phylum Streptophyta; class Magnoliopsida; order Fagales; family Fagaceae; genus Fagus; species Fagus sylvatica. The sequence goes on along the minus strand of OU015769.1, from coordinate 20,148,384 downwards.
CTAACCTAAGGAACTGTACTTAAGTTTTACCATTTTCAGATACACTCTCTATTATTTCTCTACTCTATTTAAATATACTTACTTTATTCTTCTATCGCATTTAAATATTGTATTTTTTTTATTAATTCTTTATCATTTATATATGCTTTTGTTGTGGAGAAAGGAAAGAAATTTTTTTTTTTTAATATGAGTAAAGAGTTATAGTAGTTCTGTAGTATTTAGAATATGTAGAGAGTAACAAAATCTTGTTTAAGCTCTCTACATGTGGAGAAGAGAGAGGAGTAGAGAACTTGTTGGAGATGCTCGCTTATTTGCTTATTATGTACAGTTTTATAAAACTTTTCTTTCTTTTTTTTCCTTAATATAACTATACTTTAACTAACTTTAAAAATAAAAATAAAAATAAAAAAGTACAACCCAAATAAACTTTTCTTGCTTTTTTCCCCTAAATACATCTATACTTTAACTAACTTTAAAAATAAAAATAAAAATAAAAAATTACAACCCAAATGCAAGCCTTACTTTTTTTCTAAATACCACTCCCATCCCTTTGGCAAAGACATTGTTAAGAAGCTTATCTCACTCAGCTCAAACTACACAGTGAGACGAACTTCCATTTAAGAAAAAAAGCAAATTAATTACAAGTAGAGGCATGTGCATTTACTTCTAGAAGTGATGTAGAAAGTCCTCGGGAGGTTTGTTTAGGATTTTTTTTTTCCTTGGAGAAGGGGGTGGTTGGTTTGGCCCGGTTGGGGGGTTTGTTTTTGGAAGAAATTGATTTGTTAAAAACTGAAAGTATGTGTTAATGCTTGAAAATTGAAATAGATTAGATCTAGTTTTCTATAAATTCTGGATTAGTTAGGGAGGAGCATCAACTACAAAAATGAATGCCTATTGAAGGGTAGGAGTGATGCCACGGAAGACAAGTGGGTGTGGTTGGTGAAGAAGGCAAGAAATCAGAAGATTGATTGAATAATAATAAAATAAAAATAAAAAAATGCCTTGTTGAAAAATGGAAACTAGAGATCACGCTATATTGACCAACGTGAGCCATGAAGGAGAAGCCAACATCAAGAGCATTTTAAAGGAAAATCCAACAAATTTTTTATAGATAAAACATCACTTTCACTCCTTGATAGAACCAACAACCAAGGATTCACTTGGTAGTAGTTTAATGTTGTCCTCCTCCTCCTCCTCCTACTTGATACTCATCCCTCTTTGATGGTGTGGGTTTGATCCTTCACACACACACACACTTAGATTAAACTAGTTATGAATTTCTATCTCTACTGCAAAGCATGAACCAATAAATTCTTAAGAAAGTCCAAACTAGCATCTATTTTTTTTTTTGCTCAAAGCAAACTAGCATCTATTTGGTATTAATAAAATATCAACCAAAGAAAGGACACAAAATAATTGCTTCTAAATTATTTGTATTTTTTGTTTCAAAAATCAAATATTATAATTTATAACTGATTTTCCATAATTTACAAATCAAATGATATATTTAGTATCTAATTCTATATATAATATTCCTCACATTAAATAGAATAACAAAAAAAAAAACACAAAATGAGTCATTTAGATTTAGGTGTAACTAGACAACATCACAGCAGCACCCATATTCTAAAGGGTAAAACTTAGGTACAGTTCCTTAGGTCAAATACATTAGGTTCCTAATTGAATTCAAATACATTGAATTTAAATATTCTTGGAAAAGATAATATTGTTTGTGTTTCATTGGTTAATACAACCATGTATTTGAATTTAATTGGGGAACCTAATGTACCTAACCTAAGGAACTGTACCTAAGTTTTACCCGGCCAAATAACTAGTTTTTTAGTTGGGTTACTTGACCAAATTTAAATTTTTGAGAGGGCCAAATATAGTTATTTTGGTGGATGACCACCATTTCTATTGTTAATTCCATCTCTAATTGAGAGCCTTGTTGTACTAGTGGTCTGTGCATGGATTGGCAACACTTCTAAGGTGGTTGACGCCTTCGGTAGCACCGCTTAAGTTTAGGTTTTAATTAAAAATTGTTTTTTTAGAGGCCCATAAGTGTGATGGTGTGGCTTATCTGTTCATTATCATATTTTCAGATCTATTTGGACCAATTCAATTCTTGAGAGGGAGTTAAGTGTAACTTTTAAAAATATATAGTTCAAATTTTAATGCATCCATACTTACAATATTTTTTTTATGCACCAATAAAAACAGGCCATATTAACAATTGTCAAAAAAAAAAAAAAAATTTATGTTCTTAATCTTATTGATTTTTAGATAGCCATGTGTGCCATCGCTATCTAAAAATCAATATTTATGGCATGAATATATGGTCTCATTGTGAGAGGGCCCACCTTTGCTTATGTACCTTTTTTTTTTTTTTTTTTTAGTGTAATTTTTGGATTAAGTCATTGTATAGTTTTTCATTGTATCGAGTTCTTTCATTAAAGTCTTATAGTGGCAATTTGCTCTTTCAATTTATTTTTTAGTTTACTTTTAATTCCTTGCATTTATATCTTGGTCAAATCTCTTTTTATTTAAAAGTCCTCTTAATTAAGGTATTATTTTTTTTGATAACTTAATTAAGGTATTATTGAACCCATTCAATTCATTCGAGTTGAATCCATTCCCTAAGCTAGAATTCTTTTGGGGTAAATAATACAACGATAACACGAAATACAAAAATCTCAAATTTACAAATCCAAAGAATTTAAAGTGGGTCTTCTAAGTTTCTTCCATTATCACCATTAAAAAGCATCAGTTCATCTTGTCTTTCATCACAAGAAGTGGCCTCTTCTGCATCATCGTATTCATCCTCATCGTATTCCTGTACGTCATCATTATCCCCATTAACAAATCTCGGAACCCTGTTTAGTCTTTGTACATTGCTAGAATGGTCCAAATTTCCTGCGATTTGGTTAGCTTCATCTTGTTCTTCTGCTGTTTTAGCCAAAGACAAAAGAACATTCTTTGCTTTCTCATCAGGAGGAAACCCACGAGATTCCATTTCCTTATACCAAACAACAGCAGTGCCGAAATCCCGGTTCTTACCGTATGCATCCATGATTGTGGTCAAGACTGTTTGATTTGCTTTGATACCACATGCCTGCATTTCCTCATATTTCTCCATCATCTTCTCAAGGTTATTTATCTTTGCATACCCTTTGATCAATGCCCCATAAGTGACAACATTGGGTTCAAATCCATCTTGTTTTAGCCTTCTGAAGAAATTTTCAGCACCCTCCATGTCAGAAGCATTCACGTAAGCTGATAACATAGTCGTATAAGAGCAAAGATCTGGGGTAAATCTGCAAAAACAAACAATGATAAGAGTAGTGCACCCTTGCCATTAAGACAGCAAGTGTACAGCTATCACTCTGTTAATTAACACAATATCCAGACTCCTTTACATTATTTTCCATCTAGAAGTGCATGTATTTGGTCATTGAATTAATACTCCCCCATTCTTGACATAAAATAACAATCGTAACAAAACTATTTCATGATCCTTTGCTATGTCAGACACTTGAAAGGATTACGAAGAACCTTTTTATTTTTGATAAAAATCCTTTGCTCTGTCAGACACTTGAAAGGATTAAAAAAGAACCTTTTTTTTTTTTTTTGATAAAAATCCTTTGCTCTGTCAGACACGTGAAAGGATTAAAAAAGAACCTTTTTTTTTTTTTTGGATAACGATCCTTTGCTCTGTCAGACACTTGAAAGGATTACAAAGAACCTTTTTCTTTTTTGATGACGTAGGAAACCTTTCTAATGATTAACCTATGTACTTCATTAATTTAACAGATTTGTTAAAGTCCAATGGGTCTAACTCAATCTCAAAAGACACCTTGAGAGATGAGCATTATCCATGGCTTATAAATTGCATAACTCAATAATACTTGGTCAATGTAAAACAAGACTCTCTCTTTAATAAAATTAAAGCTTTAAAAAAAGAAAGAGAGATACGAGTAAATATCTAGTCAAAATCGTTGTCTAATATCTGAAACAGGTCAGCTCCTGAAAAGTGTCCATGCAGGAGTAGGTTATAATCTTATTAACATTATTGAGCACAATGGAAAGAGCTTCTGTCTCTGAGAATTTAACAAAATGAAACCTCAAACATTTTTCTATAAATAAATTCGAACTTGTGTAAGTGCATATGGCAATTGCGGATAAAAAGTGTAGAGTAATCACAATGCAGGTAACAAAAACTTTACCTGTCCCTTCTCATACTCTTAAACACAGTGCGAGCTTGCTCCACCATCCCCGAGATTGCAAATGCATCCAGCAAGATATTATAAGCTTTGTGGGTTGGTCTGAAGAAAAGACAGAATGACAGGTGTTGTAATCTTCAAAGCCAATGGCAATCTCCAATAAACAAATCTTAGTTAGCCATTGATTGCCTAGTCAGTTGCCATCAGCTTGGCTTGGTAAAGCAATCAGCATAACATAAACCATAACCCAGAAACTAAAACCTCAGACTTCTACATAAAGTTGCAATATAGTTATAAGTGGGTTTACTGGAGTTCATAATGCAATCTGTTGAGTATATGGCTTGACTTTGTTTATCAAAGTCGGTGAGGTTATGTTATTTTAGTGGTATTAGGATACAAGTCCTTATGTTAGTGAAGTACGAATATTGTGCACCAAGTAATAGTCACCGACTTTGGAGGCTTGGAATAGAATTCTATTCCTTTTAGAATTAGTGAAGCAGCCGGCCCTATTTGCTATATATATATGGGTTTGTGTTTCACTTGTGTGTGCCGCAACAAGCAATAAGAATATTAGAGAAGGTTTGCGTTATTCTTGGTGAAAGAGAGGTTAGGGTGTATTTGGGGTTTGGGTTCTTTGAGAGAATCCTGGTGTCACTGTTGTAATCTCCCTATTTTCTTAGTGAAGCTTTCTCCCTGTCACCGCCTCTGGATGTAAGCATATTGCCGAATCATGTAAATTCTTGTGTTCTTTATTTGTGTGTTTGATCTCTTTCTCTTCTTTAATCTTGCGCAAACAGTTAATTTTCACAATACAATCATTACATTTCATTGACCTCATTTGGGAGGATTGGATTTTAAACTCTCTAGAGCACAAGAACAAACCAAACAGAGATGATTAGCCCATTTTATTCATTCAAATTCAGAAAGCAAATTATGTGCAAAGAAGCCCACCAACTAATTTAGATTTAGTAGTTTCAGTGAGCTTCAGGTTAAATCAGTTGAACTGATACACCCATTTCTTTCAGATTTAACCTTCAAAACCTAAAGCTCCCCATAAAAGAAGAACAGTTAAGAATGTGCCTACACACCTGACACCAGCGTCAAGCATCTCCTCAAAAACGGCTAGTGCTTCGTCCTCCCTTCTTGCTTTCCCATAAGCATTAATAAGTAGGGCATAGCTGACAACATCAGGTTGAAGACCAGCTCTTTGCATCTAAAAATCATGCATATACTTCAAAAATTTGACGAATTTAATATTAACAAGAGATTATAAGACAGGGTGTGTGGAAAATGAAAAATCAAACAGGTATTTAAAAAAAAAAAAAAAAAAAAAAACTACTACCCTTAGAAAGCATTAGGGAATATTCAAGAACTGCTCTTTCATATGTACAAGTTCATCATAAGATATTACCATGTGCTAAGTACATGAAGTCGACACTTGAGCCACAATTCACACACAAAATCAACTTGTTGATCATTGAAAAACCAGTTCTCTTTACCGAAAGGGTCTATTTACATAGAACTATTGATTAACCTTCTTTTTTGTTGGTGATAAGGCACAATTATGACAAGTAACTTATTATGTTTCCCTGTCCTTCACATAAAGACGTTGCCAATGCCGTTCGATGACAGACATAAACAGGCTTGCACCACCCTCAAATCTTTTCCTAAACCTTGTGTATTATTTATTTAAAGAAAGACGTTTCATAAGAAACCAGAAAAACGGATGTCAAACCCATTTTTCCCGTATTGGTTTGTCATATTACATGTGTCCATTAAGAAGGAAAATACCACCCACCTAATTTAGGATAGGAACAACTGAAAGGATCTCCTTACAGATTTGTATATGCCCTATTTGAGAACTTCAACAAAGAATATGATATCATCACGCTGACTAGGACAAGTATCAGGGAACTAATGGATATACTTTAAGAAATGTAATGATGGATTCGAGAAAAAGATGTTTACAATTGGGTTGCAATAGTTTGATGCAGTAAGACTATGACCTGATTTCTGAGTGTCATTTTTGGAGAAGACTGAACTTTCCTATTTTGAACATTAACAAAGAAGATATGGGTCGGTGAAAAGGATTTTGGGGTACTACAGAACCCAGTGATTGAGTAATTTTGGACAATGATAGGCTGGTATGTCAGTGCACTTTTGAGATGGGTGCAAATGTTCAAGATGTTGGGTTGAGTTTCTGAAAAAATCTTGGCTAGTTAATTGTTTTAGAATGCAGTATATCACACCCACTAAATCTACAAAAAGGTTGTATATATGTCCCATTGATTGGGAAGCCTTGACCAGAGGAACAATCTCACTACCAGAATTCCAGATAATCAAATTTTGGAGTGTCACTTAAACATAATGGGGGTTATTACTGTTCTCACATTCTGTGAAATTGCAATGACTGCACATGGAGGATCTAGATTTGTTGCTACTCAGCAAAAGGCTATACGTTGCTACTCCGTGACTGCACATGGAGAGCCTGCTCAAAGTAAGAAATCTCAATTCAACATGTCTCTTGATCAACGTCAGCAGTAAAAGGTCTTAAATCATTCACTTCAAGTCTCACCCTAAAGACTTTCCCGAATAGTTATTTTGACTTGATTGGAATCAACCTCAATTGTCACATCCACTATCTCTCCTATTTTCAAGGCATTAACTTCATCTTCCAAAGGTAGTCCATAGAATTCAAACTGAAAATGAAACTGTTAAATTATCACTCATCCCAATAGCTTACGCTGAAAGAAAGAGGGAAATTTAATCATATAATTATTGTTCTAATGCTCCCCCTCATATGTACATGCAAGCTTCCCTCAATAGTACGGCACAACACGTGGAATTGTAAAGTTAAATGGGAATTACAAATAGAACCTCTTGTTTTGATACCATGTTAGAAACAATCAGTCCCTAAAATTTAAGCAACTGGGAAGTAGAAATTTTAATCATTATGAAAGTCTTTTGTTCTACCAATTAGGCTAACAAGAAGACCAATATTTAAAAAAATAATAATAAAAAATTCCCAAAATACATTTTACCCCCTCCAAATTTTGGGTGGTTGTCATTTTGGTCCATCAAGTTTTAAAATTTGCAATTCAAACCCTGGACTTTCAAATTGCTATCGATTTAGCGCTGCCATCAGGATCTTCAACAACCATGCCCTTAAATACCCAAAACAGCAATGTTTTACCAACTTTTTCAAATTTCGATTCTTTTTAAAAAAAATATATATAAACCAAATAAAATCGCTAGCCAAAGATGGTCACTTGCCCCACCTGAAGACATAGTGTTACCTCCATTCGAACTATGTCATTACAAGGTGGGAGGTGGAAGGAACCAGCGTACCACCACCCAAATCCCTAACACCGCCAAACATCGTCAGTTGCCTCACCTCGAAATTCCCAAACACCAACACCACCATCATGTCACCCACCCAAAAACTGATGCGGAGCCTCACAAAGATATTTATTTTATTTTTATCTTATTTAATTTTGGAGTTGATTGTATGATTAGGTTTATTAGTATTTTTATTTAAGGTTATTTTTATAATTCAATAATTGAGCCCTAAGCCCATTAGAATTAGGGTTTCTATGTTAATAAGCAAAGTTTGTACTCATTTTCAAGGGCTTGATTATTAACGAAAATTTCCTGATTTGAGATGCGTCTCTCTTCTTTGTTTGGTGATGATGCCAGACACCCCTCAGGTGGTGATGCCTAGGGTTTTGCATGCAGATTTTAGGTGGTGATTCCTAGGATTTGTTTTGTTTGCTTTTATCATTTTTTCTCATTATCCTATTTCTCATTCCTGCGTCAACTTGGTATCAGAGCAAACTTCGATCCCCACGCTGCTCAAACCCAAACCACAACAAACCCGGTCATATTTTCCAACAAAACCCACCCTCCCTCATTGAACCAACCACAGTCAAACATCTATCTAACCCAGGCTATTACCAAAACTTCCCAAAAGAAAAAAACACTCAGCCACCATCGTGTTCTACACAAACAGAAAACCCTCAAAATAGCCATGCAATCATCAATAAACCAAACAGAAAACCTACAAAATAGCCAAGCAATCATCAATAATACACATCCCGCCACCATTGACAACCCAAACAACCCCCGCCACTGCCAGTGAACCCCTTCAAGCACAAACCAGCATCCACGACTACTGGCGACCCCAATCGGCCCGCTCAAGCGCCTCCTCACACCGACGGCCCCACTAATCTGGACACCCAACATCAACAACAGCTACAATGATGACAACTATCAACGGCAAACTCTAAGCGCTCACGACAATCCTCACGGCCTTTCAACTACCATCTCCTCCTAGAAGCTGTGTCGCCAGTGCCTTCACTAGCATCGCTCCACATCGCCGCCACTTCACCCAAAGCTCTCAGTTTGTCACGACACCACCAAACCATCGACCTGGTCTCTAACCCATTCAGGTTTGTTTTTAAATCCCATTTCCTGTAACCCATTCTTTCTTGTTGTATACCCTTAACCCGACCCACTAAAAGACCAACACCACACCATCCAGGTAACCCGACCCCACCCTTATTTAAAAAAAAAAAAAAACCAGCCTGACCCATCACAGCCCACAAATAACCCAGCCCACTTCAACAAAAAATAAAAAATAAAAAATTACCAAGGCCCACAAATACAGCCCAACACAAAAAAATAAAATAAATGAGACAGAGAGAGCCCAGACCCCAACCCGTGAGCCTTCTTCAACCTTTTAGCAGTGCACAAACCTCACAATATGATCAGTCCAGTGCACATAAGTCACGCAGTAAGTTCATCCATCTAGCCTCTTGCTAAAATTCCTTATTGAAGCTTATCGTTTTTCGTAAATTATGGTATTGTTCAAGCCACCCATTTCCATTGAGACACACCTTGAGAACCAACTTAAGAAGGCTGGGAATGACCTCCTTAACCTTCCTTCCTCCATTGATGACCTCCTCACTCTTCTTGAAAAAGTTGGAAATTTGTTAGCAAATGTGGAGCAAGCACCATCCAAATCAATGCATGATGCACTTTCAGCCTAAATGAAAGCACTGATCACTAATGAACTTTTAAGGCATACTGAAATGGATGTGAAGATTTCAGCTATATCTTGCATTACTGAGATTACAAGGATAACAGCACCAGATGCCCCATATGATGATGAGAAAATAAAGGAAATATTTCAGTTGACTGTAGCCGTATTTGAAAATTTGTTTCATGTGTCTGGTTACTATTATATGAAGGCAGTCTCAATTCTTGATATTGTTGCAATGATCAGGTCATGCTTGGCGATGTTGGACCTTGAGTGTGATACATTGGTTGTTGAGATGTTTCAAACTTTCTTCAAAATCATTAGTGCCAACCATCCACCTATTGTATTTTCAGCCATGGAAACCAATTATGACAATGGTCATAGATGAAAGTGACGACATTTCCTTAGATCTTCTCAGTCCGCTATTAGCTAGTGTAAGAAAAGAAAATGAGATTGTTTCACCTATTTCGTGAAAATTGGGGAAGAAAGTGATCACTAATTGTGCTGTTAAGCTTCAACCTTATCTCCAAGAAGCACTGTCGGATACATTTTGTCCTACCAAGGTTGGCCAAGTTGTGGATGCTACTTTCAAGTTAGTTGAAGACTACTACTATACTTGAGAAAGACAATGTGATTTCATTTCCAACACCGATTCCACACATTGAATTTGTAATTCTTTAAAAATTTAATGATGTGATGGAATTCAAGGCTACTTTGTTCTCCAATCTCCCAATTGTGGTTCCTACTTGAAGCAAGTGTTATGTGTAAGGATTTTGCTCCTTCAACACTTTAAACTCGAGGTTGAGTTTTCTCCAACTAAGGGGGGAGTATGGTGCGGGAGCCTCACAAAGATTTTTTTTTTTTTTTTTATCTTATTTAATTTTGGAGTTGATTGTATGATTAGGTTTATTAGTATTTTTATTTACAATTAGGGTTATTTTTATAATTCAATAATTAGGCCCCAAGCCTATTAGAATTAGGGTTTCTATGTTAATTTGATTTAAGGCTTAGTAGCCTATATAAGCAAAGTTTGTACTCATTTTCAAGGACTTGATTATTAATGAAAATTTCCTGATTTGAGATGCGTCTCTCTTCTTTGTTTGGGGGTAATGCCAGACAACCCTCAGGTGGTGATGCCTAGGATTTTGCAGGCAAATTCTAAGTAGTGATTTCTGGGATTTATTCTGTTTGTTTTTATCCTTTTTTTCCCATTTATCCTATATACCATTGTTGTCTTGTGTCAAAAACACTACCACTCACACACCACCAACAATGCCCAATCAACCAAATCCCTTACAGCCCAAACACCACCCAAACTACAAGCTCACACCACTTCAAGATAAAAGAAGCCCAAACCCAAACCTACACACTCCCAACATTCGCCGGCCACCACCTATGGCCATCAAAACTGAATCATCCCAAATGCCCCAAATGAAGATCATCACCTGCCTTTACCCAATGAAACTCTGTATACCCCAATTCTTGTAAAAGTCACCGACCCAATCTTTACATTGCGAAGTAGACACACACCATCGTTCGCACCCACATACGACCAAAAAACACATTACCCACAACTCCCTTCACTACCAGCACCACATTACAACCACCACACCCTAAACTACCATGACAATGCCCACAGCCCAAAACACCACAACCACACCCAATGCCACCGCACACATACACAGCAACATCACCATTTCTAACACCAAGAAGAACAAGCAATGAGATCGGTCTAGAACAAGCAACAAAAAATTAAGAAAAATTTTAAAGAAAAAAAAAAAAAATCGCTTAGAAATGAGCTGAAAAATCTGTTAGTGCAACAAGAAGGTTGTGGGTTCTTCTTTGAGCTCCACGTTCTCCACTGAAATGACATCTCAACTGAAAGGATCACATGGGGCTAAAAAAACACCCATTTATTTGGTCAAAAATTTCAGGAAAATAAAAAAAGACCAGATTGTCACCATTTTTGGATCTTTAACGGTTCAGTGGTTAATGGATCCTAAAAGAATAAATTGACAGCAATTCATAATTTCCATGTTTTAATTGTAAGTCTTAAAAATTGAAGGACCAAAATCACAGCAATCCAAAAATTGGAGGGAGTAATTAGCCAAAAAAAGAATCTTACGATATGAAAGATGATTAAACATATGTCATGCCACAATGATAATAAACAAAATAATATAGACTCTTAGGGCACTAATGGTATACACTGTCAAAATGATATCCTACCATGATCTACATATATATGCAGCAGATAGTTCCCAAAGCAGTGACTCTAATTTTTAATTTTTTTTATAAGTAATATTGAATTTTATTGATAATAGGACTCTAAATGGTAAATTAGTCTCCTTCGATAGGTACAATTTTTTCCATCCAATTAGCCTTTTTTCCATCCTTTCAAGAACCGTGTTCCAAACTTAGTTTTATATGTGAACCTAGCAACACACCCAAATAGTTCATAGGTAAATATCCCACTTTACAATCCAATAGTGCAGCCAAAAAAATCTACATTTGCAACATCCCCCACTGGTACTACCTCACTTTTACCCAAGTTGATCATCAAGCCAATAATTGCTGTGATTGTAGCATGGATGCACAAGACATTAGAAGCTAAAGCATCACAAAACAAGATAGTGTCATTAGCAAACAGAAGATGTGAAACAGTTAGAGCTTCTCTATTTCCTCCCTCCACTTGGAACCCAGCTATGAAACCTCCCTCCACAGCCCTCATCAGCATGCCATTCAAGACCTCTTCCCCAACACTGCTTTCAGCCTATTAGAGCGCACTCTTATTTAATACCTCCAAAAGTCTCTTTTTTTTTTGGTAAGTAATACCTCTGAAAGTCTTAAAGTATTAATTAATATAAATCCACCTCAATTTTAGATAAATGAGACTGCTCATCCTTCTGTCCTTAAGGACATCCATAAACATTGTTAAATCATAAGAATTTTAAAGGCACTATTTCTAACATATTAAGAAAATCAACATTGCTAAATCATAAGAATTTTAAGGGCATTATTTTTAACATATTAAGGAAGTGAAGCATAGATATATAGCATTAGAACATTATAAAAAAACAAACCCACTTATTCTTAGATAACTCACTAACTAAAAGACAGATAATAATCTACAATGAAAAACAAAAATTAAATGAGAAATAAATATTTACAACATATCTCTATATCAAAAGGGCATCTCGCAATGACAGATCAATTTGAAGTTTTAAATTCCTAGGAATATAATGGAAATTCATAGATCATCTAGAAACGGCATATTAGAGTACTATTGCTGCAAGCTTATAGTCTATGAGCACAGTAATTTTTCGCTAGTGACTGTCATTGCATATTATATTCCAGTTATATGAAAAGTAAATCATAAAGTTGTTAACTTTACCTGGTCATATATCTTTGAAACTTCCTTGTAATTACTCTCAAATGACATTAGGCTATTATAAGTAACTGTTGTTTGCTGAACTCCTCGGTCAGTCATAAGTGCAAATACTTTTCGAGCTTTCTCATAATTCCCAGCCTTCTTATGCATATAAATCATCATGTGAAACATCTTTTGGTCTGGCTTCAAAGGTGATTTTTCCTCATTCAAAAGGGTCTTGAAAACTTCTTCAGCTTCCTTGAACTTACCTCCCTGCAGTAGCTCCAGTTACTTGTGAAATTTCAAGATGGACACAAACAAAAGCATGCATTCTGGTGGCTTATATAAAGACAATTCAAATTATGAATTAGATCTCAGGTTAGAGTCACTCCCATTGTCAAAAACAACTAGCAAAGAGCAAAAGACAGAAAAAATAGAAGAAGAATCATCCCATCTCTGCATTTATTGCGGTGTCATAAATATATTATGATCTATACCAAATGAAGTTGGGCATCGATGCTGGGAATAGTTTTTCCCATTTTGGAGTGTCCACTAACCATGACCGAAACATGTCAGGTCTGTATCAAGTCAAAGCATGGAGTTCCATCAACTTTCAGTTGACAATTTGAGGCTTATTAAGTTCTTTGTTGGGTCGGTATTCAGGCAAATCATGGCCTATCATCAACTTTCACTCTCAAAGTAGTGATAGAATACTATTACTTTCTAGAGCAGTTTACGTCAAGTCTCAAAAATGCCTGTTATGACGGTTTTGGATTGTGACTTTCAATAGATTGAAGATTTTGTTTAAGGCTGTGAGCCAGCCATCAAGGACCCTGCAATTCAGGCACTTTGATAGAAAAATGTGCTTAATTCAGAGGCTCTTTTTCATACATAGATGGCCACAATTTATTGCTCTCAAATTTTTTAAGGTTAAATCTGCTGTTCTAATTCTGTGTGCCAATTTTCTAGGAATATAAGCAACCTTACTTCGTGTTTTGGTCTTTCACTTTCACTTTCTACAAAGAAATTTTGAAGTAGTCATCAAGGAGCATAATTTCAACAAATTTTGAAGTTGAACCAGATTTAGTACAGGATACTACTGAATATCAATGTTCCCTTCTCTTCCAGCAAGAGAATTTAAACACCCCCACCCCACCCCACCCCGCCCCAAATATATATATATATATATATATATATATATATATATATATAAATTTCGAGAAATAATATATAGGAAAAACATAATAATAAGATACCTTCAGATCCTGCAAAAGCATAGGAATGTAATATGCATATCACACAAAACCTTCCCCCAGACCACACGCACACAGTAAAATATTCCAGTCAAGCACAATTTGATCATATAAATGGAATGGATAGACACTATTACATCTAGTGTATTATACTTTGCAAGAACATAAGTTTATTTATCTTAAAACTCAGTTCAATTGATGACAATCACAGCTTATATTTTGATATGGCACTTAAATTTATTAAGCGTAAAAGTAGAAAAGGCAACTAAGCAATCTAGCACCTGAATAATCAAGACAGTTAGCAAAGAATCAAAGATTTTATGGTTAAGGTTTAAAATAGAGATGTATAGGTATGAAAAGTTCAGTTTGATAGGGTTTTCAAGCTAAAGGATTAAAAAAATATATAAAAAAAATACCTCAACAAATGTCTTAAGCATTATTTGATATGTGAAAGCTGAAGGCTGAGGGCCTGAAGACAGCATCCTTCGAAATATTGCTTCGGCATTATTGTATCGGCCTCCTCTTCCATATGCTTCCATAAGAGCAGTGTGGGATATGACACTTGGTGCATAGCCCTTCTTATTCATCAAGCTGAAAACTCTCTCAGCCCTGTTGAAGTCCCCTTGTTTTCCATAAGCAGTTATAAGCATGAGGAAATCCAGTTCACTAAATACCCACCAGCTTTTATCCCTCACCCATTCAAGTATCTACAAAACAATACAATCAGTTTATGTAGGAATAGTATATATATATATATGGCTAAATTAAGTTTAAAGTGATGGGTTTTAGTACCTCGCTGACAAGGTTCCATTTCTTTAGTTGCTTAAATCTGAGCAAGGTCCCAAGGAGTGTGTCCTTGGAAATGCCCTGCCCCTGGCTACTCATCCGTTGGAGCACCGCAACCGCAGAACCCGTCTCCTGAATTTCCGTCATCAGTTTCCTCCAATTCTTCTGATCAGCTTCGTCCGACGTGTCTCGGAATATCTCAAAAGTTTTCTTATTCTTCTTCTTCTTCCTTGGTGCCAACATTCCCATATAAACAACAACTGCCACTCTTCCTCGTATCATAACATTGCTCACATTACTTACATTTGATTTACTGCAACAAAACAAAAATAAAACACCACAGCCACAAATGAATTATAGTATTAGATTTTCACTCAAACTACATAACATTATTCATTGCAACAACATAGTATATTGGATTGGAAATGAATAGTGTAAAAAATTCAGCTCAGAATAAAGACAAGCATGACAATCACATGAAATTGTTTGATGATATTGGTGTATTTTATCAAACCAGCGACACCCATAAAGGGTTTATGGGAACGAAAGGAGAGAGAACAAACCTCCAATTACTAAGAGGAGGTGAAGAAATGAAGGGCTTGAGAAATAAGGTTTGAGGCATTGGGAATTGAGAGTTGAGAGAGAGAAAAGCAGTTTTTGTAATAATTTGAAACTTATTAAAGGGAAGTAGGAAGTAGTAATGGCTTTTGGTATGTACGAAATTGAAGAAGCTGCAGACTAGTCTATGAGAGAGCAGCGTCTGATTGACAAACAAATCTTATCTTAGACACCGATCCACTCCTCTGCCTCATTAAGGCCGCGCGTTTTTCATTTTCTTCTTCTATATTTTACTTTTTGCTTTTAAATATCATTTCCCTTACTTTTTTTTATTTAATTATAAGATAATGCTAGGGATACAACCAATTTTATAACCAGATGCTTACAAACTGATATGGCATCTTATGTAGAAGGTAACACATCAGCAATTAAAATACTAAATTACCAACTCAACATTATCATTTAATATTAATAATCATTAAAATTAAAATTATTAAAATACCTGAAACCCACCCCCACCAGCCCAACGCCGACGCCCCACCACCCACCGTTCCTAACGCCCCACCATCTGAAAGCCCATCCTCACCGCCAACCCATTCGACTCTCAACCCATACAAAATGGGTTCGTCCCAAAAGCTTCACCGCCAATCCAATGTCTTTCCCACCAAAAAAGAAACTCATATACCATTAAAGCTAAATCTGAGCCAAAACAAAAACCTAGAAAGGAAAAAGTGTGAAATATGAATTGAGAAGTGTTATCAAAGTTTCTGCCAACGATACATCGAACTCTTTCTTTATATGCTTTACAACATCTTTCTCCACATTGTGCTTCTCAAATGCCTAACCCAGAAACAAAAACAAAATTAACAAAGAATCACAAACCCAACAAAAAATATTAAATTTTTTGGGAAAAAAAAAAAAGTTGAAAGAGAGAGGGGTTGACGGAGATGGCGGTGTTGACAGCCTCCTTCTGTATTTCGGGGAGCATGTCGACGCTCTTGACAATGACTTTCTTGCCAAAGGGAGGAGTGGCGGCTGCCGCTGAAGAGGGTTCCCGAATATCGGAGTTGGGTGGTTTCATGGCCAATCCTCCTTGAATGCTTCTCTTAATTGGGGGTTGTCGGATTTTTTGGTGGGAAAGACATTGGATTGGACAAGGACGGGTTGTTGTATGGGTGGTGGGGGCGCCGGTGTTGGGCTGGTGGGGGTGGATAGGTATTTTAAAATTTTAATTTTAATGATTTATTAATATTAATGTTAATGTTGAGTTGGTAATTTGGTGTTTTATTTGTTGATGTGGTACCCTCCACATAGGATTTCATGTCAGTTTGTAAGCATCTGGTTGTAAAATTGGTTATATCCCTAGCATTACTCTTAATTATATATTTAATATTCAATCTTTTTATGTCAAAATGATAGTTAACGTTATCATTTTATTCCTTAACTTTTCATTATTGTATTATTTTAATCCTTGTTGTTAAGTAGTGGAAAAAACAATATGACCTGGTTAACGGACTTATTATAATAAGGATAAATGTTGACATGTCACGTGAAGTCAAACAAAAAAAACAAACAAACAATACACATAGTCACACACACTCACACATTATTTTTAATCTTTTTTTTTTCTTCTAATCTTTTCCTTTCTTCTTTACTTGACCGAAATTCCCTCCATGGCCAAATCCTCCATAATTGCTAGGGCTTTTTGGGGGGTTGGAACTCTATCGATGGTGGAGGAGGATTTGATCGGTGGTATGGGAAAACAAGGCTCACCCACTGTATGTGGTGGCTAAGCATGGGTGTTTGAGGGTCTAGTGGTGGCAACTTGGTAAAGCATTGTTGATTATTTTGTTTGAAGAAGCCATATGGTGTTTTGACTAGATGCCAGATTCGGTTGTGGTTGGTGCATGTGTAAGTGTAAGTGTGTGATGCTATGTGCGTGTGATGAGGTTTTGTGTTAGTTGTGTATGTGCATGCTTTTATGTGAGTAAAAGTTTTTGTCCAAGTGTTTAGATTAGGCTATAATGTTTCCTCAAAAAAAAAAAAAAGATTAGGCTATAATGGAATATGAGTGTATATGAACCAAGTGTGTAAATCTAATCACGGTGACTAATGGTGAGGGAGATCGTGTAGGTGAAATCGATTTGGGATGGAGCGGGTGAGGTGAGGCTGAGTGAGTTGGAGGTCAGTGATGGAGGTTTGGGTGTTCACTAGAGGGAGATGAGGTTCGGCTCAAAATTGATTCCCAATTATGAGGGCTCATGTGCATGGCATGTGAGCTTAATAATTAGATTAAAATATATATATATATATATATATATATATATATATATATATATATATATATATATATATATATATATATATATATTTTTAACCCAACATGACATGTCAACATATATCATTATTTTAAGGTTTAATTACACTTTTGATTCTCAACGTTTGCTCTATGTATCAAAATAGTCATCAATATTTTAAACGTGTCATTTTGGTTCTTGACCTTTTATTGTTGTGTTAAATTCAAGGCCGGTCCCGAGGTTTGGGTTAACCAAGCCGGTCCTAATTTTAGTTGTTCACTTATTATTAAATATTTGACATAAAAGTTAACTAAAATAATATATGCAAAATCAAGGTTATATTATGTTTTTAACTTTTAACTAAAAACTAAAAAAATAACCTTGAAAGAATACCGAGAGTTGGAGATAATGAGTGGTTGTTGACTCTTGTTATTATTATTATTATTATTATTATTATTATTTTGTGTGTGTATATTGATCAATGGCCATTTGTGGATTGTGGTACTATGGATTAGAAATTGGATGAAAGTATGGAACTAAGAAAAAAAAAAAAACAAAAAAAAAAAAAAGGCTTTTGAGTTGTACTTGAGAAGAAAAGAGATGAGCGACTGAGGCTTTTCCAAAAAGCAAAAAGAATAAAGAGAGAGACTAAAGAAGATAAAGGGACTGCTTTTCAAGGTGTCAGAGAAAAAAAAAAAAAAAAAACTCCAAATGCGTGTTCCAATCTTGTAGGGCCGACCCAAATTATTTAGAGGGTATTAAACAAAATCTCAAATTGAGACCTTTTGACCCTTTAATACTAAATTAAATTAATATTGGGAGTATTAGCTTTTAAATCTAAAATTATTGATCACAACACAATTATTCCCTATATATATAAAAATTAATATTTATAGTGTAGCTGAAGATTTGACGAAAAAAAAGAAGATTTGACGAAAACAGTGAGGTGGCGTAAGGACATTGGGCAGAAGGGGGAATAAATGAAGGGGAAATAAGGAAGAAGAATTTGGGTAGCGGGGGCGATGATGAATGAGGTCAGAAAGTAGAGATATTAACAAAACATCAAGTAGCCGAATTGGTGTGTTAAACTCACACTTGTCTCCAAATCCAAATCCAATGGCTTCAGAGAAAGAAGCTGCTGTTGCTGCTGTTCCTTCTGATTCTCCTACCATGTATGCTTTTCTTGAATTTATTTTTCAACATATATATATATATATATATTATTGGGGGGTTTTTAGTCATCTTATTTAATTTGCAGATTTGACAAAATCATTAACAAGGAAATTCCATCTAAGGTGGTTTATGAGGATGATAAGGTTTGATTTACCTTACCTTGTTGTTTGATTTCAGGATAATTGCATATTGTTTTATTAGCAGTTGCCCATATTGTTTTATTCTCGGCAGGTCCTTGCTTTTAGGGACATATCTCCCCAAGCTCCCACACACATATTAATTATTCCTAAACTTAAGGATGGGTTGACCGGAATCTCTAAGGTACTCCACTCTGTCTATCTCACATTCTTTGTTTATGCTTCCAGGGCTGCTTAGGAGAAGTATTTCATTATTGGTAAAGTGCCTAAGAAACTGGCTTCCTTTCTATGGACATGACTTTGTACAAATTGGGGGATTTCTCTTCCTTTGCTTCTGCTGCTAAAATAACTTCATCCAAACTCACACTTAGGGTTGAAAAGAGGTAAGAAGAAACGGAACATGAACAGTACTACAAAAAAGAGAAAGAAATAAGAGGAGAGAAAGGGAGGAAAAAAACACAATTAGACCAATATTTATATGATAAACTTCATCTATTCTTTGAGTACATTGAGCACTAATATTTAATGACTTTCTTGTATTAGCTACTAATATAGCCTCCTAGTTTGACTAGTAAACTAAAACCTAATAAAATACCAACTTGGACTCAAAGAAAATAAAACCTAAGAATTTTTTTATTTTATTTTATTTTTAAAAAAATCCTAAGATGCTTAGTATCTCCTAAAATATTTTAAACTCAACTTAATCACCAAAATACCCTTAATTCACAGGAATCGCAAAAATAACAATTTTTCCCCTGAATTCAAAATTGAACATATTAAAAATAAAAAAAATTTAAACTTAAAGACTTATACCTAGACCTCTAAAACTACGTGAATTTTACTTTAATTAGATTTCACATGTGGGCCACATAAAATAAATCTTAAATAGACGAATTTGTGAAGTAGTAACAAATTAATCTTCCAAGACTACATCATGAGAACTGCTTTGGGTAGGATCTTGATAATAGACAATCTTATTATGAGAAATGTTACATTGGTCAATTGGTGTTGATGTGCAAGGCTGGATGCGAATTTGTGGATCATATATTTGCTTCATTGTGTTAAGTTGCTCTTGAGCTGTGTCCATTTGCCTTTTTTTTTTCTTTTCTTTTCTTTTTTTGCTTTTGGGGTGCATTAGGTGATGCCAAAGACGGTGATGGAAGTCTACTGGTGCTGGAAGGGGTTGTTTGGGATGTATTGCAATTGTACCACATGAAACGTGACTCATCATTGTCTTATGTGGGTGATTTGGGGGGAGAGGAATACTCATATTTTTGTAGGAGTGGAGAGATCAGTTATTGAGCTAACTCTAGGGATACCATCTAAGTTCTAACTCTATACTTGACTATGGATCATCTCAATTTATGTATGTAATTCTTTCGGAAGCTACATTTGAATTTTCCTCAATTAATATAATTCTTTTGGATCCACATTACCGGTTCTAAAATCACTACGGAGCGGCCTGACCCATTAGTTATGGACCACCCGGAATTGATAGTTAACTCGATAAGGCTGAAACATCAGATTTGGAGCTTTATTTACAGTGCGAGGTGATAGAAAAGACCGAGAAGGTTCGGGAAGCTCCAACATCAGCGACGCCAGCATGGATCGACTGGAGCCTGATTTTAAAAGATGGTCGACGAGTGGAGATACCTGACTTCACAGCTTCACCGTGGGATTCCGCATGTGTCATGCCTTACTACAACCACCGCGAGCGATTTGGTGTGGCGCTGATGATGCTGATAGTTGGTGGGCTGAGTCACAGTAGCTCCGGCGAGGAAAATAAAGGGAGATCAGCTGAAGGGGACCCAGGTATGGCTGTGATGGTTGTGGAAGATACATCTGATACTTTGGAAATCACACCTTTGGCTGTAGATTTTTCTATGCAGGAAGGGGAGAATGAAAGTAGTGGTATGTTGGAAAAATCGGAAAATGTTTAGCAATAGCCTTCAGAGTGGGTTATGGGTCAACTGAAAAAGATTGGTAAAGTGATGGGTGCTTCATATGAAGGAAATGAGGATGTCGTGATTATGTTGCTTCAAAACATCGAGGCTTGGAGAATCCAAAAGGGTAAAAGAGAGAATCTAGTGAAACGAGGGGGATTGTCAGCACCCAAAGGACTAAGGGAGTTAAGGGGACTCATTGGTAATGTTAACTATGAACCAAGAACACTTGATAGTAGATGATCCTCTAGGGAAAGGGCTTTGATGATTTCTCAATGAATTTGAAAATTGTTTCTTGGAATGTTAGAGGGTTGAATGACCAAGACAAGTGCCTCCGTATTAGAAACTTAATCCATCTATGGAAAGCAGATGTAGTTTGTCCGCAAGAAACGAAATTGGGAGAAATTGATAGAAGTTTAATCAAGACTTTATGGGGCTGCCCTCATCTGGATTGGTTAAGTTTGGGATCTAATGGTTCATTGGGAGGTATTTTGTTGATGTGGAATAAGAGAGTTTTGGAGAAGCTGCAGGACATCTCTCTTTCTTGCAAATTTAGGAATGTTTTAGATCAGTTTGAATGGATCTTCACTGGGGTCTATGATCCAAATGCTGATAAAGATTGGAGAGCTCTTTGGGAGATGGCTAGGCTAATAAGCTGGTGGGATGTCCCTTGGTGTACTGGAGGTGATTTTAACGTTGTTAGAATTCCAAGCGAGAAATTTGAGCAGGCAACATTCTCCACATCTATGCAGGATTTTTCAGATTTTATATTCGACTTTGGTTTGCTAGACACTCCTCTGAAAGGGGGCAAATATGCATGGTCTAACAATCGTGAATTCACCTCGATGTCTAGGATAGATAGATTTCTTTTTTCTCCTGATTGGGCAGATCATTTTGGTTTGGTCACTCAACAGAGGCTTCCTCGAGTTGTCTGACCATTTTACTATTATATCGAATTGTGGTCGGATAATTGGAGGAAAGCGTCATTTTCGATTTGAGAATATGTGGCTCAAGGCGGAGGGCTTTGTTGATTAGGTCCGAAGCTGGTGGGAAGCATATATCTTTGAAGGGTCCCTGAGTTATATCATGGCAAGTAAATTAAAGGCTTTAAAGGTTGATTTGAAACAATGGAATGCTCAAGAGTTTGGAAATGTTGCTTATCAACAGCAATGTATTTTACGCTCTTTACATGTACTAGAGACACTTGCAGAGAGTCGGTCCTTATCTGAGGAAGAAAAAGAGGAGAAAGCCAAATTGATCCTAGATTGGGAGAAGAACACTCTGCTGGAAGAAATTAGTTGGAGACAAAAATCTCGGGCAACATGGTTTAAGGAGGGAGACAAGAACAGTAAGTTTTTTCATAGTGTTGCAAACTCTCATAGGCAAAATAATACAATCCGTCAATTATACATTGATGGTGAGCTCTCTTCAAACCAAGAGGCTATCAAGGCTCAGATATCCAAGTTCTACTAGAACCTGTATACTGAAGACACTGGCTATAGGCCCAAGTTGGATGGTCTTGATTTTACTCCTATTAAGACTGAAGAGGCTGCCTGGTTGGAACGCCCTTTTGAGGAAGATGAGATTACCATGGTAGTTCAAAGCATGAATGGAGAAAAATCCCCTGGCTTGGATGGTTTCCCAATGATTTTTTTTCATGCATGTTAGCATGTGATTAAGGATGATTTGATGGCTGTATTTCACAAACTCTATACTGAAGGATCGATAGAAAAAAGTATTAATGCAACTTTCCTCACTCTTATACCGAAGAAGTCTAATGCTAATGAGGTAAGAGATTTTGGAGAGTGTAGAATTATTTGTGGAATATTTTCAGTGTATTCTTCTCTCAAGGAGGTGTAAATATATAGATTACAAAGACAACTAGATAAGGAAACTATACAATAAGGAAACTCTATGTTTTTTTTTTTCTCTAATATTGTGCTACCTTACCAATAATGGTATAGGCCATTGTATTTATAGACTTTGGAACCAATATACATTAGGTAGTGGATTATCCATTAGCTGTAATGGATTATCCATTATCCTTAATGGATTATCCATTAGGTAGTGGATTATCCGTTAGCTATAGTGGATTAGTGGATTATCCATTAGCTGTAGTGGATTATCCATTATCCTTAATTACACAATTAATCCCTATAATTAAGCTATACATATATATATACTGACAACAGTCCCCCTCAAGCTGGAGAGTAGATATCAATGACTCCTAGCTTGCCACAAATAGAGTCAATGGCATTCTTGGGAAGAGCTTTAATGAAGATGTCTGCTAGTTGACTTCCAGAAGGTACAAACGGTGTGATGATGTCTTTTGATTCCGCTTTAGAATGAACAAAGTGACAATCAACTTCAATATGCTTAGTTCTTTCATGGAAAACTGGATTACTAGCAATATGAATGGTTGCTTGATTGTCACAGTAAAGAGGTGTTAGACCTTGTATTAAGAGTCCGAATTCTTGAAGAACAGTTCTCAACCAGGTTAACTCACAAGTGGTATGGGCCATGGCACGGTACTCTGCTTCAGTACTAGAACGTGCCACAACTGACTGCTTCTTACTTCTCCAAGTGACTAGATTACCACCTATGAAAGTGCAATAACCAGTATTAGATTTTCGATTTGAAGGTGACCTTGCCCAGTTAGTGTCAGTGTATCCTTCAATACGGAGATGTCCAAAAGATCGATAGAAGAGACCATGACCTGGAGCATTTTTGAGATACTTTAGGATGCGCATGACTGCATTCATGTGAAGAACTCGAGGACTAGTCATAAATTGGCTCACAATGCTAACTGCATAAGAAATATTAGGCCGAGTGATGGTTAGATAAATAAGCTTACCCACAAGTCTACGATGTGTCTGGGTCATTAACAAAGTCACCCTCATTTGGCATCAATTTCAGATTGGGTTCCATGGGTGTAGCAATAGTTTTAGAGCCAAGATAACCTGTGTCTTGCAAAATATCGAGGGTATATTTTCTTTGGGATAAGCTTATACCTGCTTTTGATTTGGCAACCTCAATACCAAGAAAATAACGAAGCTTACCCAAGTCTTTAGTGAGAAAACTCAAGCTAAGATGATTGATCAAGATCTGAATGCCTTCTTTGTCACTCCCAGTGATGACAATATCATCCACATAGACAACTAATATCACAATACCAGTTCTTGTCTTCTTAAAGAATACAGAGTGATCTGCTTGGCTGCGAGTCATACCATGAGAAATTACTGTCTTACTGAATTTGTCAAGCCAAGCACAAGGAGATTGTTTGAGGCCATAGATAGATTTCTTGAAATGACACACACACTCCCCCTTGGACTCAAACCTAAGTGGTTGAGCCATATAAACAGTCTCAGTAAGTTCACCATGCAGAAATGCATTCTTGACATCCAGTTGGTGAAGTGGCCAATCAAGATTAGCAGCCAGGGAGATAATAATTCGAATAGAATTCAACTTGGCAACAAGAGAAAAAATCTCAGTTTAATCAAGGCCATAGGTCTGAGTAAAGCCCTTGGCCACAAGACGAGCTTTCAAGCGATCAACGGTACCATCAAGATTCTGTTTAACAGTAAAAACCCAACGACAACCAACAATAGAAGTTCCTGTAGGTTTGGGAATGAGGTCCCAAGTATGATTCAATTCTAAAGCATGCATTTCTTCTTCCATAGCCTTACACTAACCATGGTGAGAAAGGGCTTCCTTGTAGGAATTAGGAACAAGTGATGATATTGATAAAGAAAATGCTTTAAAAGAAGGAGACAGATGATCAAAAGAAACAAAGTTAGAGATAGGATGATCAGTGCAATTGCGCTTACCCTTACGAATGGCAATGGGAAGATCAAGATCTGAGGTAGACAGAGGAGGAGCTGGATCTGCAGACGTTGAGGCGGATGGGGGAAGTGGTAGAGAGAACTCTACTGGTGGAGGTGGTGGAACGAGAGGGACACCCTGATTTCGTCGACGAACATAAACCTGAGATATAGGAGGAACAGGAGAAACAATGGGAATAGACAAAGTTGCAGAAATATTAGGAACATGTGTAGGGATAACAGGGGTAGATAATATAGATTCTTGTAACTGTCCTCCCTAAGGAGAATAATATGAGACATCCTCAAAGAATGTCACATCAGCACTGACAAAGTGTACGTAAGGGAGGGCTGTAGCACCGATATCATTTCTGAGTACGAGAATAACCGAGAAAGATGTATTTGTGAGCACGAGGATCAAGTTTGTCACGATTTGGACTGTGATTATGAACAAAAGAAACACAACCAAAAACTTTTGGGGGAACAGAGAAGGGATTTTTGCCAGGAAAGAACATCTCAAAAGGAGACTTATCTTTAAGAATACGAGAGGACATCCTATTCAAAAGATATATGGCAGTAAGAACTGCATCTGCCTAAAAAAGCTTAGGGACATTCATTTGGAGCATTAGAGCATGAGCAATAGCTAGAATGGGCCCATTTTTCCTTTCAGCAATGCTATTTTGTTGAGGAGTACGAACACAAGATGTTTGATGTATAATACCTCTAGACTCAAGAAATTGCTGGAATGAACTATCTAAATATTCACGAGCATTATCAGTTCGAAAAGCAAGAAGTTTGGAATTAAATTGATTAGAAATTTCAACATAGAAGGATTGAAAGATTGAAAATAATTGAGATCTATTTTTAAGCACATAAACCTAGGATAAACGAGAATGATCATCAATAAAAGTGACAAAATAACGAGCATCACATAAACCAGTGGTACGAGTTGGCCCCCAAATATCAGAGTGAACCAGCTCAAACGCATGTAAACATGGGTCATCGAAGTTTAAAAGTAGCTCGATGATGTTTACTAAGCTCACAAGTTTCACAATTAAAACTAAAAGAAGTAGGTAAGGAGGGTACTAAATGTTTGAGATTGATCGACAAGGGGTGCCCAAGACGACAATGCCATTGATATGGAGAAGTTGTGGAATGAAGGGCCGATGGAATCGAAGTGCTGGATGGTTGAAAGTAGTAGAGTCCATCTTTTACAAATCCCCCACCAATCATCATCTTCGTCTTTAGATCCTGAAATTCACAATGAGAGGGATAAAAAGCGACAGAACAATTTAAGGCTACGGTAAGTTTGTGCACAGAAAGTAGATTAAAAGAGAACTGAGGTAAGTATAAAACATTAGACAAAGTGAGATCAGAAGTGGTTATAGTACCTTTCCCTTGGACAGGAGTTTTAGTACCATTAGCAACAGTGACAAATGAAGGAGAACAAGTACTAGTAATATGAGAAATAAAGGAAGAATTACCGGTCATATGATCAGAAGCCCCTGAGTCAATAACCCAAGAAGGACTAGATGAGGAATGAAGACAAGTGTTACTTGAGGCGATCAATGAGGAGGATGAAGTATTAGCATGTTGGAGAAGTGAATCATACTTAGTTTTGCTAATAAAAACCTGGTCGACAAGAATATAACTGGAATTGTCCCCATCAACAGAGTGTTTAGTACAGCCACAATGACTACACTGATTGATACAACTGTCACTTAACCTTGTGATACAACAAAAAGTCTTGAACCGGAGCAAGATAATGTCTCGAGCTTTGAAGAAGACATGAGCAACACAGGATACTAGCCATTTGGAGACCTTTAACTTGGTACTAGCCATTGACCCAAACAGAGTGTAATGCTATTCCTATCTTGGAATAGAATAAGAAACTCAAGTTGTGCCCAACGAGATGCTGAGAGCAAGGAGCCGAGAACGAGATGCTGAGATCACCGGCGAAGTCCTGGTGATGTGAGAGCGTTGATCGAGAACCACTGACGATCCGAGAGAGCAACCAAGAAACGAGAGAGAACCGCCGAGAACCACTAGTAAGAACCTGGTAGTGCAAAAAAAAAATATTGATTGATAGCCACCGGCGAAGCTTGGCAGCGCTGAGATCACCAAGAAGAGCCACGGGAGCCACCGACAACGACCACACATCAAGCAGCAAGTCCAAACTAGCAAGAAACAAGCAAGACTACCAAGAACAACAGAGAACCACACAACATAGAACCATGCTCTGATACCATGTAGAATTATTTGTGGAATATTTTCAATGTATTCTTCTCTCAAAGAGGTGTAAATATATAGATTACAAAGACAACTAGATAAGGAAACTATACAATAAGGAAACTCTATGTTTTTTTTTTTCTCTAATATTGTGCTACCTTACCAATAATGGTATAGGCCATTGTATTTATAGACTTTGGAACCAATATACATTAGGTAGTGGATTATCATTAGCTGTAGTGGATTATCCATTATCCTTAACATGGATTATCCATTAGGTAGTGGATTATCCATTAGCTATAGTGGATTAGGGGATTATCTATTAGGTAGTGGATTATCCATTAGCTATAGTGGATTAGTGGATTATCCATTAGCTGTAGTGGATTATCCATTATCCTTAATTACACAATTAACCTCTATAATTAAGCTATACATATATATACTGACAACAGAGAGATTGGCTGAAATCATGGGTTGTAAAACTACTCAATTGCCTATGAATTACTTAGGTCTCCCTCTCGGTGTGAAATTTAAGTCTAAAGCTATTTGAAATCCCATTTTGGAGAAGATGGAGCATAAATTAGCTAGATGGAGACGAATGTAATAATCCAAAGGGGGGAGAATTACTTTGATTAAGAGCACTTTGTTGAGTTTACCCACTTATTTTTTTTTGATAAGTTTGAGTTTACCCACTTATTTCCTGTCCCTTTTTCCAATTCCTGTGGTGATGGCCTCTCGTATTGATAAAATCCAGAGAGATTTTTTGTGGGCTGGAATGAGGGAGGAGAAGTTTCATTTAGTCAAATGGAGTCAAATTTGTCAACCTTTAAGCTCGGGTGGCTTGGGGATTCGGAATTTGAGGATTTTTAATAGAGCTTTATTGGGGAAATGGTTATGGCGATTTGGAAATGAGAGAGAGGCTTTATGGAGATAGGTTGATTTATCTAAGTACGACCATCTTCCTCGAGTGTGGACTTTTGGGGAGGTTTTCGGACCCAATGGTGTCAGTTTATGGAAAAATATAAGGAAAGAATGGGGCACTTTCTCTCGTTTTCTGAGCTTTGAAGTTGGGGATGGAACTATGGTTCGATTCTGGACTGATATATGGTGTGGGACTTGTAGTCTCAAAGATGCTTATCTTGAATTATTTCGCATTACTCGTAATAAAGAGGCTTTGGTTAAGGAGCATTTTCAATATCATAATGAAGTTGTATCATGGGTGTTGAATTTTATTCGTCCTATTCAAGATTGGGAGGAGGAATCCATCTCTTCTCTTTTGGATTTGCTCTATTCGAGTTCTATGAAGGGTTATGGACTAGATAAGGTCTGCTGGAGAGGGTCTCAACAAAAGGGTTTCCAAGTGAAATCATTTTACAAAGCTTTGATTCCGCAGACTGCGGGAGTAGGTCCTTGGAAGAACATTTGGAAACCAAAATGTCCCCCTCGGGTGGCATTCTTTGTGTGGACTGCTGCCATGGATAGTATTCTTACAAACAATTCAAAATTTTGATATCTTCACAATTTTCAATGTATGTACAATTTTGGAAAGTATGAATATTGGAAATGACATTATTTAAATGTTGTTGTCTTGATATGCGTGTTGGAATGTTGGGTCAACCAAGACTATCTTTATGAGATAGAGGGAGAGGCTTCTTGTGGATGCTTCTTCTTGGTTCTCCTTCTCCATCAATGTCATTGGTCAGCTATGCTTTGCACTTCAGCATGGAGAAAATGACAGGATACATGCTACAAATTTTCTCACTCAAATGTGATTCCTAGTTCCCAACTAAACTAAAAGAGACACCGTTTTTTTCCTTCCAGGCCACACCCCCCTTTAAGTATTATTAGCAAGACTATGTTGGCTTCAGATGTTGGGGGAATTTACTTCAATGTTAGCTAGTTCTTTTGTTTTTCACCCTTCTATAAATAGCTCAAGGCATGCCTGAAAGGATAAAATAATAGCTCGAAAAACGAATACTATTGTACTGTTTAAAATTGCATCAGTTATTTGTACTGGACCTACTGGTTCATTTCCATGCAATCCATAATTGGTCATTGGAGGGCACTGATTAATATGGTACCTCTGTTATCATCTAGAGTTTGTAGGACATATGTCCTACTTAAAATTGTTTATTTTTTTGTTTGGGTGGAAAAATTGGTGTTTCTGACACGAGGACCAGAAATTTGTGTTTATCTTTGCCTGAAACTCATTCGGAGAATTGGAAAATTTCTCATTTCCACTGCCTAAAAAATATTTAAATTATAAGGTTGCTATCCATTGTAAAGTAACTCATGTGTTGTTAGTATAATAGGGAGTTATTGTTCTTCTGCATGTAATTCACTTCTTAATAATAGATATTTTATCATTATTGTAAAATGACACATAAATGGCCATGTCCCAGTATCTGGGATTTTAGTTTTAGTTTTTTTTTTTTCAGCACAAATTATATTATTATAGAAATGTCAAAATCAAGAAAGATAAACAAGTTGGTGAATTTGAAAGGATTGGTAAATTTGCTATCTTTTGTAGAGTTGCCAGAAATGGATGGCAGTAGAATTTAGAAATTTTCCTAAATTTACATCTCAACCTGTAGCTTATCCTTGCTAGCACCTTTCCATTTTAAGTAGGTTTCGAATATCCATTAAAACCTTTTCCACCTGGACTTTATTAAATTGGAATTTGCAACATACCTAGGGATATGCTATGGATATAATGAAAACTGGAGTCCTTCCTTTAACTAGTTTGGTTTTGGTTGAGTATTTGGTGTTTCCTTGCCCATTAAGGTAATCTTGATTACTCTTATGTCTGTGTATACTCATGTATTTATTTGAGGACACACATACACACACACACACACAAAATCAATTATGCCTTTATATTAACTTAGGAATAAGGCAGTTTGTGGTCTTCATTGAGACATTTCACCAAGTGAAGAATTATTGTATACCCCCCAGCCCCTTTTTGTTTTCAGGGGGAAAAAGAAGTGAGGTAGTTCTTATCAGTGCTTATCTTCACATTGCTCTAATTTTATATATGGGCTTTGTTTGCCAGGCTGAGGAGAGGCACTGTGAGATTCTTGGCCACCTTCTCATCACTGCCAAGCTTATTGCCAAGCAGGAGGGCCTGGATGATGGCTACAGGATTGTGATCAATGATGGGCCAAATGGATGTTGGTGTTCTTTCACCTTTGTCGTTACTCGAAATTTAATCAAAACATATTTTTATAGAGTTGTAATTTTCCAAGATTTCAGTTAATTATTTTCTCAAATATAAATTACTTCAGCTTTATATTGAGGTGAGAATGTCTTTTTGCAGGTCAATCGGTTTATCACCTTCACGTCCACCTCCTTGGGGGAAGGCAAATGAACTGGCCCCCTGGCTAAGACGGAGTCGCTAAGATAGTGTTATTTGGGCCATGATGGTGAATAAGATGTCAACAGTAGTAATGTTGTGCCTTGTCTCCTCTCATCGGTACCTATCAATAAGAAAGTAAAATATTGTTAGCTTTATTATCTGGCATGACGGATTACAGCAATAAGCTGGCTTTGGAAGCAGTACTTATGTGTTCTAAATACTTTGAGAATCAAATTTCAGCTTGCTGGTTTTGGCCTAGTTTAGGTCTACTCCCTAACATACTTGTCATAACTAATATGATGATGTGCAACCTGATGTTGTAAGAGACTTCTTGATCCTTAAACCAGTTTGCAAAAGTTTCATGGAAAATTGGCATGTATCTAAACTTTTGGGTTAATTGTAAAAATCCACCCTAATGGGGTACTTGCATTTTGCACCAAAAACTTGCAATTATCACCCCAATTGTGACAATGCTTGCAAATAGCACCCCAGTCTATTTGGGGTTAACTTTAACAGTCGCATGTTACTAATTTATTTTTTGGATTTGTTATCAAAATTAGTAATGAGCGTTGTTAAGCTACAAGCTAGCTCATTACTAATTTTATTTATTTTATTTTTTGGATTTGTTATCAAAATTTAATTAGACTGTGATAATGATACAACTAGACAAAATTTATTTATTTATTTTTAATTAAGTTGTCCTTGCACACAAATAAAATATAAATAGCTTTGTAAAGTATGAGTGTATGAGTGTATGAGGGTGTCACGTTTGAGATATTACTATATTAGACCGCATCCATTGACTTGGACACATAAAAAGCTAAGAAATGTTATTAGAATTCTGAAGACGGCGCAAGTTGAGACTTGAGATGACTTTTTCAAGATCTGACTGCTTAAAGGAGAGTTTTGAACTTTCTTTTATTTATTTGGTGGCAAATCTCTATGTTTGCTGGTTTCTGAGTTAAAGCTCTTCCCTCGCCTTGCGCAGTTTTTGTTTTTTGTTTCATCAAGAAGGTACGTAATATTTGTTGAATACCTAATTTTGTTTTTCATATTTTCAAATTTAGATATTATTTGTTGTTTTCATATCTTTATCATTTTAAATTTTTGGGCCTTCTGCTCTTAAACGTGTGGAATTGATATAGAGGTGTGGTTGTAGTTATCGATTTGACATTTGAGTAATTATGCTCAAATAAGAAAATAGTTTGTAAACTGTACTAGAATTTTATTTTATTTATTTATTTTATTTTATTTTTTTGTGAATGTTCATAGAATCATATTAAGAAATAAGTTTATTTTTTACACAAAAATCATTACAGTTGGAAGAATATATATATATATATATATAAAAGAGGTCAAATTTGCTCCTATAATCTATTTTTAGGGTTAGAACCGTAAAAATGGGTTCCGGCGTGGATGGATTTACAGTGGTTCTGCCAATAGTACCTACATCCACATAGTCTTTTCTCTACTATTATTGGTCTCTCTTTTTACAATAGAGTAGGGAGACCTTTATATAGACAATAGATTACATGGGAAAAAGAGAGAGGGGCAGGTACAAAAGTAATTGGACCTAATATATATGGATTAGGCTCGAATATGTAATGGGCCGCTCAAGTCCATAATATAAGTGCGCAGAGCAAATTACATTAACAATAGAATTATTCTTAAGGGAGATGCCTTAAATGTCATAAAACCCTTACAACTCTCTACTTCCCTGCCCCACTGGACTACTGGAGCATAGACTCTATTATTTTTGATATTTTGCTTTGTCTTGAATTTTCTTTTTTGGGGAAAACCTCTCATATTTTTAAGACATGCTAATTCTATTGCCCACTCCTTAACAAGTTGGGTATGTGATTGTAATCGAGCGATAGAGATGGACAATGTTCATATTCTTTTGTGGAATAATTTTTATCCAAAAACAAAAGCCCATATGAGTGTAAATATACTGCTCATACTGAGTTGACTTGTGTCAACACCAGAGAATAGGGTTATGACAACTTGATTCTTAAAAGATTGGGTAAGGATCAAAATATTTGCCACATGTTTAGGATGATCATTTTCTAACACAAACCTAATCAATCTGACCCATTTGCCAAGTCTACCTATTCCCCAACCCCATTGGTTGGTCTTTGGCCTAGCTCGTGAGTAGGTTGTTTTCCTTTAATATAGGTCCCTTGGTGAATCGTTGGATGTCCGAACTTCTTGCATGTCGAAGTCTTTACTACAATTCCATCACTTATTCCACTCACATACAATATATATATGTGTATCGAATATACTCATGAATTGTACGATACAATGTATGTATCGTATGAATCGTAACGTATCGTGGATCGTAATGTATCAAACGATACATAAAAATATGAGTTTAAATTGGGCTTTTACTAAAAAAATTGCTTGGAATTGAGTCCAATAAGATATTAGACTTGTTTTTAACACAAAATTGTTGGGCTACTTGGATGAGCCCAATGCAAATACATGTTCATGAGTTTTTTTTTTGCTCGCTACAAATTTTGGATCACACATTTGGCATTTTTTCCTTCTCTTCATGAACATGATGAAGATCTCAATGATGAGATGATTTTGTAATATGATGAACACAATAGTAACATTGACTTGGACTATGGAGATGAATTTGATTAAGGCAAATGATGAATATGATTAGGAAAAAAATTATTTTGGCTTATATATCATCTATTAACACTTTGACGTTTGATCCATTTGATTTTTGATGTTATATATATATATATATTTCATTTGATTTATTTAGTTAGTTTTGTTAAATATCATTGCATAAGTGATGATTAAATTAGTAATTATTTGCATATGTTTCAAGTTTATAATAAATATACCATTTATATATGTATATCTATAATTTTAAATAAACAAACAAAATAAATTGATTTATATATATATATATATAT
This sequence comes from Fagus sylvatica, assembly GCA_907173295.1. NCBI lineage: Eukaryota > Viridiplantae > Streptophyta > Magnoliopsida > Fagales > Fagaceae > Fagus > Fagus sylvatica. The sequence goes on along the minus strand of OU015769.1, from coordinate 20,115,277 downwards.
ATATATATATATATATAAAGTCTAAATTTTGTGCTAGATCAAATTTGAAGTTGTTGATAGAATAATGAACGTGATTTGATCTTGAAACTTCTGAAATTTGAATGTGATTTATCATCTAAAAGAACGTCAATATGAACGTGAAAAGTTAATTATATAATCAGTTATTTGGAGAAAACAAAGTATGTTAATTTACTCCTCCAAAAGCTAATTTGCATCTTGTTGTAAAAGTTTTCAGGTATACAAGCTCAGGTAGATATAGCAAAAGAAAAAGGTAGAAGAATATTACAAATCATGGCAGAAGAAACGGGGAAAAGGAACATTAACGGCAATTATAGTGCGTATCCGGGTAGTTCTATGAAAAAGTCATTGTCCACTAATTGTTTATTAAGCAGTGCAGCTGGAAAAACATGTATATGTGCCCCAACTAAGCATGAAAGATCATTTCGGTGTAGGTTGCAGCGCTCTTCCTTAACCCATCACAACTTCTATGCTCAAACTACTAGCCATCCCAAGCCTTTTGTCAAGTCAGAAGCTGACGAAAGCAATTCTTCTTAACAACAATGTAATTATGCATTCCTGTTTGAAGATAATATTTGACAGACTAAATAATACTTTTTATTTTATGTTTGCGGTCGTTTTGATTTTGGTCTCTTATGATCTAGATTATGTTATGTCATTAATCTACTAACAAAATCCTTACAATAAATAATACTAAAATAAAGAAGAAAAAAAAAGTTAACTTATAGACCTACATTAACTTTTCAAATAGAAACAAAAAAAAAAAAAAACCAAATTCTCTACTCACTCCGCCATCTAGTTTAGAATCATCCAAAAAAAAAAAAATTCCCAACTCTTGGGAGTTTCTTCAACCAAAAACTCTTTGTTATAAAATTACCTAGGAACTCTAGACGATCTTGAACCCTGTCAAAGTGTCAGTATGTGATTATGTCCAAATATATTACTTCAACTTATGTTAAATGCCACCTAGCCTAGCCAACTCAACATTTTGAATATTATTTAATCCAATTAATTTTTTTATGTACATTAAAAATAGAAAATAAAGAAAATTATTGAAATAAAATCAAACTATTTTTTTTTCTCACTGTTCCTTTTGATTTCGTTTCATTTTTTGAAAATCTTTTTAGTTTGGAATCTAGTTTGAGTGAGATTGAAATTTTTTTGGATGAAAATCATGATATGAGGGTGCAAAAGCAAACCCATTTTCACCCATTTTCTTCTAAGCACATCCTTTCACCAAATTTGAAAACCTCATTCAGATAGAATCGCAAAACTTTACCTGCACAACCGACACCCACCATTCCATCAAGAACATCATAAATCTTAAACAAAAACATCAAACCAAGTCTAAACGAAATAAAAATTAAGCCCGCAAGGCTTCGCCGCCAATACACGATCACTAGGGATAGAGCGAAGTTGGAGACATTCAAGAGCTACATCACAATGCTCTTGTTGTCCTCAAGACCGACTTCAACGTCACAAACTCCATCACCACTACCTCCACCTAGAACACCTCGCCATCCATTAAAGGACATTTTTTGGTTAATGTTCCCCGTTGTCGCCATGGGCGGGGCTAGGTATACTTCAGTGGGGTCAATTGAACCCACTCAAATTAAATTTTTCTTTCTAATATAGGTATATATTTATCAAAAAAATTGAGATTTTTTAGTAGTTGACTCCACTAAAAAAAAAAATATAAAACTAAAGGTGAGGGGTCAATATTACTAAAGTCATGTAATAATCTTATATGTGATATGTATTTTATTTTATAATTTCAGCACACTCTATTTTTCAACTAGTACCTCTTTCTCACTTTCAAGTCTCAATTCTATATCTCTTCTCTCCTTAACTTCTCTTTTAGTCTGCGACTTTGGCCTGTAGTTGGGGTTTATTTTTTAGTCTTATACTCATACATCACTAATTTATACTCATTAGTCATTAGACTTCAAGTTTTCAAGTAATATGTTTCTTTTTACTATTATTTGGATATATCATTTATTCATTTGTTTTTCCTTTATGAGTAGGGTTTCTAATTAAGCTTTCTAATTATAATTTCAGTTTAGAATTATTATTTTTGTGGCTATTATTATGGTACAATTTCGAGAAAGTTGTAGTATATATGGTCTAATTTGTCTCATTTGAAGAAACTTTCATCCATAATCTTAGTGAAAAAGGTAATTTGGTTTATAAGTCTTTTTTTTAGGTCCAGCTAATCCAATAAAGCCACTAATACCATGGATAAATTATTGAAGAAAAAAAAAAATCGATTGTGTCACAAGATTCATCTCCTATCTAAGAAACTCATGTTAGAGATCATTTTTCAAAGCAAAATCGTATAGACTTGAAAACTCTTTTAACAGATCTAGGATTACGAAAAAAAAAAAAAAAATTAGAGTATCATCCTAAAGATCAAGATGAAATTAGAAGAGCATATATGCAAAACAAGGCTTTTATCATTAACTTCTTAGTCACAAATTTTCGTCAACGAACAATGGTTGGGTGTTGCATCGATTTAATACTTGACAATGAATTGAATGACCCCATTGAAAAAAAAAATCTGGCTACGCCATTGGTTATCGCTACTGCGTTGTGTTAGTGAATCAGAGGAAAATTGTAATGTTGATGTGTGTGTGTGTGAGAGAGAGATAGAGAGAGATGAGCAACCATTGAAGGAGAACTGAGATGAAAAAAATGGAAATGAATAAATAAAAAGACAAGAAAATAATTTTATTCATTAATTTTCAATAAAAATATTGATTTAAATTAACATTATTCAAAACCATATATTTTTAAATAGAAAAATTACGTCGTTTAAAGCTTATTTAGTTCTTGAAGGTCAAATCACTAATACAGATGGATGAGAGGATCATTTTGAAAATAAAATCAATTTTGAGGGATGATAATGAAAATATTTAAACTTAAGGGAACAAAATAAAAATAATCCTAAACTTGAAGGGACAAAAGTGTAATTATCTATTTGAAAATATTTGGATCTTGGTAAGTACAACTACCCACGTTGTTAATAATGGGTCTCCAGTCTCCACCACTGCCGAAATTAAAATAAACTATGTTGTTAATTGACTAATTTCTTTCTTGTAAGGAGAGAAAATGTCTCTACAAATAGTCTTTTGTGTATGTGTGTACTTTAGTAAGATTATACCTTTGTTATGTAAACTTGAGTGAGATGAGTTTGGACCTATAATTACTTTCTACACTTCAGGTGGAAAATAAAAATAAAAGTGGAAGAAGATGAAACTCACATGACTAAAGTTTTCCCTTGCTGTGGTTAGAGTGCTATAAAATTAAAATGAAATAGTTTACCTCTAACCCAATTTGGATGAATCTTCTTTCAAACAAAGGTATATTTTATGTTCTTTTAAAAAAGCACTCTAACCACACGGTCCATACCAAGGGTGCCCATTCTTTTTCCCATATAATAAATCAAATCCGGTAATCTGAAAATATAAAATAAAATTTACTTTGGTTAAAGTATATTATACATAAAAACGCGGCTATATAAAAAAAAGAAAAAAAGAAAAAAAAAAAAGAAGAAAAATTACATTTTAAACCCTATAGTTTAGGGGTGTAACAAATTAAACTCTATAGTTTCAAAAGTAACAAATTAAACTCTATAATTTCAAAAGTAATAAATTAAACCCTTATCTTACTTATATGAGTTGTTGTTTAAGTTATTACCTTTTGAAATTTTGAGGTTAAATTTGTTACTTTTGAAACCTTAAGATTTAATTTGTTACTTTTTGAAACTTCGGGATTTAATTTGTTAGTTTGTAAACTATATGGTTTAATTTGTTAACACCTCTAAACTATAGGGATTAAAATATAATTTTTCCAAAAAAACACACTCTTTTGGTTTCAAAGAAGCGTCAAAATAACCGAAGACAATCTAAATGTTATAATATATATATGTTTTTTTTTATCCATTTGATGATGAGAAGTCCCAATTATTTTGAGACTATATCGTTTTGGTTCTTAGTTCTTATCATCACCTTACTTACAGAAGTAGATGTAGATAATATAACTACGTGTGAAGAAGCTTTTCCTATTTATCACTTTTAATTTTTTAATATTTTTTATTCACCATTATCCAAATATATTGTAAATAAATGAACAAATTTGTTTTTTTAGAGAAAAAAAATGAACAAATTAGTAACTGTGAGTGAGTAGTAGATTTCATATTTTCAACCTTTTTTTTTTTTTTTTTTGAGATAAGGTGTCCATGGATTGAAGAGTGCATCGATTTTCCAATTTTTGTTTTTGTTTTAAAAATGATAAAATTATATATATCCCTTACATCTAAGGTTTAAATAGTATTCAATAAAAAAACATTTAAATAGTATTAGATAGATTTTAGCAAATAAAAAAAGTAGTATTAGATAATATATAAGGATGGAGAACAACTAAATAAAATAAAAATACAATTGAAATTAAAAAAAAAATCTCAAACGTTGGTGGCAATTTTACATAAAATAAAAAATAAATAAAAGCCTTAAACATAGGTGGGAAGTAGGAACCTGAAATAAGATGGAGCGAGATGTAAATTAACTGCTTCAAACTGATGAGTTTGAATTTGAGTACAATTGGAGTTTTAATTCTTGAGTTTATCTCCTAAGAGTTGTTGTGGAAGTTTTATTTTTTTTAAATAAACGGTGATTACTTTTAAGTTTATCCCAAAAAAAAATTGTATTGTTTTTAAATTTGATTTAAGTATTTAAAAATTGGTGAATAACTCAAATGTGAGAAAGTTACATAAAAAAAAAAAAACTGAAACGTGAGTGGGAAGTGGGAACGTGTGGATTGTGGGATTAGATATGTTGTAGTGCTATATGTCGTAACAATCAACTTTGGTTACACCTTAAAACAACCCTCATGTAAAAAATTACACTAAGCTATTATTTGACTACAATTTCACTTTATTTTTACAACAATTGAAGTGGCATGTTGTGATTGACATACATAAAAAGTGGGATAAAAAGTGAGATCAAAGGTAGGGTTATTGATTTTCTTTCCCCACGGTGTTCTATGTTTCTTCATATTTAAAAAATAAATATAAAAGTCTGTAATATTAATATTCCAATTTGTCTAATACTTAACAACTTTTTTTTTAACATATTTAATATCTCAACAATTGAGTCAAGCTATAAAATCTTCATTGATTAACAGAATAATATAAAGAAGGTAAGTCATAAATATTTTCAATGATATATTTTACAATAGATTAAGATTTAAAGCGAAAAGATTCGGAAAAAATTTGAAGGAGATAATATTCAGGAAAGTTGTAACTTTTGAGAATGCATGAACAAATATATAGGATAAATGCAATTTTGTCAGTTCCTCTTCTCAATGAAAAAGTCCGAACAAAAAAGTCTTGCACATTTAGTTCTGAAAAAAATAAAATAAAATAAAATAATAGTGTATATATTGAAATTATCATTTCCCTTTGCTCAACAATAATTTACATCTTGTATAATTTGAACTCAACAATATATATGTATATATAGAGAAAGAGATACACACATTGATTAGAAAATAAAAAGTATATTGTGAGGCATATTAGTAGAAATTGTAAATAAATGACTAAAATTAAAAACACACATATTAGTATAAATTGTAAATAAAGGCCTAAAATTAAAAACATAATGAATATACGTTTTTCCTGTATTAACCTTTTGGTTCTTCACATAAAGTAAATCCATGTGTATGTCCATTGCAAACCATATATATGTTTTCAACAATCCTGCATATACAACAAAAACAACCTCATTAGAATTAAAAATAAAAAATAAAAAAAATGAAAAAGGATGTTTATAGACATTACATTGAAAAAAAAAAAAAAAAAATGGATGTTTACATGAAAGATTTGAGAGTTGAGAGTTTAATTTTTGATGAAGAGAGGTGAGAGTTGAGATTCACACTTTTGCAAACCATATATATGTTTTCAACAATCCTGCATATACAACAAAAACAACCCATTAGAATTTATAATATATATATATATAATAAATATATTATATATATAATATATATATATATATATATATATGAAAAAGGATGTTTATGACATTACATTGAAACCTTCTAGTTCTTCACACAAATTGAATCCATGTGTATGTCCATTGCAAACCATATATATGTTTTCAACAATCCTGCATATACAACAAAAACAACCCCATTAGAATTTTTTTTTTTTAAATGAAAAAGGATGTTTATAGACATTACATTGAAAAAAATAAAAAAAAAAATGGATGTTTACATGAAAGATTTGAGAGTTGAGAGTTTAATTTTTGATGAAGAGAGGTGAGAGTTGAGATTCACACTTTTTCAAACCATATATATGTTTTCAACAATCCTGAATATACAACAAAAACAACCCATTAGAATTTAATATATATATATATATATATATGAAAAAGGATGTTTATAGACATTACATTGAAAAAAATAAAAATAATGGATGTTTACCTAAAAGATTTGAGAGTTGAGAGTTTAATTTTTGAAGAAGTTGTGGAATGTTTTATAAGAAGTTGTGATTATGTAACTTTTGAATTTTAAAAAAATGGTAATTTAAATGTAGAGGTTATCTTTAAGAGATAGTGTGCTATTTTTTTGAAAAATGAGATGTTATCTATGTTTGTGGAAACATGGAAAGTGAGGTGTAAATATTGGCCCATTTGAAGTTTTTATTTTATTTTATTTTAAAAGTTTTTTTTTTAATATACAAAGAAAAAAAAGAAAAAAAAAAATGAGCTAAGATTTTTAATTTTAAATATTAATATAATCTTGATAAGGATAACTGGATAAGTAAGTGTAAATTATGAAATCAATGGAAGTTAAAAAAAATATAGTTCCCCAAACTTAAAAAATGAAATCAACCCATCCGGTTGGTTTTTTGTTCAAAGTTGATACTGGTTTTAAAATTTTCAAAAATCTTTTTATTTTATTCGGATAAACAATCTTATATATTATATTTATTTTGCATGTGAACGGGAGGATTTTTATTTGAGAGAGAGAGAGAGAGAGAGAGAGAAATAAAAATAAAAAGAGCCAAGAGTTGAGTAAATGAGGAGTTGTGAAGTTAGTGGGAAGTGGGAATTATGAACATTTTAACTTTTAAATTTGAGCAGATCAGTAGATTACTCTTTTAACCTTTAATTTTTATTTTAAACCCAAATCAATAAATCTAAAATATGAGGTTATTTTAGTCCATGCACTAAAGTGGACAATTCTCTATATAGGGATGTAACTATTATACCCTTATTTCTAAGACACATTATTATTTGAAATCATTAATTAAATTGGGAAAATTGGAAGATGTGAGAGATACTTTTGACAGTACATTAGAGTAGACATGAGGGCATGAATCCTCTTAATAGTATTAGATGAAACATGAAAATATAAAAACTAAAATGAAAATATAGGGATGAAAAGTGATTTTTTGCCAAAATGATATATATTTTTTTTCATAATTTTTAAATTACCCTTTTTTGTTGTTGAATTATGAACGATTGTTATTATGAATAATTGATATATCTATATTTATTATAATGTAAAACTGAAAGCTTTTTGACTTTTGGTTAACCTCATAATATTGCGCCACATAAGCTTTTGAGTTCTCACAATTTTACACCTCATATATTTTATATATATATATATATATATATATATATATATATATTTTTAATTGAATTTAAATTTTATTCTATAATTAAACATCTCATTAGAATCTTGACATATTATATTTTCTTTAATAGAAATAATATATTATTCCATATATATAAACACAATCATAATAAATGCCTAATACTATAATATATTTTATATATAAACACAATAATAATAAATGTCTTTTAATAATTATCAATTTTCATATTTAGATAAAATATAAAAGACAATAAAAATCATAGTTAGACCAATAATTTTTTAGATTTAATTTTAATTCATTTTTTGTGCATCGCACAGGTTTGCGACTAATTAGTATTAATTATGATATTTTTTATTTATTATTATTAAAAATGTGGAATAACATAGAATAGACTAGAGTCTTATAGACCGAGCAAAGTACACCTCAAACATGTCTGCAATTATCAAAACAAATACATTCCTATGGGATCCTCCAAAATATTAAAGAATCGTTGGCTTCTTCCCCATTTAAGAGAGCATTAGCAGTGCACACCTATTCTTCCTTATAACAATGTTGATCTGGCTTCCTAGGATTCTTGAAACCACACCTATTCACCTACAATCAATAATTAATGAGAACTTTGAGCAACATATTGAAAATAGAAGAATCTTTAACCACAAGAACGGCAGCAAAAGATGAAAAGAGTCGAGCTCCACGATAAGGATTGAGATTGTGATGTTAAAAAATAATAGGCTAAGCCCAATACACCAAGCCCACATAGGCCCATTAGAAGAAGCCCAAATGGGCCCATAAGGTGAGAGAGCAATTAAATAAAAGAAAAAGAAAGAGAAAGAGGAAAAGGCAGGGGGGACGGCAGACACAGACGAAAAAGAGAAAGAGAAGAGGAAGAAGAGAATGGGGGCTCCGGGCCCCTTTGTTCATGATTTTGTATTGGCTATTACGCCATTTATATGTATTTCTCCCCATTTATCTAGTGAAAAACCCCCTCCCCGTGGATGTCGGCATTGTTGGCCGAACCACGTCAAATATTGTGTTTATTGTCGTGTTTTCTCTCCCTCAAGCTTGTGTCTCGTCGGATTAAGCCACTCAATCGGGCTCCCATCGTGTCCAAACTCGCTGTTAAAGAGGTTCCGTACATATCCCTTTGCTACCCGGCGTTTTTTGACGTTACAGAGATTGTCAGATTCACTGCAAGTCATATACAATATGACCTTCTTTCTTTTGCTTCTTCATTTGGGGTTGGGGATGTATTCATGCTTGTAAAAAAGAAGAAGAGATTATTCTTTTTTTTTTTTTCTTTTTTTCTTCAGGGGGTGCAAGTTTTGCTTGTTGATTACTTTGCTGTGTAATTTCAAATCCATCTAATCCGCGAGCCCCACACCATGATCGGTTGTTTAGTGATTGTTTCAGAAAATAATTTTTAGAAAACTGGTCCCTATTTTTATTGTAGGATTCAATTTTTTTCGAATAACTTTTTTAGTGTTTTCATAATTTGTTCTTTCTTCTGAGTGGCATATATATGTAAATATGATGATGACATTTTTGTAAATACCCTTTAACCCAACCCAAATCCCCTTTCTCTCTCTTTTAACAACATTATTTTTTTTGGGGTTAAATATACTGTTGGTTCCTAACACTTACCCAAGTTGTACGTTTGGTCCATAATGTTTAAAATGAGCAGAAATAGTCCATAACGTTTCAAAATCTTGTACCATTTGTCATAACCCCATTTTTACCCCCGGGATTTTCTCGGGTGTCGGCATGTAAAAAAAGGCAGCCTGGACCAAGCCAGTCTGACCCGATACGGACCCACCACATCAAAAAAACCTCGAGACGGGGTCTGAAGCACATTTCTCGGAGTTTGACCAAGTTCGACCAAGGTTGACAAAGTTTGACTGAGATGTTGACCGAGCCGAGTCGACCTGACGGGGGCCCACCGCACCAAAAGAACCTCAAAATGGGGTCCGGAGCACATTTCCCAGAGTTTGGAGGGTTTTGACCAAGTTTGACCGAGATTTGACCGGACCATTGACCAGACCGAAAGCTGGACCAGGCTGACCGCCCCCCGACCAATGTGTAGAGCATGATGAGAGCTTCGATTCGATACTTTACGGGTAAAAACGGACGAGAAACGAGAGAGTTATGGGCAAAACCGTGAGAAAGCGGTCCAACACTTTGGGAGGTAGTGTTTGTGCGTGGATTCTTTCCAACCGGTGGCAACTTGGTCCGCAAGCTGAAACCTTTAAGCAAGAGGGTTACTTCAACTACGACGTGCAACTCCCGGATTGCCAAGAGCTCCTTCGGTCAAGCCGGAATCTTAATCAGAAAACGACCCCTTGGCATAAGGAACATTCCAACGACCTCTGTTCGCGAGATCACATCTCGCGTACCCAAGTTCGCCTCTGTGCAAGGCCTATACTTTTAGAAAGTAGGTAGCACAAGCTTTCCGACGGTACCAAGAACGTCGAAAACCGACTTCGGGAGCTACGTCTACCACGCGCACGAAAACAGGTCGATGAAATAAGGCTGTGCTGAAAATTCCAGAACTTTTCCCCCGACGTTACCACGCTTGCGCGCAGAGTCTTCCTGACTCACAACGAGTTGATCCGCAAGCCCGGGTACGTTGAAAAGAGGACACGTTCATGCACGGTGTGGAACTCTCGGATCGTCAAGATTTTCCCCGATCTAGCCGGAATCTCGATCGGAAAAATGTCCTCCAACGGACCAAAAACACTCTGGTAGCCCCTGTTCGTGGAACCATATCTCGCGAACCCAAGCTCGGTTTCCCGCAAGTCCAAAACTTTAAGGGAAAGGGTAGCGCAAGCTTTCCGACAGTACCAAGAACGTCGAAAACCGACTTCGGGAGCTAGGTCAAATACGCGCGCAAATACAGAGAAAAAGTAAGGAAAAATGAGCCGAAGACTTGACTCATTTTTCTCCCGGACAACCGCCTTCGCGCGCAGAGTCTTCCTGACTCACAACGAGTTGATCCGCGAGCCCGAGTGCGTCGGAAAGATGATGACTCCAGCTACGAAGTGCAACTCTCGGTTCGCCGGTGGCTTCCCTCGTTTGACCGGAATCTTCGTCGGAAAAACACGCAAAAACAGCTCCAGCACCCCGACTTCTGGGAGTCATAACTCTCGCTTCCGAACTCCGATTTGCATACACTTTATATCATTGGAAAGTAGACGTCGAGAGCGTTCCGACGATATGCTGCATGACACATTTTGAGCACTATAAGACCTCCAAAAGTTCCCTCGAAAATCGGGTCAGAAAAGGGTACATGCACGAAAACCGAGAAAGATTCGGTGGAAGAGCCGCGTGGAGGATAAGATCGCCACGTGGCCCCTGTACGAACTCGCGCGGCATCATCACGCGCCGCGCGGTATGATGCCGCGCAAGGCGTGCAGCTCGGCCTATAAAACAGACCCTCCCCCCCTCATTTCCAGCACAATTTGGCTCGGGCTCTAGGCTCCTTGAGCGTTAGAATAGGCAGAAATAAGGGTTTTGGGGGTCCTTAGAAGGGGTTTTTAGGTAGTTTTAGAGTGAGAGACTCCTCTCTAGGTACTCTCTCTCTCTAAGCTCTTTCTCTCCTCTCTTTTTTCTTCCTTTTTAGTGGAGGTGACTAGTGATGATCCCTAAAATGGGAAGGGATTCACAAGGATCCACTTTTATTTATGCTTCTTGATGAGTTATGAATTATGACTCATTAACCTTATTTTCATATGACTTTAATGGAATTTTCTTGCATCCAATTCTCAATTACACGTAAACTAGGACAATTCTTTCATACCATTGCATAACATGAAATTTATTCTTTTACGTGTATTATTTTATTAAAATTCTACATGCCTCAGTTTTATTTAATTTATTAATGCAGACCCACTCTCAATGGAGCACACTGAAGTACTCTTATTGTCTGGAATATTGGTGCAAAGTTTAGTCATTTATATAAATCTACAAAGTGTCAAGTGGATGCAATTGATTGCCTAATGGGTTGTTTTGAGGAGAATTCAAGGGAGAGATCCTATACAAAAAAAGCTGGAGCTGAACTGATAAAAGAAAGAAACAAAAAGAAAAGAAATAGCTTCAGGAGGTGCACGTGGGATAGAAGAAAGGAAAAAGAAATTGGTTAATAACTTAACATTTGTGGGTATTAAAGTCATTTGATAGCCTAAGGTTGAGGTGCACTAAGTGAACCTAAAAGTCAAGCGTAGAAGGAAGAAAAGGTTGGCATGTTGGGTTATTCTATTAACCTAAGGAGGGAGCCGCGGGGAATAAAAGATAAAAGAAAGAAGAATAGGTTTCTTTGATAACCTATATAAGGAGATATATATATATATATATATATATAAGGACGGGGATTATTAGTTTTATTCCGGGGAGAGTCCAGCCGCAAGGGAGAAAGGAGAGGAGGCAGTGCTGAACAGAAAAAGCGAAGAAGAAGAAAATCAAGACCATGAGTTTATCTTGTGCTTTGATATTTTTCTGCACTTTAATATTATTTTTCAATACTATGAGTAGCTAAATCTCCAGCTAGGGTTAAGGGTGAATCCTAATATATCTTCCATGTGTGACTTGGATTAGAGGATGTATTTTCTTGAATTAATGATTAATATTGGGTTTGATTCATTATTTGAAATCATTGTGTGTTGACAAGTTATTTTGATTCAGTATGATTTTAATATATCAAATGCATGAATGCCATGATTTGTTATGATTCGAAATATGCTGAATGCTTAATCTCCCCTGTAGCATGCTTTTGAATTTATTAGCTAAACCAACCCATATACTATCTACATTACCCTTATCAAGTGTTTTATTATTGAATCTTCCGATTAGGCGAGTGGCCTCTCTAACCTAATTGAGTAAAAGAATAATCCAAGTTCACATAGATATATATTAGGTGGATCCTTGAAACCCTAGTGCCTTTCTCCATTAATTTCAACCAATTTTATTTATCTGCTTTTAATTATAGTCTTCATAATATTTTGCTCCATCTTCAGGTGGAAACAACCAAATCAATTTACTATTTTCTTTTCTTTTCATAATAATAGGAGTTTTTACACTGTGTCAACCATTCCCTGTGGTTCGACCTCGGACTTACCGAGATTTTATTACTACTTGCGAAACCTGCACTTGGGTGCACTTTAAAAAATCGCAACAAGTTTTTGGCGCCGTTGCCGGGGAATGTGTCTTGAACACATTGTTTTAATTTCTATTATTTTGCCAAGTTTTAATTTTAATTAGTTTTTATTAATTTATTTTTTTGTTTTTGTTTTTCTTGTAGGTACCAATTCTCATCAAGAAGCAAAGTTTGGAAAACCATCAATTTTTTTTTTAAAAAAAGCTTCTCAGGTAAACGGTTCCAATTTATTTGAACTTAGCATGTTTAGATTTGTATGAGCGTTTGGCAACGTGATCATACAAATCGTTTATATAGAGTAGAATTGGAACAATTTTCCGTTGATTTACCTGACTCTAATCTAGAGCCTCTTGATAATCTGATAATTATGGCTGATCATGATGAGGTTAACCAAGGGGAGAATGAACGTAATAATGCAATACCTGTTAGAACCCTTAGGGATTACCTACAACCCACTAGGGCCAGTACACCTTCGTGTATTGTATTCCCTAATGTTGTGGGAAATTTTGAAATGAAACCGGGTGTAATCCAATTACTCCCCAAGTTTCATGGGCTTGATTCTGAGAACCCTTATCTGCACCTCAAGGAATTTGATGAGGTTTGTGCTACCTTACAGTACAACAATGTTACTGATGACGTTGTGAGACTAAAACTTTTTCCCTTTTCATTGAAGGAGAAAGCCAAATCTTGGCTACACTCCTTGAGGCCTAATACCATTAGAACATGGCAAGAGATGACTAGGGAATTTCTGAAGAAATTTTTCCCAACCCATAAGACTAATACTCTTAGGAAGAACATAATGCATTTCTCTCAAAAGGAGAATGAAACATTTTTTCAATGCTGGGAAAGATTTAAAGATTTATTACTTGCATGTCCACACCATGGGTATGACACATGGCGAGTAATCAGTTTTTTTTATGATGGTATTACCTCAAACATGAGGACAGTTTGTGGAGATGATGTGCAACGGTGAATTTATGAGTAAATCACCGGATGATGCCTGGGACTATTTTGATCTCTTGGCTGAGAATGCCCAAGTTTGGGAGACCACAAACACAATAGAGAGGGCAAAACCTGGACCTAGTTCTAAGGGAGGTTTATATCACCTCAAGGAGGAGGATGATGTAAATTCTCGAATTGCCAAATTGACTAGGAAGGTAGAGGCCATTGAGTTAGGAAAGACTGAGAGTAAAGCACCTACTTACTTTGAGAATAGTTGTGGGATATGTGAAACCAATTCTCATCTAACCAAAGACTGTCCCACAATTCCTGCATTCCAGGAAGTGTTACATGAGCAGGCCAATGTGGCCAATGCTTATAGGAGGCCCTTCAGTTCGCCTTATTCTGAAACTTATAATTCTAATTGGCAAAACCACCCCAATTTTAGTTGGAGGAATGGGCCCTCCATTAATGAATCCCAAGGATCTTCTTCACATGCACCCTATGTACCACCACATAAGAAGAGCCTTGAGGATACATTGCAGGCCTTTATACAAGGCCAAACTCAGATCAACCAAGCTGTAATGCAAGATATTCAAGAGTTGAAAAATTCAGTTGGTCGAATTGACTCAAAATTGAATGTGAGGGAAAAAGGGACTTTTCCAGCCCAACCCCAACCTAACCCAAAGACCCAATTTGTGGTCAATGAGGTTCAAAATCCTCACATAGAGCATGTCAAGGCAATCACCACCCTTAGAAGTGGAAAAGTGATAAAGAAAGATATCCCTAAGAAGGTTTTACCTTCTAAGGAAAATCAAGAAACTAAGGATGATGATGGGCCTAATGATAAGGAAAATAAAGAAGATGAGGAAAGAGTCTTCAAACCTGTTGCACCTTTTCCTCAAGCTCTTCTTGCACATAAAAAGAAGGAAACAAATCAAGATATTTTGAATGTGTTTAGACAGGTAAAAGTAAATATTCCTTTGTTAGATGCTATTCAACAAATCCCTTCTTATGCAAAATATTTGAAAGATCTTTGTATAGTGAAGAGGAAACATCATTTTCAAAAGAAGGCATTCCTAACAGAGCAGGTAAGTGCTATTCTCCAGTGTAACACTCCAGTGAAATACAAAGATCCAGGTTGTCCTACTATCTCATGCATCATTGGTAATTTTAATATTGATAGGGCATTGCTTGACTTAGGAGCTAGTGTGAACTTACTACCTTACTCTGTTTATGAACAGTTGGGTCTTGGTGAATTAAAACCCACCAAAATTGTTCTACAACTTGCAGACCGATCTATTCGTAAACCAAGAGGGATAGTAGAGGATGTGTTAGTAAAAATTCATAAATTCTATTTTCCTGTAGATTTTATTGTTTTGGATACACAACCTATTTCACATGCAGGCACTTCTATTCCTGTTATTTTAGGACGTCCATTCTTAGCTACTTCCAATGCTTTGATAAATTGTAGGAGTGGAGTCTTGAAATTATCCTTTGGTAACATGACTGTAGAGCTTAATATCTTCAACACGTGTAATCAACTTAAGGATGAAGAGGATATGCATGACGTTGACTTAATTGAAACACTTGATTTATATGATAAGAATTCTGAAAGATCATGCACTAATTCTCTCTTTGAATTTGCACAGGAAATGGAGGTGAGCAATGGAAAAGTGCAAAAAGAGGAGTTGTCAAACCATGAGATAGAGTTGCTAGAAACAAGTGATGAAGATGACATATTGGAGTTAGAGCCCCAACCAGTTGAGTTCAATTCTATTGCTATAGAACCCAAGGAAACCTTCCCTAAGGTAACACCTTCTAAACTTGACTCTTTGCAAGCTGGTAAGCTTTTCCATGTTTTGAGAAAGCATAAGAGTGCTATAAATAAATTGTCTAGAGCAATAAAGAGATTTAATTCTAAATCAGATAAGGCTAGATCAAAGAGGAAATTGCAATTGAAACAATGGAAAGAAAATTGGCAAGATTCATATGAAGATTCCAAAATTTATAGACAAAGAATGCTTTTTCATGATTCTAAATTCCATTTGCTTCCTAAAAAGCTTAGATCCAGAGGGATAGGACATTTCATTGTAAAAACCATTTATCCTCATGGTGAAATAGGAATTAAGAACCAAAAGAATGGTGGACCTTTTAAGGTTAATTGGAAATATCTTAAACCATTCCTGGAGAACTTTATTTCAGAGGTTGAATCCACCTCTCTGAAAGACCCTATTTAAGGGAATTGACTGGAGTAGATGCTTGTTGTACATAGTAGTTTTCTTTATTATTTCTTTTCTTTTTTCTTTTTTTTGTTTTGTGGCTTCTAACCAATTGCAGGAAATAGTTTTGGAAATTCATCAATGCTACAGGTGTTTTCTTTACCTCTCCCTCATGCTTCGTTTATTGGCATGTCTCTCATAATCTCATTCATACAATTTTAACATTGAGGACAATGTTTAATCTAGGTTGGGGGGTGTAGGATTGTATCCTTAGCTGTTTTTTTTTTTAGAAGTTGCAGTGGAACCACTTTCGTGTAAAAAAAATAAAAAAAAAATTCAAAAATTTGAATGCCTTGATTTTGTGCAATGATGTCTTGACTTAGTTGGTGATTATGTTGAATATGAATGCTTGGTTGTGTTATTTTTTAGAATGTTGTTGAATTTTAACTTTGATTCGAATTTCATTGACGAGCTTAAACATATGAACACATGATCATTTGATTAGGAAATGTGAATTTTGTCCTTTGATACTTGTTTTTGGATAGTGAAAATTTCACTTGTTACACTTTGAAACTTGGCACAAGCACACTAGCATATGGTTTGTGGGGTATGAAATTTGAAACCAAATATTCATGTTTTCAGTATCTTAAGATTAGTTGGTTGACTTGTTAGTTGAGTAACCTTGGCATGGTATTAGTACTCAAAAAAAAAAAAAAAAAAAAAAAAAAAGAAGAAGAAGAAGGGTGAGAGCTTGAATTGGTTAATGTTGTGTATAGCTAGTTTAACTTCGTAGCCTTTTTGACTCGAGTTAGTAAGCCCATAGGGGTGTTTCTACACCTAGTGCCCTAAAGCCATCTGGTTTGGGAGTCACTGGTCTAACGCTCGATAAATGGGTCAATTAGAAAGCTTAAGGAAGTTAGACATTGTTGTGTGTGGCTAGTTTAGCTTTGTAGCCTTGTTGACTTGAGTTAGTAAGCCCATAGGGGTGTCTCTACACCTAGTGCCCTAAAGCCATCTGGTTTGGGAGTCACTGGTCTAACGCTCTATACATGGGTCAATTAGAAAGCTTAAAGGAGTTAGACATTGCACAGTCCACACGTGTCAAAAAAAAAAAAAAAATTTGCCTTTGTTGCTGTCTATGCCTTGGTTAGTTCATCTGATAGGGATTCCAATGAATTCTAGAGTATTGAATCATTTATATTGGAATTATTTTGAAACCCCATGATTATGTGTTATTTCACTTTACACCAAAGGAGACTTGTGGCATTCCACTATTTAACTATAAGTGATTTGGACTTAGTTTGAACTTCCTAAAAATTTTGAAGATGGAGTTTGTCTTTTTAAGCTTATCCATGAATGAGAACCATTGTTTTTGTGATACTTTATTCTCATTGATAACACAGTTGCATTTGTTTTAATTTAAAGTCAAGACTGAGCATATTTGTTGAAGTAACAAAACGTTTGTGGGTATCGTTCTGGTAAGCCCTCACGAGACTATAACTCGTCCACTAGGGACACCTAGGGGTTTAAAGGCTTGTTGCATATGCTAAATGCAATCGAGAGTGCCAGCGAAAGTGGTGAAGTTAAGATTTATTTTTATTTTAGTTGTTTTTAGTTTTGCCAGGGACTAGCAAAATTCTGGTTGGGGGGTGTGATGAGTTATGAATTATGACTCATTAACCTTATTTTCATATGACTTTAATGGAATTTTCTTGCATCCAATTCTCAATTACACGTAAACTAGGACAATTCTTTCATACCATTGCATAACATGAAATTTATTCTTTTACGTGTATTATTTTATTAAAATTCTACATGCCTCAGTTTTATTTAATTTATTAATGCAGACCCACTCTCAATGGAGCACACTGAAGTACTCTTATTGTCTGGACTATTGGTGCAAAGTTTAGTCATTTATATAAATCTACAAAGTGTCAAGTGGATGCAATTGATTGCCTAATGGGTTGTTTTGAGGAGAATTCAAGGGAGAGATCCTATACAAAAAAAGCTGGAGCTGAACTGATAAAAGAAAGAAACAAAAAGAAAAGAAATAGCTTCAGGAGGTGCACGTGGGATAGAAGAAAGGAAAAAGAAATTGGTTAATAACTTAACATTTGTGGGTATTAAAGTCATTTGATAGCCTAAGGTTGAGGTGCACTAAGTGAACCTAAAAGTCAAGCGTAGAAGGAAGAAAAGGTTGGCATGTTGGGTTATTCTATTAACCTAAGGAGGGAGCCGCGGGGAATAAAAGATAAAAGAAAGAAGAATAGGTTTCTTTGATAACCTATATAAGGAGATATATATATATATATATATATATAAGGACGGGGATTATTAGTTTTATTCCGGGGAGAGTCCAGCCGCAAGGGAGAAAGGAGAGGAGGCAGTGCTGAACAGAAAAAGCAAAGAAGAAGAAAATCAAGACCATGAGTTTATCTTGTGCTTTGATATTTTTCTGCACTTTAATATTATTTTTCAATACTATGAGTAGCTAAATCTCCAGCTAGGGTTAAGGGTGAATCCTAATATATCTTCCATGTGTGACTTGGATTAGAGGATGTATTTTCTTGAATTAATGATTAATATTGGGTTTGATTCATTATTTGAAATCATTGTGTGTTGACAAGTTATTTTGATTCAGTATGATTTTAATATATCAAATGCATGAATGCCATGATTTGTTATGATTCGAAATATGCTGAATGCTTAATCTCCCCTGTAGCATGCTTTTGAATTTATTAGCTAAACCAACCCATATACTATCTACATTACCCTTATCAAGTGTTTTATTATTGAATCTTCCGATTAGGCGAGTGGCCTCTCTAACCTAATTGAGTAAAAGAATAATCCAAGTTCACATAGATATATATTAGGTGGATCCTTAAAACCCTAGTGCCTTTCTCCATTAATTTCAACCAATTTTATTTATCTGCTTTTAATTATAGTCTTCATAATATTTTGCTCCATCTTCAGGTGGAAACAACCAAATCAATTTACTATTTTTCTTTTCTTTTCATAATAATAGGAGTTTTTACACTGTGTCAACCATTCCCTGTGGTTCGACCTCGGACTTACCGAGATTTTATTACTACTTGCAAAACCTGCACTTGGGTGCACTTTAAAACATCGCAACACTTCTTAGTTCATTTATGCTCTATTTATGCTCTCCTAGTTCATTTACTGTCTTGTTTATTGCTTTATTTATATGCTTTGAGTTATTTATTGCTCTCATTTGTAGCTCTGAATATATTTATCGCTTTGTTTACATTTACTATGTACTTGTGAATATTATATTGTGATTATCCCTTCCCCCCGTGTATTTGGGTATGACAATCCCGAGTGGCTTTGATGGATTATATAAGTCCTCTATGAGGCCTTAACAACCATGTTAGCCCACAAGGTATTTGACCCAAGAACACAACCCCCATGTCCAAATTCCGTCATTTATTGTTTTACTACGTTGTGAATATTGTTATTTTCTCCCCCTTTTTCCCTTGTGACTTGGGCGTGAAAATCCTTAGTTGGTCTTGGTGGATTATGTAAGACCTCAAAGAGGCATTAACAACCATGTAAACCCACAAGGCATTGGATCCAAGAACACAACCCCCATGTCCAAATTCCGTCATCTATTGTTTTACTACGTTGTGAATATTGTTATTTTCTCCCCCTTTTTCCCTTGTGACTTGGGCGTGAAAATCCTTAGTTGGTCTTGGTGGATTATGTAAGACCTCAAAGAGGCATTAACAACCATGTAAACCCACGAGGCATTGGATCCAAGAACACAACCCCCATGTCCAAATTCCGTCATTTATTGTTTTACTACGTTGTGAATATTGTTATTTTCTCCCCCTTTTTTCCTTGTATTTGGGCATAAAAACACCGAACGGTCTTGGAGGTTTTAGATAAGTCTTTTAATAGCACTAAACCCCATGCAAATCCATGAGGCGTTGGACCTGCAAATTGCCAACATATTTTCGAAAATGATTTTCACTCATATAAGTCCTATTTGGCATCAAAGGTTTAGGTAAGTCTTTCAATAGCACTAACCCTTTGTGTAAGCCCGAAAGGCATTAAAACCCCTTTTCAAAATGATTTTCACTCATATAAGTCCTATTCGGCCTCCAAGGTTTAGGTAAGTCTTTCAATAGTACTAAATCCTTCGTGTAAGCCCGAAAGACATTGAATTCCCTTCTAGACTGCTTCATTCTATTCATGTAAATCCTAAGGTGGTATCGAGATTCAAGTAAGACTTTCAATAGCATTGAATCCCGGCCCCACGAGGTCTTGACCCTTTCCTTAAATTCATTTGATATTTGTCATAAATTACATTTTTGTCATTACAATTAAGTGTTACATTTATGACATCCCATTTTTGTCATTCCCGTGAGGCATTCATCTCATACTTATGATTAATGCGCTGCGAACATGCCATGATCATTCCATACTTGTTAGAATTATTTTCGGTAATTTATGCACTACGAACATGCCATGATTACTTGCTTGCTTGTTTATTCGCTTTGATATAAATGTGATTAAAACACACTTTGCCATAAAAACTTTAAAAAGAGTAAACATGGTAATGTGGGCATTGGAAACAAAGTTGGTGCAACCCAAGGGCAATGGCTCGCCCTGGCTTTTGGGACACCATGGTATGAGTCCTTTACACGGGGGCGTGGCTGGTACGTGCTTTCGTGTAAGGGATTCTACACGTTCTAACTCCCATAGGATCATGGTCTAAAATTCCCCAAAGTGTGAATTAATCATCCAAAACCTCGCCATTTGACGGACCGCTTTACTCTTGGAAATCAAGGGTGAAAAGATCCCGAATATGGTATCAAAAACATTAATTGTTTGTCCCGGCACTAGGTGTTAGGATTTCAAGTATATCCTACCACCGAACTGCCCGGAAATTGAAAAGATACAAAGATAAGGGACAGTGAAATAAATAGTCTAATCAAAACCAAATGAAGTCAAATTGTATTTGCCACTCTTGGTACATTGCACGACAGAATTTGGGACATTTGTACATAATTAAAACCAACAAACCTAGGCTTAGTAAATAAAGGGAACACCAGAAGGGAGGTAACCGTTTTCTTAAACGGATGTCGTGGGGTGCCTAACACCTTCCCCACGCATAAGCAAACCCCGAACCTATCTCTGGTTCAAGACCATTTTTGTTGTAAATGTCTAAACAAGATAAAATCTATTAGACATAGGTGCCCAATCACACCTTAAATTTCCCATGATTGATGACGACTCCAAACTTGTGCTCACATGCACACACATACACATGTTCCCCCCCACACACACACAACTCATATCTCGAAACGGAAAAGAGATAGAGATCACACACACACTCGCCAAATGGGGGTCGAGATCAAGGAAAAAAGAAAAAAACCACTTTAAGGTCGAACTAAGATTTTCCGCCGGTGTCGACACCATTGGTACTTCCGTTAGTCTCTGTTAATTTTATATATACATAGCTAACGAATTGATGATGTGACCATTTTTTAATTGAGATGACATTTTTTTTTTTTTTTTTCATTTATAATTAGGAATGACATGACATACCGTTTAAAATAAAATAAAACCCACCCAACCCGATTTTTTAAAAAAAAAAAACCCAATTACTCTAATTTAATTAAACCCAATTCTATCGCTTGTTATTAAAAAATAAAAAATAAATAATAAAAAAATAAAAATTAAACCCTAATTTGGTCTCTTCTCCCTCTTCCTCTCTCTCCCACCCCCCATAGGTAACATAACCACCATCAAAGAAAATCACAGAACCACAAAGGCTATCTTCCAATAACTAAAATAAGTCCTTCTATTACTGACTTTGAAGATATATATGTGAAACTTTGTTTATTATTTGTTGTAATTTGGATTTGTTGTGTTTTTTTAATTGATTAACCATGGTGATATTCATTACCTGAAATGCTAAGTGATATGCTTTGTTGGAATTTTATCTTAATACAAAATCCTGGATATTCTTGTGTTTGTATTCATGAAGGTGGTAAATTTTATCTTAAATCAAAACTCTAAATTTGCGAGTTCTTGGGTATTGGCAAGGGAGGAAAAAATATCCTAAGGCTAAAATAAAGGGGTAGCAGTCAAGACGAAAATTTGATTTGAAGAAACTGCCAGAATGATATGCCAGGTATCGAGGTTTATATATGAGGTGGTTGGTTAAGAGTTATGAATTATGATTGCGTGGGTTTGTGAGTTGTGGCCTCTTGCTTTGTGCTTGTGTCTCTCTCTCCATGGGAGATAACCTTGATAGTTCTGTGATTTTCTTTGATGGTGGTTCTAATACGATGGGAGGGAGATTTAATTGGGTTTAATTAATTTAGGGTAATTGTGGTTTTTTTTTTTTTAAACAGAATCGGGTTGTGTTGATTTTTTGGTTGGGTGGGTTTTATTTGATTTTAAAAAGGTAATGCCATGTCATATCCTAATTGTAAATAAAAAAAAAAAATGACACTTCAATTTAAAATTTGCCACGTCATCAATCCGTTAGTCACGTATATACAAAGTTAACGGAGACTAATGGAAGGACTAACGATGCACGATTTTGAAACTTTAGGGACCATTTTTGCTCATTTTAAACGTTAGGGACCAAAAGTGAAACTTGGGTAAACTTTAGGTACTAACAGTATATTTAACCCTTATTATTATTTTTTTTTCTCTATCTATCTCTCTTACTCTCATCCTTGTTTTCTCTCGCACCCTCTGCCACTCTTTCTCGTGAATTGTGACCGGCGTGGGCACCGATAGGTCTTGGGTTGCAATTGGCTTCTTATGTGTCGTGGGTTGTGGGTAGGAGTGTCAAATGGGTGGATTTAGATGCGTTTGGATGGGCATTAAATAGGTTAGGCCTTTAAAACCCAATAGTCCATTTAAATCCAATTAATAAAATAGATATTACCCAAACCCAATCCAACCCAATTATCTAAGCTAAAACCCAACCCACCCATTTACCCATTTATTTTATGCATATATATAATTAAAATGTCTTAAAACCTCTAAAATGACCCAAATACTCCTAAAACCTTGAAATTTACCAAAATACCCTTAAAGCCTATAAACTGATGAAAAAACAATTAAAACTTAGGAAAATTACTGAAATACCCTTGGAACCTCCAAAATGACCAAAACCTCTTAAAATCTCTAAAATGACAAAAATACCCCCAAAAACCTCAAAATGATCAAAATACCCCTATAACTACTAAAATGACCAAAATAGCCCTATTATTATTATTATTATTATTATTGTTATTATCTGTCCTCAACCATGCATATCAGATAGAGAACAATAAATTTGAAATTAAAAAAACAACCTATTACCTTTAATTCTTGTAAACACAATTACACTTATATTATTTTAAATAAGAGATATGATAATTCATTTCCATAGATACATTTACCCCTATCTAATTGTTGGTGCCATGGGCTACCATGTCTTAATCCCTTTCCTTAATTGTGCCTGAGTTGTTCATGGAGTGTTGAGAATTCATAGTGAATTACCCCAAAAAGGGCCCCTTTATATTCTCCTTGTAAGGTGAAATAGGTTCGGTTTTCCCTCGTTATATGCAGAGGTCCCATATATATATCTAGTATTTATTGATTGACTTTGATTGTAAGCCCAGGTAAGACCATGGCTACTTCAGCTGTGAGAAACAAGAGACCAATAGGCAATATATGACAGTGAAGCTATTTAACCATGCCATGGCAATTATAGGAGAGGCTGTTGGGATGGTCTAATTCCCTTAAAATTAATTTTAGGCTCCGTTTGTTTCGACGTAAAACATTTTCCGTAAAATGTTTTCATCATTTACGGGTGTTTGTTTCGCTATAAAATCAAAGTCAACCGTAAAACATTTGTTGTTGACCGGAAAATTCTTTAGTAAAACACGGAAAACGGTTTACGAATTTTTTTTCCGTAAACCATTTTCCAATTTGTTACCCACGCCTCACCCGACCCTTTTGCTCTCTCTCTCTCTCTCGCCCAACCCCTGCTACTGCTCTCCCTCCCCGTACCTGCTTTCTCTAGCAGAACCTCCCTCTCTGCTCCTGCTCTCTCCTTCTTTGATTTCACACGGCAAACCCCCACCCCCCTTCTTCAATCTCACACGAAAAACCGCCACCCCCCTTTCGTCTCACGTTGCAGATCTGGTGGCCAGTTGTGGTGGGTCGGGTTGTTCATGGCTTGTGGGTTTTTAAACACCGATGATGGGGGTTTTTGTTGTGGTGGTTGTTGAGATTTGTGGGTTTTTTGAACCCGGTGATGTGAGGCTTTGTTGTGGTGGTTGTGATTTTTAGGTCACAGGGTGGTTGTTCTGGTGGGTTGCAGTGGGCTCGAGGGGGGCGGTGGCGTGGGCTTGAGGTGGGCGGTGGATTTGCTTGAAAGATCTGCTGTGGTGGTTGTTGTGATTTTTGGGTAACGGGGTGGTTGTTCTGGTGGGTTGCGGTGGGCTCGAGGTGGGCGGTGGTGTGGATTGTTATGGGTGGAGGATGTGGTGACTGGAGTTGTTTTTTTTTTTTTTTTTTCGCACCAAACACTGTAAAATATTTTTCGGACATTTTCCAAAATACAATCAAACATCGGAAAATAAATCATTTTCCTTGAAATCATTTGTATTTGCAAACATTTTACGATGGAAAATATTTTACAGCGAAACAAACAGAGCCTTAATGCATGACTTGAAGCAAAAAATAATAATAATAATAATAATAATAATATTAATATTACCCTTCTCTGATTAGCTTGTTTTCTTTCTTCAAACCGTGATTTATTTTATTTTATTTTTTTTCGGGTTTAGGCTTTTTGTTGATGCCCAATAAGCAATCTAATTAAAGCCCAATTAAACTCAACTTAATTGGGTCTAATTGGACTAGCATCCATTTGCCCATTTATTAAATAAGTGAGTTTGATTGGACAATTAGTGAGTGGATTTAGGGAGACTAATGGATTTGAGTTTTTTTGCCACCCCTAATTGTGGGTTACGGTGGGTCAAGGTGTGGGTTGCAATGGGTTTTTGTCTTGATTTTTGTTATTTTGTTTGTTGCGGGTCGTTGATTTGCTGTTGGGTCTCGTGGTGGGTTGCAGTGGTGCACTACAAGAAAAATCGTTTATTACAACGAAAAAAGTCGTTGCAATAAGTCCATTTTCGTTGCAATAGAGTCTATTGCAACGACCAAAAAGTCGTTGCAAGCCGTTGCAATAAACTCCGAGGCAATAGGTTAATGCAACAATAATTTCGTTGCAATAAACTATAGTTATTACAACGACATTTTCGTTGTAATAACTTATTACTTCGGCAATTTCGTTGCAATAAACCCCAAAAAAAAATTGGTACTAACTTATTGCAACGACATTGTCGTTGTAATAACTTATTGCTTCGGAAATTTCGTTGTAATAGACCCCAAAAAAATTGGTACTAACTTATTGCAACGACATTGTCGTTGTAATAACTTATTGCTTCGGCAATTTCGTTGCAATAGACCCCAAAAAAATTGGTACTAACTTATTGCAACGACATTATCGTTGTAATAACTTATTGCTTCGGCAATTTCGTTGCAATAGACCCTAAAAAAAATTTGTACTAACTTAATACAACGACATTGTCGTTGTAATAACTTATTGCTTCGGCATTTTCGTTGCAATAGACCCCAAAAAAAACTTGTACTAACTTATTACAACGACATTGTCGTTGTAATAACTTATTGCTTCGGCAATTTCGTTGCAATAGACCCCAAAAAAATTGGTACTAACTTATTACAACGATATTGTCGTTGTAATAACTTATTGCTTCGGCAATTTCGTTGCAATAGACCCCAAAAAAATTGGTACTAACTTATTGCAACGACATTATCGTTGTAATAACTTATTGCTTCGGCAATTTCGTTGCAATAGACCCTAAAAAAAATTTGTACTAACTTAATACAACGACATTGTCGTTGTAATAACTTATTGCTTCGGCATTTTCGTTGCAATAGACCCCAAAAAAAATTGGTACTAACTTATTGCAACGACATTGTCGTTGTAATAACTTATTGCTTCGGAAATTTCGTTGCAATAGACCCCAAAAAAATTGGTACTAACTTATTACAACGATATTCTCGTTGTAATATGTTATTGCTTCAACATTGTCGTTGCGATAGACTATTAACATTATTCTCAAACACTTATTACAACGACATTCTCGTTGTAATAAGTTATTACTTCAACATTGTCGTTGCAATAAATTAAGTTTTTTTTTTTTAATTTTTTTTTATAATTTCTTTTAACCTATTCCATAAATACATTTTTAGTGTCTTAACCTGATTTATATGCTAAATATATATACAATCTCAATTCAAAAGTCAAAATACTTCATTAGATACCAATCCAAAAATGTTATACACAAATTCCTCCTTCTAACGCAAAAATAATTACAACTTATAAGAACTATAGTTTTCATTCTAACCCAAAACACAAAAATATATTCAAGCTTATATTTAAGCATATATTCAAAAGTATATACAAATCTCTCAATTTTGGCTTCAAAGCTTTCTTCCAAAAAGTGCAATCCATGCATGATTTACAACATATCTCCTTTGCTTCCTCCCTATAAAATTTAAAACATAAAAACAAAATTAATAAAAAGTCTTTTACATAATAAAATCATCACCAATACACACACCAAATCAATCAAACTTATAACACCATTATTACACAATGAGAACATCAATATATAACATTAATACTTAAGAAAACCATATATGCCTCATTACTATAAAATACCACCAAACCTCTCACAAAATAGGATTTCCTGCAAGGTTCAGCTCAAGAATGCTATCCGCCATATCATTGTTAAGTCCAAGAGTGTATTTAGATGTCAGTCCACAATATGAAAGGTCAAGTTTTACAAAGTCTTGAATCCCATTGAACAATGACTCAGTTAATTGCATTGCCCCATCCTGCAAATAGATCAATCTAGTCAGAAGCAAGAGATAAATGCCTAGAGGTGCACTCAACCTACAAGGCTACAATAATAACAAAAAAAAAAAAAAGAGTAACACAGCAACTCACAGTTCCAATGCTGGAGCCTTGGAGCATTAATTCTGACAAACATGAGGTTTGAACAAGCTGGCAAAGGCTACAACAACTGGCTTGCTTAGCTTTAAACCATTCAGATTCAGTTCTGAAAATCTATAGAAAATCAAGCTTAATTTTGTATGTTAACATTAATAGGCACACACACACATATATATATATATGTATATGCTATGTAAAAATAAAAATAAAAACTAAGATTTTATTTTGATTAAAACCTTTTCAAAGTGGCAAGCTTTCCCAGTAAATTGATTATGGAATTTCCTGATATAGGGTCATTATATCCTGTCAAAGAAGAGGGTTGGACAACCTAATTAGATACAAGAAAATGATACATTGTTCACGACCTACTTGATAAGTCACATGTACCTATACAAAGTTGTTCAAGCACAGATCCAGCACTCAAACTATCGGCAACCTTTTGAATTGTTCTAGATGTGATAGAACAGTGCTCTATGTTCAAGCTGCAAAGGCCTACGAAACAGAGAGCACAAGAATCCACAATCAAGTATATTTGACAGAGATGAACAGTTGATATAAGATATAATGGAACTCCACAGCCTTACCTTACTAAATCCACATGATATAAAAAATAAAATAAAATATAAAATCAGTAAAAAGCTATTGACGATAATGAAGATGATACTGAAACCTATATTAAAATTTAAAATTAACTGGGCTGAAGGAAAAGCACTTTACCCTTGCATTTTTTCAAAATAGTTGAGAGGTAAGATCCACAAGCATCAGTGAGACGATTTCCAGAGATATTCAGCACTTCAAGTCGAGCAAAGAGCACAGGGCATTCACAAATCTGAAGATTAGAAAGACAAAAAATCAGTAACAAGCTTATAATAAAGAGAAAAAATAAAAATAAAAAGGTGTTTCCTACTTAAGTCATGCTACTTTTAATTTAGAATATAATTCAATAACTACAATCTCAACGGCTTCACATAACTTATAAATACAGAAAATATGTATCACTATGCTCCAAATAAGGTAAGACAGATAGTTCTAGGTGCAGACCCCTTCCTAGAACTCCTCTTCCATGGGTTGAATTGAACATAGTACTTCCTCTTGTAAAGGGGCAGAGGTACCATGCTATAAAGGCCCTTGGGCACAACATTATGGCATTGTATATATGATCCTATAAGTTCAATCTTCACAATACACTCCTGATACTCGATACCTGTTAATCCACTCTAGCAGAAAACCAGAGGGGAGAGATAGAAGGGAGGGGGAGTGTTTTCAAGGTTCAATCCTTTATGAGAAATCAATACTTGACTATAAAAAGTGAGGTAGCAAAATGCTTTAAAAGAAATCACTACCTAAGGCTTTCAACATGCAGAAATGCAAACGATTGCAAACAAAGTTACAAACCTGAAACAAAGCAGTTGGACCGAATCGATTGCAATGCAGATCCAAAGTTAAGCCACCGAAATTTTGGCCTGATGCAAATACTTGTTGAAGTTTCTCTATTGTTCTATTTCCTGGGGATAAGTAAGCCAATGCACAACTAATAATAGTTACAGAAGCACACTACTACTGGTTTTTGAAACTAATGTAAGAAAAATTGAAGAGAACTGTTTCCACAACTAATATATATATATATTGAAACATGTTATATTTCTTGCAGAGGAAAGGGAAGAGATATTTACCGTTTTCGGTGACCAGCTTCCTTGAGGCTATCTGAATCTCCAAATGAACAGTCCACTTCCACACTGGGAAAAAATAGCATAGTGATCAAGACATCAAGAAAAAATGAGAAACAAAATAATATCACTACATGTCTGTATAAGATTTATTGCTCCTATTCTGAATTACAAAATAGAACCTCTTTTTTTTTGGCACGTAAATATTGACTCTTTTTTGTTCACAGTGAAAGATTATATTATATTTAAGATAAGAATCATTTTTGTCAATCCACTCAAATAAATGAAAAGAGAACTTATCAACATGAAGGAACATTAATTAAAGAGGAAAACACTGCTTTACATAATGATCAATAACTATCTTATATTCCTAATTCGAAAAGAAATCTATAACGTTGTACATAAGCAACAGCAATCTATTACTTCCACCAGTAAAAACAAAAACTATTGAGAAAGGGATCAATAAAGCCCCAATACGAGTTTATCTGCAATTTGTGAAAGAGCTACCTGTGTACTCAATTTGACTTAGGGAATGAAATGTTTGGTTACGGAATATTGGGAAAGACCCAATGACACCCAACTTTAATTCTATGTTTGGATGGAGGGAGATGAGGGGAGAGGAGAGGAGAATGGAAGATGACTAGAATGTATTACCACCTTCCTCTCTACTCTACTCTCCTTCTATCTCCTTTGTTTCAAACATACCCCAAAGTTAAAATAGTAGTATGACATGGTAAATGCACAATTTTCAGTCAACTAACTAAGCAAGGAATCAGATTAACAAAATCTCTATGTTGTAGGGTATCTTACTGATGCAGGGCATCCTTTAGCAGCCTTGTAATTAGTGTAATTCAAGAGGTTAGTTGCAGACTTGTTGCAACAACCTCGTACTTGGTAGGCTTTGCTTGTAACAACCTCATACTTGGTCTTTCTCTTGTTAACCAATTAGATTTAAGCCATGTGCTGCCAGCAAGAGACTGGGATCCTATTGGTTGGTTCTATAGAATTAGGTTAACCAATGGGTTGTACAAAAGTTCCAGCCAATCACAAGGCTGCATGCTAAGCCAATCATTTGTAAATAGGTCTTGCTATATAAAGCATGACCTTGTCATGTAATAGGCAGTTGATTTTTGTTAATTGAAAGCCTTAGCCTAAGAACTATTCTTTGGAGATTTAATTCTCTTGCAGAGGTCCTTGTTTCTCCTAGTTACTACTCGAGAACACTCTATTCCTAACCCAATTCCTAAACACAAATCTGTAGCCCACATCACCTATTGTTAATACTCCTAGTACATAGATTCTATAATATTATTCCCTTGAGAACACAACCTTATTGAAGTACATCTTCCTAGAGCTAGAGAAGCCATTACTTAGAACAGCACCCTCCTAGAATTCTCCAACTTTTGTACACATCACTTGTGGAAAGTCCAAAAAAAAAAAAAAAAGTTAAAGAAGCAATGAATTTCACAGCTTTAAATCAATAATTTGGGCAAATTTATTAAGCATAAGTTGTAGTTACATATTACTCTTGAACACTTAGACCCTGATGAAATATAATTATTTCAACAAAGCGCAATTCGAACAAGACTGAGTAAAGATCATTTATTTCCAGAACAAACTATTATTGCCAATAGTTTTAAAACAGCAAAGTGCACGTGTCTAGACTTCATTGCACAAAAGTTACTAAACGAAGCTAACAACCTAGGAAACAAGAAGACATAAGATAAGCTTCAAAATTCCTGCTTTCTCATTTTATTTTCTTTCACTTTCTCGGTAATCAAACAGGAAAGAGAGTGGCAAAACAGAACCCAACCTGGTATTGAAGGTATCTAAGGAGTCAATCTCCATTTTGTGAGTGAGTGGAAATCAGAATGCCAAAGAGCACACACCCCAATTGAGTAATGGGTATTATTTAAGTGGGAAAACATCCTTACCCTATTTAGGTTCCTAGGAGTCTATATGATGCAACCCAAAGGCAACCAAACAAGCAAACAAAACAATAGTGGCAAAACATCAAAACTAGTTCTATTTACTGCCTAAAACAGAAACCGTATTGTAGGACTCAAAACATTTATTTTCTATACTAGATGGTATAATTAGGACATATAAAAATTCACCCATTTGGTAAACACATCATTTATCATGAATACCAAACTTCAGCTCAATTCACTTATCCAATTGCACAAATAAATTCTTTAAAGTCTCACTATTTCGTGTTGCTGTAAATCAGATTACCTACAGGACAGCCCCCTTATACAATTCATTTGGACCACTTAAAGTTATCAAAGTAACTTGAAATTTAACAGGGATGACCTCATATATATGTAAAGGCTACCACAGAAAATTCAGATCTAGATAACATCTCTAGAATTTATTAAAATTCTCGTCATGTGATAAACACAAATCTGTCCTGACAGATTTAGGGTCTCATAAGAAAATTAATAACTCTTTCAATATCAATCCAAATACTATAATTCTTGATTCTAAACTCAAGCCCTGTGTGTTAACTTTCATTATATTCATCTTTTGTATTAAGATTCAAAATATACCAATAACCACAAATATTTAATCACTACAAACACAGACACTGTCCATTTGACAGATTTGTAGGATTTTCTTATAAATTCTCAAAAGGTATTCAAATAACCATATTTTCAAGTGAGATTTTAAACACCTATACTAGACATATAATAAATCAATCTTCAACAAACAGTTTCCCAAATTACTTTTTACAAAAATCCCAGAATTTCATACAACTTTCTGCTCTCTGCAGAAAACAGAAACAGAGGGTATTCTTCATCAAAAACTAAAAAATCACCCATGGTCACACATATACTCATGAACCAAGAAGAATATCAAATCCATAAGCAAACCCACATATAGATTCAACCATAACCCTTCACAACCAAATTTCAAAATACCCAAATGATAAGGAAAATTCGGATTTCACAAAACCCTTGCTACCAAATCCTCCTAACCTTCCCAATCTTTCAAGGATCTACCATAATAATCATATTATAACAAAACCCAAAGGATTTCATAAAGAAATTTGAGAGGAAAGTTCAGTTTTTACCTTCAAACGTTTCCGTTGAGTTGGCCGGAAAACGGTGGTTGGAAGGAGGTAGGTGATGACCGGAGGAGGTGCTCTTTAGTGGGGATGGTGCTGGGGTGGCTGACCTAATGATGAGGGAGAGGAGAGAGAAACGGGTAGAGAAAGAGAGGGGGAGAGGGTGTGTGTGTGCTGGTGGAAAAAGAAAGAAAATGAAAGAGTGAAGGAGGGTCACAGGTGAGGAGAGAAAAGAAGAAAAATGAGTGGTCCTGGAGTTTCAGTTTGGGGTTTGCAATTTTGTGAGAAAACAAGCCAACAAAGTTCTGGAAAAGCCCAAGCCATTTCTGAAAATTGCCATGGTCATCTAAGAAGCTTTGGGCACTGTGTGGAGAGATAGAGAGATTGAGGAGGTCAAGCAGAAGTAAAAGAAAGAGCTGGAGGGAATTGGGAAAATGGAATTAGAAAAATCGCGGTAAGGTGAAAATTGACGCGGGATTCATAGATTTTGTTATCGCAACAAGCTTTCCAGAT
Organism: Fagus sylvatica; assembly: GCA_907173295.1. Lineage (NCBI taxonomy): Eukaryota > Viridiplantae > Streptophyta > Magnoliopsida > Fagales > Fagaceae > Fagus > Fagus sylvatica. The sequence continues at coordinate 20,082,965 of OU015769.1, read as the reverse complement.
GCAATAAGGTGTTTAGGTTATTGCAACAACTTTCTAGATGCAATATCATAATTGGAAAAATGGCATTTTGTTATTGCAACAACTTTCTTTGAAGCAATAAGATGGGTACCTTATTGCTTCAACCTTTCTTGTTGCAATATCATTAGATATGTTATTACAACAACTTTCTTGATGCGATAGGCTAATGCAATGAACTATTATAAGTTATCGCAACGAGTTTTTGTTGTTGCAATAACTTACCAATTTTCAAGTTATTATTGCAACGACTTTTAACTTGTAGAAGCAATAGGATGTCTAATACCACTAAAAAACTTTTTGTTGCAATAACACCTGATGTAATAGATGTATTTTGGTGTAGTGGTGTGTGTGTGCATGCTGTGGGTTGTTGATGTTTGTGAATAATGTGTGGTTGTCGACGAGCCACAACTCACCACCGTCATTTCTTTTGCTCTCTCTATCGTCACCGTGATTTGTTGGGATCTTGGTGGATTGCAATTTTACAAAAGGGCAACAAAATGATGTGACCCACAGGGTTTGTAAATTGGATCTTCTTTTTTTTTTTTTTTTTTTTTTTTGGGGTTTGTGAATTTGCAGTGAATTTTTGCGGTTTGTGAATTTGGGTCTTCATTATTATTAGGTTTGTTAAATTGTTCTTGGGTTGTCGACTTGCCGTGAATTTGTTATTGGGTCTCTCTGGCGATGAGTGTTCCTGTGAGTGCCAGAGCAAATTGGTAGAGGTGGCAGCTCACTAGGTCATCGTGTTCTTATTATTAAACAAATAAATTTTTTTATGGCCAGCAAATTGGTAGAGCTGGTGACTCACTAGGTCACCGTGTTCTTATTATTAAACAAATAATTTTTTTTTATTTTTTATTTTTAAATAAAGGACTAAGAACTAAAAAAATGTAATAGAAAACATGTATAAACAAACTTTTGATTATCAAAACTCATATAATGTTATTCTTGAAAAACACAAAACCATAAGGGAAATGATATTTTCACACCATTCTTTTATATTTCCACATTAATGGTGTGGAAATATCAAAACATTAGGTAAAATATAACTCCATCTTTTTATATTTCCACATCATTAGTGTGGAAATATAATAAAGTGATGTGGAAATAACACCATTCAACTAAAAAGATTTACTAAACACGCTCTTAACTTTGTTTGGTATAGCTTCTTTTTATTGTTTTATTTTGTTTAAAAAATAAGTCAGACAAATCAAAGTTACACATTTTTAAAAAAAAAAAAAAAAAAAGATAAACGCTTTAGAAGGTTATATTATATTTTCTTTTAACATAGAAAATGCTGAATCATATATATTATACAAATGCTCAGTTTTGAAACTATGAAAAGAGGATTTTATCAAAAAAGAAAAAAAAGAAACTATGCAAAGAGGAGGGATGATTTACTCCATATTTAAGGAAATATGGCATGATTTAATTTGAGTGCTCCTTGTTATTGTCTTATTGAAGTATCGAGCTAGCTTCACAGTGCACATTATTGAAAGAGACATAAACGATAAGTAAATGATAATGTATAAAATGAGATCACACTATTATTGATGAAATGTGAAAAACAAATAAATAATGAAACACATATAGTTATCAAAAAAAAATAATGAAACACATAGATAAAGAGAGAGAATGTATAAAATAGTACGATCAGGGCTGTCATGTGTGTCTAAATGTTGCAAAAGGAAGAGACAATTGAATTGATTGAGAAGTCGGAAGCGGTGGCTTATTTGCAAGGGGTGGCCTACGAATACGACTAACATGCCTCGATGGTGATGGTGATGGAGGCGGACCCTCCTCCCAGCTGCTGTCTCCCTTTTTCACTGGGTTTGGCCCCACGCTCACTGCCTTCTCGCATCCACAATTATTCAACGACAACCCATTCATATTATTGCTATTCGATGATCTTCGTTTGGTCTTCTCCAGCCTGATCATTAATGTGTCATGATCATGATCGGATGTGTAGGGTCGATCAATTCCCTCGGCTGTTGTCACACTCCAATCAATGCTGCTAGCCTCACTTGGCTCGTACCATTCTGTCTCTGTCTCTGTGCGTGCAATACTAGTACTAATTAGCCTGCTATGCCTACTATTAGTAGTATACAACAAGCAACAGGGTTTAGCTTCAGCAGATAATTGTGTGGTATTGAAACTGGATACCGAGTCCTCAGAAACTCTGCGCAGCTGCTGGTTTGTTGTTGTTGAGAAACTGTCTATCTCAAACAGGTCGGAGCTGGCGTCGCTTGCCACTTCTTCATCATCATCTATCATACTTGATTTGGGACTTGTAGCCAATGTAAAACCGCTGGGTCGAAACACATCCAAGGAATGACGAGGTGGTAGTTTTAATGACGATGATGATGATGATTGATTTAGAATGGGAAAGGTGAAATTAGCAGCATGAATACTCCATTCTCTTTTTGGAGTGACCCGAATATTATCTTGTGATGAATTGAGATTCATACCACCTCTACTAGTACTAGTACTAGTGTAGCAATGGCTGTGTGATAATGGTTTTGGAGCCGGGGGTGGTGGTGGTGGGGCTTTGGGTTGTGTTGCTTTTTCTTGGACTTGAACGGATTTTTTGCCTGAGCATGAGCAAGGGCATTTTCTGCTGAAAAGCCATCTTATACTGCACCCAGCTACTCTAGTTTTCCTCTGATCACCATGAGCATTGCGCATGGAAACTGAAATTGCACAGGGAGGATTCGACAAGAGACCAATCTGGCTGTTCCAACTGGCTTCGGATGAAGCTGTTGGAGTTGCAGCATGGAAAGAACGAGCCATGTAGTTTCTGCCATCCACAGAGGATGAAGCCGAAGAGAATCTGTTGGGAACCGCAGAGAGATGATCAAATCTCTCCGAATTGTGTTCCAGATTCACATTAACCACTGGGGAAACTGAAACTCTACTATTAATATTGTACTTTACTTTCTCAGCATCCATATTACTTGATTCATTGAAGTAGTTACGGGCATCAAAAATACTTATCTCATTCTCCTCAACTATGCTACTGCACCCACCAACTTTATAAGAGCAGAGAGATGCATCCGTGTCTCTTGGGCTGTATGTTTTTTGAGATAAACTACCATTACAGGTTTCCATAATGGTTGCTCTTTCCTACTTCCTCGGCCCTCCCCGATTTGAAGAAGAAAGAAAACAAAGGGAAGAATTATTTTATAAAATTCAAAAAACTTGGAGAAAGAAACTGAGTTTAATTGCCTCTTAAACTTCATATTATATACTATCGTTGGATACAAACTTGTCCTAACTGTCAATCATGAAGCAGTAAAAAGCAAGATGTTCTTTAAATTATAAGGAAAAAGAAAAACACCCCCCTTTACATATATATCTAGTCGCAAAGGAAAGCTATTGAACGAAAATCTAAAGAATATTTCTTTTTCTTTTTTTACAGATTTATTCAATTATCATATCATTATAGTTTAGCATGAATAATTTTCATAAATAAATAAACATGCCACTTAAAAAGAGAACAAATTTATGATTTGTATTTTTATCAAAAAAAAAAATTATGATTTGTATCAAATTAAAATAATTTTAAAAACTAAAGGATTAATTATATACATTATATACATTCAAATCATAGGGCTAAACAGAAACTAGCAACAAATTATAGAGACCAATAGAGCATTTGATCTTAAAATATAGTAACTGAAGAAAAAGGAACAAAAAGAATCAATTTGCAAAGTGTGATTATATGCAAAAATAGTTTATGAATATACTTTGTGCTGCAATGTCAACTTGGAATGCAGAATCCTGTTTTCCCAACCCTAAATAAGTCCACAAGAGCATATCAATTATACTTAATCAAATAAGTACAGGCACTTGTCTGTCCCATCTGTGATTACCTCCCACCTCTCCCCAGCAAATTCTGTGGTTGCAATTATGCACTTAATTCATGGGTACGGGAACTTGCAGAAGGAAATTCACAGTCAGATTCAATTCTATAGCAAACAAAAATGGAGTATGTGAGTATTCAGCCAACAAACTTATTGTATCAAATTCACATGCCTATTAAGGAGCTACTAATTCTGCGTTCATATCATACTCAAAAAGCATAAGTCTCTGAAAAAGTTAGTCTTGAATTTTTTACAATATACATTCGTGACAGTTCAACCTACAAAATGTAGAAACTGATTTAGTGCTTCAGCCGCACATTCATGTGTTGACTAGCAGAGCAATCCCTTGCCCAATGCCCAGGCTTACCACATTTATGACAAGTAACTGATGAAGCAGACTTTCTCCCCATCTCAGCAGGAGAATTTGATGAAGAATTGGGGCAATCTTTTGCCCAATGCCCTTCTTTGCCACATTTGAAGCAGGAAGAACTAGTAGTTCTTACACCATAGCTATCATTGCTTATCCCATTCATGTCATTGTAGAACTTTGTGGCACTGACTTGATGGCCAGCTGATGCAGACTTTCGCCCCAACTCAGCAGGAGAATTTGATGAAGGATTGGGGCAATCTTTTGCCCAATGCCCTTCTTTGCCACATTTGAAGCAGGAAGAACTAGTAATTCTTACACCATAGTTATCATTGCTTATCCGATTCATGTCATTGTAGACTACAGGAGAATTGGATGAAGGATTGGGGCAATCTTTTGCCCAATGCCCTTCTTTGCCACATTTGAAGCAGGAAGAACTGGTAGTTCTTACACCATAGCTATCCTTGCTTATCCTATTCATGTCATTGTAGAACTTTGTGGCACTGACTTGATGACCGGCTGATGCAGACTTTTCCCCCAACTCAGCAGGAGAATTTGATGAAGAATTGGGGCAATCTTTTGCCCAATGCCCTTCTTTGCCACATTTGAAGCAGGAAGAACGAGTAGTTCTTACTCCATAGTTATCATTGCTTCTCCCATTCATGTCATTGTAGGCCTTTGTGGCACTGACTTGATGACCAGCTGCTACAGTTTGCTCATTGCACCACTTAAAGAAACCACAGGAACTCTCCTACATAAAAAGGAGCTATTAACCTACCAAACAATGTTATTTGTGCCACACGTGCCATAAAAAGGTATTAACTAGAAAGAAATTTAAAAAAAAAAAGAACAGGAAAATAAAAGTAGGGTAATGTTTATAAGACTGAGAAGAAAACATATTAATATTAGATAATGTTATTTGTGACACGACTGCATTTCATTCACAATGACATCATCCACTCTGGCCATCATGGAACACAATTTTGAATGAAATCACCCTTCAGTGCAAATTGATTGAATGAAATATGCTTCTGGAGGAGCTATTTTCACCTCAAACTTTTGGGTACATCCTACCTTTAAGCCATCTCATTCTGTACAGTTAAATAAAAGTTTCACTAATTAAAGATACAATGGAGGTATACTAAGAATTTTTGAAGAAAAATATAAATCCTAGAATTTAATGAGATCTGAATAATTCAATGCGAATTTCCCCAATTATAAAGAATCTGCACTTATCTCAAAGCACAAATCTTTCGTATGGTGTAAGATCAATATTTTTCTTGAGCATCATTTTCCAATTAAAGTTCTAAGAAATGAAGTATTAATCTCTTTATGTTTGACATATGACATAAACAGCAAATATATGCATGTGAACGTGTATGAGAGAGCGAGATACAGTCTATATTGAAGTAGCATCCAGTTCATTCTAGATATATCTTTTTTTTTTTATTAGTGGTTAAAAATTATTGATAGAAAAAGAACCTAGTACATAAGGAATATACTAGGAACAGAGCAAAAATTACAAGCAGCCATCAATAAAGTCTAAAAGGGAAATATAAGAATGACTACTCATAGCAGCCATCCATTCAAAAAGAGTGCGAAGGAGAATCAATTTCAACTCCGCAGAATGTTGTTCTGAATCCTCAAAAGCCCTGCGATTTTTTCCCACAAAATCAGCCACATTAAGCACAATGGGACAGCATTCCAGATCACATTTTGCCTAGAATAAGCTTTCCTCCCCCAGCAAGCTAACAGCTCTTGAACCTTGCATGGTATAACCCATTGGATCCCAGCAATACAGAAAATCATAGACCACAACTCTCTGGCATACTCACAGTAAAGTAATAGATGATCCACTGTTTGCCCCCACCCTTTTACACATAAAGCACCAGTCGAGAACCCAAACCTTGTGACGACGTAAATTATCTAGCATGAGATTCTTACCATGAGCCGCCAGCCAAGTAAAGATTGCAACCTTGTGAGGAACTTTAACCTTCCAAATACTCTTCCATGGGAAATGAGGTGTACCACTTGAGCAAACTAGATGGTAATAGGAACAGACTTCAAAACAACCATTCCTAGTATGGTTCCATCGCATGTGGTCTTCTTCATTCCTCTTAATCTTCTGATTATAAAGGATATCCATGAAAGCAATAAAGTCTTCTACCTCCCAATCCTGTAAGGATCTCAACAAGGTCACCGACCACACCATCTCTTCATTGTGCCAAGTTAAATAATCAGACACCATCGCCTGCTCTTGGGGCATATTTGTAGAGGGCAGGAAAAAGATCCTTTAATGGTCCCTCCCCGCATCATCTATCCATCCAATAACTCACCCACTCCCCTGACCCAATGGAATAGGACATGAACCTGTCAAAACGTGACCAGCCCGATCAAATGTGCATCCACAAACAAACTCCATGTCCACCTCGGTCCTCCTTAGTGTACCAATCTCCCCTATCACAGCCATATTTACTAGCAATCACCTGACGTCAATATTCAGTCTTTTCAGTTGCAAATCACCAAAGCCACTTGCCCAATAAAGCTTGGTTGAAGGGGATCATCTGTCAAATTCCCAATCCACCCAGTTGAATAGAAGCGCAGATGGTGTGCCAATTAACTAAGTGGTATTTGAACTCATCACCTATACCGCCACATAAGAAATCTCTCTGGATCTTCTCTATTCACTTTGCTATACTAAACGGAATGGGAAACAAAAAGAGGAAATGTGCTATACTTGAAAGGGTGCTCTTGATCAAGGTGAGCCTACCTCCCTCGTATAGCCCCTGTGTGCCTACGTTCCCCCCCAACTTCTCACTAGGAAATTTGACCACGTTAAAATCCCCTCCAACATTGAGCCTTCATTCTAGGGAAAGTATGCTTTCTAAGCAATATGATATACAAAGAATTTATTAGTTATCAACAGAATATAACAAGTTCTTAGGTGAACTCCAAGGAATGAGTCTAAACTGATTTTCTGAGACAGTTTTAAGTCATGATGTTTGCATAATCACCCTCTCCCAAGTCTTAATTGTTGCATAATTGCTCTTTCTAAAGTGATACAGACCTACACTACAAGTTATAAGTTCAGAGCCACAAAAATTAAGTGCTACTTCTAGCATCTTCTATGCATTTATACATAGGTACAGTAATGTATCTTTTGCCATTCAGTTCACATTTGACACGAAGCACAATGACGTTTCATTGAACATAGCATATGTAGAGTATTTAAGGGAATTGGTGATTCTCACTAGACAAACATATTTGTATCTTAGAAGTGAAGATGGCAAAGTGTACACTGTAAGCAATCATTTGATCAACGCCATGAATGGGCAAAAATAAGAATTAGATAAATTGAAAGATTAAGTAGCTCTGATGTCTTTCCTACCTTTTCAGAACTTCTGTGGAAATTGATATAGTTTCCAATCATGATACATCCACATTCTCCCAATTTACAATCCCTTTTCTAAGAAAATTCTTCAAACATAAATTTTACATCATCAGCTCTATGTGACGTCTCATTTTAGGAGCCTTAGTCAACATTCCAGATTTAAGATCCTTTAAATTAGTCCTGGAAAGTTGTTCTGGCACATATTCTCCCTCTATAACTCTTAACATCAAATCAACTATTTTAATCTGCATTAGGCTCTTGCTGAGGGCAGTCTTTAGATTGTCACATAGTCAATGCCCCACAATCCAACATAGTAAAAGGACTATTTCTGAAATTCATCAAGCATTGGTATCTGTTGTTATATTTGTGCTTTACAAATCACCTTTCCAGCTTTGCCCCATTCGAACATATTTTGAGGCGTGGCTTAAATTGCCTTTTGTACAAGGAATCCTATAGCAACTAGAACCCCAATGAGTGTGGGGCAAGTAGTGTGACACTACTAGGCAAAGGATTTTTGAATCCTTTTTCTAGTAGAACTTAACTTAGTGAAGGTATATAAATATACCACCAGCCCTTGTGAAATAATACAGTGTAGTCTTCTCAGTGTCGCGGCTAATAGAGTACAGAGTACTAGTTTTAGTGCGTGTGAGATTTTCCGTAGAGAAGAAGCTCTTGTGTCTTTTGTGTGAGAGAGACTAGGGTATATTTGGGTTTGGGTTTCTAGAGAGTCTTTGTGCCACAATTGTAATCTCCCTATTTCATAGTGAAACTTTTTCCCTGTCGCCACTTATGGATATAGGCAGATTGCCGAACCACGTAAATTCTTGTATTCTCTATGTGTGCTTATTATTTATTTTGTCTTTACTATTATTGGTTTGAATCCTTGGGGTGCTATTTGCACAACAATTGGTATCAGAGCAAGGTTAGGATTCAATCAATTCGTTAAAGATGTCAAGCACCAAGTATGAGGTGAAGAAGTTTTGTGGTAAGGGAAAATTTTCTCTTTGGCAAAGGCGAATGAAGGATCTCCTAATTCAACAAGGAGTTCATAAAGCCTTACTTGGGAAGGCAAAGAAACCTAAAAAGATGAGTGACGAAAATTGGGAAGAGATGGATGAGAAGGCAGCCAACGCAATTCGTCTCAACCTAGGTGATGAGGTCATTCATAACATCCTAGAAGCAAAGACAGCAGAGCAGATTTGGAAGAAATTAGAAGGTCTCTATATGAGAAAGAATCTGACGAACAAGTTGTACGTGAAGAAGCAAATTTATAGTTTGCAGACGAAGGACGATTCAGATCTGTTGGAGCATCTCAATGCATTTAATATGTTGATTACTAAGCTAACAAATTTTGGAGTAAATCTTGAGGAGGAAGATAAAGCGATACTTTTACTAGCATCGCTCCCCACATCTTTTAATCATCTAGTGACTACGTTGATGTATGGGAAGGACACTTTAGAACTCAAAGAGGTGACTAGTGCTCTCCTATCACATTCTAAGATGAAGCAAGATGGTGATGATTCTCAAGGTGATGGACTTGTTGTACATTCAAAGTCGAATCACAGTAGAAACAAGTCAAGAGGAAGCAACTCCAACAAAGAGAGATCCCAGTCTAGATCACGTGCAAAGAAGGATGTAGAGTGCTTTTATTGTCACAAGACAGGACACTACAAAAAATCAGTGCAAAGAGTTGAAACAACACCTAGAGGAGAGGAAGAATGAAAAGAAGGCTGTAGAATCAGTTAGTGTCATTGAAAAAAAATCAGACGACAGTGAAGTTGATGGAGATCTACTTTCAATCTCATCAGGTAATGATGCTTTATCAAAATCATGGCTTTTAGATTCTACATGCTCCTATGATATGTGCCCAAAGAAAGAATGGTTTGACACATATAAACCTTACAACAGTACGGCCATAACGAGTAATGATGCTACATGCTTGGTTATTGGGATTGGTACTGTGAAGATCAAGATGTTTGATGGAGTTGTGAGAGTTTTTGGAGATGTCAGACATATTCCGAATCTCAGAAAGAATTTAATTTCTTTAGGAGTATTGGATGATTTGGGTTATTCCTATTCATCATAGGGTGGAGTCATGAAGATTACTAAAGGTGCCTTGTTGGTAATGAAGGGACAGAAAGTAAATCAGCTATACAAACTGATTGAGAACACAGTTGTAGGTGGAGATGCAGTTATCACTCCAACAGAGTCTAGCACAGACGACACAAAATTATGGCATATGCGACTTGGCCATATTGGTGAGCGCACAAGAGAAACTTGTTAAAGGGAGTGAAGACCTGCAAGCTAGACTTTTGCAAGTATTGTGTGTATAGGAAGCAGCATAGAGTTAGTTTCAAGATAGAATTTCATACCAATAAGGGTGTTTTTGATTATGTCCATTCACATGTTTGGAGGCCAGTTCAATTTCTTCTCACAGCGGTGCTCACTACTTCGTCAGTTTCATTGATGACTACTCTAGGAAGGTACGGATTTATTTTTTTAAGTGGAAGTTTGAGATATCTAGCGTATTTAAAAAGTAGAAAGCGCAAGTTGAAAATCAGACTAATAGAAAAATAAAATACCTTAGAATTGATAATGGCCTAGAGAACAGAGACAATGAACTTTTAAAATTCTGTGAATTAGAAGGTATTACTCATCACTTCACACCACAGCAAAATGAGGTTGTAGCGAGAATGAACAAAACCTTAGCAGAAAAGGCTGGATGCATTAGATGGAATGCAAGGTTGTCTAAGGTGTTTTGGGCAGAGGCAGTTAACACAACAAGCTTCATTATCAACATATCTCCCGTAGCAGACAATGATTTCAATATTCCACAAGAGGCCTGGTCAGGAAAACCAGTTGATTACTCAAGTTTGAACATCTTTGGTTGTCCAGCTTATGCGCATGTGCAGAGTGGAGAGCGTACAAAATTGGATCTAAAGTCAAGAAAGTGTATATTTCTTGGTTTTGAGAAAGGCATTAAAGGTTATAGACTTTGGGTCTGATCTCATAGAAAAAGGTGATCAGTAAAGACGTCATATTTGATAAAACCTTTATGTTGAAACAGAATGAAGCAGAAGTATGTGAAGATAGCCCAAAGGAGAAATCAACAATTGAGGTGGAGCTTGATGAGGATAATTTACTTAGTGATAAGGATAATGCAGATGATGACTCACAGCAAGAGCAGCAGCAAGAAGATCCTTATTCAATTGCTAGAGGTAGAGAGAAACGAGTTCACAAAGCACCATAGAGACACGGCTTTGAAGATATGGTTAGCTTTGCTCTCATTACTAGTAGTGGAGATCCATTGTCTTACAAGGATGCCACAAACAAGAAACACAGTGATAAATGTCAGAAGAAATGGAGTCACTACAGAAGAACAAAAATTGGGAATCAATGAAATGCAGGGTTGTCAAAGGTGATATATCTTTGTCGAAGATTCACACTAATGAGAATGCTTCTGACATGTTGACGAAGCCAATTCCTACAGACAAGTTCAAGCATTGCTTGGACTTGATTGGTTTTCGTAGTTTGTGATAGCCTTGAAAGGCTAAGGTGGAGGCGATGGAGGAGTTTGGGTTCGTGTAGCTTGATCTAATTCAAGCCAAGGTGGAGATTTGTTGAGGCGTGGCTTGAATTGCCTTTTGTACAAGGAATCCTACAGCAACTAGAACTCCAATGAGTGTGGGGCAAGTAGTGTTATACTACTAGGCAAAGGATTCTTGAATCCTTTTTCTAGTAGAACTTAACATAGTGAAGGTATATAAATGTACCACCGGCCATTGTGAAATAATACAAGTGTAGTCTTCTCAGTGTCCCAGCTAATAGAGTACAAAGCACTAGTTTTAGTGCGTATGAGATTTGCCGTAGAGAAGAAGCTCTTGTGTCTTTTGTGTGATAGAGACTAGGGTGTATTTGGGTTTGAAGTTCTAGAGAGCCTCTGTGTAATCTCCCTATTTTATAGTGAAATTTCTTCCCGTGGATGTAGGCAGATTGCCGAACCACGTAAATTCTTGTATTTTCTGTGTGTGCTTATTATTTATTTTGTCTTTACTATTTTTGGTTTGAATCCCTAGGGTGCTATTTGCACAACACATATCAATGATCACTTTCTAACCAATTAACTAGATATGACCAGATATCCCACTGTATATTCTATATCTTTTACTTTGTCCCCCCATATTCTAACTTATATATGTATGCAACTACTAAAGATAACAAGACTTGAGGCTAAAAGACTCTGGAAGCTTTGATGCACAGTAAAGATAAAATAAGGAAATCAACTGAGTCCCAATTTATTATGTCTTGCTTTGAAATGATATAGCAATCTTCCTAATTTCTCATTTGGCACAACTTTTAGTTATCGAACCACAGCCCCCATTTTGAAAGAGAAAAGTAGAAACCTGTCTGAGACTGAGAGGGCACTTATAGAACTTTCTACCGGGATTTGCAGTGAAAACCACACAAGCTCCCACTCCACAGGGACATTGTTTCTCAGGAATCGAATCCTCACAACTCCACTTCACAATAGCTCCTTTCAAAGCAGCGGTGTAGAGTCCATCGACCGAGGGCTTTGTCTTTGTGAGGGAAATGCTACTATTTGTCATGGTCACCTTTCGGCGCTTCGTGGACGACATGCAGAGCGCATGAGCCTCAGCCTCAGCCACTTGAGATAGAAACTCTTCGTCTTCTTCCATTTCCACTTCCATCACACGCGCTCCCCTTCCCCTTAGCTTTTTATTTATTTATTTTTCGCTCCTTCTTCCCTGTAGATTCTACATTTCCCGTCCCCCTTTTTTTTTTTTCCCTTTAAATTTTCACCACTGTGATTTGAACTAAAAATTATATAATCTTAGATAAGTAAACTGAATTTAATTTTTTTAAGAAAATAAATTTAAAAAATAAAATTAAAATGTAATTAATTCTTTCTTTTTTGTTTCCACAATCATGTTTGGACAAAAAATATTATCTATCTATATATAACTATAATATTTTGTTGTTTAATAAAAGTTATGGGTTCAAAATTCAAATTTCAACTACTCCAACAAATTATAAAAAACTATTATTGTTTTGATCTAATAGTAAAGAGTAATTAACATAAATCAACCTCAATAAGTTTTGAATTCTATAATATTTATTATAAAAAATAATAATAAGATTAATTCAACGCTTCGCTTAAGATTCAGATCGCATGCAATGGTTTTAGATGGCCAAAATTAAAAATTGTTTTTTCAAATTTTCATTTCCACCATCCAAACAAAAAGTAACTCTTTAACTTCATTAATTTAGGTGATAAAAATCCAATCCCAATTGCTAATAAGAGTTCCATAACACTTAGAATCATAACAAAGCTGAAATAAGTCGGAGTTTAAAAAAATTGGACCCACAAGCCACTACAAACCACGAGTGCTAAATTGGCCAACCAAAGTGCTAATCTAGGCTACCCAAGTGCCGATCGGCACTCAGGTTGCCAGTTTGCACAGATTTTAGATTTACTTTAGAATTTCTCGAATTTTAAGCATCAACACAACTTCTAAAAGTCTAGAACTCGTGAGAATGATGAAATAACACTCTCTATAAATAAGAGAACCCTTTTCCCTCGCTTGAGAGAATGGGGAGATTGGTAAGATTAATTCGAAATGGAAATTCTGCTAAAAAAACATTATATTTAGTGAGGAAAGAGTATAATTTTGGTTCTTAAAAGAGACTCATCGTACTTTTATTTCTAAGAATTAAGGACTTTAAATTTACAGATTCTCTCTCTATAATTTCAATTGCCAAGCTTCATTTTTATACACTTAACAATCTATTTCAATACTAACCAAGTGCATATAGTGTATCTTTGTAATTTGGAATCTCGACAGCTCACTCAAGAGGTTGCATCCCAACATATGCATCATTTTTATTTGATGCAATAGTGTATTTTACAAAGATGCATGTTTAGCTAATTGTTGATACACGTAATTGATCTTTAATTCATTTAGTTATAAATGCATCCTTATTAACGTGTTAGGATAATGTAAAACTATCAAATATTCTTTAAATCAAATTTGTTTTGAAAAAGAAACTTGAAAAACTGATTTAGGGCCGATCAGCACTCAAGTCCCACACTTACATAAATAGTGTCTTGACGCACTGTTTTCTCATTTTATTCGATGTGAATATGATATCTTGAGATTGATACATGATGATATGGCAAACACATATGCTTTATTTCATTAAATATGTGTGTTACTTAGCTACATTGATTAGGGATGATCATTGTTCATTTTTTTTATCTACATGTGTTGTTTGATGATGTGAACCGCTGAGTTACTATGCGAACAATTGGTTGAGTCGATGAATTATATGCCGTATTTTGTCTGACTTATTTTGCGTGTCAAAAATCAATTGAGCCTGTAAAATTTCCCAAAAATTATGATTTAAACCTAGAGGGTAGGAAAACCACGTGGAATATTTAATTTGTCCCGATCAGACGTTTGGACAACCAATTTTGCAATTTAAACATCAAATACCATTTTTATCAAACTTGACCTAATTTGACTGAGGGTCAAACAAGTCCAAAAAAAAAAAAAAATGCATTTTATCATCACAATTCATCATAGTACGTCCAAATACATTCTAAAACACTTTGAAAAGTTTGACTTCAGTTGACTACGGTTGACCAGAAGTTTGACCAAAAATTTGACCATCCGATGGGGGGCAAATTTGGGCCATTTTAAAGATAATTGATTGTCCTTCAATTTGACGGCTCAAGGGGCCGTAATGGAATTTGAAAAGAAGAAGATATAGCCAAATCATTGAAAAAATGGCCAAAAACTTGGTTATTTTTCCAACCAAAAAAAGAAAAGAAAAAATGTCTTAACTTTTATCATAATTTAACCCTAATCAAATCATGATCAAACGATGTCGGATTGACACAAATGAGATGTCATTGGAAAGGTTTGAGACAAGCTTTAATTTGATAGGTATCACATAAATTACACATGAACAATGAGAATAAAAAAAAAAAAAATTACCAAGGTTGGATTTTGGGTAAAAAAATGAATTTGATACCACTTTCTCTCCTGATATGAAGCCAAAAGCTAGAAAGATAGTGTAACAAGCATTCCAAAGATACCTCATTTGACCTAAATCGATATCTTTAAGGTCACCAAGTAAGTCCGTAACATTGGATGACACATGGGAAAACCATTTAAAAAAAAAAAAACCAAGTTTTGGGGTGCTCTCTTTGAACGAAGATTCTTCACAAATCTCATCTAGTTGATCCAAAAAGCGGGTACTTTATGAAATTAGGCGTGTTCCTCTAAGCCCTAGAACAAAGGGCTTTGCACGATCATCTCTGGTTTGCTCTGTTACAATTTCATGGGTCGGGATGGACCCTTGAACCCATGATCCGCCCACTACGGGTTGCGGGTCCCATTATCTAATAACTACCCATAACTTGATTTAGGAAAGAATCATGGGATAGTGGGTTGGCCCATCCCTAAAAATGAGAGATGTGCTTCTATTTAATAAAATATATTCTCTATGAATACATTTAATGAAAAAGAAGACTAAACTGATACTACTGAATATACATTAAACAAACATATGTAGAAAAGCTCTTATTCTCACTAAGTGTGAGCCTCACTAGGATTTAGTTTCGTGGATTATAGGGCAACTCTTGTAGCAACCTCAACCCACGAAAACAAGGACAAGCACAAGGGCAAAGGGAGGTTCGTGATTGTATAGAAAAAGCAGTGTACAAGTCAACCAAACCGATCCGGGTCTTCTGCAACGAGAGTAAGTTTCTCAAACCCGGTTCATATTCTATCTGTGTATGATATATGAATTAACATTGGTATCAAAACTATAGTTTGGCTTGATTCGCTATCTTCTAATGCTATGATGTTCTTTTATGCTATGGTTTGTTGGATTAAAACCATTGTTAAAACTGTAAAATTTTTATTTAAAACTTTTTATATGGTTATGTTCTTATGTGTTAAAGGAACAATTTGATAAAATTTCGTGTAAAACGAATTGAGAGAAAACTTGAATGAAAAATGTTAAAGATCTAATTTTTCTCAAAACTTTGAGCAATCTTTTAAAGAGTTATATGGAGTAACGTGTTGGTCTAAGGGGTCCAATGTTTTTCTAAAGGTAAATTTCTAATGTTAGCCCACAGAATTGGATTTGTTACAATTGCTTTGAACTTCTAAAGTATAGAGGTTTCCTATTAGGATGCAAATTAAATAATATCCAAAGCAAAGAAAAGTAAAATAAAAAATAAAAAAGGTGAATACTTGACATGCGGCTAAATTTGTAATATCATGATTATGTTAACTTCTTTGGATCTATCTTCATGATTCATTATGAAAGAAACTATTTGATATTCCAAAAGATTTGAATATCTTTTATAGGTTCCTTGATTTTCTACTGGACCCCTATAAAACAGATTCTAAAGTTAATCTGTGCTATGTCATTTATGTAACTTATTGCTCAAATTAATTTTCTTTGTGAAATTAATAATTTTTTTCTTTTCTATGCAATTAATTTTCTAAAATTGAGGAAAATTAAGAAAAATTCCACTAAAAATTAGAAAATTATTTTAAGTGTTTCTATATGCATATAGAACAAAGTACATCTTTTTCCAGATTTATATTATAATCTAGAATTTTCTATAATATTTATTGTGATTAAAATTTATTAAAAAAAAAAAAAAAATCTCTTAAAATTTGGAAATTTTAGTGTAGCTATCACAATTTTTTTGTATAGATTGAAAGCATAATATATGTCGTCTTTTGCTTGCTACCCTAAATGATATATGGACCTTCCCATTCATTAAAAGACCAATATTTTTGTTGATGTGCAATCATATTAGTTCTAGGATTAATGGATGGGCAAAATTAACAATTTAATTAAGATTATGTATTTTGTATGCATGTATGGCTTAAGAATATTCAATGTGAAACGTGACATCCACATTATCTTATTTAAATTAATGTAAATTAGATCCTTTGCAATAGGGATTAATTTTGAAAATGTAATTTAATGTATATGGTTGTATTCTTTTAAGGGAAAATTTGTAAGGGGATGTGTTTCACGCCAACATTATAGGTAGAATATTCTTAACATAAGCTAAAATTGTCAATTTAAGAATCCACATGGGATTCTTGCGCAATGAATGTTGTATATCGCAAACCAATGATGCATGATTATAACGTTATGCATGATTATATTATTTGTTAATATAATAAAATGGAAAATGTTAGGCGAGGTCCTTATACCCCTAATATATAAATTCACTCGAAAATTGATTAATAAATATATTCTCATTCCACATAATTTGGGAGATGATTCCGAGCTTAGCAGCGTTTCGATCTCAAATGTGTAGAAAGATAATATTTATTGATTGAAGTTTCGATTAAATAAGAGAAAGATGTGCAAAATAACTAATAATTCGACCTTTTTGTGAATTGAATGTAGAAATTATGACAGCCAAAAAAGTAATAGCTAATCTAGCTAGGGATGATAAATTAATTGGCAACAATTATGACATCTGGAATAGGAAAATTCAGTATCTTCTCAATGAGTAAGAGCTCCTGGAAACCCTGTCCAGTAATATGACCAAACTAGAAGATGGGAATACAGCCCAACACAGACGTGATTTGGAAGCCTAGCTACCAGTCTTGGTTTTTTTTAAAAAAATCGAAGCACGAGCTTTACAGCATGCACGATGATCTGATTGAAGAGTATGAGGTTTTCCAAAATGCCAAGGACATGTGGGACCAACTCAAGTTTAATTTCGGTAATACATCTACCACTAGGCTAAGGAGCCTAGTCCTCAAGTTTGAGGTATACTGTAAGGATTCAAAGCATACGATGACTGAATATCTTAGAATGATGTCTGAGATGATTCGTGACTTAAAGGTTGCTGGAAATGTCCTTACTGATGAGCAACAAGTGCAAGCAGTAATACGATCCCTTTCTTGATTCATGGGTTAGCATGAAAACAAATTATGACCCATAACGAGAACATCAAAACTTTGTTGACATATCTCGTCGTGTGGAATTGGAAGCGGAGCACCAAGAGGCGACGAAATCTACAACCCTCATCGCCTAGGGTGGGCAGTGCAAACCAAATGAGTTTAAGCACAAAGACAATGGCAAGGCAACAAGGCAGAGTGGGCCTAGCACTAGTGCTCCCAAAGTCAACAAGGGTTTAAATCAACACAAGCAGGGCAAATCTGGTGCAAAGAAAAATATATCCAGAGTGAAGTGATACAACTGGAACAAACAAGGACACTTCGCTCGTGATTGCACTGAGCCAAAAAAGGTATTCCTTTCACTCAATCTTAGTAGCATTTATGTATGCTATCTGATAACTCATGAAATATGACTTATTAAGCCTATTTTCTAAGGTTTTTAATAGAATTATTTTGCATTTAATTTTTAGTTGTACGCAAATAATTGCATTTCTTTTATTTCATTGCGTTGCATAAAAATAATTTATTTGCATGCATTATTTTAATTTTATAAAATCTAAATTTTATGTTTTGTTTTAGGTGCAAATTAATCTTTGAAAAGAAAAAGAAGAAGAAGAAAACAAGGCTACAAGCCCACACAAGGCCCACAAACTTATCCTTTCTTTCAAGCCGCGTCACACTGGATTGTGGCTCCAAAGGAACTTTAATGAAGTTCATGTGGGAGCCTTACTTTGACTATGGATTGCACATTCCCAAAACTTGCTTGCATCACACAAGATCAAGACTCCAAAGGAGCCTTGAAATCCAATTCACGCGTGGAGTGGGAGCACTACTTGTCAAGCCGCAAAGCACGAGATTATTGCCCATTAATGAGCTTAAAGGAATCACAGGACATAGTTTTCCTCCAACCCAGTGTGGAGGAATCCTCCTTCAACCCACTACGTAGCAAACAAATAGACCATCAACATGTGTATTTTAAAAAGTCACATGACTCATTATAAATGTCATGTGACTAAATGTACACAGGATGGTCTATTTACTTGCCACATAGTAGGTTGGAGGAGAATTCCTCCAAACCAGGTTGGAGGTAAACTATTTCCGGAATCATGTGGGCTGTAGCTTTAATTTGAAGGACAAAGTTTTCCTACAATCCGGTTTGAAGGAAATTCCTCCAAACCGGTTAGGTGTCACTCTTTTAGTGGACAATTTGTCCCTGGTCATGTGAGAGCCACATATTCATTAAACAAAACCTAACCAGGGTTAACTCCTCTCTCATTTCTCACTTTCTCTTTCTGCCAACACCCCTCCCAAAAACACATTAGTCTCTTTCTCCCTCTGTTCTCTCTTTCCTCCGTTCCCAGCACCTCTAACCTTATCTCTCCGTCATTCCCACCTCCACCCCTTCTCTTTTCTTTTTTTCTTTTTTTTTTCTCTGATGTTCCCATCTCCAGCCCCTCCAATCTTCCTCTCGAGCCCGGGGGTCCACTAGCGAGGCGATCGAGTCGAAATGGGGCTGTTGGCCACCGTGTATGGTGCTTCAGTGGGCTGAGTTGATGTCATTGTGCCGCTGACGGAGGAAAAGAGTTGTTGATGCTGATGGTGTCCACAACTGGTACGATGAAGGTCGCCAAAAAAAAAAACAACAACTTTGATTGAAGGACTTGATTGGGTTTTTGCCTTCATAGAAATCTTTGTTGGGTGTGCCTTTTGCTTTGGATCTTTGTTAGGTGTGCTTTTTACTTTGGCTTGCGAAGCACGTGGAAAACTATTGATTTATTTGTTGAAGTTGGGTTAAGTTGAGTTGAATTTGAAACTTATTTAGGAAATCTCTTTGATTTTTTTTTTTTTTTTTTCAATGTTATTAGCCTTTAATTTGGCGGAGTAAATGTTTGTAATTTAGAGCAAATTTGGTTAACGTCATCGGCTTGGTGGATGTTGATTAAATTAGTAGTGAAATGTGACATAAGGTTATTGTTTTTTTGAGTTTGGTGTTAAGCAAATGAGAGCTATGGGATGTAGAATTGCAATTTTTTTTTAAAGTATGTTGTTGTCCTTGGTGATAAGCGTAATTTGGAGGATGGAGGAGATTGATTGTAGGTAACTACGTAAGTTTTAAAAAAGAAAAAATTGGCAACTTTTTTTATTACCATTATCATAGCTGGGATGCAAAGAAAATAGAGAAGGGGCTGAGGTGGAAACAACGGAGAGAGATGGTTGGAGGCGGTGGGAACAGAGGAGAGAGAGGGAGAACAAAGGTAGAGAGAGACTGATATGTTTTTGGGAGGGGTGCTAGCAGAGAGAGAAAGTGAGAAATGAAAGAGGAATTAACCCTAGCTAGGTTTTGTTTAATGACATGTGACTCTCACATAACCAAGGGACAAATTATCCACTAAAAGAGTGACACCTAACCGGTTCGGACGAATTTCCTCCAAACCGGTTTGTAGGAAAACTTTGTCCTAATTTGAATGATGCGTGTGTTGCATGGTCCTACTCCAATCGTGCCACACAGGATCCAAGCTCCTTTTTGGAGCCCTAAGGAAGCGTGGTTTCTTCTCTTCTTCATAGTAGCTCCCGCCAGGGACCATTTTTTTTTTTTTTTTTTTTTTTTTCTCTTTAGCATTTATTTCTCTAGTTTTCTTTTTGTAATTTCCTAACCATGATTGGCTAGACTTTTAGCTTGGGTTAAAGGGGAATCCAAATTTATAAGGTAAACTAATTTCTTTTAAATGCATTTTGAGTTTCAATGTTTAAGATTTATTATTTGATTGTTCCTATCTTCTTATTATTTATTTGATTTGTGGTTCTATGATTTGAATATTTTCATGAGTTCAATCATGTTTTTCTCATAGTTAAGTAAAGATTTTAGTTCCATTAAATTTAAGAACCCTTAATTTCATTGAATATTATTTTTCATTACATTGTTGCTAGATTAATTAGTACAATGTCGATTTTAGGTTTTTTCAACGTAGTTATTTATTATGTGTTTAAATTAAGACTGAAATGCACTGTACATCCTCTAAGATTGGTCAATTTTAATTTTGTTCCCTAATGTTTTCAAATTTTGATCTGCTCCCTCTTCGTTGGGGTCCATCTGTACTTTAGCCTTTCTATCTAAAAAATTTTAACCCTGGAACGTTAAGTGTCACATATGTCTGACACATGTGCTAAGGTGGCCCAATAAAATCATAACAGGTGTAAATTGAATTAAATTTTTTTTTTTTTTAATTCTGAAAATTTAAAAATTACATAAAATAAAAAATAATTTAATTTAATTTAAAAACGAAATAAAAAATAAACATTTTTGGGGATTTTTTTTTTTTTTTTTTTTTAAATCCCAGGAAGAACTATTTGAAAATGCTTGAACTAACAACACAACCTTCATCAACATCAACCAAGAAACCCAGCCAAACAACCCATCTTTTTCCCATTTTGTTTTTTTTCTTTTTTGTTTCAATTTTTTTTTTTTTTTTTTTTTCTTCTCAGTTCTCACCCAAGCCACCATGGCTGATCTCACTTCTCACCCAATCCATGCCGTGGTTGTCTCTTTCTTGGCCTGATTCAAACCACATCTCAAGCCCAGCTCAAGCTTACACTCAAACCCATAATTCCCAAGTTTTCTCAGCAACCAAACAAACCCACACGGCATGCACAGCAACCACGGTGGGCAATGTGGGAACCAGATCGGAGCGAAGTTTTGAGAAGTGGTTTGTGCCGAGCACGACATAGATCCAACAAAGAAGACGACTCAGACCTGCAACTAACCAGATCGGAGCGAAGTTTTCAGGCTCGACAACTTTCTTTTTCGGCCAATCTGGCGCCGAAAACAATTGGGCTAAAGGACATTACACTGAAGGCGCTGAGCTCATCCATTCTGTCATCGATGTCGTCCGTATAGAGACTCGGAGCAGAAGGTGTACGTGTACAAATTCGCAGACCACATGCTCCTCCACCAGATCGAGACCATCGTGAATCCTAAGGGACTCTCTGCGATTTCGCAGTAGACCAGCTCGCTAGTCCTCGTCTGTCCATGTTTGCAGAAGGGTCAGGTTCGATCTCCACGCCTCCACACCCACAAGCAATTCCATAGCCTCCGTCTCAAAACCATCAAAGGAGAAGAGGAGAGAGAAAATAGATCTGAGGGTATAGTTAAAGAAGTGGACAAAAATGAAAAGAAAAGAAAATTGGACAAAAATTCCAGAAAAAAATTCCGAGGAAAAAAAAAAATGAAAAAAATTAATTAAATTATTTTATGTAATTTTAATATTTGAGAAAATATTTTTATATTTTTTTAATTCAAT
This sequence comes from Fagus sylvatica, assembly GCA_907173295.1. NCBI lineage: Eukaryota > Viridiplantae > Streptophyta > Magnoliopsida > Fagales > Fagaceae > Fagus > Fagus sylvatica. The sequence continues at coordinate 20,061,063 of OU015769.1, read as the reverse complement.
TTACACATGTCATCATTTTATTGGATCACCTAACACATGTGTCAGTTTTAGTTGGCACTTAACGGTAAAGTACTAAAGTTTTTTAGATGAGAAGGCTAAAGTACAAACAGATCCCAACGAAGAGAGAACGGATCAAAATTTGAAAATATTAGAAAACAAAATCAAAATTGGTCAAACTTAGAGGGCATACAGTGCATTTTAGTTTTAAATTAATGAACAATCAAATAGTATTTCTAATTTAGGTTTTATTAAAAATGGTTTTTAATACAAATGTTTCAATTGAGGGTTTGGAATGTGAAACCCCCAATTGTGTAATTCCATAGATTTAAATTGAATTTATTTATCTTAGTAAATTTGAAGAACCTAAAGCCTTAGCAATTTTTAGACTTAAGTTTCTTTACTATTTAAATTGTGAGTTTTCAAAACAACCAAACTATTTTCTCGATTTAATTTATATTGTTTACATGTTTACTTTAAAACCCCTCTCTCCGTGGTACGATAACCCACCTTACCATATATACTACTATTTTACCTTATACATCCACACACATATTCATATATATTAAATTTGATTCTACTCCATTAAAGAACGACATTTTGGGGGTCGATCACTATCCGAGTAGCATTTTTGTATGCTCACATATATTTGTTGCTAAATCTATTTCTAATTGGATTATAGATACAAGAGCAACAAGATATGTAGCTCGAAATCGAGCAGAGTTCGTAAATTATAGAAAAATTCCAACTGGGACTCATGTTGTGTACATGAGAAATGGAAGTTATGAAGAAGTATTAGGAGTGGGTTCGTACCAACTTTACTTGTGCATAGGGCGCACACTACTTCTCCATGATGTCCTTTATGTGCCTGGAATTTTTTATAATCTTTTATCTGTTTTTACATTGTAGCAGTTAAGATATGATTTTCATTTAAGTTGGAATGGTCTGGATATTTTGTTGGATAATGTCATTTCTGGACATGGGTCAATTTGTGAAAGTTCATTTAAAATTGACTTATTTGAATCTTCTATCTCATCTACTTTTGTAATTGATTGTAATATGACTATCAGTTCATTTACATGGCATGCCTGACTGGGGCACATAGGAAAAAATAGGATGACCAGGTTAGTTAGAGAAAGTCTTTTAGGCCCACTCGCTAAGGTTTACCTACCTATATGTGAGCCTTGATTGCCAGACAAGAAATGTAAAAGTAAGACTGTGAGAGTTACTCAACCGCTTGAGTTATTCCATCCAGATATTTGCGGACCTATGAATGTAAAGGCATGTCATGGTGCCTAATATTTGAACACAAATGTCATATGTTGAGGACCAAAATGTTAATTAAAATATATATTTTTTACTAAGTGAAAATATATAAAACCCAATAAAAACAATAACAGCAAACATCGAATACAGGGAAAAACAACAAACTTAAAAACAAAATTACAATAGGAAGACCAATTTTGAGCGAGTATAAAGAGAGGTAAGAGACCCTAATGCAACTAGCAGGGTACATTAGCTGGGTACTTTTTCATTATTGTCACTTTATCCTAAAAATTACTTAGCCTTTTGATAAAAGCACTTCACTCACCAATTTTTTTAAGTTAATGGATGAAGAACCAAGTGGACCTGTGGCTTCCTCCGCCAATTTTTTCCATTCCATGCCCTTTTTCTTCATTTTCTTTCCCTTATCTCCTTCCATCAACTCTCTTACAATCTTCTGTACCTCATCTCTTTTGATATTACTGTCAATTTCCATACCAATGCCCCATTCATTGCAAGTATATTTGCAATTCGTTTGCTGATCCGAAAAGAATGGTAAACAAAGCATTGGCACTCCTGCACACACACTTTCAAAGGTTGAATTCCAGCCACTATGTGTCAAGAACCCTCCAATTGAGGGGTGGCTTAGCACTTCCTCTTGAGGACACCAATTAGCTATTAGACCTCTTTCTTTAATTTCTACCTCGAACTCAGGTGACAAAATTGCTGATTCACCACCTATAACTAAGTCAGGCCTAATTATCCACAAAAATGAGTAATTACTATTTGCAAGTCCCCAACCAAGCTCAACCAATTGCGATGGTGTCACGAAAGCTATGCTACCAAAACTCACATATATCACTGAGTTGGGTGCCTTTGAGTTAAGCCAATGGAGGCACTCAGTTTCTTCCTTCCATAAATTAGACCCAATTGATTCCAAAGGGTCAATGGATGAGTGACTGAGTAGTGATTGGAGAGGGCCAATGGCATATAAATGAGGAAACATGGTAGAGAGAGCTTCCAAAACTTCTTGCTCTAACTCGTAGAATGTGTGAACAATAATTCCTGAACCTTTAGGAGCTCTCTCTGCTGCTTGGATCACAAATTTAAAAAGAACATCATTTGGATCTATCGTTCGTACAAAGCTTGGGAGATCCCTCAGACGGATGTCTCTCATACCTGGAATCCAGTCTATAATTGTGTCAAGATACCCATTTGATAGATAGCTCTCATATGCAGAGCAAAGACAAAAGAATGTTTTTTAACTTACAATTTTACGACTAGTCATAATAAAATAATTGGCGGGTCTTAGCAATATTAGTGAAATAAGGAGAGAAGAAAGAAAATTCAATACAAAAATTTACGTTATTATGCAGTGTGCCTACATCTACGTATCGGAGCAACCCATGGAAAAAATCACTATAATAAAAAGTAACCATAATCCTTTACATTGCCCTTTATAAAATATGAGCAGATTTCAAACTATTTTTTTGGGGGTATACCTTTAAGTGGTATGATGCCTTTGTCCTTGAGAGTAGGAAGCTGCATAACACCCATTAAGCTACAAGCAGAGATAGAGAAAAACATCACAATTGGGATTCCCAATTCTTGAGCAGCAGTAATTGTGAATGACATGAAACCATCTGAAATAATACAAGTGACTGGAGGATTATTTGAAGTTGCAGTGTTGAGTTTTACAAGGAGGTTGGAAAATGGAGCCAAGAAGTTGGTCATAATGGAATTAGAAAGAGAAGGGATATCTTGGGCGTTGTTGAGATCTGATGGAGGAAGGCTGTCTGGAATGGTTTCGAATCGGAAGTCAGACAAGCCATCTAAAGAGTTGGGACCTCTGGATTTCAGAAGACGTTGGTGGTTGAACTCAGTGTTTATAAAGGTTATGTGAAATCCTTCGTGGTGGAGAAGCTTTGAAAGCTTTAGCATAGCTGTAATGTGGCTTTGTGCTGGGTTTGGAATACAAACTGCATGAGGCTTATCAGCTAATAGTGTCTTGGAATCCATTTCCTTCTCAGTTTCGTGTGTGTAACATATCTCATTGTACCTTATATAATGACTCTTTCTTTTCAATCTAGGCTATCTCATCTCTACTTGGAGAAGAAGCTATCTCTGGTCAATTTTGGAGCATAAAATATCCTCTCCCACCCACTTGACTTTATGTGTATGTTCGTGAAGGTGGGAATTTTTTCACGTTATAATGGAACCACGTCAAAGCTCACAGCACGTAGATTCTCAGTCCATTGGAGACTGATGGATGAAAAAATAGATCCAGAATACATAACACATAATTTTAGGTGGTTCGGCAACTTGCCTACGTCCACATCCAGATTTGTAATATATGAGTGTAGCTACTAATACAATAAAATGCTTTCTCCGAACACCATAAGAGATTCCCTCCCTCTAGTCTTTTCTCTAGCTCAGCCAGCCTCCTCTTTACGTTGCTTTTCCCTTTCCTTTTATAGAATCCTTTTGTCTAAGAATATGGTAGAACTTCACAGAACATGTAAATGATATTTTGTAGATATTTCTTGTTTTACCCAGCTGTATTTTACAGCTGCAATATGCTGTAAAGTGGAGTCCAAACCCAACTTTGCCTCCTATTTTGTTTGTAGCCCTGTATGTGTCTTAATCAATTTTCCCCCCTACAATTACCCCCTGATTTCGGCTTCCTCAAGTAACTTCCGAGGGAGTCAGAATCAATAAGCACAACCCCCAAGAATGATTTCGATGAACCGCTGCTTGACTCGCGCTTTTCTAAGAAAAATCAAAAAGAAGGAAAGGTTTGGGGGAAAGCTTCCCCCTTTTTTGAATCGCCCACCACCTAAAAGCCTACAGAACTAAATATAAAACCGATGAACAGTTTTTCTGATTCCAACTAGGGGTATGATAAGATCTACCTCTGGATCTCGGGAGAATGGTTTACGGGTGGATACCCAGGCTAGGGTTTTAATTAACAGCATTTAAAAATAAAATCGACTGATCAGATTCCCCATCTAACCGAACACTAAATTTAAGATGTTTTATATTATCTCCTAACCAGTGATGTTTTGCAAATCCGAAAAGAATTGAAGTGGATAGGAAGCAAGTAGACGCCGAATTGGTGAAAAGAGTTCTGTCGACCAATATTTGCGTCGACCAAAGAGGGGAACCAAGATCAGCTCCCCTGCTACTGAGGTACGAACCTCAAGTTAGATCATTCCTTGAAAGCCTCACAATTCCGAGATCACAAGCGGTCGAAGTACAACCCAACGTGATCTACGTGGCTCAGCTGGCAGAGGTTGAACAACCCCAAGATCATCCCGACCTAATCCCTTTAGGCCAAGTGTGTGAAATGGCGCCACAGATCAACCATTTCAAGTTGATGGGTAAAACGGCTGATGCAAGTTCTTTCGAGAAAGCGAAGGGTAAATGGAAGGGGAGAACTAAGGGCACCGGAGCTAGGAAAAAGTTAAAGAAGCCAACGATAGATGCTACGGCGCCTGAGATACCCGTCCAACTCCCAGTTGAACAAGAACCTCCACTTCCACCCCCAGTGGTTCATGACCTCAATGAGCCTGAGCAGGGAGAAGAACAGTAGCCCCGAAAGGGAAAGAGGAAGGACCGAGACTCCTTTTGTACAATCTAAAGGTTCTTCTTCCCGAACTAATTGACTAAACGGCAGATGTGCCCGTACAACCCCCTAGCTCTTAGTTTTAGTTTCTTCTTTTATTTTAGTCTAGTGACTAGACTATTTTTGTGACTTCGGCTCTTGTTTCGTTCTCTCCTTAACACTCTTTTAGGAAACCAATCCCTTTTCGAACAGGAGTACTCTTTCGTTTCATTATAATCTCGAACAATAGGATACTTCTACCCCTTCCTTAAACGGAACGAATTATTCTTCAACCCCCAATCTTGAAAAGATTTACTTATGACACTCCTGCAGAAGTGATAAGCGAATCCTAACTATTTTAACTTACGACACTGCCAAGGAAGTGGTAAGCGAATCTCAATTATTTTAACTTACGACACTCCCAAAGAAGTGGTAAGCGCATCTCAATTATTTTGCTTACGACACTCTCAAAGAAGTGGTAAGCGTATCCAAATTACTTTGCTTACGACACTCCCGAAGAAGTGGTAAGCAGATCCGAATTACTTTGCTTTCGACACTCCCGAAGAAGTGGTAAGCGGATCCGAATTACTTTGCTTACGACACTCCTGAAGAAGTGGTAAGCGGATCCGAATTACTTTGCTTACGACACTCCTGAAGAAGTGGTAAGCGGATCCGAATTACTTTGCTTACGACACTCCCGAAGAAGTGGTAAGCGGATCCGAATTACTTTGCTTACGACACTCCCGAAGAAGTGGTAAGCGGATCCGAATTACTTTGCTTTCGACACTCCCGAAGAAGTGAAAAGCGAATCAGAATTATTTTGCTTTTGACACTCCCGAAGAAGTGAAAAGCGAATCAGAATTATTTTGCTTTTGACACTCTCGAAGAAGTGAAAAGCGAATCAGAATTATTTTGCTTTTGACACTCCCGAAGAAGTGAAAAGCGAATCAGAATTATTTTGCTTTCGACACTCCCGAAGAAGTGAAAAGCGAATCAGAATTATTTTGCTTTCGACACTCCCGAAGAAGTGAAAAGCGAATCCGAATTAGTTTGCTTTCGACACTCCCGAAGAAGTGAAAAGCGAATCCGAATTAGTTTGCTTTCGACACTCCCGAAGAAGTGAAAAGCGAATCCGAATTATTTTGCTTTCGACACTCCCGAAGAAGTGAAAAGCGAATCCGAATTATTTTGCTTTCGACACTCCCGAAGAAGTGAAAAGCGAATCCGAATTAGTTTGCTTTCGACACTCCCGAAGAAGTGAAAAGCGAATCCGAATTAGTTTGCTTTCGACACTCCCGAAGAAGTGAAAAGCGAATCCGAATTATTTTGCTTTCGACACTCCCGAAGAAGTGAAAAGCGAATCCGAATTATTTTGCTTTCGACACTCCCGAAGAAGTGAAAAGCGAATCCGAATTAGTTTGCTTTCGACACTCCCGAAGAAGTGAAAAGCGAATCCGAATTATTTTGCTTTCGACACTCCCGAAGAAGTGAAAAGCGAATCCGAATTAGTTTGCTTTTGACACTCCCGGAGAAGTGAAAAGCGGATCCTTTTTTGCTTACGACACTCCCGGAGAAGTGGTAAACGGATCCAAATCACTTTGCTTTCATCTTGCCCCCGGACGAGATAGGTTTGTTACTTTCTGCCTTCAATCCTTATCTTGAAGATGGCATTAGAGCCTTCCTTGTCCAGTTGACGATACCATGCATGCCCCCTACTAGGATTTTTGTGCTCCAGATAAGAGATATTTTTGCCAAGATGTCAATTTTGAATACTTTGATCTCCTGATGACAAAAATAAACCAGGAGAGAACGTAAGTAAACATCAGTTGATTGAAGTGTTAGGCTTACCATTCTGTGATGAATATCCATTAATCCTGGAGAAAGCCGAACACATCTCTCCCCTGGTGAAAAGCTCATTCCTGATATTCGCACGTGATGTCTTATAAAAAATGACTAGCTTAATCTTAATAAGTGTTCACCCCCCTGTGCACTCAAATTATATTATCAGTTGATGATAATTGCCTTATCAAGTATAACTAGACAGTTATGAAACTTGAGAACATTTGATCCAACAAATCAAACAAATAGTGTTATCAAGTTGCAAAAAATAAGCTCAAGGCATAAAATAAATAAGGCAAGCAAGACTTTTCAAGAAAAATGGCATGAAAGACGCACATGCCCATAGTACGCCCGAGATAAATATTGCAATACTATAAAACTGTTAAAAGAAAATAAATGAGGCACCTCCTACCCCCTTTCTCAAATATTAGCAAATATTATCTATCTTTTCTTATCCGTTGTTAAAAATAATCTAACTTACTTTTAAACAAATTAAAGAATTACATGAATATTGTGTCCCACTTTCTCCAATATCAAAACACAATATTTTGACTAATCTGAACATTGACCGAAAGTCTCCTTCTTTCTTTAAGAGTTTTTGTTTCTTGCTTAAAATTATTACCAGCACAAGCCAAGCTTGGCCGAAAGTATTTTTTACTTTAAGATTTTTTGTTGTTTGTTTTTTTAAAAGGCTACAAACACATGCCCTTAGCTTGACCGAACACACTGAAGAGATAAAATATCTTAGGCTTGACCGAACTCCAGCTCTATATCTTTTCTAAGATTTGTTATTTTATTTTTTCCAAAATACTATCAGCAGCACATGCCCTCTACTGCTGTCCGAACAACAGATGCCATTTAAGGATTGACCGAACAGGAAAAATGAAATTTATGCATGTCCGAACAGAAAAATGCCATTTAAGACTCGACTGAATAGAAGATGTCATTAAAACATGACCGAACATAACTATCTTTTCTATAAGATTTTGTCTTTTCTCAAAAAGACAATTAGCTCAAGTCATTAAAGTTAGACCATCTTTTCTCCAAGATTTTTGTTTTAACCCAAAGGAGTACCAGCACATACCATCAATTTGACCGAACACATCTATCTCCATCCTTTGTTTAAGATTTTTCTTTCTCTAAAAGGACTACCAGCATGGCAACACATGCTATCTACTGCCACCATATATAAAGCACATATATATATTTGGTTTTAACTAGACTAAGCTAGAAAGTTAAAAAGTGAAGTTTCTTGGTCTTTTTCTCAAAACACAATCAGCGCAACCCATCAGAGCTGGCCGAACATATCCTTCTTTCCTTTAATATTATTTTTGTCTTTTTCCCAAACATATTACTAACACAAATCACTTACTGCCACCACATATATATAAAGCACATATATATTTTTCTTTACTAAATTTAGCTGGAAAGTAAAGAAAATGGAAGTTTCTTGTCTTCTTTACCTTCCCTTTTACTGCTCAAAGATTAGCAGATATTTTCTATCTTTTCTTATCAGTTGCTATTACAAAGCTCAAGCAAGTTAGATTCACGGTTCCAGCTGAAGACTAAAGCTGAAGTGACCAAAGACTAGAGCTGAAGCTGCTGAAGGCTAAAGCTGAAATGACCGAACAGCTGAAGACTAAAGCTAAAGTGGCCGAACAGCTGAGGACTAGAGCTGAAAACTTGACTGAACGGCCGAAGACTAAAGCTGGAGTGACCGAACAGCTGAAGATTAAATCTGAAAATTTGACCGAACATCTAGAGAGCTCTATTTGAACCTCACGTGTCTTCCACAAGAGATAAGAACTCTAGAGAGTTCTATCTCAAAGCTGGTCACAGCTGGGCTTGTACATGTGAGCCCACGTGCTTTTTGTCTAAAACAGGACTGATTTTTATCATCACACGTATATCTCTATTAGTTTAAGCAGGCGTGGTGGTTATTATACAGTGTTTTTGTTACAGTTTGTTATAGTTTGACAGCTTGACTTCTCTCTTTTTTACTTCATCACAGTGAATATAGAGATAAAAACTTAACCATTAAACTTGTTTAGTCTTTCTCTCTCTCAATATTTCTAGAGTCTTCCTCCGGAAGCTTTTTTCCACTGTGCAAATTTAATAATTTGACCGAAAACTTACATCTTTTCTTTTAAGATTTTTTTGTTTTTTTCCATGGATACTACCTGCACATGACTTACTACCATTTTAGGACTTACTACCATTTCAGAGTTTGTTCTGATTGAAGTTCAAAATATGCACATGTAAGCATCCATTGACCCACCCACTTCTCAAATATATATAAGCTGGCCTTGGGACCGAATCCCATGATAAGCCAATAGACCCAGGCTTTCTAAGCCTTTCCCCATAAATTAAAAACATACCTGCGAATTTCTTCTGCAAGTCGAAGCTTTCACGCAGTAATTTTTTCTTCTTTCTTTTCCAAAGAGTTATGTGGGCGTGCCACCCATTTCTCCGAAACTGTTCTGCTCTGCGCCTAAATGCACTGCACTTGTCTTCTGTTCATTTAGTGCTCTGTTCTATTTTTCTTTCATTCGGCTGAAGCCCATTGAAAATCAACACCAAGAAGAAGCTTTCTTCTCTGCTCAACCTCTCTTTAAGCACCAACAGCCGTACGGTTATGACTTGTGAGGATCGAGAATGATGGAATCATGCTTAGATGGTTGGTGGAGAGTCCAAATCGGGCTTGAAGAAGCCGAGAAAGATCACTCCAAGGCCGAGGAGAAACTTGACTGGCCATGGAGGTGCCGAGCAGTTTGGACTGAAGCCGAAGAAAGATCTAACTGTTCTTGTTGATTCCGAGCAGATCTGATCAAGGCCGAGACAGATCGGGGCCATGGAGGGCAGATCGGACTGAGAAAAGGGCAGATCGGGTCTGAAGAGAGCAGATCGTTCCAGGCAGAGACAGAGCAGATCGAGGTAGAGAATGAGCAGATCGGGCTCGTGGAGGAGCAGATTGGGCTCGTGGGGGAGCAGTTCAAGCCGAGGAGGAGCTTGACTGTTTGTTTTTTCTAGAGATGCCGAGCAAACCGAGCTCTAAGATCCGAACAGATCGCAGCAATTTCTGATCAGGCTTGGAGGAGCTGAGATGGATCGTGATGAGACCATGGGGGACTGAGATGGCTTGAAGGAGCCGAGCTGGATCTGACCGATACCGAACAGGTCCCATGGAACCAAAGTAGATTCCGAGCAGGCTCATTTCGATGCCGAACACGATGAAGCCCAGGCCGAACTGAGCTTTGATCGGACAACATGTGCACTAGTATGTTTCCTTTCCCTTTCTCTGTGTTGAGCATGCCGAACTGAGCAAAAACATCATCTGTTGCTCTTGGTTGAAACTCTCTAATAAACTCACTTCATCCCTGAACTTTCCGTTGATAAACTAAGATATCACAGTGCCGAAGCTTGAAGTGCAGTCCCCACAGACGGCGCCAGTTGAAGGTGGGAATTTTTTCACGTTATAATGGAACCGCGTCAAACCTCACAGCACGTAGATTCTCAGTCCATTGGAGACTGATGGACGAAAAAATAGATCCAGAATACATAACACATAATTTTAGGTGGTTCGGCAACTTGCCTACGTCCACATCCAGATTTGTAATATATGAGTGTAGCTACTAATACAATAAAATGCTTTCTCCGAACACCATAAGAGATTCCCTCCCTCTAGTCTTTTCTCTAGCTCAGCCAGCCTCCTCTTTACGTTGCTTTTCCCTTTCCTTTTATAGAATCCTTTTGTCCAAGAATATGGTAGAACTTCACAGAACATGTAAATGATATTTTGTAGATATTTCTTGTTTTACCCAGCTGTATTTTACAGCTGCAATATGCTGTAAAGTGGAGTCCAAACCCAACTTTGCCTCCTATTTTGTTTGTAGCCCTGTATGTGTCTTAATCAATTTTTCCCCCTACAGTTCGCATATACACATTCATTGTATCTTATAAAATGGAACATTTTTTTAATCTAGCGATTTCGTAACAATTTTGTCTGACGTTAGGACAATTGAATATTCTCTTCCCTTAGACGCCAAACACATGAGAATTTCAATGTAACCACTGACTGCTCCAAAGATTGGGCAACTTGGTCTACGAAAGATGGCAAAAAAAAAAAAATTTTAAAAACATTAGAACTTTATTGATAAATAAAAATATATAAAAACATACAGAGATAATAGAAAAAGGATAGAGTAATGAGACATTTAGTTCAAAACAGATCTCATCCTTTCTTACGGCTAACCAAAATAAAAGAACTCTCAGGTGTGGTCATTGTTCATCGCCCACTTGAACCCTACTAACGCATGGTGTGGGGCACATCCGGGCGATAATGGGACTTGCCACATGAACCCACAACTCCCAGACTCGCAGGTGTGATGGGTACATGGACTTCAATCTGATTCGCCATAACTTTAATCGACACCCCCAAGCCCAAACTATTTGTAACGCAAATCGTTGAGAGAGAGAGAGAGAGAGAGAGAGAGAGAGTCGACACCGAAGAGAGAGAAGATATAATAGAAAATTGGAGGATTTAAGTTTGCTAATGAACAGTTGCTTGACCGGTTGGGCGAGCTACTGTAGAAAGACTCAACTGCGTTTGAGGGTTGAAGAGGCTGATGTGGGAGATTTTTGTGGGTTTAGCTAATATTTTTGCCGAATATATGATTTGGTTTGTCTATTGCGAATGCTCTTGTAACAAACAAATAAAATATAAGAAATCTATCAAAAAGAAATATATATATATATATAAGAAACCAAGTTTGACACTTCACAAAAAGAGAAGCTAGTCTGACGCATTTCTCCATTAACGTTTCTGTCAACTTCACCTGCTCCTCCCAGTATCCCAGATTAGTTACCGATTTAGCATGCATGCCAAGTTTGACACTTCACAAAAAGAGAAGCTAGTCTGACGCATTTCTCCATTAACGTTTCTGTCAACTTCACCTGCTCCTCCCAGTATCCCAGATTAGTTACCGATTTAGCATGCATGCACCATCTTCTACTGGACGTTTTGCAATATTTATAAATGAATCTGGCCTTGTATACCAGTAATAATTTAATAAAGATTTGATGAAAAATCTCCTGAATCATACATTGACACGTCACATTGTTTCAAATGCAAAAATAGGTATTACCACACCTTCTTCCACCCCACCATTGTGCTTTCACTTTTCACTGAGCAGACCGACATGCTCTATAAGTTTTCACAAGGCTCACAAACACATTCAATGGCTCTAATTCGAGGTTTTCTCCCTCGAAGAACGAATTATGACCAGAGTCCAAAATGGAAGACCTCTATTTATTGGTTCAAAGAAGAACCGATTGTGCAACAACAATTAGCAGAGACGGAATCAGAATTTGAACTTAGTAGGGACCAAAACATAACAAAAAAAAGTTTATAAGATTCAAATTAACATCTAACAAATATTCACAAAATATCAATGAACTGATATATGGAGTGAATCAGTTAATTTTATCTGGCCATTTGGTTGATTTCTCAAAAATGAAATTCCCAATACAGTATAGTTCTATTTATTTAAGTCATATTTAGCCATTAAAGATTTTCTATCCACAGTAAATGCTAAAGTGCTGTATAAATAACATGCATCTACAAATAAGTACACATATAGTTACGCTAATGCAACTGTATATACATACTAATTGGATTCCCTGTTCACACATATAATTCAGCTTCCTACTGATTGACTTCAACTCTACAACAAATCTTTTATATTCATACGGGATGCTGCATTTGAAGGGATGGTTCATGTATATATATACACTTGCAAAAGAATTAATACATGAAAAATTGTGTATCCCTAATGGACAAAGATGCTAAAATTTCTATGATACACATAATAGAAATACAACATCCAAGTAGATGTTAAAGTTATTGTCAATCAAAAATGTCAAGTAAAAATTTGAAATCAGACCAGTAACCTGGGTTTATCATTTCTACAGTTAAAGCCTTTAATGTATTGCATATCTCTGCTGCTCTAGGATGTGCTGGACTATCAGAGACAAAAGCATGTATCTCATTTCTGAGTTCTATCCAGCTGCAGCCTGGTTGCTTCTCCACTGTACTTTTTTTCATCAAGACCCTGACTCTCTCAACCTCCTCCCAACTGGCAGCCTCAGCATGCATATTTGACAAGAGCACAAAATTTGAAGTTTTATGAGGTTCAAGTTCTAAAACCTTCTCAGCAGCGTGTCTACCAAGTTCTAGATTCCGGTGTACCCGGGAAGCTCCAAGCAATGCACCCCATATTCCAGCATTAGCCTTGATCTTCATTCCCCTCACCATGTTGAGGGCTTCTTCTAACCTCCCCGCTCGGCCAAGCAAGTCGACCATGCAAGCATAGTGCTCAGCCAAAGGTTTAACACTGTATACTTCAGTCATGCTTTTAAACAATTCTAAACCACGATCAACCAGGCCAGCATGACTACATGCAGACAATACTCCGACAAAGGTGATTGGATCAGGAGCTACCCCATTAATAAGCATCTCTTCAAAGAGCTTGACAGCTTCTTTGCCATACCCATTTAAAGCAAACCCAGCAATCAAAGAATTCCAAGAAACAACATCAACATGAATGATATCTTTGAACACATGTTCAGCATCGAAGACCCTCCCACATTTAGCATACATGATGATCAGAGCATTGCTAACATATATATCATTCACATAACCACTTTTTACAACCAGATGGTGAAGTTGCTTCCCAACTTGCAAGGCTGCAAGATTGGCACATGCACTTAGTCCACATGCAAAAGTTGACTGATCATGTTTCTTTCCTTCTTGCCCCATCAACATAAAACTCTCCAGTGCATCCAAACATAGCCCGTTTTGCAGGAAACCTGTTATCAATGAATTCCATGAAACTGCATTCCTGTCACCCATCTCGTCAAATATTTTAAGTGCTTCATCCATCTGTCCCATTTGAGCATAACCAACAATCATAGTATTCCATGAAACCATGTCCCTATTGACCATTTGTCTAAATAGACAGAGAGCATCATCCATTCTCCCACATTGAGCATAACCTGCAATCATTGTGTTCCAACAAACTATATCACGGGTGCCAATTTGACTGAATAGTTGACTAGCTTCATCCATCCTTCTATTTTGTACATATCCAGAGATCATTGCTGTTTGGGCCACAGTATTTTTGTAAGGCATGCGGTTAAGATATTCACGCGCTTCATCAATTTTACCAACACGAACATACCCATTAATCATTGTAGTCCATGACACAGAATCCCTCTCCGGAATTTCCATAAAAAGCCTATTAGCCTCATCAATTTGACAGTTCTGAACATATGCGGCAATCATGGCATTCCAAGAAACCACATTTCTACTTGGCATCTGATCAAAAAGTGTCCTGGCCTTAACAATCTCACCATTTTGTGCAAACCCGCATAACATTGTAACCCACGAAACAACATTTGGGTTCGGAATCTTTTTAAAGAACTGCCAAGCAGAATCCAAATCACCAACCTCAACAAACCCATCCACCATCAAATTCCACGAAACCACATTCCTCTCGTCCATTTCCTTAAAAAACTGCAACCCCAAACGCATTTCCCGGTTCCGGGTATAACCTGCTAGCATTGAATTCCATGAAACTAAATCCTTGACTGGCATTTTATCAAACAATTTCTTGGCATCATCAAACCGCCCCTTCTTCGCATAACCAGCAATCATTGCATTCCAACTAACGGTGTCTTGCTTATTTGGAAGCAAATTAAATAGTTTTCTAGCCTTTTCAAGCTCCCCATTTCGCGAATAGCAAGTAATCATTAAAGTCCAGGAAAAGCAATCTCTTTTAGGCATTTGATCAAACAGTTGAGACGCTTCCTCAACCTTGTGATTATGCAAATACCCGGCAATCAAAGAGTTCCAAGAAACCAAGTTTCGGTGAGGCATTTGATCAAATAGTCGACGTGCGTCACTTAGTCTAGCGTTTTTCATATAAGCCGAGATCATGGAATTGTAGGTTACTGCATTCTTTAGTTTCATCAGTGAGAAAACTTGAATGGCTTCTTCGATCCGACCCGATTTGCCCAATTGGGTAATCTTCAAATTCTGGTTAAACACATTGCTTCCTTTCTCACCTATCAATCTGAGCCTCATAGCTCCTTTTTTTTTCTTTTCTTTTTTTGCCGCCACGGATGAGTGGGTGCATGCTATGCTTCTAGTTGTGGTTTAATTCTCCCTTTTTTCCAACCAAATTTTCAACCGTTATAGGGAGGAAATGGGTGATTGTAGGCAAGTAGATGTGGGCATTGAGGAGGTTCAAGTGCAATTGATTGTGGCAGTGAGGAAAAGTAAGTGTTTTAGTGCTGACATATGTTTTAAAAAGCCTTCTGGGATCTTCTCAAATGCATTATTCTGTAGAAACGAAATAGATGTGGCCATTGAGCTCATCTGCCAGCACAGCAATGTTATCTCCAAAGATACTAAAAAAATAAAAATAAAAAGGAAAGAATTTGAATCGTGGTTTCTTATTCGAAGGTAAGAAACTTTACCAGTTAAGCTAATTGGAATCTACTGAATTATGAAAACTAAATAATTTTGTATACTCATTTGAATTGAATTTGGAAAGATTATAATATATAAATTTGATAACTCTATATACATTTGAATAATTCTATATACGAAACCAAAGAGAACAAAAGGGTGGAGGTGGTGGCTCGGCAGGTTCTGACTTAAACAGGAAAAAAGGAAAAGAAGAAGGAGAGAGAGGATGAGGGTGGGCCACACGGCAAGATCTGACCATTCCGGCCACGATCTCCCTAACAGGGAGGTGAGGGTGCGACGCGCGGCCTTAAGCGAGAAGAAGAAGGGGCCAGAGGAGGAAGGGGTCGACGCTAGGATTAAGGAAAAAGGAGAGGTGGGCTTCTGTTTTCCCTCTTTCTCCTCTATTTCGATCATGTGCTGGTGGGTCTCATCGGAGCCCATGGTGGCTCGTGACTCCGATAGTGTCCCTCTTTTTTGATGGCAAGATTGTGACTTCGTATAGGTGGTGTGATCTCCAACGGTCATGGATGCTTATAAGACAACGGGTTTGGGGTCTTCTTTCATATTGAGTTTTTCTCATCTACCCTCTAGGTGACTTGGGGTAGATTTGTCAAAGCCCCTCCTTTTGGAAAGCCCCAAAACCTAAATTGCATGGCATCTAATGCCATGGACAATCCGATTCGACTTCCTTGTTGGTTGCTCGTATGGGAATTTGGTTCCAAGCTTTTTGCCTTTTCGAACATCGCCAGCAGCTGTTGCTCTTGTGATCTACCAGACTATTGTCAAGCCTTGTGTTGTCTATTGTGTTTGTGTAGTTGTTGGGTGTTTCTTATGTTATTGTGTTTATTTTTCTGTTGTTGTTGTTTGTTTCTTTGTTGTTATGTATTTCGTTTTTGCCACCCTCGTTGTAGGGTCAGAGGTTTTGTTGTGTAATCACTTTGGTTTTCTTATATCTCGGTTGAGTGGAAGTTTTCCATCAATTTAATTTTCAATGAAGTTCTTTTTATTCATAAAATAATAATAATAATTCTATATACTTTTGGTCCTAAACATTTGCCATCTTTTTCAAAATGGTTCCTACCTTTTAAATATTTCATTTTTAGTCCTTAACATTTCATGAGTATTTCATTTTAGTCTCTACCGTTAAGTAATGGATAAAAAATTATTATGTGGCTAACATTAATATTAAAATAATAAAAATATAATGAGGTGAGCACCAGGTGGTATTTCAAAAAAAAAAAAAAACTCTCTCTCTCTCTCTCTCTCTCTCTCTCTCTCTCTCTCTCTCTCTCTCTCTCTCTCTCTCTCTCTCTCTCTCTCTCTCTCTCTCTCTCTCTCTCTCTCTCTCAAACCAGGCCAAGCTCTTTGTCTCATGGGGTCAATTCTTTAAACTTCTCCTCCTCATTCTCTCCGTTCATCATTGCCACCACCAGCGGTGGTTTTTTTTAATTTTGCCTCATGCCTACTAATTCCATCTCACATCTTTTCTCAATTTAGACAAGATCTGGATTGCTTCAATCTCATTTTGAATGTTGTAGTAGAGGTTTTTGATACTTAACACTTTTATATATTCAATCTTTTATCAACGGGAGAATATTGGTGGGTTTTGCTAATGTTGTCATTGTACACAAATATTGTGGGTTTCCTTTGGACTTCCAACTCAATGAAGAATTAATCATTAAAAAAAAAAGGGCAAATGATGTGGAAGTGCAGTGAGTGATGATCATTCTTCGGCAGACTTTGGTAGTAGAGGGTTCAACTGTATATAGTAAACAAGTTGCTGGAGGTTTGGCCGTTTTGTATGTGAAATTTGCAAATTAATCATATCCAACCCATTGAACTTTTGAAGTCAAAATCTTGTCGTAAGGGAGGTGAACAATTTAGAAAGTACCAGTTGGACTTTGAAATCTTAACATAATGGAAATCGAGTAAACGTTGTGTAGCTAAAATATTTCCCAAATCATTACAGTTCATACATCTTAACATAATGGAGTCTCCAAGCCCAACAAACACTAGCCAAGAGAACTTGTACTTATTTGCAACACTTACTTTATAAAAACATAATTCAAACAGTGAGGAAGGCCTTCTCCTTCAAGCTTTCAATAGTGTCCCTAAGAGTCACTTCCAAAGGAATGTAGCTTATACCCAAACTTCTCATCTTCACTTCTGCCAAAAATGAAAAATACAAGTCTCTTCTTCAACTTTGGTGATGTATCAGAAATTTCAGAACACTCCTACGGATAAAAGCAAATTCTTGACTAAAATTAAGCATGTAATTAAATGCAGAGCATCTATTCCACCCGAGACATTCTTGTAAGTTACAAAAATGGCACCAATAAGGGACATTTAGTATCATGCAAGTAAACAACTCACTTTTCAGGTAGGCTCAAACTAGGGTAAAGTCTATGCAATATCTTGAAAGCCTCATAATAGTGTATAACTGTTGCAACTAAACAATATCTTCCACTAGCAGCAGGAATCTCAAATGCCTGAATATGTGCATTTGCAACATCTCTAACATCAACAAGAGGATAAATTCCATCAGGAAATGTTTCAGTTCCTGCACCTAGGGCGAAAAAAAGGAAAGAAAGAAAAAAAGGAAAGAAAGAAAGAGAACAAGTTAATCAAGAGTATCCTTAAGAATCATACGGAATAATGTAGCTTGGGGAAGGAGTAAATTTCTACAGGCCAATATAGTTGAACATTTAGGATTTGAGAAGAAGCACAAACTCGAATATTCAAAATTTATATAGAACTCATTGGTTGCAAAAGAGTACCATTTAGGAGCTTCAAAAATTCCTCAAGACTAAAAGTAGGAGTTGGCTGTATGAGTGGACCAATAACAAGCCCTGAAAATACGCAATGCTGTTAAAAGAGAGATAATTTCTTAGTCATAATGGAAATAATTGTAAGACTAAAAAAAATATATGCAAAAATTATTTCTTTGATTTGATTAGAATCGATACAATTTACGTTTGGAAATATCGAAACATATAAACTCAAATTTTTTGATCTGATTCTAGAAAATAAATTAATTACTAGCTACAATGATTGCAATAAAAGATATTAAGGAAAGTATGATTACAAGAAAGGGTAAAAAGAACCTAGACATTGACATGGATATGCTTAGAGAAAAGCAAGGAAACAATCTGTGTGATTCTATTCTCTAATGTTTCTGAGACAACAACTACAGTTACAGAACTAGATATATATAGTTAAGATATTGTATTCCTTATGTTTTTTGTAACATTACCTAAGATCAACTGTACAGTCATTGGAAAAAAAATTTGTACATAATAGTCCTATAAAAGATACACTTAATAAATAACTACCACAAAATAGCGCAAACACACACCTTCAACTCCTCACAACAAGTAACTCGATCCGAAAACCAAGTCTCATCAACAACCACATCAGGGGTCAAAGGTTTTCCGTTGAGTGTAACTGAAGCCATAGAAGATGTTATAATCACTCTCTTGATAGAAGGAACTTTTGCACATGATCTAAGAACGTTAAGTGTTCCCTTCACTGCTGGGTCAATTAATTGTGATTGAAATATAAGAAAACGTGACAGCAGCCCCCATGAGAGTAAATTATGAAACTAAGCTTCCAAAAGCATAATAATATTGGATATACATGTTATTCATCCAGTTTATCATGTAATGTAACAACGCAGGACAAACCAAAACAATTCAGCAATAAAATTGAAAAACTAAAAAACCAAAACAATTCAACAATAAAATTGAAAAACTGAAAATGAATGATATATGGGTGTAAAGAAAACCACTAGGAGTCAACACCAAGCAAAGAAAACCACTAGGAGTCAGCACCTAGGATTGGATTGGAGTCGGCACCACACCATTGGAAAATCTTCAAAAGAAATTTCATTCATCAACCCCTAATTCTAACTGACATAGGAAACCCTAATTCTACTTAGGAAAGCCAATTATTGATTTTTTAAAATAACTATGAATTTAAATAAAAATACTAATAAACCGAATTAAATACTAAGACCTAAAATAAAATACAATTAACCAAAAATACAAGTCACAAGCAAAATTAAAATAAATATCTTTTTGAGTCTCCCGCGTCATTCTCCCCTGGTTGGAGAAAATTCGAGCTCGAGTTTTGAGGTGTGGAAGGATAAGAATTCTACCAATGGATATACTTGCTTCAAGGCTGGAATCACCTTCAAGATCACTGAGAATAGATAAGCCTTATGTTCCACCACATCATTAAATTTGTTTGGAATGACAAAATCAATGTGGGGAGTTAGTGTTGAAAATGAGACAACCTTATCTTGATTCACAAGAAAAACCGTTGTATCAAACTTTTCCACATCATCAAGCTTTTTATCTTCATGCACCATAGACAGCTAATCGATAGCAAATACATCAAACTCAAGTTTCACTCAATGTGCATCCTCTAAATCTTAGCTCTCTTGTTGAACTTGCTCTTCATCAAGTATAGTGAAACCTTCCATCTCAATAGTAGACAATATATTTGACTCATCAACTGGCTGATGAAATCCACTGCACATGGTTCAGATATCTCACCTTCTTGTTTAGGCTCTATAGTAGATTCTTCTTGCTGCATGAACATGGATGCAACATCTATCAACACTTATAAGCCCATTCGACAAGAAATAGCTACTTCTATTTCAACACTAGGTTTTGGTGGCTCAACCTGACTGTCACCCCATGTGTGAAGTTTTTCCTTCAAGTTTGTTGGACATCCTTTGGAAGGACGCTTCCATTGAACTGGGGCTATCATTTGGAACATTGAACCTAGCTTCCAACATTTCACACTTATTAGTGAGGTCTTGGACAACTTTTAGTAGATTCGCTAAAGTTCCATGGTATACTGCGTTGGAGGGGGCTTAGGGCTAGAAACGGCACAAACATTCATATTGAGCAATTAATAGTCTGTTCCATTGCTACCTATTGTCTCTTTGGTCTCAAAAATTACCATAATGAGATTGGTCAAATTCCATAACTAATTGTCAGTTCCATTGCCTCATATTTTCGCTTTGATCTTGAAAACTATCATAATGAGATTGGTGTAGGCAATAATTGGGTTCACGAAGGTGGAGCTCGAAATTTGTCAATGAAGGTCGTTGAAGGAAGTCATATGGTGCATCTCTGTTCTCTCTCTCTCTCTCTCTCTCTCTCTCTCTCTCTCTCTCTCTCTCTGTTGTATTCAACCACTGGAGCCCAATAGTGTTTGGCAGATCAGGTTCACGGTGGTGGTGAGTGGAAATGACTGGGTTCACAGTGATAAAACTCAAAATTTGTGGACAAAACTATTAGGAATTTTAGGGGATACAAAGGAAAATCAAGGCTTTGAGGCACAATGAATCGTTGTCTTTAAGACTAGATTTGCGTCCTCTCCAAAGAGATTGCTAAGGGTTCTAGCAAATAGTCTTTAGGATACAACAAAGTCTAAGAGTAAATGATAACAATTCAATTTACTCTTAAGAACTTCTTAGAACAATTAAGTTTTCTGCTAATGATAACTGAACAAGAAACCTGTTTATATTGCAAGTGAATAACAGTCAAAAGTCACCATGAAAAGGCACAATAACTACCTTTAATAGCCTATAACTGCCTTCAAGTTTCGAGATCCAGTCGACTGGATTAGTGTTCTAGGCGACTGGGTTAGGCAGAAACTCCCAGGCACTTCCAGACACGACATCCAGTCGACTAGATCAGGCAGAGATTCTAGACCTCCAAATCCAGTCAACTGGATACTGATCCAGGAGACTGAATACTTGCAAATTCCTTAAACACATTAAAACTATGTTACAACCTACTTAGATAACAAATATCTAATAACCCCCCACTAGGTTGTAATATTTCTTGTTCAGTCTATAGCACACACAAAGCTTATGCATCAAAGAAGGTCTTTCAACTTAAACCCTCTCCTAGTGTAATTACTTCAAAGTTTCAAAAGAGTTATTGGTGGCTCATTCGCTTAAACCAAAACTCTTTTTCTTAAAACCAGAAATAATACACACACAGCAATGATCTTTAACAAAGAAGTTCTTCTGTAGTTTAGCACTTTTATGGCCTTGTGCTCTACCTGGCTTAGTGAACATTTACAAGAGAAAACCTTAACTCTTGTTAGAAGCGGCACCACTCCTATGTTCACAAAAGTGAAGTTCCTTCTTTATGTCTCTATTACACAGACATCACTTGATTTGAACTTCATTAAGAGTAAACTCATCCTACTAATGTAACAAACTACACTATTCCATCCTGAATGAGACACAAAATTTAGTTCTTTTACTAATCACGAATCAACGGCTTGTTATTACCCTTTAAACCTTTTCAAGTAAATCTACTCAAGGTTGGGTTCCCACTGTTGGTGATTCTTTTCAGAAAGGTCTTAGCCCCATTCCAATGGAACTTACTCTTACCAAATCTTGAGATAAACTTTTGGTAAAAGGGTCATCAAGTTGTCAATTGATTTTATGTAGACAATAATTATGAGCTCACCAAACTATTTATTGTCTTACATACTCAAGTCTTAGACTAATATGTCTAAACTTCTCATTTCTCAAATTATGGTGGCTTCACTCTTACGGTGCAAGATATAATTATCATTGGATGTGGCCACATCTCTTTTATAACATCTTATGTTATTCCTTTCCCTTGCCCGTTGCCAACCATACAATCTTTATGGTGGATTAAGAAACTCACTTCGTTTCTTCCATGCCTATTAACTGACTCTTCCACCAAAAGTGAATATCCAACTTAATATGGATTTTATCACTTATAATAATAACCATTATTGGTATCATACTCTTTGGATATCCAATGATACAATGCTTTCTAATGATCTTAAGTTTTCTTACAAAAACTTTGAAAGTCTAAGGGAAAGCCATGTACATATAGTACAATACATGACATACAAAGCTTTAATTGCACTAGCACACTCAAGTCATGCTTTCAATAACTTAACTAACTTTTAGATTGCAACAAAGGTGAGTTAGCTTCTTTGTAGTTTTGAAAAATATTAAACCAAGAAGCTTCATTTCATACACAATGAAAAGCATCATCTCAATCTCAATGAGAACTTACATAGTCTACATACTATGTTACTTCACCTTAATTTCCATTTCAAATAACTATAGACTTTCTTGTGATTTTATAAAATCATATTTCATTTCAAGATCATAACTCATAGAAAGCATATAAGAGGTATATAAAAATTGAGACCAAGTCACTTTTAATATTTTGACTGTTTCATTGTTCACTTCATGAACTCATTTCTATTTTCTTATTATCACAAATAGAAATTTTTGAATTACAGTCAAGATAAGTGTTTGATTAGGTTTTGAGATATTTATTGAATCATAGAATTTAACCTCAATAAATTCATCTCTTGATTCCAATATAATATCATACTTAAGTCACGAAGACTTTAAAATTATCAACCTAATCCACAAACACATCTTTAGAGTCTTAACTTAGTCTTTTTTCGAGTTTGAAGACTCCTTAAAAGACCACCTCACACTTGGATCTTTTAACCTTGATACCTAAGATAGTATCTGCTTCATTAAGATCTTTCATCTTAAACATTGAAGCTAAGTACTTCCTGGTTTCACATACACCTAGCATATTTGTTCCAAAGATAAGCATATCGTCCACATACAAGCACACAATGACTCCATACTCAACAGTAAACTTAGAGTAGACACACTTGTTAGCTCCATTGTGTTTGAAACCATTAGCTAGAATAACGGTATCAAACTTTTCATGCCATTGTTTTGGTACTTGTTTTAAGCCATATAATGACTTAACCAAATTACAAACTTTCCTTTCATTTCCCGGAAGCACAAAGCCTTCCGATTGATCCATATAGACCTCCTCATCTAAATTCCCATTAAGGAAAGCTGTCTTTACATCCATTTGATGTACCACTAACTTATAAATAGATGCAAGTACTATTAGCACACGAATAGATGTGATTCTAGCAATGGGTGCATAGGTATCAAAGTAATCTATTCTCTCCCTTTGCCTAAAACTTTTAGCCACTAACCTTGCTTTGAAGGTTTGAACAGATCCATCAGTTCTATATTTTCTTATAAATACCCATTTACAACCAATGGTATTAGAACCCGAAGGAAGATCCACTAGGACCCAAGTATTGTTGGACAATATTGAGTCCATTTCATCATTAACAGCTTCTCTCCAAAAAACTGCATCTCTTGAAGCCATAGCTTCATTATAAGTATTTGGATCTTCTTCTACATTTCCTACAAAAGGAAACTTATTAAAAATCTTTTTTCTGTTTCCTTCTACAAGGTAAACATTCACTTGGTATGAAATGAAATCAGGACCAAAATCTTTTTCTTTTCTTACCCTTTGACTCCTTTGTTCACTTGGAGAACTTGGTTCTATTCTCTTATTTTCACTTAGAGAATCATTAACCAACGAGTCAGTTTCTTGTGTTTATTTTGGTTCTAAGGAAATTTGAGAATGATATATAAATTTGTTCTCAATGAATTCAACATCTCTTGATTCTACTATAGTGTTGGAACTTAAATCCAACAATCTATAAGCCTTAGAATTCACTGCATAACCAACAAACACACTTTTGATAGCTCTAGGTCCAAGCTTGGTTCTTTTAGGGTCTAAAGTAGGCTATACACCCCCACACTTTAAAATAACTCAAATTAGGCTTCCTACCATTCCATAACTCATATGGAGATGACTGAATTTTCTTAGGTAGAACCCTATTATGCACATGACATGCAGTAAGCAAAGCTTCACCCCACAAGTTGAAAGGTAGCCTTGCACTTATGATTATGGCATTCACCATGTCAACTAATTTTATATTCTTTCTTTTAGCTAAAACATTTTGTTGGGGTGTATAAGGGGTTGACCTTTGATGAATTAATCCATTTTCCTCACACCCCTCTCCAAATCATTTCCAAAATGATCAATGATGCCTACCTTCACAATAAATGTGAATTCGAGTTTAAAAACTTAGCTACATTCCATGTAGCAATCAAATCAAAGTAATTCCACTACAATGCTTGTTATAATGCATATTTAAACTAAAATCTTGCGCTTATGGACACATTTTTCAATTCAGTCACTTCCATGTAAATACACTTTACATGCGATCAAATGAGATCATGCACTTATAACCCTTCCATCTTTTTCTTGCATTTTTGTGGTTACATTGAAGGCATCAAATTCATGGGGTTTAATCATGTGAGAGTATGGTGAGTCAATCCACATAAGTATATTACATTATATTCTATCATGCACAAATTAATGTAACTACTATTACTCACCATATATGATAAACATAATAATACTAAAAACAAGTATTATTGCAATATCATGTGACAAAATAAAGAGCACTATCAAATTTACCAACTCACAATTCACTAGAATGAAAATCCTAGTATGTGGCCACTTTGAGTGCAATCTACCAACTGGTTTGCAATGTATTCAACCATTCTTGCATATGCTCTTATCTTTCAAATTTGCTTATGCCACGAACATCGTCTCTGTCTCCTTGAGGATTATATAGACTCAACAACACTAATTATCTACGGGATCCATAGACATCTTTGCCACTTGATTGTAATGATGCATACCTATACATTTTCTAATATTGGATCTAATCAATTTATCCATAAAAGAGAACAGCAACACCAAAAACTTCTTTGTGTCATTTCATCATGGCTACCAAGATCTTCAACCTTGACCCACGTGACTTGACACATGCCTTTCTCTTATGGACACGCGATATCTCCATGCATCATTACAGTACAACAGTAACAACATCACCACACCACATTTCTTATTATTATTTGAAACGGTGTGCCTAATCAATTCGTCATTGCCCCATGATGACTGTCTTAATCGCCAAAGCATAAAAGTTTTGGCATCATCCTCGGTCCAAATCGGTGCGTCCATAAACATAACGACTCACCACCAGCACCACCGCAAGGCCATGCTTCGCCTCTCAGACAGCCATGGGCATGACTGATGATGTACGGTTGATGGTCTGAATGTCAGACTGGCTCATGGTCCAAATCAGTCCCTTCAGTTCAAAACAATATAACCATGATCTCCATGGTTCACCATCACTACGTCATCCAGACCCAACCGCTGCATCACCTAACATTTCCTCACCCGTTCATGAACTTGGCCTGGTGTAATTAAAACACACTACTAGTATCCATAGTATATTAAGACCATGATCATCTTCTCTGCCTCTTTTCCACGAGATGATACAAATGCAATCAAGATCTTTAACACCAATATGCCATCTTTTCTTCTTCCATTGCAGAAATCTAGTCTTAAAATTGTTAAGAATTTTAGGGGATACAAAGGAGAATCAAGGCTTTGAGGTACGATGAATTGCTGTCTTTAAGACTAGATTTGCCCCCTCTCCAAAGAGATTGCTAAGGGTTCTAGCAAATAGTCTCCATGATACAACAAAGCTTAAGAGTAAATGATAGCAATTCAATTTACTCTTAAGAACTTCTTAGAAAAATTAAGTTTTCTGCTAATGATAACTGAACAAGAAATCTATTTATATTGCAAGTGAATAACAATCAAGAGTCACCATGAAAAGACACAATAACTACCTTTAACTGTCTATATTTGCCTTCCAGTTTCGAGATCCAGTCGACTGGATTAGTGGTCTAGGCGACTGGGTCAAGCAGAAACTCCCAAGCACTTCCAAGCACGACATCCAGTCGACTGAATTAGTGGTCCAGTCGACTAGATCAGTCAGAGACTCCAGACCTCTAAATCCAGTCGACTGGATACTAATCCAGGTGACTGAATACTTGCAAATTCCATATACACATTAAAACTATATTACAACCTACTTAGATAACAAATATCTAACAAAAACTCATTGGAAGAAGGTATATCGTGCATATCATATTTGCCCAATAGTCACCGACAAATCATGTTCACGGTGGTGGCGAGTGGAAATAATGACAGTGACTGGTGATGACTAGGTTCACAGTGGTGGAGCTTGAAATTTGTCGATGAAGGTCACTAGAGGAAGGCATATCGTGCATCTCCTATTTGAAGAGAATCACCATCATTGTTCCAGTTGTGAGTAGGGCCAACACGAACACTTCTAGACCATAGATGTGAAACAAAGGGACGGTGCAAATGAAGAGAATCACCATCGTTGTTTCTGGTTGACTCGGTCCTTGACTTGAGTCTCACTTGACTGATTTTTCAACATTTCCTCCATAGTGGTCAAGATTTTAACGTTTTTTACAATGGGGGTGGGGGTGGGGGTGGGGGTGGGGGTGGACTATTCATCCTCGAGGAGTACAATCAGGAGAGTCGACTTGAAGAGTTTGGGGACAAGTTGAGGAGTCATGAAAGTGAGGACCAGTTTCGTATTGGCCAAAAAAGAGTGTCGTGGAGCTACACATGCTAACAGTGTTTACACAGTCAACTACATGTCTTTTATGTCTTGTTCTTCATTTAAGTTCTTTCACTTCAATATTTGTATTTGATGCTTTAAGAGATGGCGACAACAACATAATTTAGTGGTGCGAGAAGCAGAGAGACTCTGTGTTTGTGCTTGTTGGACTTGGAGTGATCTCTCTGTGTTTGTGTTTGTTGGACTTGGAGTGAGTGTTGGGGTTTGAGGACAAGAGTGGTTCATTTAATTTGTTAGAAAAATCGTTTTTGTATTTAGTTTTTAGATTCTTTTGGTGTTTTGTTTTTGGATTAAGAGAGAAAATAAACAAAAGGGATTTGGTAAAAATTGAAGAATATTTTTAATGTTGATGTGTTTTTTTTATTTTTAATTTATTTTTTTTTATAATTTATGTGTTGATGTGGCATTTTAAATATTATTTAAATAATTATTTATTACAATTAAATGACATGTAGGCAATTTCCGTCACTGAGATAACGGTAAGGACCAAAAATGGAATCGAGTCGAAAGCTTAGGGACCTAAATAAAACATATAAGGACTATGAAAACATCCCCATAACATAAGGACCAAAAGTTTGTTTATGCCACCATTTAAAACAAAGTAAGCATTCACCATATTGACAGAAGAATTATCACAATATATACATTACACAAAGGAAATAAATAATAATACAAGATGAACCTGTGGGTCACTGGCCATGAGAAAAACAGGGGATGTTGTGTGAAAAACACCTTGGCATCCATCAACAGCAAAATCAAAAGATCCTTCTTCCAGCAATTGTGCTTTGAATAATTTAAGTCTTTCTTTAGCTCCATCAAGTGCAAGTAAATGCTCTGTTTTCATCGGATCACCTGTGGAATATATATGCCGAAATTCTGATTGGAAGGCTAAATTATTAGTAGCAAGCACTGCATGAAAAATAATGGTGAGAAAAAAAGTGCGAAATTAAAAGCACATGTGGTTGCGATAGGGAATTTCAAAACATTACCATAAATAGTCTTTCCTTCCACACCAAGAAATAGATTTTTCTACCACACCAAGAAAACCAAAATATAGCTAAATTAAATTTTCCCTTTTTAACCAAAAAAACTCAATTAGTTTCCCAAGTTATAATAAGAATTTGAGGCACTTTCCCAACAAATAGTGTAAAAAAAAAAGTTTTCATGAGACAGATTTATCGCTCATACCTTGCCTTTCAGCTACTCAAGCAACAGGCCCACTCAAGCGAGCATATGTGATCTTTATTGTTCACATAGATTTATTAGTTGTGGCCCGCCTTAGCCTCGCTCGAGCAATTCAATAACTGCCCGCTCGAGCAAGATCACCAGATGAACACATCTGATTGAATAGCATTGAAGAAGTCGCATGGTAAAAATTCTTAAATGGTGTGCCTTGCATTAAATGAAGGCAGCAGGTTAGTGAGACAAATGGACTGGCAGAACAAAAGGCGAATAGGCTAGGCATTTTTGAAGTTACTCCTTCCATTGAGAAATTGAGCAACAAAGCGAATAATTCGTGAGAGCTTGCGAGAAAAATTTCCCCCTCTTCTATTTTTGTTTTTGAACATGCATTGCTATTCCACTCCATTACTTAAGGCAAGATCAAAGATTCATTTTATCTACCCTACAAATATTCCAGTCTCATTTGTGAGTACAGTGTGAGATTAAAACGACAAAGCCAAAGTCTAGAAAGGTTTACTAAGAAAAATATTCAAGAAGTTCTTGGAGTACCAGCGGTTTTGGTTCAACGAAAATCATTACTAGAGGATTCCAGAGGTTCTGCGACTGTTGTGGTAGGGAAGGAAGTTGTGGAGTTTGTAGATAGGTCTAGGTTTACAAAGGTTTTTAAGTCACTGTCTTTTTTTTTGTCCCCGTAGAGGTTTTTCCATTCGAAAGTTTTACCTTTGATTTTCCACTTTGTGACCAATCTATGTATTACATTATATGTATTGCTTTGGAATTCATTTATGTGGTATATATATAATTTGTTGGGTATATATTTATTGAAATATAAATATAGGGCAGTGATATTTCCACACCCACAATTGATATTTCCGTACTAACTTAGAAACTTGTGCTATGAAAAGACCAAATACCCCTTGTGTTTTAATTTTTCTCTCATCACTTTGCTTATCATTATGAGGGGTATTTGGTCTTTTGCTAGCACAAATTTCTAAGTTAATGCGGAAATATCAATTGTGGGTGTGGAAATATCACTGCACAAATTTCATTACTATCCTATAATGAGGCACACCATAAAGTTTTCCCCTCCACCTATAAAAGAGGCACACCATCACACAGAATAGGGGTCCAAAATCTAGATAGAAAGCAAGGTTATAAGCTAGTTAGAGAGAGAATAGGTGAAGCCCTAGAGAAATAGAGAGAGGAGTACGAAAGAGCTTTTGAGAAAGCGGATATTTTCTATACGGTCATAGTTAGAAAACGAGCTTCTTTCTCATAAGAATCTCATTACTATCTTACCATCCACATTCTAAACACAAGTTGGTGCAATAGAGATCTAACCGAAGGATCGGTTAAAACTGATAGCTTGTCAAAAGCACCAAAGAGAGAGGCTGGATCTTCTCAATGAACCATATAGTGCTCCTTGATTCAATTTCATTTCATTCCTTATTTGTTCTTAATTTATATTTTATTCCCACTTTATGCCTTTTAATTTATTTCATCTAGACTATTTTGTCTCATAATTTGTTATTTGTGCAGTGTTTTATGTTCTATCATTCATCTTAGATTTCTTGATATTGATTGATTCAATTATTTTATGTTCCATACTTCAAATATACCAATTTTCTATACAAATAGAGGGATATTGCGAGTAACCTTTTCTCTCTTGTTTTCTCTAGTATATTATGTTTTTGCATATTGCAGTCCTAGTATTCTTTACTTGTTTATTTCTTTTTAAGATGCAATTCATTTCATTATGTTTCTTCTTGAATAACTAATTTGTGTTTGAGTACTATTTATTTCCTTTCTCTCGTGTATAAACAAATGATGGAAAATACAAAAATAAATTTTTTCTTGTTTAGGATTCTAACTCGAGAAATTAGAATAAGAAATTTGATTTTACTTTGTTAGAAAATAATATTTTTGTATAATGAACTCCACAATCACATGTTTAGGAGGTTTGATTTCCCATGATTAATGCAGTTTGTGATCACATTCCTTGAATGATGATTGATATGTCTGATTGATTGCTTCAACCGAATTTGGCAAATAAGAATTAGACACATGTCTAGGATTATTCAAAATTAATTCTTTTCTTCTGCAAACTTGGTCACATGAATTCCAAATTAAATACTCACTCGGTTTGCTCTCACATGCTCATATGTTTGGATGACTCACGTGATGATGGTTTTATTCTGTAAATAAAGTGCCCCATTCCTTACATGCTTTGGTTGATTTAATTTTTGTAGATAGATGAATAGGGTTTTAGGAATCAAGTGTCTTGTAGCCTATGTAGTAAGTGTCATCTAGGAATAGTCCAATAATACAAATGAAGACCAACCTTAAGGTTTGGTGATCTTGGGTGCCTAACACCTTCTCAAGAGCATACCCTAACTCTAGACTTAGTTTGGGCCAATTAGACTTTTGTGCATGGATTCAAAGTTAGTTTCTGGACCTATAAATCAGGTGATAACTCCTCACTCCGTCCTAACCCCCGAGGTTAATGGCGTACTCCCGGGCCCATGTGTTCAAGATGGGCCAACACCAGCAACCTCAATCCATGTTTCATGACGGCTCAATATTTGTAAATGAGAGGCCCATTTCCGAAAGCAAACGATTCTCTACTAACTGGGGAGGGGGGGAGGGGGCTCAAGATTTGCAGGCCCTCACAATACCGACCAGAAGTAGCCCATGTATTTGAATCCAAAAAACCCAACCAAATACTTATATAGACCCATGGTTTTAAAAACCAAACCGGTCAAATAATTAGAAAAGGGTAAAACTTAAGTACAGTTCTTTAGGTCAAGTACATTAGGTTCCTAGTTGAATTCAAATACATTGAATTTAGATATTCTTGGAAAAGATAACATTGTTTATGTTTTATTGGTTAATGCAACCATGTATTTGAATTCAATTGAGGAACCTAATGTACTTGACCTAAGCAACTGTACCTAAGTTTTACCTATTAAAAAATATATATAACAAATTTTAAAACATTTATGTGAGTTTTCATATCTTATTTTTATAAAATTAAAATTAAGAACCCTAAGACAATAAAATAGTATAACAATTTTTTATTCGATTACAATATTAATAGTGTTAGCAAAAAAAAAAATCAAAACTCAAAACTCAAAACAGGTTGAACCGGTCCAGTTCTGGTTTTTACCGGTTGAGATGGACGGTTTTTACCAGTTGAACCGATCTGATTCCAGTTTTCAGACACATTCAGAACTGATCTGGAAGCAAGAATTAATTTTTCTTAATATCTAACATAATGCATGAAAGGATGTTGAGGAAGCAATGACACAGAAAGTTAAATACAATGGAATTATACAGTAATTAAGTTAAAGCAAAGAATAATCAAACCCAGAATTCAGAACCGGTCAAAACATTGTCTGATAACCTTTGAAAAGAGAAAAAGGACAAGTGCAATACAATTTGGAGAGAGAGAGAGAGAGAGAGCGAGTGCACTAACTTGTGTCACGAACTGTAGCTTTTACAGTATACCCACGTTGGAGCAGGAGCTTTACCAGGCATGATGCTACGTAACCCGAAGCTCCAGTCATGCACACCACCTTCTCCTCTCCGCTCGTCTTTGTCTTAGCTTTGTGTGAGGTGAGGTGGTGCTTTTCTGGTGAGGAGTGATCGAATCTATGATCAGTGAATAGTGATAGCAGGATCCAATGTTTTCCGAGTAAGGACTAAGTGATGAGTGTTGACTGGCATTGGTTGAGGTGCTCATCCACATCCATCCGTGAGGAGAAGCTGAAAGTCTAAGCTGATATTGAATGTCCCACCACAGGAAGACTCGCCCGAAATGGGTATTCTTTTTACTATATTTTATTTTACTGGCCTACAGTGCAGGTACTTTTCTTTTTGTTTTTTTGGTATTTAAAAGATTAATTAATCCAATTAATAAAAGTTTCCATATAACTAGAAAAATTAGATAAACACTTGTCTTAACCCAGCATTTTGTTTCAATGTCTATAAAACAAGACTAGTACTAGGATTTCATCTTTGGGAGATCAAAATATGAAAGAAAAAAAAATGGTTATTTAAGAATGAGAATCATACAAATATTCAAGAATAAAGTAATACATTAAAAAAAAAAAAAATTTATTCAATGTTAATTAACAACAAAATATAAATAAAATAATAATTGTTTCTTAACACCAAGTACGGAGCCAATAAATCATTTTTGGGTGGGCTGAAAGTTATTTTGCTTGGCATTGGGACTAGGTTAAGAAGACTTAAAGGATTGGCTAATGACTTAATTTGGACTCGATTAAATATTTAAAAAATAAAAACAAATGTATTGGTTATGGTGAATATGGGAGGTACATATATCCATCCCTGCTTAAAACATTTCAATTTAATCATCTATAAAAACCCGTAACTCAACATTCTTTTACATCCTAAAATCATTTATAATTAATACAGTATTAAATTCTGCAACAATTTCCATTGACTCTAAAGCCCACAGTTATCCTAAATTAATTTTAGAATTAGAGTTTAGGATTTTGATAATTAGTGTTGATGTTTAAGGTTACTATTTAAGGTTAGGGTTTGGGCTATTAATGTTTACAGTTACTAACAGAGATTAAGTAAACAACTTTAATTAACCTATAGATGCATTAAGCATTATCAGTTTCTCTCTTTTAGAAGCAACTAAACCATCAACTTCAACATTCTCAAATTCAATTAACAATCTTTCACCATCCATCTCAACTGAGGCAGCAAAAGCTATGAAGTTACCTTCACCATCACTCCCTTCCTCAAAATCAGAGGATTCAGAGTCACTAAAGGTAATTTGAAAAATCTTTGGTTGACCACTACCATTACATTCAAAACATCTCATAACAAAAGAATCTTTCCCAGCCTTACTCCCTTGTTCCTTTTCTTTTCCCAACAAAAGAATCTTTCCCAGCCTTACTCCTTTGTTCCTTTTCTTTTCCCAACAAAAGAATCTTTCCCAGCCTTACTCCTTTGTTCCTTTTCTTTTCCCTTGGAGTCATTTCTAAATCTAGAATTACTACTACACTCCTTCCTTGGTGAAGATCAAGTTCCTTTTTGTTCCTTTGACTCCTTTTTCTGCTTTAATTTCAAAAACCTCTTAAATTTGTTAGCAAGAAGGACAAGGTCAAACTCTATATCCTCATCATCATATAAGTTGGGCTCATCTTCTTTCATGGTCTTAAGGGTCATGGATTTGTTTTTCCAGCGTTAAAGTATATCAAGACCCATTCTATGGTCAAGACCCAAGTCTAATACTTATTGTACAAGCAAAACATATTACTTGTATTACACTCATGTTTACCCTAGTTAATGTATGGTTAGTCTAGGGTTAGTCTCCTATAAATACCCATAGCAAAAGGTAGCAAAGGTTGTCCTATAGTAAAGATGTAGTCATTACGGGTTTTCCTCTGTGGACGTAGGCTGTCAGGCTGAACCGCGTCACCCTTACACTACCACTCTTTGTTTACTATCCCTACATACTTTACATATTATTCTATACTTACTTGCTATAATCATGACCTGACATCTTAGCTTTATTGCTCAATTTTGAACATGGTATCAAAGCCAAATTCGTTCTTGAGGTATTTGCAGTCTTGTCTTCCTTAGCGTTCTTCCTCCACCACTTTACCGCCTACAAGACCACTGCCATCACGAATCTGTCGTCAATACCTCTTCGATCAAGCCAATGACCACATGAATTTAAAGATCTTAGGCCGTAACCTAGCAAAACTCATCGCCATCAGACCTTACACGCACCTCCATGCACCGTCCAATTTTTCGACGATAAAAATCCACGTGACTCACTCTCTCCCGTGCCTCCAAGTCTCGGTTGAAGTGTCTTCAAGTCTCCGATCACATCACTTTGCATACCATCAGAAAGATCGTGTTGCAATCTACCCAATGCTGATGATTTCATCTCGATTGGAGCTCTAACGCGCCAACAAGTGCCTTCAGAATCTTCAGACGTCATCTCCATGCGCCTCACACACTAGATGCGTTGATATTTGCTTCCTCACATGTCACACGTGTGGCATGCGCCTCACACGCCCCACAGAGCTTCATGCCTCCATCTTCGCCATGTGTCAAAATATCGTCACACCACGTCAGCCCTATTAAACAATCATCTGCCACGTCAGCCCTAAGGCCTAATTGACCGCCACATCATCACCGTGCCACGTCAGTGTTGACCTTTCACGCCAGCAATTGACTTTGACTCGTGTATTTATTCATTGACCATCACATTTTTCCATTGACCACCGCCATTTTGCCATTAACCACCATTGACCGCTACCAGATTTTATTAACCAACATTTTTTTGCCATTCCAGACACTATTTTTGTCCAAAAATAGCACTTTCCCACTCTGTTTTTCATGTAAATTCTGATTTTGGGGTCCATTTTCTCATTTTAAGCTCCCAAGTCACACATTTTGGCCCATTCTTCCCTTTATAAGTACAAGCTATGCAAAATCCTCCAACTCACTCACGTGCCTCTACACGATGCATGCCAATGTTTCTCCAGTCACCTTTGCAGCCATCCTTGGCCTTAGTGGCCACTTTCTAGTCACAGGTGTAGCCGTTTATAGGTCTTTGCAGCCATCATTGGCATTCATTAGTGGTTTCTTGATTTCTTCCACAATGTGCTCCAGTTATTCAAGGTCACTTCACTGTTAAAGTATATCAAGGCTTATTCATGGTCACTTTGAGGCATCTTCACCAACTCTAGTGCACCGTCTCAGTCACTCACACGCCTTCCTATTTGCTACACGATTCGCATCACGCTCTGAAGGCTGTCTTCCTTTTGTCTTACATGCGCTCAGCCTTCATGTGCTAGAGCTCTTCCACGATCTTTTTCACGTGCATCATGCGCTTCATGGGTTTATGGGTTTATTCCTATTCGATGGTGATCTTTCTCAAGCATTTTCTCTTTGTGGATCCTACTTCAAGCAATTCCAAACTCAAGTGTTCGTCATACTACACCTTAATTTTGATGGGGGATGTTAAAGTATATCAAAGCCCATTCTATGGTCAAGATCCAAGTCCAATACTTGGTGTACAAGCAAAACATATTACTTGTATTACACTCATGTTAACCCTAGTTAATGCATGGTTAGTCTAGGGTTAGCCTTCTATAAATACCCTGCTAAGGGCTCATTGTAATACATTTTGTCCTATAGTAAAGATGTATCCATTAAGGACTTTCTTTCGTGAACGTACGCCGTCAGGCTGAACCACATCACCCTTGCGCTTCCATTCTCTATTGCCTATCCCCAGGGACGGATCTAGGTGGGAATGAGAGAGGGCCATCACCCCCACCATTTTTAAAAAAAAAATAATATTTATATATATATACCTCTTTTTCTTAAAAAATAAATAAATAAATAACATATGGACCATAAAACTCCCAAAAAACTACTAATCTGATACATCATGTTCAAAAGAAAACAAACAAACATAAAACCATTTAGACCTTAACAAAACAAATGCCAAATCCCTAACATTACAATGCTCTAACATTAATTTTGCATGTATTGTTGTGTCAATAAATTATTAGTAATAATTTTGTTTTGATTTGTGAGGCTGTTGACACCCCATTTTGCAACCATTAATTTTACTTTTTTACACTTTAATGCATAAAGGGTAAAACGGTAATTTCACAAGCTTGAAAATTCAAAGTTGGTCCATAAATTTAAAATCATATTTTAAGTGATCAAAATTGAATTAAGAATGAGAGACTAAGAGTTCATTTTTTGGATTGGAAATCGGATAAAAAACCAATATTTTATTAAAGAAATAAATTCAATTGGTTGAAATGGCGCTTACCATGAGCATGCATGCATAGGATTATTTATAAATTAATTTGATTGGTCCTTTAAAAGATTAAACTTAAATTAATTAATAATTAATTCCTATTGGTTAGAATACCCTAATATGGTAAGTATTAGTGCACAAGACAATATTCAGAGGATAATTTTAAATTTAATTAATTTTTATATAATAGATAATTATTATGACTAGTAATTATCAAATTATTTATTAATCAATTATTTAAAATAAATGGATCTCGAAATCAGTTGATAAGAGACTTCTATTTCAACTATAAGTGGATTAAAAATGAAAGGAGTCGAAACTATCCACTTGAGTGCTAATCGATACTCAAATTTCACGCGGGTACCGATTGGGTCTCTTTGGCTATCGATCGGGCATCTTTGAGTACCGATCGGGCCTCTTTGGGTACCAATCGGCACCCAAATAAGAATTTCATTAAGAATCAAATTCTTGTGCCACCAATTCGATTTTAAAACCTTAATAAGCCTCCTAGGGTTCCAGAACTCGGGAGGTTCATTTTAGGACTGCCATATAAATAGAAAATATTCTCATTTGAAGAGAGGGGGGAGGAATTTTCATCGTTCAGAATCCCAAACAAAATTCAAAAGAATTTTTGTGAGGGATTAGGGTTTTAATAAGAAGATAAGCTATTCTTATAACCCTAGAGATTATAAGAGGCCACCTCTTCTAATCTTGATGCCAATCTTTGGATTTCATTCTTTCTCTCTTTTAATCAATTTAACCGTTTTCTTTCCCTCAAGAATCAATTTGTCAGGTTGGATTCAATCGAATCGAATCAAGGAGCTCCCTCCCCTAAAGATTTCTTATTCAATCAATAAATGAGAAGTACTTTTTTTTTTCTTAACTTTTTTATAAAAGTTAGGTGACGACTCCAATGTAAATTCCCCTAAAGATTAGGATGGAAAACAGTGAAAGTCTCCATTTTGAGAATCATGTTTAACCTTTGCATTGGGTTAAAGGTCGTGGTTCTCACAGTGGTGACTCCACTGGGGACTTAGAGGGCTAAACTCTATAGTAGGATCCTTAGTCTATAGTTCACAAGTTGTTTGCATTGTTTGTTACTCGCTTTGATAATTTTCATTTTGTATGTCATGCATTGCACGTGTGATTTTGCATTGTGTGTTGGTTAACCCGGAAGCCACGGTAGTAGTAGCCTTGGATCACGGTCCCCCTCGGATGCGGGTACCCTTGGCCAACCTACCACCCCATGAATACGTACTCTCGACCCTCTCGAGCAAGTATAAAGTGGTGAAACATACTGTGAGCCTTTGATGCCCCTTGCATGCATTGGTGGGTATGTTGAGCCCAAGTAATGGGGAACCTTTTTAGCCTACCCTCTACCCTCATGTAAAAGCCCATTTAGATCTTTCCTCTAGGATGGCCCAACCCAATAAAGCGTGCATTCATGATTGTCTTTGTTTGAACCTAGGCCCAAGTTCAACGCTTGAGGCCTTGTTTGCTCTTGTTTGAACCTAAGCCCAAGTCCAATGCTTGAGGCCCACTTGGATGTTGTTTGAACCCAAGCTCAAGTCCAATGCTTGAAGCCCATATGAACATAAGAGGATTAAATCCATCATTGAGATGAATCAAAGGCCCAAAAGAGAAAAGTTTCTTAACTAATCACTTTTTGAAGGCAAAAATCAATCAAGTCCAATGTTTCAGACCGACATGGCTTTAAGGAGATTAAAAGTCACATGATTCTAAGAAAATTCAAAGCCCAAATTCAAAAGACTTAGAATCCATCTAGTCATGTTGAAAAAAAAAAAAAAGCCTAAGTCCTGTACTTGAGGCCCACTTGGTCATTTTGAAAAGAAAGAGTTCAAGTTCCACTCTTGGGCCTATGCTTAAAGAATGGTTTAGGAATCCAAAATAACATGAAGTGAAAGTCCAAGTCCAAAGCTTGGACCCATTTTTTGAGAAAATGATACCTAACCCAACAAGACATTGATTGGATCAAAGGTCCAAGCCCAAGGCTTAAGACCAACATGACTTCACTTGAACTGAAGCCCAAGCTCAAGGCTTGAGGCTCACATGACCTTCCTTGAACTTAAGTCCGACCTTGCATGAATGAGAGCTCAAGTCCAAAGCTTGAGGTTTACATCACTTTGCTTAAATTGAAGCCCAAGTTCAACTCTTGAGGCTTTCATGACCTTGTTGGAATCAAGACCTAAGTCCAATATTTGTGACCCAAATGACTTTAATAAATTCAAAACCCAAGTCCAACGCTTGGAACCCATTCAGTCATTTTGGAAAAACACAAAGGCCCAAGCTCAAAAACTTGAGGCGCACATGGTTCTTTTCTTGAATGAAAGTCTAAGCCCAATGCTTGACTTTCACATGATCCTATTGGATTAAAGCCCATAGTCTAATGATCGAAGCCTTCATGATTTTTTTTGGACCTAAATGAATGAAAGCCCAAATCCAATGGTTCACCCATGAGATTTTGTGAAATGAATACCTAAGTCTGAAACTCACAGTCCATTGACTTAATGAGTCTAAGTGCACACAATGTTAAGGTTCAAATCATGTACAAAATTGACAAATGGATTCACTTCACAAGAAAAGTCAAAAGCCCAACATCATTGCTCCAAGGCCCACAAGAATCAAGTTTAATTATCGAAGGATCAGTTCGAAGAATGCCCAGTTTGTTCATCATCAAATTTTTCAATGGACCAAGAAGACTCCAACAATGCCATGGAGAACTTAAGGGATCAGTCATGCCATCCAAGACCTCATTGAC
This sequence comes from Fagus sylvatica, assembly GCA_907173295.1. Lineage (NCBI taxonomy): Eukaryota > Viridiplantae > Streptophyta > Magnoliopsida > Fagales > Fagaceae > Fagus > Fagus sylvatica. Next base: position 20,022,605 of record OU015769.1, on the reverse strand, counting down.
AAAAATACCATTGCTCCATCTTCACCAGGCGACTAATTCAACTTCTCTTGAGCCAAGTGATCACTTCCACAAGCTTCCAAGTCAAGATCTCATCCTATGGGGTTTATTCTATCTTTCTTTTGTTTATGTTCATTATGTTTGCTCATTTGAATTCTTAGGAACATGTTGCTTAGGTTTTGATTGTAAACTCGTCATAGGAATGTTTGTTTGAATTTCTTGTTTACATTTTTCATTTAAAAAAAAAAATCAAAAAGCCAAAAAAAAAAAAAATCTCTCTTGTCCAACTAAGGGCATGGGCCCTTAAGTTGCCTTCAATGAAGAGTCCTGAACTAGGGGTCATGGGCCCCTAATGACTCCCAATCTCCTCAAGGCCCAAAGCCTAAGAGTCCATCCATTCATCCAATACTTAATGGTCATGATCTCCAACCACTGCTGGTTTTCAAAATGTGCATATTCAAAAAGAATAAAAGATTGTGTGGATTTTTTTTCAAAAGAAGGTATTCTTTCAAGATCAAGAATCGCTCTTCTTCTAGAGTGAGTAAAATTCAAAATTTTCAAAACACATTTTCAAATTGTGCATAAGGAAATATCTTTGATAAAATCTTTTTGCAAATCATGAGATTTTATAGCCTTACCGATCAATTTGCATAAAGAATGGATTAACTTCATTTAATTCATGTAAGGATCTTTGCTCACAATTTAGAACAAAAGGGAAAGAGATCCTAAATGCAATCAAGGGAAAAATCACATGTCATTTGATTAAACTGCAAAATCTTGTTTTGAAAATTTTGATGTCACAACAATGGGTTGTTACTTCTTTTTACTCTAAGAGAAGTCTATCAAGAGAGGTCATATCTTTGTGCCGATAAACTAGCATTACTAGGGATTGGAGGCCATCTTTGGCTAGACCACATCATCCCAGAATTAACCTGTCACAAATTAATCCATTGCTAGCCCATTTGAGCCTATACAGTTAGCCTTTTTTTCAAGAACCAATAATAAAAACTTGAACCCAAGGGTGGGAAAAAACAAGTGTGCACATACTCAAAACTCATTCTGAGGAGGAGTCAAATCCAATGCTCGTCTGCAAAAGAACCAACAAAGGAGGTACAAATGTACCAAAGATTGAAAAGAAAGTGTGGTGATTAGGGGCATGCTCGAGACCCACCTTGAAGAAAGGTCAAATATGAAATCCTTATTCACACTTACTAGAAGGGATTCATGCTAAACTCACATGAGAGTCCAACAAGCTAAATCCGACCAGGAGCGACATGAGTGTATGAAAAAGCAAATAATTGTGAAAGAAAAGTTCAAAAAAGAAAAAGAGAGACCCGCTAGGTTGAAAACCCGAAAGGGCAACCTATGCAAAAAGTAGGGTAACACAGTAAGTTGAAAACCTGAAAGGGCGGCCTAGGTAAAAGTTAGGGTTTCATTAAAAAAAAAAACTCAAAGAAGAGATTGAAAGCTTGAAAAGAGAAAGGAAGATGAAATTCCCTCAAAACCAAAAATGAGTGTCCATCAAAGCTGAAGAGCTAAATAAGAGAATTGAACAAAAAGAATGAGTTCACACAAAGGAACAACTCAAATGAAATAAAGAGAGATAAATGAGAAGAGCCTTTCAAAAAGCAGATTCAAAAGAAAGCATTGATAAAAAGGGAGAAAGCTCCTCCAATGCGTGAGTTTTAAGTAATGCACACTTAGGGAAATATCAAAAAGGGATTTTGAGCCTTTTATATATCTTTCATTTCAAATACCTGAACTTGGCCTACATTACAACCTATAAATAAAGACCTCCTTGAAGTCTTAATAGTTTTTAGGCACAACTCTTATGATAATTTCTCTTAGATTGAAAAGAAAGAAAAACCGAGGTAGTCAAGCACTACTGGAAAAAGATCTTAAAAAGGAAAATTCTTAAATTAGGGGCTCTCCCCTTATTTGATCTCAAACAAAAATTCTCAAGCTAGGGGCACTCCCCTTGTTTGTCATCAAACAGAAATGAATTCCCAAATTAAGGGCACTCCCCTTATTTGTCCTCAGATAAAAATTCTCAAATTAGGGGCACTCCCCTTGTTTAATCTCAAATGAAAAGAATTCCTAAATCAGAAGTATTCCCTTTGTTTGCTCTCAGTGAATGCCTTCAATTCTTCAAGCACTATCATGCACATTCTTTGATTGCCTTTAAGGATTCAATCTCACAATGCTCAAAGTAAAAAAGCAAGGTTGTTTACTTGAATTCAATGACCTTGATCCTTCCTAATAAAAGAAAATGGTTTGACTATCGAATGTCATGATCAGCCAAAAGACCTATTCAAAGGGACTACCTTTTGCTTATTTGAAAATGGAAAAAATGATTTTTCTCAAAACTGACAAGAACACCACATTGCAAAGAAAGGTTTCTACACAACAAAGTTTTACAACAAAAATTCAGCTCATTTTAAAAATTCTCTTGAATAAGCTCATTTTGAAATCACTCTGCAGATTTGATCAGAGGTCTCTATCATCACCATGGTTGACCAAGTATCTTCCAACAAACTCTTGAACTACGTCTGGACCTGATCCTCCCAAAAGGGGTACGTAGGCAGTCTATTAAAGACTCGGTCCCAATCATCTGAATGACCTTTGGATAGGTCAAACTCCTGAACTACGTCTAGACCTGATCCTCCCAAAAGGGGTACGTAGGCAGTCTATTAAAGACTCGGTCCCAATCATCTGAATGACCTTTGGATAGGTCAAACTCCTGAACTACGTCTTGACCTAATCCTCCTAAAAGAGGTACGTAGGTAGTCTATCAAAGACTAAGTCCCAATCATCTGAATGACCTTTGAATAGATCAAACTCTTGAACTACGTTTGGACCTGATCCTCCCAAAAGGGGTACGTAGGCAGTCTATTAAAGACTCGATCCCAATCATCTAAATGACCTTTGGATAGGTCAAACTCCTGAACTACGTCTTGACCTAATCCTCCTAAAAGAGGTACGTAGGCAGTCTATCAAAGACTAAGTCCCAATCATCTGCATGACCTTCGGATAGGTCCAACTTTTGAACTACGTCTGGACCTGATCCTCCCAAAAGAGGTACGTAGGCAGTCTGTCAAAGGCTCGGTCCCAAGCACCCAAATGACCTAAGCTTAGGTCTGGTGGAGAACTCAAAGTGATTGACTTGAAAATAGTTCACTTGCACAAAATGTTTTTACACTTGCACAAAATGTTTTCACAACTAAATTATGGGCATTGGCCCAACATTTTTGTATGCAAGCATGCTACACTAGGGGCATCGGTTCATCTGTTCTGTTTGTCAACATGATCTTCTTTTGCCAAATATGCTCAAACTAGGGGCATGCGCCCAACTGACAATCAAAAGAAGAGTTTGTTTGTTGTCTTTTGTAGGTTATCAAAGTCACTCCATTGGACCATCTATCAACAAGAGTCCACTCCAAAAAATGTTGCCACATTTTCATCAAAATATCATTCCCCAATGGAAAGCACCAAACCCAATCCTCCAAGGAATAAAGCCTGTCATCATCAAAATAGAAGGAGGTCAGGTAAGCACTGAAAAGCTAAGGTACGTGTTTCTAACCACATATGCCTTAAGCAAGACAAAACAAAAAGGTTTTTCCAAACTTACCCCAACATTCACATAACGAAACCCATGACACTCAGGGTCTTACGACAAATCAAACTCAACCTTCTCAACATCCTGAAGCATACTGAACCAACTTTCGCTTCCTAAGATTAATCTCCTCAAACAACCCCGAGCACATAAACAAAGAAACCCCACACATAAACAAAAGCCATCAAAACTAAGAGAACCACATCAAACACCACACCACCATGAATTCATGAGAAAATTAACCAAGTCTAATTCAACATAATCAAGACTTAAAATTGACCAACCAAGTTAAAAATCACCACAAATAGCAATTCCAATTCAAAGAAAACAAATTCAAAGCTTAAACATCCAAACTTGAATCAATTCATTAATCCAAAAGCAAAACCACTGCACCAAGTTAACAAACCATCAAATCTCAACCAAATGGAGCCAATCCAAAACAGCTACCCATCTCAAACTTAATCAACCAAACTCAAGAAAATCAAAACAACAAAGTTCTTTAAAAAAAAAAAGGATCATTGGCCTCAAAAGTTGCAAAATTTCAGCAAAATCAATCAATTTGGCCATACCCATTTCAATCAAACAAACCCAATCATACCCATGATCACAAAGCAATCACCAAACTCAAAATTTCAGAGACACATCAAGAAACAACAAAATCAACTCAATTGTGCAAAAAGCCAGCCCAAATAAACAACCAAAGTCGAAAAATCATTTCAAACTTCAAATCTAACCCTGAAGTCAATCAAAATTCCAAAGCTCCAACCCTGAGTTAGCATCCATTTTGAAATCCGACCCTAAGCCAATGACCCTGAGTCAAATAACCAACACAAAGATTTTAAGCCTCAATACGAGCAAACTAAAACAATTTTTAAGCCTCAAAGATGAGCAATTGAACAAATCTTCACAATGGAACAATCTCAAAGAACAAAAAAAAAAAACTCCACGAAAAATTTCCCAAAATAAAAAATCTTCACAATGAGAATCTCCAAAAATGCGAACAATAAAAACAATCTCCAAAATCAATCATTTAAGCCTCAAAGATGAGCAAACCACCTCTCAATCAAAATTAATCCCTGACCCTGAGTCACCAATCAAAGATTAAATCTTGACCTCAAATTGTACAATAAAAAGAAGATGAAATTCTTGACCTAGATTCATCCACTGAAAGCCAAATGTAAATGAATCTTGACCCTGAGTCATCATTAAAAGAATCAAAATTCGACCCTGAGTCGAAAATCAAGACTTAACCTTGAGTCATCATCCAAATTCAAAAAAATAAAAAATCTAAAATGTACCCTAAGTCAAAAATCAAATCTAACCCTGAGTTAAAAATCCAAGATCAAAATTGTGACCCTGAGTCAATGTCATCAAAACATTTCTTCCTAGAGCACTTTGCGGATGTTGCATCCAACAACATTCTCTTTGAGGCAATTCTATGGAATTGCATTCTCACTCGGCATTCTTTTGGGGGAACTTTCCGGAGTTGTATTCCAACACTCTCTTTGAGGCAATTCTACGGAATTGTATTCTCAAAATATTTCCTTCAAGACAACTCTCCGGAGTCATATTATACAAAAGTCTCTTTGAGGCAATTTTGCGGAATTGTATTCTCACAATAATCACTGTAAGACAACTCTCCAGAGTTGTATCCCCACATCTTGTTTTAAAACAACTCTATGGAGGTGTATTTCCACAATACTTATTTGAGGCAATTCTGCGGAATTGTATTCTCAAAACATTTCTCTTTGAGGCAATTATGCGGAATTGTATTCTCAAAATATTTTCTTTAAGGCAACTCTACGGAGTTGTATTCCCACACTTCCATTTGAGGCAATTATGCATAATTGTATTCTCAAAACATTTCATTTGAGGCAACTCTCCAGAGTTGTATTCTTACATTTTCATTTGAGGCAACTCTGTGGAGTTATATTCTCACAACACTTTCTCTTTGAGGCAATTCTATGGAATTGTATTCTCAAAACATTTCCTTTGAAGCAATTTTGTAGAATCGTATTCTCAAAATATTCCCTTTGAGGCAATTTTACTGAATTGTATTCTCAAAACGTTTCTTTTGAGGTAACTCTGTAGAGTTGTATTCTCAAAATATTTCCTTTGAGGCAATTTTATGGAATTGTATTCTCAAAATATTCACTTCAAGACAACTCTCCGGAGTTGTATCCCCACATTTTGCCTTAAAGCAACTCTACGGAGTTGTATTTCTGCAATGCTTCTTTTAAGACAATTCTACGGAATTGTAATCCCAAAATATTTCCCTTGAGGCAATTCTGCGGAATTGTATTCTCAAAATATTTTCTTTAGGGCAACTCTACGAAGTTGTATTCCCACACTTCCCTTTGAGGCAATTATGCATAATTGTATTCTCACACTTTCCTTTTAGGCAACTCTACGGAGTTGTATTTCTGCAATACTTCTTTTAAGAAAATTCTACGAAATTGTAATCCCAAAATATTTCCCTTGAGGCAATTCTGCGGAATTGTATTCTCAAAATATTTTCTTTAGGGCAACTCTGCGGAGTTGTATTCCCACACTTCCCTTTGAGGCAATTATGCATAATTGTATTCTCAAAACATTTCATTTGAGGCAACTCTCTAGAGTTGTATTCTCACACTTTCCTTTTAGGCAACTCTGCAGAGTTGTATTCTCACAACACTTCCTCTTTGAGGCAATTCTACATAATTGTATTCTCAAAATATTCTCTTTGAGGCAATTTTTCTGAATTGTATTCTCAAAACATTTCTTTGAAACAACTCTACGGAGTTGTATTCCCATACTTCCTTTTGAGGCAATTCTACTTAATTGTATTCTCAAAACATTTCCTTTGAGGCAACTCTGCGGAGTTGTATTCTCAAAACACTTTCTTTGAGGCAATTCTACTGAATTGTATTCTCAAAACCTTTTCCTTTGAGGCAATTTCGTGGAATTGTATTCTCACACTTTCTCTTTTGGGATAACTTTGCAAAGTTGCATTCCCACAAATGTCTGAGGACATTACATCCCCATGTGAATAAATTAATGGTCACAAAATGAGATGTCATACTTGCATTGGTGTTTATTTATTGCATAAATTCCACCAATGAGGGGCATCTGTTGACACCCCATTTTGCAACCATTAATTTTCCTTTTTTACACTTTAATGCATAAAGGGTAAAATGGTAATTTCACAAGCTTGAAAATTCAAAGTTGGTCCATAAATTTAAAATCATATTTTAAGTGATCAAAATTGAATTAAGAATGAGAGTGCATTTTTCGGATTGGAAATTCGGATAAAAAACCAAGATTTTATTAAGGAAATAAATTTCGATTGGTTGAAATGATATTTACCATAAGCATCACATGCATAGGATTATTTATAAATTAATTTGATTGGTCCTCTAAAGGATTAAACTTAAAATTAATTAATAAATTAATTCCTATTGGTTTAGAATACCTTAAATATGGTAAGTATTCAGTGCACAAGACAATCATTCAAAGGATAATTCTTAAATTTAATTAATTTTTATACTAATGGGATAATTATTTATGACCAAGTAATTATCAAATTATTTATTAATTAATTATTTAAAATAAATGAAATCCCGAAATTCAGCTGATAAGAGACTTCTAATTTCCAACTAGAAGTTGGATTAAAAATGAAAGGAGTCGAAATTATCCACTTGAGTGCTAATCGGTACTCAAATTTCACGCGGGTACCGATTGGGTCTCTTTAGGTACCGATCGGGCATCTTTGAGTACCGATCGAGCCTCTTTAGAGGGTACAAAATCGGCACCGCAAATAGAGAATTTCATCAAGAATTTCAAATTCTTGTGCCAGAAGTATATCCAATTTTCCAAAACCCTAATAAGCACTCCCTATGAGGTTCCAAGAACGTGGGTAGGTTCATTTTGGGCTGCCATATAAATAGAAAATATTCTCATTTGAAGAGAGGGGGGAGGAATTTTCATCGTTCAGAATCCCAAACAAAATTCAAAAGAATTTTTGTGAGGGATTAGGGTTTTAATAAGAAGATAAGCTATTCTTATAACCCTAGAGATTATAAGAGGCCACCTCTTCTAATCTTGATGCCAATCTTTGGATTTCATTCTTTCTCTCTTTTAATCAATTTAACCGTTTTCTTTCCCTCAAGAATCAATTTTTCAGGTTGGATTCAATCGAATCAAATCAAGGAGCTCCCTCCCCAACACATGCAGGTACTCCTTTTCCTTGTTATTTCGATTATCTATCTATTAAAATATGATTGTGTGATTAATTGCATTTGTTTTTAGGATAGTTTTGTTTTTTCTTAATTCCTTTTGTTTATATGGAATTTATTTTATTAAAATGTTATGACTTAGGAGCATGTTAGGATGAAAAAGGTGGTTTTAAAATGTTAAAAATAATGGAGGAATTGATTTTCAAGAGATTCAGCAACTGAAATCTTGGATTAAAGTCGATCGGGTCCTAGTTTTTTACCTGGGCGCCAATCGGGTCCCAATTTTTACCTGGGTACCGAATGGGCCAACTTGAGTACCGATTGGTACTAGGTGAGGCCCGATTGGTTTCATCTAAGAACCGATCTGTTTTTTTTAGAATTAATGTTGTCTGGTGCAAAAATTATTTTCATAATGATTCTGCCATGTTTGTTTTTTTATTAATCTTGATCTTAACATGTTGGGTTTGGTTGTCTAAATATGTGTTTAAAAATGTTGCATGAATACTTTCTATTGTTGGGTGATTAATCACAATTATTTATTTTGTTTGCATGTGCTATATATGATGTCACATCAATGCGAGTCTGGTTTGTATGTATCGAGTCGTGAACTATGGATTAAGGGTTCTTAAGAGACTGATTTAGGTCAGGTTGAGTGGGTGCCTAATACCTTCCCACTCAATCATCTAGCCCCCAAACCCCATTCTTTAGGGGAAGTAGATTAGCATGTTGGTCCTATTGTTCTATTTTTTAGATTGTACATTAGGACACAAAGCCTTGTACTTTGCTTTTTCTTAGATTGTATCTAGGGCAAAAGTGTTGTAATTTACTCAATTTTCTAAAATTTTTGTATATTTCTTATTCAATCAATAAATGAGAAGTACTTTTTTTTTTCTTAGCTTTTTTATAAAAGTTAGGTGGCGACTCCATTGTAAATTCCCCTAAAGATTAGGATGGAAAACAGTGAAAGTCTCCATTTTGAGAATCATGTTTAGGCCTTTGCATTGGGTTAAAGGTCGCGGTTCTCACAGAGGCCATGATGCATTTTTATTTTATTTTTTATTTTTTTAAATTAGCAAAACTAGTGATAATATAACTTTTGTTCGATTTTGTAAATCATAGGAAGATCAATTACAAATTTTAGAGTTTTTCAAGAGAAAAAATATAAATAATTCAAAAGCCAATAATGTTGATCCATCAATGCCAATCTCTAGTGTTGATATCCCAATTTCTAAAAAATACTCAAACAAAATTTTGAGAAATCCAAATCGATGAAATTAATATCAGTTCTTTGATATTTTGTTATTATTGAATAATAAATATATATAATTTTGATTTTATAAATTCGTTTTGGTTAATGCTTTAGCCCCCATCAAGTTCAAATCATGGGTCCGTCCCTGACTATCCCTACATACTTTACATATTATTCTATGCTTGTTTGCTATAATCCTAACCAGGCATCTGAGCTTTATTGCTCAATATTTAACATCCAGGCAAGAAGGTTAAGTTCATAATTTTGTAAGGAACCTACAAGCTAGCCAATGTTTATGGTCTTTAGATCCTTACTCTCCTCAATGGCCGTAACTTTTGCATGGATCACTCTAGCAAAGGCCTTAAAACCTTTTGGACAACTCGTTTTTTAAGTATCTTGTCTCCTAGGTTATATCTCGAGTTCACTATGTCATAGAACCAAGGTTGTTAAAATCAGGATCCTACAAAGGATCAATGGAGAGACTTCGTGGATCGTAAGATCCTACTTATTTGTCGGAAAAAGTGTAAAAACACATTAATAATGGCTTTGTATGTTAAATGTTCATTAGAATTATGATATTATCCATAAAAAATATAATAATAATAATTAAAATTAAAAAAAATAAATAAAGAGTTTTGCTTCAAGATAATGTAATTCGTACCATACATGAGATTGATATATCGCTATTCACTACATCTATATTGACAAAAGAGATATGTTTAATTCTCAACACAATTTATCCAAAAATTTAATAAGTAATTACTAATTAGTTAGCAATTAAGTACGAAATAAGTGAAATAGTGAATAATTACATTAAGTATCAACAGTACATAAGCTAAACATTCAATCATACATTCTAAGATTCCTATCATCATAATCTGAATCTACTGAATCCATTTCATCACCATTGTCTTGGCCAGCATCAGCATCCATAGATAAATTATCAAAATCCCTATATCTCTCAAATCCAAGCGGTGGACCGCTGTCATCATCAGATTCGTCACTAACTTGATGAACTGCCACGTATTTTCCTTTTTAATTGAGAATAGAGAGGAATTTCTTTGTCATTTCACAAGTTTTTTGGGCTAAAAGACTGATTTTAATCATTTGGACTGTTTTTATCTATTAGGCTCATGTACTTCTCATTAACCCATAGTATAAATTGGCCCAAATAACATGTTTAGTGGGATCGAAGTAAGATCATAGGATCGGATGATCCTACCACCGATCCTATTGGGGTGTGCGATCCTACCCCAATCCGACTCTTTTTCGATATGTGAGATTGTAGGATTGATTTTAACAACCTTGCATAGAACTCATCAAAGGATTCATCCTCCTCCATCCTAATGATCTCAAACCTAATGACAAGCATTTGAAGCTTAGAGTTCTTAATCGCACTTGTATCCTCATAGGTAGTCTCGAGAATATCCCAAAGCTTCCTTGACGGTTTCCACATTGGATATCATTTTAAATTCATCCACTGATCAGACCACGTTGAAAATAGAATTAGAGTTAGAGAGCTTTGTTGTAAACCAAAATGCCAAGTCCCACCAAAAATACTCAAACTGCCCCAATCCTATAATTGACAATTCAGAGAGCTTCGAGGGAGTTATTGGAGGCTAAAGGGAAAGAATAAGAGAATAAGTGGGACTTGTATTGTTGGTTCAACAAGAAGGAGAATTCAAAAGCAATAGAAAAGGTCGTGGTGCATGTAGAATTTAGAAACCCACGGTCTGGAATGGAATCACGAAGTTCCACTAGTACGGATGTTAAGATTGGAGGATGAGAATGACAAAATTAATAAGAGGGCGGCCGAAGAGGAATATTACCTAGGTTGGGTTTTCACTGCTTCAACCTTCAATCTTTAGAAATGCACGGGTTTGGGGTTAGATCACCTGATTTGATCCCCAATTACGTGCATCACACCTCAGATTAATTGTGCTATTTTTTTTGAGATACCTGGCATGTCATGTCACTATATTTTATTATTATTTTAATAGGTTTGTTAGTTATGTCAATATTTTTCATCTACTACTTAACAACAATAACTAAAATGACATAATACTAAGGACTAAAATGATACATTTAAAACATTGAAGACCATATGTGTAATTAAACTTTTATTTGTTTTATGATAAATCTATCATGGTATAGTGAAGCAAAAGAACCAATTGCTTGAGAGAATCATAAGAAGTAGAAATCCATAGTTACAAAAGTGTCCAATTTGAAACAAGATATATTACCCCCCACTTATATATACCATTGATTTCTAAGATTGAATGGATAAAAAATATTATTTATTTATTAACTTTCACATCAACTAACCTCATTAATTGTATTTTGTTTCTTTGTTTTTTAACTCTCTTCCTTGCTAAAAGTTCCAAAACATTCCAATTATTATTTTTTAAGATAACATTGGCCCATATATCTCATGTTTACATAACAAATCTCCTCATAGTTAAAAGTCCGTGCTAGATTGGTAGATAAAATGTCCTAGGTTCTCTACCATGGGTTATGCTAGACAAAATGTCCTAGGTTCTCTACCATGAGTTATGCTGCTTTTACTTTGCTCGTGTAGCCTTGCAATCTTCCATCACTAAATAAGACGTTCAGTACTACTCCACTTGAGAGAGAGAGAGAGAGATGCCTTTTTAGAGAAATGGGTATCTAAATTTCTCTACAGAGTAAATGTTAGGCAGATGACCTTTACTATTTAGGTTTGAAATATTAATTCCTAACCTCCAATATAATGAAGATTTCTTAGTTTGTCATGTTTTGTGATATCAACTATCAAGAAGTTAAATAAATAAAAATAAATAAACACTATCAATAAATATTAATATCACACAAATAAAAGTAATCATTTTGGCAATGTTCTTTCGAATATGATTTCCAAATTGATTAGCACCTATGGCTAATATATGTTGAGGGTGAGGGAAGGAGGGAGGGATGAGAGAAAGAAAAGAGGGGTGATGTGAGGAAGGCCATGGAGATTCGGTCATGGCAGAGAGCATGAGAGAAGAACAAATAAAAGACCTGCCTTGGAACATTTAGCAAGAAAGAGAGTAAAACAAATTTGCAATAAATAAGGTTAACTGATATGGAGGTTAATAAATAAATAGTGTTTTTTACCATTAAATCTCTTAGAAATCAATAAAAAAAAAAATGGTGTAACTCTTGTGAAATATAAATACCTTTCAAGCTTTGTAATTTTTTGTGAGTCAAAAATTATATACAACAAACTTCTTGTTAAACACATTCAAAAAGGGTTCACTTTGTAAGTTCTGCAGACATGACTTGTACAATCTAATTTAAACTCGGCAACTCTTGGCAAGGAAGTCACATCCAGCATAAACTTCCAACCCTGGCTGGCTCAGTTGCTCTTCTTTAAAGCAAGCACAGCGCTTACTCATCTTCCCAGTCAAAGCAATTTCCAGGGGCTTCTGAACTAACCTTGGGATGCCAACATCACACCAAACCTGACCAAAACAATCAAGATGTGTGATATTGCTCAATGAACATTAAAATGCTTGTTTACTCATTATGTAAGGTTTGAATCATTTCTCATTCTGTATTATTTGCCCAAGTTTTCATAACTACAGCTTTGTGTGTGACAAGATGGGTGCTAACTTCACTGCCTGCCTTTCGCAGGCAGACTTTTCTCTTAACAAGCTTCTACAGCATGACGAACTTGAATCCCAAGTAAATTATGGAAACAACAATGGAGAGTCCAACAACTGTGTTAACATATTGGTTAAATAATTAAATTCATCATTTCCTAATAGTTTAAGATTTTGGGGCATCAGGTAATGATCATGATATCAAAGTAAATGGTCCTAAGTTCAAACCCTATCACCACTCTATCTCCCATTTAAAAAGTTAAAAATCCCACTTTAGAATATTGGTAAAATGATTAAATTCGCTATTTCCTAACAGAACAACTGGTAATTATCAAGCGGAATAGCACTAAGACATGGTTTTCAAGTCATGAAAATATATACCTCCCCACCATCTTCCTGGCTCCACCTTGAATTGCAACTAGGTTGTTTAGCTTCCTCTTTCTTCTGTTTCTCCAAGAGCTGCGCACCTCTTGCAGCCTTCACTTCAACTCCTTTCAAATATTTTGTGGGATTTCCTTGGCTATCATAATAACGACCTACTAGCTTGCCAACAAATCTGACAATCAGGAGTAACACCAAATCAACACTTCATTGAACATTTCACATTAACACTGATTTGATATGAGCATTATGCTTGTTCATTGAAATTATTTCTTAAAGTGACCCATGGAAGCATGTCAAACTCGAAACTGAAAAATGGAAACAATTTAGTTTCAGGAACAGAGAGAGCCATATTAAGTTGTCACAAGATAAACCGCAGAAACAATTACAGGAACCAACAGTCAGTACAAAAAACCTCATCAAATCTACATCAACATCAGCAAAATAAGCATCTACCTAATTTAGCAAAATTGTCCACGAAAGGATTAATTAACCATAAGTCAAGATCCAACAGGTAACTCTAGAAACTCCATAAGCGGATAAGGCTCTTTGTCCATTATACAATGTAAGCTTTTTCCTGATTACTTAAATTTTCGAGATAACTAATAATCCAACATGATATTAGAGCCTTATCCGCTTAAAAAGTCTTTAGTTATAAACCCAAGAATAGTTTCAGTTTCTGTTTTGGCCTTCGTTTCTGTTTTTGTTTCTGATTCAGGATCCTCGTGCAGTTTAAGACCGGCTCGTGGAGGGGCATGTACTGTGTGCTTGATATACATATTTGGCCCACTGGCAAATGGATAAAATCTTTAAAACAGCTGGCAGTCCAATGATACGCTATTTGAAAAAGCATGTCACTAACCTTGATCTAAAGAAAGAAATAGTTGGAAGTGTTTTAGTATGGGAGACGGTATTGGTGTGTGAAGGTTCTTTGAAAGCAGCATTTTTTGTTGACAGCCATCACAGCCGCTTTGGTAAAATCTTGATAGTGAACAATCCTAGGAAGTGGGAAAAGATCATTATAGACTGGTGTTATATGTGTAAGAGTGGTGATAATACGGTATATCATCTCCTACTACATTTTTTTTTTTTAACGGCGAGTTGTGGTCATTAGTTTCATCATTAAATGGAGTGCATCAGCTAGTGCCTATCATGGTTGTGGAGATAATAGAGTGTAGGAAATTGACGTTTGGTCATCATAATGGTGATCTGAAACTCTCCCTTGGAAAGGGTGAAGGGAAGATTCAAACTAGTAACCTCCACTTCATGAGGCATGGTTCCCAACCAATTGAGCTACCCCTTGGAATTATCATGAGGGTGGTCTGATTTGGAGTACATTTAAGCTTTATATCATACTTTGGTATGGAAGGAATAACCATAACTTTAACAATGTTGAGCTTAACAGAATTCACTTAGATCTATCTTTCTTAAATCATTGTATGAAGGCTGCATCTTTAGAAAACATCCACGATCATTCATTCTTGAATTCTATTTGTGTTTTTTTTTTTTTTTGCATTTTTAGTTAAGGATTTTATTAACACCTACATATGACCATTATTTGTTTCACAGAAATTTTTTTGCTTATTAAAAAAATACCCAAAGTTAAGTATGAGAGTTGATCTTATAAATGAAATATAATGTTTTGATGCACAAGAAAAGGTATGCATTACAAAATGCTAAGCAATTTTTTTTTTTTTTTTATAATTCAATAGTTAGGGGAGGGGGATTTGAACCCGAGAACTAAATGTCTCAGTTGGAAACACCAGGAAGTGTCAGTTGAACTTCAAATCACTTAGCAACATGCTAAGGAAAATTTAGAACACTCATGTGCTAAATAAACTCTAACATTCAAAGAAGTCCATTGGACAGGCGGATTGCTCATCTCTTAAAAACCAACACGGTCCTCCGTTTTTTGAGCAAAGCAATCTGCTTAGCTTAATTCCTTGTCCCACATATTATCATTCATTTACATGCAAGGAAGACTCACCTTATCCACTTTAACTCATATTTCCATTCACAATTCACTATTTACATGGTTCATCATTCATATTCTCATTCAAAAAAAAAAAAACATTTTACTCACTCCATAGATTTTTTAGTTTTGATAAAGAGAGATATTTTATTACTTATAAATATACACGGTATAAAATATGACAGCTTGGGGGGAGCCAAAACACTCACCCCTCAAGAAAGAAACATACAGTGGTTTCATCACAACAAAGAAAATACAAAATCATAACAAAGCTAAATGGAAAAATAACCAAATCTGAGCATGGCTGGACCAAAACACCTCACATAAACCTCACCCCGCAGCCTGACCTGCTATACGCTCAATTTGGCTGCAAACCTGATGCAAAGAGGTATTGGCCTCCCTGAAATCAGCAAGAAGTCGATGGCCATTATCCAAAATCTGCTTTGGGTGAAGTTGGACACCCTCATGGAGAAATAAGTTGCAAGCATTCCAGAAGGACCAAAAAATAACAACCCAATGTTTACTCTCTTCATTTGGGAACCGATTCAGAAACTCTCTAGAAAAAACAGTGAAATCCCCCCCCCCCCCCCCCCTCATTAGACATTTTTTGAATGCGTGTAAAGACAAAGCCCACACATTTCTAGCAAGGGGACATTCCCAAAGAATATGAGTAACCGACTCCCTCTCTTGGCCACAAACCGTACATAAAGGATCCTCCACCACATGAGGACAAAAGAGATTAAGCTTTGAAGGAAGTGAATTATTGCAAGCTCTCCATACCAGGTGTTTCACCTTATTTGGCACACTCAATTGCCAAAGCTTTCTCTACATAGACTCAACACCTTTTGCATCCCAACACTCGCCCTCATTTGATCTACCCTCCAATTGCAATACCAACTCATACACCAACTGAACTGTGAACCTTCGAGAAAAGGTTTCAAACCACACCAAAGTATTACTCACCCCAGGTGAATCCCAGCACCTATCGGTTTGGTCGATGAGCTCAGAAACCTAGACCACATACTCACTCCCTAAACGCCTAACAGGCGGGATTGATAATCAATGTTCCTCCCAAATTTTAATGCGAGTCCTGCTTCCCAACTTCCATCTAGCCTCTTCCACTAAATTCTTAGCCCTAATGATACTCCGCCACACAAAAGAAGGGTTTGACCCCAATTTAGCATTTTGGAAAGGGACATTCGGAAAATAACAAGCTTTAAAAACACGATAAAATAGTACGCTTGTATTTTGTGCAAGCCTCCACCCTTGTTTGGCGAGAAGGGCCATATTAAAGTCATGTAGATCTCTAAAACCCAACCCCCCCCCCCCCCCTCCTCCTCCAACTTTTTCTTACCAATTTCCTCCAACTAACCCAGTGAATCTTTTCTCGTTTTTCTCGATCCCACCAATACTTAGAGACCATGGAATTGATATCATCACACCACACCTTTGGTAGTTTAAAACAACTCATAGTAAAAGTTGGAATGGATTGTGCCACAGCCTTGATCATCACCTCCCCACTGCTTTAGATAGATATCTCTCTTTCCACCCTTGAACCCTCTTGACAATCCTTTCCTTAAGATCCTTGTAATACTTTTATTGGATCTTCCTACCATAGCAAGCAAACCCAAATACTTCTCATAAGTAATGGTCCCTTGAACCCCCCATAGTTTCTGCACTTGGGACCTGGTACACTCCTTTGTATTTTACTTAAGGCTCCATTTGTTTCGCTATAAAATATTTTCCGAAAAATGTTTTCAGATTTGCGGGTGTTTGTTTCATTGTAAAATGGTGGTCAAACTGCAAATAATTTTCATTGACCAGAAAATCCTTTATTAAAATTTGGAAAATGGTTTACACCCGACTTTTTTGTAAACCATTTTCCAAAAAACGCACGCCTCACACTGCCTCCTCCTACTCTCTCTTTAGCACAACACCCCCCCCCCACTTCGTCTCTCTCGCCTGCAACCCCACTCCCTCTCAGCCCTCTCGCACGGCAACCCCACTGGCCTTCGTCTCCCTCGCACAAATCCCCCCCTCCCCTCTCATCTTTTTCTCACAAACCCCCCACCCTCTCAGTTTGGTTATCGGCTTGGTACAAGAGCAGATCTGCGACCCACTTGGGCTCACGGTGGTTACGACCGACGTGGTCTTGCAATGGGCTTCGCCAATCAGATCTGACCTCTCTCTCTCTCTCTCTCGATTTGTTGGTTGAACTAGTTGTGGGTTTTGTCGTGGGTTGTAGTTGTTGTGGGTTGAGGTTTGCCATGGGTTGTGGGTGGTTGTTTTGGGGCAACACCACGACGACGACGCCGATCAAATCTGGTTGTGGGTTGTGGGTTCTGCTTGATTTTTTGCGAATTCTAAATTTGTTCTTGCGCTGGTTGTGGGTTTTGCTTTATTTTTTGCGGTTTGTGGATTTATTCTTGTGTTTGTGATTGTGAATTTGCTTTGAATTTGTGGTGGCTGGTGGTGGATTTGATAGTTTCTGTTGAATTTGTGATGGGGTTTTGTTGGTTTGTGGTGGCTAGTGGAGAATTGTGGTGGCCAGAAGATATGGTTGGGTTTTTTTTTTTTTACGTTGCGCCAAACACCGTAAAATATTTGGAAAAAAACCAATTTCCTTGAAATCATTTGCATCTAAAAAAATTTTACATTGGAAAATATTTTACAACGAAACAAACGGAGCATAAAAAAAGAGTAGTTTTACCTTTGTTTGCCTTCCGGCCAGACGACTGTTTATAGAGGTCCAGCCTTACAAAAGAGTTTATTATTATCGGCAAAAAGGAGAAGTGAAATTCGAGGTCCCTCCAACATACAGCAACCCCTTGAATCCTCCCTTCTTCCTCAGCCTTACTCAATAAAGAAGATAGTCCTTTCGTTTTAGGAATAAAAACAATATTCCTAGAACTTTGTGAGAGCGAAAAAATTGGAGAAGAACACGCCAAGGAAAAATCACACAACACAGAGAATTTATATGGTTCAGCAACATGCCTACATCCACGGGAGACTATTGGGAGAAAGTTTCACTATAATAGGGAAATTACAATGGTTTGCTTAAAAGCACTCTCTCTAAACTCAAACTCCAGGTACACCCAAGTGCACTCTCTCATACTAAGAATAAAACCCGAGAACAAATCTCTTTCTATTCTTCCTCTTGTGTGACACCCTCTAGGAAGAGAGATTTCCTCTCTTCCTCACTCTCGCGTAACTCTCCAAGAACTACATCTTTTCTCTCTTACTCGGCAGCTTGCACTCTTATGCTGCTCACCCTTTTCTTGGCTGTCTCTGCAGCTTCATTATATAGAAGAAGTTGTCGCCCATCTATTCCATAGGCACAATGCTTGCCAACCACCTCATTAAATAAGCATTTATTATGGTTGGTAGCATGCTTTGTCCAATTCCAAAGTGAGACAAAGCATGCATTAGGCTCACAGATAAGCCTACAAGCCACACGTAGGCTCCAAGATAAACAGGTGTAATTCTTAATTGCCCACTGAAAGCTCACTTTGAAGCCACAATTGATGACTAAGTAATATGGACAATAATCCCATGTGATGCACCATTCACGTGGCCAAATACAAGCATGACCTTTTTTTTAAAGACACATTCAACCCAATCATAGGCCTTGCTCATATCTAATTTTAAAGCGAGTTGCTCCTTTTAACCCTATCTTCTAGTTCTCAGTCTGTGCATCACCTCAAAGGCAACAATTATGTTATCAGTAATAAGATGCTCCGGCAAGAAAGCACTTTGCCTCAAAAATAACATGGAGAAGAACCCCCTTGAGCCTATTGACTAAGACATTCGAAATAATTTTATAGACCAGACCACATTACACAAACTAATGGCCCATATTCCGACATATTTTGGGGGTTTACTTTTGAAATTAATTCAATTTCTTCAACAGATGACCAGATTGCAAGACATATAAAATAGCTTCCACCACATCATTACCCACAACATGCCAAAACTTTTGGAAGAAAAAAGGAGAAATACCATCAGGGCCCAAGGCTTTACAGATACATCTAGAACAGAGCACGCTGAATCTCATCCGCTGTAAAGCAACGTAAAAGACTTTGAATCATATCATCACTCACTATTTTATCCATAGTCTCCACCACAGTTTCAACACCTTGTGGTACTCCTAAAGTGAACATCTCTTTGAAATACCCCACGACAATCTCTACCATACCCCTCTCATCTGTACAAAGACCCTTGAGAATCTTGGAGCCCCACCATACAATTATTTCTCTTTCTAGAATTTGCCTTCTGATGGAAAAATTTTGTATTTATATCCTCCGCTTTCAACCAAATAGCTTTAGACCTCGATCTCCAATGCATCTCCTCTATCAAGAGTAGATATTAATTTCGGCCTTTAAAGCCGACATCTCCACTACATGTTGGCCTCGATCATTGTCATGAGACAAGGCCTCCAGTGAAACCAATTTTCCCTTCAACCTACTAAGGATAAAAACATCAGACTTCCTTCCAAAACCCCACTAGTCCAACTCTTTTGAATGATCTCTTCACACTCGGGATTAGTGGCCCATTTCTCCTCAAAGTGGTGATCCCTTCTTCATTTCTTTGGTGGCAGCAAGAAAGATAACACTTCAACAACATAGGAACATGATCGGATACAAAGATGGGCAAGTGTGTTACCTTACTCTCCCTAAAACAATCCATTCACAAAGATGGGCAGGTGTGTTACCTTACTCTCTATAGAACAATTCATCCACTGGAAGTTAGCTACTACCCTGTCAAGCCTTTTTTGAATATTCTTTGCACCCTCTCAATTTTTATCCCACATATACTCAACCCCTTTGAACCCCAAGTCAATAAGCTGACAGTTGTTCATGGCTTCCCTGGCTTCTATTATCATCTGCAATGGTCTACCAAGCGTCCCACGTCTCTCCCTTTGACACAAAATCTCGTTGAAGTTCCCCATGCATAGCCATGGAAAGGTATCCAACTGATGCAATCTCTCAAGCAAAGCCCAAGGCATCCCTCCTTCTATGAGTCTCTATATGACAATAAAATACAATTAGTTGCCACTCATGACTTTCATCAACATGAACATAAGAATCACTATGATTTTGAGAATAGTTACATATCTCCAAATTCAAATCATCATGCCAAAATAGAGCCAAACCTCCACTCCGACCAACTGGGAACTACAAATAGACAACTAAAACCCAATCTCAATCGAATTCGTTCCATTTTTTACACATCGAGTTTTGTTTCTATAAGGAAGAACACCTTAGGACCTTGTTCCTTCACTAAATTATGAAGGGCTTGAACTCCTCCGGGGTTCCCAAGCCCCCGGAAATTCCAACTTATGAGCTTCATCGTGATCAACAAAGAGCTTTTCCATTACCCCTTTATATGAATCTTTGGATCATGAACCAACCACAAGTGTAATCCAAGATTTTTTTTTTTTTTGATAAATAATGAATTTTATTAAGAAAGGACTTAAGCATACAAAAGGATACTCAGGCCAAAGAAATCAAAATGTACATTGATCTATCAGCTCCAAGATGGAGTGAATAGAAAAAACACCTAACCCTGCAACCCAATCAAATAAAGTATGAAAGATGTAATCCAAGATGACCAACTTCATATCTAATTCTAAGTTTTAATCCATTTCTTCTTCATTCAAATTTTCTTTGAACTGCAAAAATTTCTCACTTACAATGAATCAGGTGATAGGTGATCAATGTGTAGCAATGGCTGCCGCAGTTCTAGGAAATCATCTTAAATCCATTTCTCAAAAATTTTAAAGTTCCATAACCAAGGCATTGACACTTTTGAAAAAGGTGAAAGCCGAGTGTTCGAAGATGTAGATATATCATTAATCACATGATGCAGTACAGTAATCGGGAAATAGGAATAAAAGGAAATAAAAGATAAATAAAACAAATCCTAGAAATCACCACCTAGAATCTGCCTGCAAACCCTAGGCATCACCACCTAGGGGTATTTGGCATTACCACCAAACAAAGATGAGAGAGAATTCTCTAATCAAAAAATTTTATTCATAACATTGGTTGCCTCAAATCATTCCTAGAGTCCCCTTTTAAATTTTAATAGGCTTTGGGGATTACATCAACGCCCTATTACATCCCATACAATCCTCAATAACATTAAAATCTGAATTCAAAATTCAAAATTGAAATGTGATATTCCAAATAAGGAAAAAGCATAAATAAAAAATTCTGAAAATTTGGTTGTTCTACCTGCATCATCACATTTGCTAATAAAAATTACAGAAAATGTTTTAGAGGTGTATGAAAATCTTACTTATTCGATGGAAGCATCTTTTAAAGAGAGAAAATCCCCCTCCCAAAGAAAAATAAAAAACAAAACAAAAAGGATTATATAATCCTAGAGAGGTTTCCTAAAGTTTCAGACTCAAGCCACTAACTAAAGCAAAATTCACCCTAGGAAGGTTTTTAATGGAAGCGTTATAACATGATGGAGAATTTCCAAATTTCAACTTACTAGAATGAAAAAGATAGCTGATCAATATAACTTACATGTAGCTTCTGAAGTAGAAATCCCGCCAGTCAACAACACTCTTCACCTATAAACAGAATATAATTCAATTATATGTGGAACTTGTTACAGCTGTAATGACATTTGTTATGGCATGGAACAAAATTAATTGCAACAGATCTCATACAGTAGGGAAAGAAAAAAAAAAAAAGGATCCCCTTTTTTTCTCTTTTTTTTTAGACACTTATCTATCTTAAGACAATAGTACTATTTTGAAAGTAGTGATACAAATATATTTTAAGAACCTCACTAAGTATAGTTAGATACAATCTTCTTCTCACTCTTTTTCGGCTTTTATGGGTAAAATCTACAACCACACACTGGCACAGTATTGAACTGTAAGCCGACCCTCCACCCGATGAGATTCCATTTAGTCCAAAGACCATTGGCAAGCAAATTCTTCATAAATCAGTGGGTTAATATGAAGCACGGATCAGGGGCAACCCCGTGGTAAATCAAAGCCATTTTGTATCAACAAGGCTTAGAAAACATCATTTCTGATGGATTGTGAAACCACAACAATGTAAAAGCCACACATACCACCAACGCCAACTGTTTTGCTCCAATTTAGAAGAAAAAAAATTATGTACTAATATGTTCACAAATACTAGTATAATATTACAAAATCGACGCCCTCATCCTCTTGATATTGCTCCCTCTCTAACTCTCACCTTATATTCTGGTGACCTACATTGAAAGTCTGAAAAAAGATAAGAACATACACAGAAATTGAAGAGTGAAGGTGGGAACCAAGCCTAAGTTACCTAGAACACAAATCATCATAATACAATAAGAATGAAAGTATGGAACAATGAGATGAGGCTTATAAATGATTTAGTGGATTGTTTCAATAAAAGTTGAAACATGATTAGGTAGACAAGATTAAAATCTTTATATCTGTGGCCAGATTTTGTCCAATTATAGTCCATATACAACTTGTATAAATAACCTTTCCAAAAAGTAAATACAGAAGGAAAGGAAGGAAAATTAGCATATTGTTGGAGATCCCAGTTGATGAGGAACGTTCAAAGTGATAATTATTTTAATTTAGTGTTATTTACAAGTCAATTGTATTTTTATTGGTCAATTGTATTTTAGGTCCAAGTATTTAGGCTTATTAGTATTTTTATTTAAAGTCAAGGTTATTTTTATAATTCAATAATTGGGTTCAAGCCCATTAGAATTAGGGTTTCATATGTCGGTTTAGAATTAGGGTTTAGTATTCCTATATAAGAGCATTGTAGTCCTATGGACAAGTAGACTATTATTGATGAATGAATAAAGATTTCTTTTGAAATTGTTCTATAGCTTGGTGCCAACTCCAGTAGTGGTTTTCCCGCTTGGTGCTGACTCCAAGCAAGGCTCAGGTGCCAACTCCTAGGTCATATCTCTTTATTTTCCTGTCCTTCAATATATTGTTGAATTATTCTGGTTTGTCCTGCGTCACCGGTCCCTCTCGGAGGTTCTCTTAGATTTCTCAGTCTCCTCGCACCACTAGACCTCTCGGTGGTTCTCAATCTTCTCAAAACCGCCAGACTCAATTAGTGGCTCTTGGTCTCCTAGCGCTGCCACCCCTCTTAGCTGTTTCCTAGTGACTCTTGATCGTTCTCGCAGTTCTCTGCAGCTCTCGTTGTCTTCGGAGCTTCTCGGATCTCTCAGCTCCACTCTCAATCTCTTGGAGCTTCTCTCAGTAGTTTTGTGGCAACTCTTAGTGGCTCCGACGGTGTCTCAAATTGTTCTCGGTTGTTTCTCAATTCTCAGCGAAGTTCCTGTTCAGATCCAGCCACACTTGAGCTTATTTGGCACCGCCGCCTCCTATTTCGGCCACTCTGACACATATTTTGGCCGATTCTTGTACATTTCGGCCTATATCGGCCGGATCTTTATTGTTTCAGCCGATACATGATATTTTGATCCGCATCTAGCCAATACAGATACTTTCTTGGTTGGCTATATATGGTTTCCGCCTTTTTCGGTGGTTGTTTTTCGGTATTTCGGCGCAACCTGGGGTGTTTCAGCCAATTCACCACTTTTTCGGCCGGTTATACTAGTTCATCTCTGTTTTGACTAGTTCTCGATGGTTTTAACACTTTCTAAGAAAGATATGTTGTTTTTGGTGATCTTTGGTAATCTCAGTTGTGATTTCTTGGTATTTTGGTATTTAGGTGCTGTTATGGGTGTTGTTGCTGCCAGCTTCTTCTTCTTGTTTTTTTTTTATAGGTAACAAAGGATTGATTAAAAAAAAACAGAAACTCCCTCTAAGTGCATAAAGTATGCACTAGGAAGGAGGAATAATTACAAAAGAGCTAAAGAAGGACTCTTGGAAAAATTCAAAGAAACAACAAAGGCAGCAAGGGATATTTCCGAGGTAAAACCCCAGACCCAAGCCCAGTCAAAAAGACGCCCAAAAAACAATTCCCCAAGCTTGGTAGTAGAGTGATCTACATCGTCAAAAATACGGCTATTGCGCTCATGCCAAATCGTCCACATTAAGCAAAGGGGCACCAAATTCCAAACTGAACAGTTATGTTTACCAAAACAATTAAACCAACCAAATAGGAGGTCAGCAATATTGTTAGGAAACACCCAAGGAACACCAAACGACCGCAAAACCAAATTCCATAATCAAAAGGTAAAGTGCAATGAATCAAAAGATGGATTCCGGTTTCCCCGTCATTACAACACATACAACACCACCCAACCATGATATATCCACGACGCGTCAGATTGTCACAAGTGAGAATCCTCCCCCAAGCCGCAG
The DNA here is from genome assembly GCA_907173295.1 of Fagus sylvatica. NCBI lineage: Eukaryota > Viridiplantae > Streptophyta > Magnoliopsida > Fagales > Fagaceae > Fagus > Fagus sylvatica. The sequence continues at coordinate 19,998,243 of OU015769.1, read as the reverse complement.
ACCACATGAAAAAAGAGACTCGTCTCGGGGCTTTCACCCTCCATATGGCTCTCCAAGTGAGCTTAATGTCAACCTTAACATCAAGAGCATGGTAGAAAGACTTGACATCAAATTCCCCATTCTGGCGAAGCTTCCAACGCATAGAATTCAGAGCAAGAGCAGCAGGGATTTTAGAATGAATGAAGTTAAAGAAAGCAAGCACCTCTTCAACTTCCCAGTCATTAAAATCTCGAACAAAAGCAAGGTTCCAAATTCTACCCTCCCCTACATCAAAAGATATTAAAACAAAGGCAATAGAAGCAAACCGAAAGGTAGAGCAAGCAAAGAGCAAAGGAAACATGACCTTGAGAGGTGCATCCCCATACCAATTATCATGCCAGAACCGAATCCGGGTACCCAAACCAGCAACCAGCTCTACCTGCTGATGGAAAAATTCTCATCCATAGAAAATACCCTTCCATAGGCTACACCCATGAGTCCCCTTTGGCTTCTTAGTCATCCACCCACCACAATCCAGCCCATGTTTCGCAGCTATAACCCGTCTCCAAAGGTGAGTTTCTTCCCTACCAAACTTCCACAACCATTTCCCCAATAGGGCTTTATTAAAAACTTCCACCTTTCTAACGCCCAATCCACCATGAGCTAAGGGAGAACAAACAGTATCCCAGCCCACTAAATGATGTTTAAAACCATCACCAAAACCACCCCAGAGGAAATTCTGCTGCAATTTCTCAATTCTAGCAGTCACATGCTTAGGAATTGTGAAAAGTGACAAATAATAAGTAGGGAGACTAGAGAGCGTACTCTTTAACAAGGTTAATCTTTCGCCCTTGGATAAGTACAACTTTTTCCAACTTGCTAAACGCCTCCCAACCTTCTCCAGAATAGGATTCCAAACTGAAGAGGCTTTAAAAGATGCCCCTTAAAAGATGCCCCAAGGGGCAAACCAAAGTAGGACATAGGAAGAGATCCTATACGACAACAAAGAATATCTGCCAATTGAGACAGATTCAACACCTCCCCCACAGGGACCAATTCACTCTTGCCCATATTAACACCTAAACCAGTCACCGCCTCAAAGCAAGACAAAACCATCCTTAGATGAAGGAGCTGCTCAGGATCTGCATCACAAAAAACAATAGTATCATCAGCAAATAAGAGATGAGAAACAGATAGATCATTCTCCACTGAATTGCCAACCTTAAAACCTCTTATGAGCCCCGCCTCCTCCATTCTTCGCAGCATTCTGCTTAGCACTTCCATGATCAACAGGAAAAGTAAAGGGGAGAGAGGATCCCCTTGACGAATTCCTCTAGAACTCCCAAAGAAACCACAGGGAGAGCCATTCACCATAATAGAGAAACGAACTGTGGAGATACAAGTTCTAATCCACGAAATCCACTTACTCCCAAAACCCATACAATCCATAAGATAAAGAAGACAATCCGGAGTACAGCATTTAATCCTTTTCAATATCAAGCTTACAAACCACACCCGGAGTACGGCATTTAATCCGGCTATCCAAACACTCATTAGCGATCAATACCAAATCAAGAGTTTGTCTGCCCCCCATAAAGGCATTTTGAGATTCAGAAACCACTCCATCTAGCACCCGCCTCAACCGGTTAGCCAGAACTTTAGCCAAAATTTTGTAAACACTCCCAATAAGACTAACAGGACGAAAGTCCCGAATGTTAAGAGCATTCTGCTTCTTAGGAATGAGGGTGACAAAAGTAGCATTTAAAGAATAAGCGAACGTACCCTTCTCAAAAAACTCATCAAAGAATCCCAAGATATCGCTTTCAATCACTCTCCAACACTTCTAAAAGAATGCCATAGTGAAGCCATCCAGCCTTGGAGTTGTTGGTTCATCACCTTCAACACTTTCGTCTCGGTTGTTGACTTATTACCTTCAACAATCTCGTCATGATTACCGTGTTCAAGCTGGCCGGGTTAGTTAGTGGTACTGGTTAGGCTCAATTTCTAGTTGAAATTGATGAGTTTCCATGTCCACAATCTCGGTTTTGTCTTGTTATCATCAAGCATCGCCAGTGACCCTCTTGCACCACCAAGCATCGTCAGTGGATCTCGATTCTCGCTTCTTATGTTGCCACTCCTCATCAATGGCTCTCGGAGTTCTCTCAATCATCTCGATACTTGTTGTTTATATGTTTCAAGTTGGAATCATATGACATATAAGCTCCTTGACAAGGAGTGTTGGAGATATTATGTGGTGGCCCATGAAGCCCTAAGCTAGTGTAGGCCCATATACTTGTATGTAAACCTAGTTCTAGCCTATAGGTTACTCTAGTATATAAATCCTACATTGTATATTGTAACACAATAAGAAATATAGTGAAGATGTAACCGTCAGAAGCTTTCCCCTGTAGATAGTCTTCATGACTGAACCACGTTAACTATCTTTGTCTCCGCATTTGCTTTCTTGATTTATAAATTATTTAAAATGATATTAGAACAAGTTATTTCTTCCACGTCACCTAATAATTTTTTTTTTTTTTTTTTTTTGATCATTCACGTCACCTAATAATCAGTCCACGTGTTTGGTTGATCTCGCCACACATGAGGGGGCGTGTTGAGACTCAAAAAGTCTCACATTGGGCAATTAAAACCTTATATTCCTACGTATAAGATCTTGGGCCTTTCCACACATTGACAATTGGTTTTGAGGTTGGATGCTCCAAATTTAACACATCAATATCAAAGTCCATAAAATATCTAATAGAAAAATCCCAGATCCTGGTCTACTAGGATAGCAGTGACTTATGATACCTCTATACAAAATCTCATGAAGGAATTGGAGAATGTCACAAAATGGCAAAAATGCATAAGGATTATGATAGCTAGATTGTGCCGCAATTTGGCATGTACAAATCATTAAATATAGGCTACTCAAACTCATATGCACACATAGTAGAGCCAGAACAGAAAAAGAGAGGGGAGGGGTAATCCCATGTTCATTTATCTCAAGTGCTAATTTGACAATTTTCCAGCCTTGTTTGCAAAGGCCAAAATAATGATATTTTTGGTTCTTTGAGCTATCACAGCTCCAAATCACTGCCAACAAACATAAGCAAATAAAACTAATTACCTCATTGCTGGATAACCCACGCAATGAGTCTGTGAGTCCATCTCCTGCATAAAGAAACAAAGGGGGAAAAAACAAGTTTACAAAAACATAATAAATTTGGGCTGCAATAGTCATCTTTTGATTATTTGATATCATAATTTATCGTTATTTTAAAAATGGATTTTTTTAATAAGTAAAAAAATTATCAAAAAAGGAAAAGGGACTGTCACAAAGGATGTCTACAGTCCCATTTCAAAGAATACAAATCACAAAGAGAGAAACTGAAAAATCAATAAATGACATTAAAAGAATGCCACCCTGGGCATGCATATAATCATACAAGGACCACAAAATGTGCTCTTTTATTACAAAGGTAGGACGTTCAACTTCATCAAAGACCCTCATGTTTCTTTCATACCACAAATTCCACCCAGGTTGACATTTTTTCATCTGCCCACATTCGGACAGAGAATGGGAAGGACAATGAGGGTAAGATAAATGGGAACAGATATGTACAAATTTACCCCTTATCCCTCATTTGCGAACATCTCTTCATTGTTCTTTTTATTAAGTGTATGATGGTAGATTGTTACTAATACCCTTTCTTTCCTTCCATTCTTCTTAAGAACAAAACAAAAGAAATTGATGTTCCTCATTTTTCCTCCTACTTTTCCGTCTCTTCCATCAAACACACGTGATGAAAGTTACTATCCTCGCCCATCTTTTCCATCTTTCCATTTTTTCCATCCTGGCAAAAGGAGCTTGAGTGAAACCTCATGCATTTTAGCCCCTAAAACAAGGTGAACATGGGAAGCGCCCACACGTTATCATGGCAAAGATAAGGGAGCACAGTGACTACTTTTTTGGGGTAAGTAATTACCACAGTGATCCTGAATTTGATCTGGCCTTCAAGATTTTTTTTTTTATGGGTAAAATGAGCTGATTAAGAAAAAAATGGGTTTTTTTTATCTGACCTTCAATATATCTCAATGGAGTGTCAAACATAGAAATTTGCATGAAATAATCAATAGGACTTGACCCAAAAAAACATAAAATGACAGTTGCTACCTGTAAAGTTTCCTGAAACAAATGCACGAGAAGCATCTCTGAAATTCAAGGAAAAAGGATGTCAGTTTACAATTCTTGAACATACATTCAAAGAAAGAATGATGAGAAAAATGTCATCGATAAGTATATATAAGTCAGTGGGATAAGTAAACATAAGTCAATAAGGGCTATGTTGGAAATGGGAAGTTTTAGGCAGCAAAGTGTCAGTACATGAGTTTTGCTACAGATTCACAAAGGGTGACAAACCAAATATAAGCTTGTGCATGAAAAAGTTCCTTGATAAAATTATTATAGTATTAACATGAAAACTAATGTTGAAGAGACACCATAAGGTTTAACTCCAACTAGTTAATTACAACTTCTTGTGCACACACACTTATATTAAGTAAAATAATTTTATTCAAAAGAGGAGATAGGTCATGTACACAAGATGCATATCAAACCACTCCTAAAGAATTACAATCTCAACTTGAAAATTCTAAAAGAACTAACAAAATACAATGAGGGGATGCTATTCAAAGGCAAACATACAATCATATAAGAATCTCAACAAAGACTGTTTGACAACATGATTAGGAAATTCAATCAAGCATTCTACTATTCTTCTCCCGCCGAATTTTCCACAATACACAAAAAGGAACAGCATTCCAAATTCTTGAATTTCTATGATGAAAAATCTTCTTTTTTTTTTTTTTTTGATAAGTAATAAAATATTTATTGCATCAAAACAAGGCAAATGCCCAGGTACACAGGGAGTATACAAAGGACATCCCTAAAGAAATTTAAGCAATGCATAAATCAAGCAACTCTAGGGTAGTAGTGACAGAAAATAGTCATGTCGCGACCATCCAATCTAACAAAGTGTGGAGAAACAACGCCTTCAGATCTAGCATGTGACGTTCCTGCCCCTCAAAACAGCGATCATTTCTCTCCCTCCATAAGCAACACATCATACATAGAGGTACGGCTGCCCAGATAGTAAGGTTTCTAGGCTTGCCAATAACGGCCTGCCAGCACTCAAATAACTCCTTTACCCCATAAGGCTAAAAATCAACCACCAGAGCTCCTGCGCTACTGAACAATGAAGAAGTAAGTGATTAATGGATTCACCACTTGTTTGCACATGCAACACCAGTCTAACACAAGCACCCTCCTCATCCTCAAATTGTCTATGGTGAGAATCCTGCCCAAAGCTGCCTCCCACCCAAAAAAAGCCACACGTAAAAGGTACTTTCGGTTTCCAAATGGCTTTCCAAGGAACCATATGACAACTCCGAGGAAGCAAAGCCTTATAGTAAGATTTCACACTAAAGCCCTTAAGGGAAGACCTATTCCAACACACATGATCTGCCCCATATCCCTCTAATCTCCAAATCTCCATAACCATATTTCCCCAAGAGGAGTTGATTGAAAAAAGTTTGATTAAAAGAAAAGATTATGAAAGAAGTTAATATGCAACGAGAAATATATATAATAGCAATAGCAATAGCAATAGTTTGTGAAATACCTTCCAGAAAAATGATTGTAACCCCCTCCTGTGCCATAATGAGATTTTCCTTTTGTGACATCAAACACAGATCTGAATGAATAGAATACATTAGAATGAAGCAAAGCAAATGATTTAAAGAAAGAGAGAAAAAGAGAAAGTACCCACCCGAGAATTCCTAAAAGGATGGGTAAGCTTTCATCAGTACCATTGTATAACGCCAATTCTTCGACAGTGAACAATCTCTACAAATCATCATTAACATAACTTTATGCCCTAAAAAATAAATATATAAAATATAAAAAAGAGTGGGAAATGCTTGCAGACCCGGTGACGGTGAGAGTGGGGTTTAGGTGTATATCTGAAGAGAAGAGCCGCCCAGATGGCCACAAAAACCGTAGTAACACCCAATACAAGTCGGGACATTCCTAAATTCTAAATCTCTAAACAAACTCTTTTACTTCAATTCTATTATACCTTACAAACTAAACTCATATATTTACCAAATTACAAATTTAACCATATCTCTCAAATCTTCTTTTCTTCTTCAACATTATATATTTTATTTATCTACTCTCCTCCGTCTTTGGACTTCAATCTTCTTTCTATCTAATCATTTCTGCCCACTCAGCTAATTAGTTTTGAGAATTATTATTGTTACACGAAATCAAATAACCCTTGGATATTACTTTTCTCTACGTTATTTTTAGATTAGTACAACCTCCATTTTAGGTTTTTCTAATTTAGTTATTAATTATGTGTCTAAATTAATATACAATCAAATAGCATTTCTAAATTAGAGTTTTTTTAAAATGATTTTTATTGCAAATGTTCCAATTGAGGGTTTGGGATGTAAAACCCCCAATTATGTAATTTCATGGATTTAAATTGAATTAGTTTGCTTAGTAAATTGATCGAACCCAAAAACCTAGCATTTTTAAATTTAATTTTCTTCACTTCTTAAATTGCAAGTTTAATTTCAAAACAACCCAAATCATGTATTATATTAATTTTCTATTGTTTTTACATGTTTACTTTAAAACCCTTCTCTTTGTGGTACGACAATTCACCTTATCATATACTACCATTTTATCTTATACATCCACATCAACATACATATATTTTAAATTTGATTTTGATTCCACTAGACAACGGCATATTTGGGGCCTTATCAATAATTATCTTAAATTTGTGCCACTTGTTTTTTCTTTTCTTTTTCTTTTTTGGCTATTCTTTTTTTTTTTAGAAAAAGTGATAGTATTTTAAACATGAAGTAAATCATTATGTACAAAAGAAGGGGAAATTATATGGTAGTCCAGGATTACAAGGTCAGCAATCTGACCTGGTAGTCCCGACCAATGAGAGCATCACATATCATAAAAAAGAGATGACAGGGCATTAATGCCACATCATATAATTTGACAAAGAGAAGTTAACAACGTTAGCTTTCCGTCCCTTTACATTGCATATTCAAAATTTAATCTCAAAATTTTAGCGAGCTGCTGAAATTTTTGCCATTCAAAACTTCCAAATATTTTTTTCATGGAAATCTCTCTCTCCCTCACGTCATTTTGTGTTCGTCACCAGAGTAAGCTTGAATATGTGCTCTCCGATGATGATCAGCCAGCCCGTCCAAGAGGACCAAGTCTCCATGTCTCTTAAGTCTTCCAAGGCCAACGAAGCTCTCTGGCCTTGAAGCAAGCCGAACTCTTCCTCCTCCTTCTTTGGCACCAGACTCTTCCTCCTTCATTAGCTGGGTGCAGCCCTGTAGCTCTTACGGTGTGGGAAAATTTTTTTGTCAAGGCATGGTTATTCCTATTGACATTTCTATCTATGATGTAAGTTTATTTATTCCATTCCTTGATTATTTTTCTTTGTATTTTCATGTATTATTGCTCTTACAGCCAAGATAAAAGCTTTATTTTCATATTGAAGACACTGCCTGATTTAGTTCTGCTCCTTAAGGCTCCAGGTATGCCTATCTAACAATGTCCATTATGTGTTTGATTATTTTACCCTTCCCTTTTCTTTTTTCTTTTTTTTTTTTTTTTTTTTTTTTTTTTTTTTTTTCATGTGGGAGGGAGGTTTGGAGTTTTACAGCATGTAATTTAAGTATATAATTCATGGAATTTAACAGTATTTTAGGGGGCATTATCAGTTTGATTTAGTAACTCATTGAGTGGTGATTAGTTGCATCAATTTTCGTTTTAATATAGCCAACCTGTTATGTTACAACTTAAAATTAGAATCTAAAAAGCTATGATTTTTTGGTACTTCATTATTCCCTTCTTTTTGCACTTCATGGTAGACCTCAAAACGTCTTCTTAACTGTGGCTTCCTCCAAGTATATCTTCATTGGGACTACAATTGGTTGCATTATCTCTCCATTAATCTTTAGTTTGCTTTGAAATAACTTGTGATGTTGTTGCAGACTCACGGTGTGCGAGTTGGGCAAGAAAGTGCTAAGAAGGCGATTGGTTTCATCATATTAGATGGCATTTAGATTTTGGCTATTTTTATCATAAAATATTATAACATAATTCATTTTCTAGTTTTTGGAAACCTAGGATGTTACTAATGCATTCTCGGCCTATTTATACTTGTTTCATCTACCATGATGCTTGTAGGATTCCTTGGATACAGTGGCTTGACCATTTCCATTTTCTTTGTTTCCATGGTTTGGGTTATTTTTAATCAGGGGCTTGTGTAGAAGGGTATTGACAAAGAGGAAGCAAGTAGAAAGGTATGGCATATATGGCAAAAGCAAGAGATGGTACTAGAATTTTTTCAAGTTGTCTGAGCCTCTAAGCAACCTCTAAAATTGGAGCTACTTGTATGGTTGTGAGAGAAGCTATCTATAAAACTGTGGAGCTGGATTTTACTCATTTTGTGGTGCTTCTTAGTAATAGAGCAGTTGAAGATTTATTGTGTGAAGAAATATGTAAATCCCTTGATACGTTACAGTTGTAGTGGATGATATTAGAGGCCTCAAAAAAGAGGATAAGCAATGACAATTTTTTATTTTTTTTAATAATGTAAATATGAAGGTTACTTCTGAAGCTTATAGGCTAGTAATTGGAGATTCTAAAAGTTTATATGAATGCTTTTTGGCCTCGTAAATTTGTATCTAATTAGCTCATTTTTTGTGGTATCAAAAAAGACTATTAACATATATATACAACAACAGTTTGTTAACATCCATCCATAATATACATGTAAATTTAGAAACTTTCTCCAAAACATGTGCATAAAATCCTATAAAATCAATGTTATCACCAATAAAGTGTAAAACCTCAACTCGAGTCTTCAATAACCAAAGCTGCCACCTGAAATAAAAGCTGACAGTGAATTGTGTATGGTAACATTGCCTCCAGCCCCAGTGATACTGGTTCATTGCTGGCAATGTAGAATTTGGAACACCACATGCAGCAGGAGCATGCTTTCCCTTTGTACACAGAGTTCACTCTTTTAAAAGTTACCAACACTCTTCTAGACAGTTTTTGTTCATGTAGGCTAAGATACTTTATATAAAGGAACATGGAAACATATATTAGTGACTTCAACAATATTGCTCACATTCACAACGATCAGGAGTAAAAGTTTAGAAGTTAAATTTTTTTATAATAGGCAAGACTCATGAAAGAAAGCAGGACAGAATTCTAAATAAGTGACTCAGCTTGAATGTACATAAACTTATAAAAATTGGTATCTGCAAGCAATGTCTCGATGAAGACTTATCCTTGAAAATGAATTCAATTACAATGGGCAATGTGTTTTGAAATTACATCAATTTATACTACAAAGAGAAAGAGAGCTCAATTAAATTTTTTTTTTTTTTTCGAATAATTTGCACTTTACAAATTACAATCTTATCACCCATCGACATGAAATATATTGAGCAATTCCTCCAATCTTGTCTTCAACTTTTTAGTACAACTGCCTTAATCTCTCAATATTCCATTCGAATGTCTTCCAATAAGCACGCCCATTAGCCTATTAATAAGTGTGAACCAACTTCCGTGGAAGTTGGATTTGTTTTCATCTCAACATATCATCATCTTAAATGAAAATCAAGTTGGCCACTTCATAGACCCAATTGTTAACTTGGCCAAAAGTTGCACTCCAGGTCACTATATTAGTAAGTCTCTTCTCAATTTCACAAATACCCTCATACGTCATACCAACTAGCCATCATTCCTTCACACCACTTTCGATTCAACAATTTTGTTCGAGCATCAAGACGCATAGTTTCAATAACAGTACATACCTGCAAATCAAGAAAAATGGATACCACTTTGGATTCAACAATTATGATCTAGGAGAATATGTGGTAAGAAAAAATTCAAAATTTTGAATACAAATCACAATCAATAAGGAACAAACCAAAACACAACTATATATCCTGTACTTATGTAGGAATTTTTTTAGCTTGCAAGTTGAGATGCTATTTGAAAAAGGTTGTATACACACATCTAGTTGATCTTTAGGAACTCAGAGTTTTGTATGTAAATCTTACATCTCTCACTTTAAAGGATAAATCATTGGTCTAACCTATTTAATTGTTCAGTGACAGCATTATGCACTGTAAAAATACCAGCAAGAAGCAGAGTGCACTCTGTATTGTGTTGGTCTAGTTTTCTACCATTCACAAGCCTACTTCGACCCACTTTTAGCCCCAGAATTCCCTCCATAAAGCACACAGGGAGACATGAAGACTTTGAAAAAAAATTTGGGTGGCTAAGTGTAAGATAGATCCTCCCAATACAAACCCCACGAAAGGGGAAAGTGCCATCAAGCCATTGGCTTAAACCCTTCTTTTTACTCTTAAAGCCATTGCCATCAACCTTTTCATCGATTTAATTTGCCACTTACCCAACAAAAGAAAAAAGGAAGTTGAGTCTCAGATGTGGTCCATCCATGAATTTGAATACAAATCACAACCAAACTATTAATTGCACATGGAACTCATTAGAATCCCATTCATAATTCATTCTAAGCATCATTAAGGCTACATTCGGCTTAAGCATTTGGATTCATAGGCTCTTATCAAAATGGTTTCAACCAAGAAATCCCAGTTACTTCAACAGTCACCCGGTGCTCTCTGCAAGAGTTTGATAGGACCAAGCCGCACACAAAGAAAGAAAAACATGTACAAATTAAAATAGTAACTGCAAGACACAATTGGGGCAAATCCTAATTACATTGCAAATAAACCCTAAACAAGCCATTCAATCCCAAAAAGAAGCAATTCAAATCATCATTATTGAGTTCCAGGTGCTGTATGTAAGAAATTTGACACAAAAAATAGTCAATTTTTTATAATAGAAAAAAAAAAAAAAAAACACTCACCTTTTACAGATGCGTATGCCTATGAAGAAAAGGGTTATCGTTCACCGGTGACAAAGAAGAGAGAGGGGGGGGTTCAACTCGGGGCCAAGATTTATGCGAAGCGGACGCTGCCTGCAACTCCTTGAGCCGTCGTTCGTGAAAGAGGGGAACAAAGAGGTGAGAGAGAGGGGACTGTGAGTGCTTTGGGTTGGCTGAAACGTGAAAACAACCCGCCCAAAAATTTGACAAAATTTTTAACCAAAAAAAAAAAAATTTGACAAAATTTCAGAGCGTAAACCCTAACGGCGTTAAGTTAAAGGTTTTCATCATGCTCATGTGGCATTAATGCCCATGTCATCTCTTTTTATGATATGGGATGCTCTTATTGGCTGGGACAATCAGGTCAGATTGCTGACCTTGTAGTCCTGGACTACCATATAATTTCCCCTTTAAGAACTCTACATTTTGCCATAGTGGCTTTGCAAAAATGAATGTTATCGTCCGCAAATAATAAGTGTGAGAAGCGCTGACCCCCTCAACTAATGGCAAATTTAATAAATCATGTTGAAATCTGAATTCTCATTTTGTTATTTGCAACTAATTTGAGACGTGTATCCAATTTTTAGGCCCTGCCCTCCTATTTACAACAATGTTTGACCTAGTGGGCTCCAAATTTTCTATCTGTGTATTCTTCATGCTTCACGAATGTAGCAGTGGTAGCATATATAGGAAGGAAGAATAATTTGTTTATAAATAATATGTTTGTTGTAATTGAGTTGAGAAAATGTATACATTAAGCCTGTGTTTGGATCCTCTACTTAAAAGTGATTTCACGGATTTTTATGCATAAAATGCATTCTGCAAAAAATCTGAGGTGTTTGGTTGGGATTTTGGAAAATACAAAATGCATTCTAGGCAGAATGCATTTTGCAAATTCTCATTTCTAGAGTAAAAGTCAGAATCTAAAATATTTTGGATTCTGATTCTAGCTTCTACTTTTAATTTTTGCTAAAGTAAATGGGACCCGCTTACAACAATTTATTACTTGAAGGACCCTTTTTTCCCTTGCTTAAATTTCTCTTCCTTTCTTTTATTTTCCTTCCCCCTCTTTTGTTTCCTACTTTTTCTCTTTTTTTATTTATTTTTTTTTTTTTATCATAAATAGTTTGTGTATATCTCTATTGCACAGATAATACACATTTCTCTATTTTTTTTATTACATTGTTCAAATTTTATAAAAATATGTGCAAGGAGATGTGCACAAATCATGATCTATTTTTTTTATTAGTAGACATTAATTTAAATCACAACGAAATACTTTATTTCTTTATTACATTGTTAATTTTGTATTGGTAATAAATGTATTTTTAGCCTTATATTGAGATATTTATAAAAAAAAAAATGTTAATTACATAATGTATACTAATAATATATTATTTAATAGAAAGAATGCATTCTTTAAAATACCAACCAAACACAATTCCTTTTAGCATAATCACTTCTTATAAATAATTTCAATATTTTATCAAACGTACTATTTTCAGTAAAATGCATTTTAAAGAATGCATTCTTAAAAATACATTATAGCAGGAATGCATTCTCTAGAATGCATTCCCAAAATAGAGGATCCAAACGCAGCCTAAGCCTGTGTTTAGATCCTCTACTTAAAAGTGATTTCACAGCTTTTTATGTATAAAATGCATTTTGCAAAAAATCTGAGATGTTTGGTTGGGATTATAGAAAATGTAAAATTCTCATTTCTAGAGTAGAAGTCAGAATCCAAAATATTTTGGATTCTGATTCTAGCTTCTACTTTTAATTTTTGCTAAAATAAATAAGACCAACTTATAACAGTTTATTACTCCAACAACTCTTTTTTCCTTGCTTAATTTTTCTCTTTCTTTCTTTTATTTTCCTTCCCTCTCTTTTGTTCCCTACTTTTTCTTTTTTTTTGATTTTTTTTTTTTTTTTTCTCTTTCTTTCTTTTATCTTTGAAAAAGTATTCTCATTTTCTCATTTTGTATCAAAGAACCAAGGATGATTTGGAATGATCGTTAGTAATGTTTTTTTTCTTTGTTTAATGTAAACTTGTTATGATGTGCTTTTTCTAGCACTTTATTTGTAATGTTTGGATTTTATGTCACATTATGTTTTTTATTTTATTTTAAAAAAAAAAAAAAAAAAAAACTGAGAAATGGGGGAGGGGTGTGAACTGTGAGGAGGAAATGAGAGAAAAAAATGAGATGGGTGAGGGGGGATGTATGTGTGTGGTGGGGGAGAAGAAAAAAGAAAGGCAGGGGGTACATGGGTGGTGGGGGAAAAAAAAAAAAGAAATGGGGAGTGGGGTTTACGTGTATGGTGGAAAAAAAGGGAGAGTGGAAAAAGAAAGAAGAAAAAAAATTGAAAGGGAAAAAACTAAATTGGTTTTATTTGTATGTTCACTTTATTTGGTGCAAAGTGTAGAATTGTGAAAATTTATTTAGAGGATGTCTATGATATTTTTTATCATAAATGGTTTGTGTATATCTCTATTGCACACACAATATATTTCTCTATATTTTTTTATTACATTGTTCAAATTTTATAAAAATGTGTGCAAGAAGATGTGCACAAATCATGACCTATTTTTTTTATTAGTATACATTAATTTAAATCACAACGTAATACTTTATTTCTTTGTTACATTGTTAATTTTGTATTGATAGTAAATGTATTTTTAAGCCTTGTATTGAGATATTTAAAAAAAAAATGTTAATTACATAATGTATACTAATAATATATTATTTAATAAAAAAAATACATTCTTTAAAATATCAACCAAACATAATTCCCACAAGGCTAAATCTATTAATTTATCTTGGGTCAGTTGAGAAAATGTATACATAATGTGGATGTGGATGTGCTTATAACGTTAGAGTCTTCCTTTTTACCCGGCGAAAATAGAGAGAAATAAGGGGTGAAAAGAAAAACGAATTTGACTATTTTAATTACAAGACTTTCATCTCCTTCTCAACCTAAAGTGAAGAAAAGGAAAAACACTCAGCTGGCTTTGTATCCACATCCACAACTGCAAGATGAAATTCATGTTTCAATACCTCTCCATCAATCATCTCTCATTCTCATGGAGAATCAGAAAACCCACAAAGAGAAAGAGAAAGAGAAAGAGAATAAGAAGACAAAGAAGAAGAGAATCAACCCCACCCATCTCTCAAACCACCATAATGGAACTTCCAGGCCACATCCTGATCGAGATTCTCTCAAAGCTACCTCTGGACTCAATCTTAGTCTCCAGGTGCGTATGTACTACTTGGTGCTTTTTTATCTCAGACCCTCTTTTCTCCTCTCTTTACCTCTCAAAACCTCAACTCTTTCTCCGCTCCAATACCCTTGCTCATGTCACCACAACTCTTCACTGGGTTGACACCCATTCCTCCATTCTCAATACCACTTCTCCTTCAATCCACCGCCGCCAGATTAACCTCAATACCAAAATTCATCTCCCACTTCCACAAACTAGTACTAGTTGTTTCATGGACCAGGATTTTGGTATTGTGAATTCATGTAATGGGTTGCTCTGTTTAAGCAAATCCATAACGAACAATCCTCATTTCATATGCAATCCAATCACAGGCGAGTTTATAACTGTAGGACATGAGGAAAAGGAAAAGTCTTTGTGGGGTTCTGTTTTTCCCGGGTTTGGTTATTGTCCAAAGAGTAAAAAATACAAAGTTGTGAGATTGGTTTTACGCCTCGAAAGCATGTTTCAGAGGATGGCTGAGGTTTATACATTAGGCAGCACAGACTCGTCGTGGAGAAGCATTGGCTCTGCTCCATTTGACCTTGATTTAGCCTTGTTCCCAACCTATCTCAATGGGGTTATTCATTGGGTAAAGGCAAGTGATGATGAGAAGAAGAAAGGTTCCGTTTTTATCATTGGTTTTGATTTCGAGAAAGAGAAGTTAAAAACCATTGGTTTTGATCGAGGAAGAGGTTCAATGAGGTTCTGCCGCCTCCTCACTTTGGGGAGAAACACAAGGAGAAAGAGAATTTATATAATTTGAATATGGGAGTGTTAGAAGGCTGTCTTTCTCTATGTGATTGCACTTTCGTGGGATCATTTGGATATATGGATGATGAAGGAGTATGGTGACCCGACATCTTGGACTAAAGAGTATGTTATTAGCACACACTTTGGTGGCGTCTATCGACCCATAAAGTTACTAGAGAATGGAGATTTATTAATCATGTACAATAAGAGGGAATTGGTTGCATATGATCCCATACAAGGATGTTTCAGATTTCTTAGGATTCAAGGAGTTCAGTCAGTCTTTGAAGCAATTATTCATGTACCAAGTTTCATCCCACTTAAGGATGCTGTTGGGGAAGATCATCTGAATGTGCAAAACGTCAAAGCAAGGTACAAGAATTTTTTACTTTATTCAAGCTGCTTTAACACTATCATATATATACTTTTTTATTGGATGGTGGTCTATACTTGATTTGGTGCCAAATATATATTTTTTTCAAACTATTAAGCACATTAGATTGGATTTTTTTTTCTATGATAAAATTCATGTGGCTTCTAAATTTTTGCTCAAGTGTACTGTCGTTGTATTTGGGATCAGCTTTTTAAAATTTGTTTCTGTTTATTTTTGAGTGTTAGTTAGTTCATTAGATTATTTGGTGGCAAGGTGCTTTGGATGTATTCCTTATAGAGGACACAATATAAATTGCTATGTTCTTGGAAATTCTCCTTCTTTGAGATTGTTGTGTGATCGGTGATGACTAAACAGCAAATGAAACGTTTAATTCTTCTAATTTATTCTAGACTTGATAGAGGTTTCCCCATATTGAGTTTGGTTTTAAATAAATTTTTTAAATGCTCAAATAAAACTGCATGTGATATGTTGTATCAATAGTTTCTTGGAATGATGTTAATGACTCCATCCTTTGGCATGGATAATTCGTACTAATGTCTTCTATTCATAGAATGCGTTGGAATGATGTAGTTGATATAATGCTTGTTAAAGCAAAATTCATAATTTGTAATTCCTTAGCTTCTGCGTGTTCATACTTTGTGCACCCCAGTTATCTCTTTTTCAATAAAATTATCTCTTAAACAATATAAATTGGTGAATTTTATTAATGAGATTCTACTATGTAATTATAATCCTATGAGTAATAAGAAATGATCTTTACCTTTAATTAAGAGAAAAAATGTTTTATTTCTGGAATATGATTCAAAGGAATTAGGATTGATTAGCTAGAGCCTTGTTCTGCTCTTCATTCTCCTCTCTCCTCTCCCTCCTCTCTGGTTTTTCATAACTATCATGTTTTCTTTGCCAGTCCCCTCTATGATTTCATTCATTTTGAAATTCAAAGGCTGGATGCATCCTTCTTCCCAACCTCCCACTCCAAAAAAAAAAAAAAGTTTTTCAAGTTATTAGCAAAAAGGTGATCTTGGTCATGAATGAAAATTAGATGTGGCGGGGGCAAGAAGAAGTTTAGCATAATCATGTAATGACATGCTATCTGCAAATTCCATAGCAAACAAGAAAAGTGTTTTGGATTTGGGGAAGTTGGAGATGCTGGTTGCCTACTCATGAAAGTTTAAGTTGTAGTTATTTCATTGATAGCTACATAAACCAATAAAGTTTTACCGTTGGATACATGTTGGGATTTACACTTTAGAGCTGTAACAAGACACCAATGTTTGTTCTACAACCTAACCCTTTTTCTTCTAAAATCCTATTCACAAATTCTTCTAACCCTATGCCCACCAAAAGCACGTGTAGACAGGTTTTCCCTAAATCTGTCTTATGTCAGGAGGCTAGGAAATTTAGCAGAATTGGAAATGCTTTTAAGTTAATATTTTCTTTCAAATTACATATCTGGAGTTGTCAATATAATACTTTTGAAGATGGAGTTGTCGAGGTTTTACCATGGTTGGGTGGTGTTGCATGTGTTGCAATGCTGGGGAAACTGGAAGCCATCTTTTGGTTCACTGTTCTCTTGCTTCAGATTTATGGAGCTCGGTCTTACGCTCCTTTGGGGTTCTTTGGGTGTTCCCTGATCATATTACTGATCTTCTTTCTGGTTGGTATAATTATTTTGGGAAACACAACTCTATGGTTTGGAATTTGGTGCCTTTATGCTTAATGTGGACTGTTTGGCGAGAGGGAAATAGGCATACTTTTGAAGATGAAGAGCACTCCATGACCAAACTGTTGGAATTATTTTATGGGCTTCTTTTTGATTGGGCTCGGGTCTGGGGACTTACTCTGGAAAAATCTCTTGCTGCCTTTGTTGTTTCTTTAAGTTTTTCTCAGATTCTTGACTAGCTTCTTTGTAATTTCCTCCTATCTAAGTGCATACTTTATGCCCTTAGAGGGAGTTTTCTGTTTATTCTAATAATATCTCGATTATTTATCAAAAATATATATATATAATTCTGTTAGTTGGTGGAGAGTTGGGAAGGATCCTTCTTTGGTTTTTTTGTGTCATGCACATGCTTCATTTCGATAAGATCTTAGCATTCAAACATAAAAGCTAGAATTTTCCCAAGAGCTGTCTGTCAAGGAAAATTAGTGAGGAGTCTTTCCACTTGTCATTCTGATTTTGTCTTTCTTTTAAGGTTTTTAATTGATTAGTTTGCTTTGGGAGCTTTTAGGTTCTTTTGTGTTTTAAAGAGATGTCATGATAGATTGGAGTTATCATTGGAGCAGAAAAGCAATATGATCGTAGAAATGATTAGTACAGATGCAGAGCTGCTCTGATTTTCAAATCTGATTCAGAATCATTTTGGTTGCAGTACTGTAGATAATAGCTTGGTAGGATAGAGTAACTGGAGATTTCATTGGGTATATTTAAATTAGAAAAGAAGCAGAAGAAGATAAAAGCTTAATCATTAGGCAATCACACATGTATCTCCTATGCAATGGCACTTAGCAAGGAGGCAATGACACTGTCTATAAAAGCTTTGTAGCTTTTGGAAATTCTCTGCATTGAGCTTTGATAAATTGACGTTTCATATGACTTAAAAGTTGTATTTCTTTATTCAATTAGGACTAGGACTCCTCCCACTTATGAAACAACTGAACTTTAGAAAGGAGAAATATTACTGGGGTTGATTTGTTGTCAATTTGAAAGTAGAAAATTTTGACTTATGATTATGGTGTTTTCTTATGCTGGTTCATGCTTTGTCTTAGATAGTGCATCCGATTTTTGATGTTCCATCACAGTCTCACGTGAGCGCTTATCTTGTCTCTCTCTCTCACTCTCTCTCTCTCTCTCTCTCTCTCTCTCTATATATATATTGATTGGCAAGTTACAGAAGAACTCAGTGGGTCTTAAACACACGACCTCATCCTCCATCCCATTACTATGGAAGGACTAAGTGCTATTGGAGCAAGAGCTCATTGGCCTTATCTTGTCTAGCATGTAGGTGTTACTGTATGCATTTTGTATGTCATGTACATTTTTCTTTCTTTTTCTTACACAAATCCCATTATTTCTCATAATATTACTACAAGAGCTAATAGCAATTTACAAGTTCCAAGTAAAGAAACAATTTCATTTGAACTAAAAGAGTTTAAATTTATTGTGAGTGTTATTAAGTTGAATCAATATTCAATACTGCTACTTTCATCAAGTACACGGCTAGTGTACTTGGTGCCCCTTCTTTTTTGAGTCTCTTAAAACTTATTACTTATAAAAAATAAAATAAAAATATTAATGTTATTTAATCATTAGCCTCTGAGTTTTGAAAAGCACATTGAAAGCTGTCGTTTGTAAAACAATTTCCTTAGAAGCCTTTTTTTATGTGCTATTGCTATAATGATAATACTATCAATACATAGCAATTAACATCATCTTTACAAACTGAAAGATGGTTCAATACTTCTGCTAATGTGCTAATATTTCCACTAAGTTTGAGCTTGATAAAGCAAACACTTCTGGTGGCATCCTGGTGGTATATAATGTGGTGAAAGAGAGGAGGAAAAGAAAAGAACTAGCCATTCAAGAGAGTGATGTTTGACTGGAATGAAGAAGTTGTCATAATTTATTTATTTATTTTTGATAGCTAGAAGATTAAATTGCCATTATTTCAGTATCTGTTTTGCTAACATTACATTGTCTGTTCACTCAGTGGTTCTGAGCCTGAGCTTTTAGGAGGGTCTGAAACTCTTTTTCTAGTGGAACAAGGGGAGCCAAGAACTGAACCACGATTACCTTTCTTTTGGGGGGACGGTGGTGAAGAATAGGTGATACACATGTTTCAGATGATGAGCTTTTGATCTGATGCCCTCTAATTTGAAGGATCTTTTTTGCGTATATTGAGCTGAATGCTTCAGAACTTTGTACAGTTACTTTTAACACTTAGGTTGTTTTATCTTCTTAAGTTCAAATATTAGCTGTCCTATAGCTTTTGCTTTTCATGTGTATGGAAGGAAATGATTAGATGAGGTCTTTTTGACAGTGTGCTTTAATTTCTTATTTTGTTGCTACTTTTTCTATAATTTTCAATTTAAATTGACCATGTACTTTCTTTTGGGAGCCATACCAATGCTTTAGCTCACTTGCAGTGGTGATGAAGGTTTATTAAAACCAATCTAAGGATTAGTCTAATGGTTACTAAGGTTTCATGAGATCCATAAGGTTTTTTTGGATATGAAATTCCTAGCCAACATTTTGGGTTCACTCCTAAAGGATTTCTCCCTGTATTTACTTGATGTATGAGAGAGAGAGAGGGGGGGTTGCATGCATCCAGGGAAATAGTAAGGTGTTCGAAAAATTCTAGACTCCCAATTGAGTAAAAAAAAAAAGGGAAAAAGAAAGAAAGAAAGAAAGTATATTAAAGCCAAACTTTTTTGGTTTTAGATACAAATGGTTCCAGAATTTGCTAAATATTCATAAATGGGAAAGATAATTAAAGCATGTGGCTTTTTAAGTGGAACATTGTACATTGTCAAATGGGAAAGATAATAAAAACATGTGGCTTTTTAAGTGTAACATTGTACATTTAGGTAACAACAACAAAATCTAGATGACAGAAAAAGATTTTTCTGCTCGTATAAACAAAGGTATTTTATTTTGAGGAAAATTGAACTGACTTTCCTTGAAATTTGTTGAAATTACAATAACCTCTCCCTTGATTTTGAATTTGACATAAATTTCTTACTATTCAAAATAAACTACATTCACCTATCCTTCAGCTTAATACCGTTAATCTACCAATGAAAAAAAAAAAAATACCATTTTTATCTTCACTTTCTAAGCAAAATTCCCTTTTTATCCTCCATTAAAAAATTGCACAATTTCATTTTATCCTCCACATTTTAAACACACAATTAAATCCTCTGCATGGTTTTGCTTGAAGACAGGAGCATTGGTGTTAGAGAACAAGTTCTTGCATCTTTTGCATTAGAGAGTGCCATTGTTGGTGAGTGGTAGCCATGGGAACAGGTGCTGCTTTCAACATCCAGTCCAAGCTCCTTTACAAAAAACAATATATGGCCATTACTTGAGGCGTTTTAGATGAGTGTGTTTCTTGGCTTTTGCAGCTTTATGCGATGGTAAAATGGATTTGTGGTTCACGTTGTCGTAGACAATTAATTCAGATATATTTTTTGCCTTTTATTTTTCTTTGAAGAAATTGATAAGATTAGAAAAAATGCTGAGACTTTGAAGCTTGATATCACTTTATAATTACTCACTCTAAAAAAGTTTTACTAACACAATTTATGCAACAAACTCACCTGAGAATAAATTCAATAAGGATCCGGTGTAAAAGTCCATTTTACACTCTCCAATACCATTGTGCCACGTCAGATGCTAACAAATACAATACTAGTATCTCACACACCCAATCCCACCTTCAGTGAACACTCCAAACCACTTCACGTAGGGGCAGTGGCCAAGAGATCGCCGGAGCCGACGCCGTAGCTTCTACCTCGCCAAAAATTTACCGGCGATGCAGCCGGAGTCTGAAAAATACGCCGGATCCGCCATTGACGTGGTGATCTAGGTTGAATACAAAATAATTGTTGATATTCATTTGTCACCACCTCTAATCAAACCCATATTGTTCTGTTTTTGTTCCAGCAAATGAAATTGAAACTCAATACCCATGATTGATTAGTTCATGGACAAAAGCGTGGGATTGAAACCCAACAAAATAACTACACAGATCCATTTTCTACATTTGTTAACCAATATACCATCATATTCATTTAGGGATTGAACCCAAAACTTAAAACTTTAATCAAACCCAATACTTAGACTCTAATCAAAATATTTCAAGATACAAAATAGAGAAAAAACCCACACCAGATCAGAAGAATAACATGAAGAAATTATTAAAAAAATTCTAATATGGGAAACAAGGAAAAAAGCTCAAGGATTTGGCCTAGACCACCATGCCCACTACGGCTCCGACAGATTTTCCAGACATTAACGGCGTCTCCAGTAACTTGTCGGCTAGGTGGAATCTCCGGCGGCCTCTTGGCTGTTGCGCCTACGTGAAGTGATTTGGGAGTGTTCACTGAGGGTGGGATTGGGTGTGCGAGAACCTAGTATTGAATCTGTTAGCATCTGACATGGCACAATGGCATTGGAAGGTGTAAAGTGAACTTTTACACCGGATCCTTATTGAATTTATTCTCAACTCACCAAATTTATTCTCAACTCACCAAATATTAGAAAATAAATTTTTCTAATTTTCTTAAAGAGTATTCAATACAAAATTGTGTATTTAACGTATAACTGTTTAAAATAATTAATAACTATCATAAACAGTTATGTTTGTACATAGAAATAACTCCTATGGTTACGATCCAGTACAACTCACTTAATTTAAATAAATTAAAAGATGACCGTCTGATTTTTAATAAGAGGGAGAAGGGGTTTAATCAAATTAAATTAGGTTTTAATTGTAATTGGGTATTTTTTTTAGAGTTGGGTTGATTTTCTGGGTTGGGTGGGTTTTATTTTAATTTATCACGTCATATCCTAATTGTAAATGAAAAAAAAAATGACACCTCAATTAAAAATTGGTCACGTTATCAATCTGTTAGGCACATATTCATAAAGTTAACAGATACTAACAGAATGACCAATGATGCAGGATTTTGAAACATTAAAGATCATTTATGCCTATTTTAAGCGTTAGGGACCAAAGATGCAACTTAGGTAAACGTTAGGAACCAACAATTTATTTAACCCTCTAAAAAACTTGCGTCATTTTGAAAAGCTTAAATTTTTTAAAGGGTAAAATACAAAAAACTACCATAATGTTTGGACTAATGTCACTCAATACCAAGATTTCTCAAAATACCCAATCTGTTCCTTATTCACAAACAATTTTTTCATAATTGCTAAGGTGAAAAATTGCAATTAATGTACAATAAAAATAATATTAGTGGCAGTCCTAATGAATGTGATATTATACAATTCACAATCTGACACTTCAACAAATTATGAAAAAATTTGTAAAAATTGTTATGTCGGTCGTATTATTGTTCAAAATACAACCCATAAAAATTACAATAAACTGTGTACATTAAAAGTGATATTAATGGCGGTCCTGTGTGAAAATGAGTATTTCTGAATTTGAATATGAGTGTTACATTTATTGTTTGACAAGTTTTGAAATTTTTTGTTTGTGCTTGGAGAAAAAAATGGATATTTATGAAAAGTCTTGATAATATGAGATATTAACCCAAACCTCCAAAAACGCGCATTTTTTGTTCTAATAAGTAGCTCAAAGTTTTTTATTCAAAAAAAAAAAAAAAAAGCTCAAGTTATTGTTATAAAAGAAAAAAAACTCAAAGTTAATAGTTCGTAGTGTATTTCTATAATTAATAAATATATATACACGTCAATTTTGTATTGCCACCTGAGGATCCAAGAGATTTTGTATGAAGAGTAGTAGTAGAGTCATAGGAAATATACTGTTATACTCCATTACTTTGTAAACAATCTTAAAATAGTTTAATGAAGCCTTCAAGTCTTCCAAGTTCCAACGGATTTCAGTAGTGGGTCCATATGGGACCACCATATGATAGAAAGAGAGGCAAAACGACATCGTTATCTGAACACTTCTCCGTAGTATAAGAATAGAAACAAAAAATGAAAATTAAGGGTATGTTTGGTCAGTATTCTTAAAAATTAGTCTCAAGAATAATGTTTTAATAGTTTTGAAAACAAAAAGTTTGTTTTTGCACATTATTTTTAGTAATGTTTTCATTTATTATTATCTATATTATTATTATTATTTTGGAATTAAACACTGGAAACCCCCCCACCCCATCCTCCACGAAACCCTCAACTGGCCACCACAGACCCACCTCGTAATCTGCCGTTACCCACCCCATAATCTTGCCCTAACAGCAAATCAAACCTGTACCCACCGGAAAACTCACAACATCCTCATCCTATCGTACTCACTGTAAAACTCACAGACATCTTTACCAAACCCACCACGAGCCACCCAAAAAATCAGTGACCCACCGCACCAAACCCATCAACACCAACAATACCCCACACCCATTAACACAAAACACAACAAATCCAGCAAAAAATTCACAAAAAACACAAAATCAAGCACAAATCATGGCAGCAAGAGAGAGAGAGAGGTGAGAGGTTTGTCACGTTGGAGCCGAAGTGGGTCTCTAGATCTGCTTCGGCGAGCAATGGCTTTGCTTCTAGCAGTTTGCCTCGAGTTGGAGAGCTCCTCCACTTGTCGTAACCACTATCGTTCTCCTTTGCCAAGTGAGAGAGCATCGCAAGAGAGAGAGAGAGAGGAGAACGACAATAAAAGAGAGAAAATATTGCCGTTGAAGAGAGAGAATCTGCTGAAATGAGAGAAAAAAATGATTTTTTATTATTATTATTATTATTATTATTATTTTATATTATAAAGTTATGTTAAGAACAAAATTTAATAAGTGAGAACAACAAAAAGATGTTCTCTAAATAATGGATTTGAGTAATGGTACAAAAGTAATTTATATTTGAGTGAAACACAAAACACTTGCCAAACACACATGCCAATGACCGTGCCCACCATTTTGTGGATTTAAATACAAAAAACTGTATTTCACAATAACTTTATTGTAGCATTTAGAGTTTGTGGAGAGACTGTAATGAGGCTGTTGGAGTATGAATTTTATGGTTTGGCTCTTCACATGTGGAGAAAAAAGCCAAACTAAGAGCATGCTGGAGAATGAAGATGCTTTAACACCAACGAGCATTTTTTGGCAAGTGTTAAAGCATTTATGGTTTGGCTCTTCACATGCTGAAGATCTGATTCTTCTCTCTCTCGCTCTAAATTTTCATTTCATAATATTTTTTTATAATTAAATTAAAAATAGGGTGAGGTGAGCTGCAATAACAAACAAGAAAACGAGCATTCTAATTAAGGGAAATTCTTAGGTTCCGCTGCGGGACCGTCCCACAAAAGGTGTTAAATATTATAATATTTGTGTGTGTTTTGATAAAATGTATATCCCCCAGCATTCTCAATTTCTCATACAATATCTCTTTAGCGTGACAATTAAGCACTACCAATAATTAATATGTAGCTTTTGTCAAAATAATAAATTTTTAAAATTTATTTGCTAAACTATCTCTCTAAAACTTATTTGAAGAAAGAAAAAGATTTTTTTTTTTTTTTTTTTTTTAATATCATCTCTTCCAAAAACTGGCTTGCTGATGTAACCAATTTTTAAAAAATTGGTCCACTTGAAACTCCCATGAACCACATAAAACCTGTAACTATCAAAAGGAAATGAAATTAAACAGAAGTATCACAAAAAAGATAAAATAAAATTAAAAAATTGTTGATTTGAATCCTTAATGCTATGTTTGGATGAAGGATTGAGAGGAGACTAGAGAGAAGGGAATGGAGGTGGTTTACAGTATGTTTGAATAAAGGGAGAGTAAGGGAGAGTAAAGGGAAGGGGATGGAGATGGTTTAATGAACTTTGTTTGAATAATTTTTAGAGGGGAAGATGGAAGGGTTTAGAGGATTTGGAGGCGAATCTCACCCTCCAAAACTCCACATTTTTAATTCTCCCAATTTGTGGGAATTTGGAGGGGGAGGAAAGGGGAGTGGTTTCACTTATTTTAAAAATATTTAAATTGTCAATTTTACCCTTAAGATGTCAATTTATATTTATTTCTATAAAATTAACAAATGAGGGTCATAATTGTCAATTTATATGACCATTCTCCTCTCATCCCTTCCCCATATAACATCCAAACAAAGTTGATGGATGATCGGTCTCCAAAATGTCGTTCTTTAATGGAGTCTAATCAAATTTAATATGTATGAATATGTGTGTGGATGTATAAGGTAAAATGATAGTATATATGGTAAGGTGGGTTGTCGTACCACGGAGAGAGGGGTTTTAAAATAAACATGTAACACTAGAAATTAAATCAAGAAAATGTTTTGGTTGTTTTGAAAACTCACAATTTAAATAGTAAAGAAAGTTCAATCTAAAAATTGCTAGGGCTTTGGGTTCCTCAAATTTAATAAGATAAACTAATTCAATTTAAATCCAAGAAATTACACAATTGGGGGTTTCACATCCCAAACCCTCAATTGGAACATTTGCAATAAAAACCATTTTTAATAAAATCTAAATTAGAAATACTATTTGATTGTTCATTGATTTAAACATAATAAATAACTACATTGGAAAAACCTAAAATCGACATTGTACTAATTAATCTAGTAACAATGTAGTAAAAAGTAATATCCAATGAAATTAAGAGTTCTTAGATTTAATGGAACTAAAATCTTTACTTAACTATGAGAAAAACATGAGTGTTGTAAAATGTATGTAGTTTGTAGTAAAGTTAACTTTATCACAAATATCACTAATTCTATCAGAATTCACACATATTATTTTTACAACAATAAACACACATTTTATTTATTTATTTATTTATGTTTTTTTAACAACCCTAGACTATAGTCATAACTTATAATACCTCACAGAGCAAGATAAAGGAGAATGCAAATATGATTTTAGGAGAACTACCATACAGTTGATCCCCACTGTTAAATTTGTAGACATTGAGATGCTAGAAGCCCTACTGATCATTGGATTTACTACAAATGAATTAATTTTTAGAAGAATCTAGTTTTGGTGACATGCTTAAATGCAGCTCTTCTTTATGGTGTTCCCACAAGTTAAAATGGCTATATATGTGCTTCCACATAAAGATAGAAGTTAAAAAGGTCGTTATGATAATTTTAATGCCGTAAAAGGAATTTGGAATATTAAATATATTGTCTCTGGGAATCCACTAACGTGGATGTCTCATTTTGTTTTGTTAAGAGATAGATTGATCCTGAAATGTTGTTCTATTCCAACGTAATTTCTCTTTCTAATTCTTTTAAAAAATATTTGGTAAAATGTAGGCAATGGGACTTCATGTCTCAAGGGCACTGGGCACGACGCCAGCCCCTGCCCATCAAGGAATAGATTTGGAGTTTTGGACTCTCATGGCTGGACATGGGGCAACGGCAACCACAGCTATAAAAGGGGAGGAACAAACCCACGGTGAAACACAGACAAAAAACCAACATATAGCAAGCAATAACCATAGCTTGCAACGTTAGAAACTCTAGATCTAAAACTCCACTCGGATCACGCCACTAGACAAATAAGCCTTCCACTAAACTAAAGAGCAAAGATATGTTTCTCGCTGAACGTGTTTGATTTAGTTTTATTCCATATTTTGTTAACAAACCTTGTTTTAATCAATTTGTTTCTCACTTCTCTCTTAGGGTGGAAATGGAATCAAGCTACTGGATTTGAGCTTTGGGTGCACTAAGAGCCGCTAGACATGGAGACCTATCCAGCAGGAGTCTTAGGTTTGACTCCCACTTTCTGAACCCATAGCCAATCAAGCTCTGACACATGGTTAAACCGAAAAGACATCTAACAAACCAGTATGGAAAGCTTCCATTATCATAATACGATTTATTAAATATTATTTGTCTATTTACTCTTCCTCCACTCTCATACCATAACACATGAAAAATGAGACTTAAACAACCATTTTATTTGATAATAATAATTACTTAACACATTAATAAAAAAAAATTATTATACAATCACGTTACAATAAGGGAACATGCCAAACTTTAATGGAATTGTCTAATGATTCATAGTTATGCTAGAACTGCTTCTGAAGATAATTAACCACATTTTGGTCGAGTTGGAATGCCTTGGAGAGAACATCAGGATTGATAGGAGGATTAGATCCAAAGACTGCATTTGCTATGGTGATAATCCCAGGATTCTGGCTGCTGAGACTGGAAAAGGCAAGAGCATTGGTTTGTCCTATATTGAATTGGAAGTGAATAAGACCAATTGGAAATACAAAGACGTCACCCTTGTTTAGAACTTTGGTGATGAAACGATTATCTGGGTTGGATGTGACAAAGCCAACATAAAGTGTACCCTCTATGACTGTCAGAATCTCAGTGGCACGAGGGTGAATATGGAGGAGGATTTAAACCATATGGTTCATAATCAACTCGAGCCAAAGATATCCCTAGAGTGTTGAGTCCAGAGATTTTCGTCCACATTCAAAAGAGTGACATTCGACCCAACTCGATTTGAGGTGTTTCCTAGGAATGTCTAGCCCCGATAAGAAAAAGTCATCGGCTGTAACAAGCTTAGGGATCCTTGCAGAACTTTCCATTCAAAAATACTACAAAAACAAAATTTTGTTATTTTCACATAAGACAAATGAGAGATTTCAATGATATCGGTTGATAAAAAAAAAAAAAATCACATGTAAATAATATTACTTCCAAGATTTGTTTCTTGTTGGAGAAATGCAAGAATAATTTCATTAATATGTAGACCCCCAACATCAGAAAATTTTCATTAATATCTAGATTCCTCAAGAAGAAAAATCATCCCAAAAGATCATATTAGAGTATGTACATACCAGCAGAGTTGGAATTGTTAATTGCAACACAAAAGTCTTGCAAAGGACTAGGGTCATAAGCAGAGGTAAGGGAGGATGCCAAAGCCAATAGTGCCACAGTTACAAGGAAAGTAACACCTTTCGTCATATTTAAGGCTATATGCTTAATGTGCTCGAGTAAGGTGCGAGTAATGTTTGCTTATTAGTTCAGAACATGACCTATTTATAGGGAGGAATAACTGAACTCGTCAATGTTTTTCCTCGAGAAGACGAGGTCTTTGACGGAGATCAATTTTTTATTTAATGGGTGAACGATTCCTTAACGACTAATACTCGCTCAAGTTAAAAAACGTGCAGGATTATCTAATACTACTAATTCAACCTTACAGTGATACTATATTTAAACACGAAATGATTAGCCAAAAAAAATAAAAACTAGAAATGATTGAGGCGCTCGCATATTGTAGCTGACTTTGTCCTCCTTTATCAAATCTGTGGCATTTATGGGATGTGTTAAAAACGAGTTTGTCATTGGTACAAGTTAATCTATATTTAATATTTATTAAATAGTATTTATTTATTTTTTACAAAAAGTAAAGTCAAAATGTATATAAATATATAAAGAGGGATAAAGACAGAATTTACCTCTAAATTAGAACCTAAGTGTTAATTAAATAGATCATTCATATGTATTATTTATTTATTTTATAACATTGGGTGTCTGCGTCAGCGTTCAATAGAAACGCGCACCTCGACTAATCATCGGGACGGGCTGAACCCATTGCTCACTTAGGTGATGGCCTAAGGCCCCCCAAAAAATAAAAATAAATTAGAGTAAAATCTTTGAAAAAAAAAATCCTAATTATAAACTAATAAAATCTTTTGGGGAATGTAAAAAAAAAAAAATCCCTATAGTTTTAACATTATGACAAATTAAACCTCATATTTTTAAATGTGATGGTCCACCACTCTTTGCTTGTTACTTCAAAGTTGTTGCAAAATTTGTGACACAAAAGTTATGTCCTTTAACTTTCTCTTTAGTTAATAAATTAAAATCTCCATCTTAGTAGGTTTTACACTTTACTTTATCTTACCTTTTATTTTAGACTGTTTAAATTTTTTCATATGCATTCTGAATCTCCTACACACACCTACACTTAAAATTATTGTTCCTCAATAAGCCTCACTTAAAATTGTCGCCTTAAATCCCAAAATGCCTTGAGCCGGCCCTGCTAATCACAGATGGACACGTAACACCCTACTAGCCACGTGTACCACGATAAATACAACTGCATAAAACTTTATCTTGGGAAAGTGGCCTTGAGGGGGTTCAAACTAGTGACAATTGGAGAGCACACCCAAGGCTGGACCAATTGAGCAACTCCTTAGAGTTATTCATGTGTATTATTTAAACAATTCACATGACTCATTAAAAATGTAATATGACTAAAAATACACATTGATAGTATATTTAACTGCCACGCAGTGGGTTAGAGGAAGATTCCTCCAAACCAGTTTAGAGATAAATTATTTCTTACAAAGAGTTATATTAAGGATGAGATGGGTTTAATTTACCTCTAATGTAACTTCATAAGAGTTAGATTTTTATTTCTGAAAAATCTAATAGTTAAAACAAACACCATTGAATTATTGACGTCCACGTGATCAATTTTGTTATTCTGTCTTATTACAAATAGCTCACGATTTTTTTTTTTTAAAATAATTTGACCTTTCTTTTACAAGTTTTTTTTAGAATCATTTAGAGAAATAGACTAGAAACCCATATGAGAGAATCAATGTCTGAGGGGGATGAACCAAATTTCTTCTCCAAATACAAATCTCACACACAGACTCAAATCCAAAACATTACAACCACTACAAAATCATTACCCAAAATCTATCATTCCCACAGTACAACTTATATATGTTTAACACTAGCTGGAGTAATGGTTTTTGGGGTTTATCACTTACCTGATTGCAATCCATTCCATTTTTGGAGAGTTCGTTTTCAGGTTGGACACCATAGATATACGGGGTATAGGTTATGTGTATCAGTCTAGTTGCGAACCTGTTAATGGAAAAATTATAAACTAAATAGTCACATCATTAATCCCAAGGGAGATCCAAGGGGTAGGATGAGTCGTATTATGCACCTAAGAAAGTGAACGTAAGTTGCGAATTCGACACATTATGACAGCGGACAAATCGTATCATCATTCTATTAGTCACATAGACAAAAACTAACAAAACTAGACGGACAATAGTGCTCAAAACGCAAAACATTAAGATTGAAAAATGCAAAACATGTAAACTTTAGGGACTAACAGTGTTAAGGTTTTGAAATTACTAAAGTATTGAATTGTAAATTTAATTATGAATTGTAAAGTTAAGAATTTAAGTATTTTCTAATATTCAATTTAGCAGTTCCATTTCTTTGGTCCCTAGCTTATTTGTATCTAAAGAAACACAAAAGGAATGTGTTTAAATTTCGTATTTATTTATTCAGAAAAAGGGGAATATTGTGTTGGCCTAACTGATCATCAAAGGCTGTGTAAATCATAAGAATAACAACTTATTTTAATTTGACGCATTTCTAACTCATATCCGATCAAGTCAAACCTGAACTTACCCCACCAATTTCCTAGGGTGAGGGAGAGATGAAATCAGGGTTAGGCGGGGTTTTCTATACAAGACTTAAAATAATGTTGTTTTTGGCATTCAAAAAGAAAAAGATAAAAAGAAGATAGTTATTTTCTATATATAAAATAAATAAATAAAAGGAGCTTAGATGAATTTTTTTTTATTTTTTAATGATAATTCGATAGTTGGGAGAGGAGGATTTAAAAACCGTAGTAGTCTATTTGGATGGGGTGGATTTGGGCTCATAAATTTGGATTTGAGGGCCCAAATCCAAATTCTTGGTTTGGATTAGACCTGGCAAAATCTGACCCGGACCCATTTTTCAACCCGAACCCGAAGGAAAAATATGGGTATGGGTAGGGGTTTTTCAACCCGGAAACAAAGATGGTATCAACCCGTACCCGACCTGTAAAATGATGGGTCGGGTCGGGTCAACCTGCGGGTCACATGGGTCGACCCGTTTTTCAAAGGATTTTTTTTTTTTTTTTTTTTTCCGAGTCTATATTATTATGTTAGGAATTAAAGTATTATGAGAGTTTTTTTTTTTTGAATGATTTGGAATTTGACTATTATAAAAGTTCACATAATGCCAATTAAAAAAACAATTCTTAAATTAAATTAGTATTTGAAATATGTTAGACTTAACGAAATCAACACACAAAATTGGATGTACTTTCTTCGTAGAAAGAGAATTACAATCTATTTTCTTAGTTTTATTTAATATTTTAATGGCACACGCTCTTTTGAGTATTATTATAACTGCGTTTACTTCTTAATCAACTTTTAGCATTTGAGATAAAATTCTTAGTATCAATCTTGTCTTTTGTCAAAAAGTGTAGAAACTTTGATTTGCACTTAAAGTTAATTAAATGGATTTGAAGATAATATCTAATCCATTAATAGAATAGCCATATTTATTGACTCATTTACATTGTATACTAAAGTTATATTAAAACTTTTTATTGTAAATGAAAATATTAATGAAATTACTCACCAGCTTGAGGTGCAATTTTCAAGTATAAATATTTTCACTACTAGAACTACTACCAACTTCGAGTAGATTGAGGTCCAATTCATATTAATTTATTTAGTTTTTTTTTTTTACCAAACATATTATGTTTTATTCTTGAAACTTTATATATATTGTCATCTTGATAGGTAATTTAATTTAATTTCATAATTTTCATTCAACTAATACATCTAAGGAGGTTCAATTAGCAAAAAAAAAAAAAGTACATCTAAGGAGGTTGATAATTTGATATGGTCTATGACATCTACTATTTTTTTTCCCATATTCTTTTATTTGTGAGTGTTTTTGTTTATGTGTTCTCTTATTTGTATTGAAAGGAAGACAAAGAAAACTAAATGATAATTTTAGACTATAGGATCAGGTTTATTTTCATTTTTTATATATATATTTTTTCATGTGTAAAAATACGGGTCAACCCGGTTTTGACCCGACCCTTAAAAGACCGAGTAAGGGTCATAGGTTGTGCAACCCATTTAGGACGACCCGTTTTTTTACCTGAACCCATTTGATCCGAACCCGCATGGGTCGAACCCGAACCCGATTGACCCGACCCGTTTGCCAGGTCTAGTTTGGATAACTTAAAATCATTAGGATTTGGATTTGGGTCAAATCCATCCAGGATTTTAAAGGCTTATCCATGGATTTCAAATGACTTCTTAAGGTAGGAATTTCACAAATCCTCTCATTAGATGCCAACACTCAAAATGACTAAAATATCATTGGATTCTCTAAAATATATCTAAAGGCTCTAAAATGACCAAAATGCCCCAAAAATACCAAATGACCAAAAAAACCTCCAAAATACCCACAAAACTACCAAAATGATAAAAAAATACTCATGGAATCATCAAAGCGACCCAAATACTCCTAAAATGACCAAAATAACATCAATACCCTAAAATGACCGAAATAAACTCAAAATTTCAAAAATTGCCAAAATAATTCCCAAAATACACTCAAAACACCTAAAATAACCAAAATAACCCCGAAAACTCCAAAATGACCAAAATAACCCTGGGAACACCATAATGACCAAAATAATACCGAATCCCTAAAATGATCAAAATAACCCCGAAAACTCTAATATGACCAAATTTACCCCAGAAAATACCATAATAACCAAAATACACTCAAAACTCCTAAAACGACCAAAATATCAGTGAACCACCAAAATAACCTCGAAAACTCCAATGTGACAAAAAATAACACCATATGAATTGTGATGTAGTACCAGTATGTATCTTAGAGAAACAGATTATCTTATTGACGTGATTAATTGTCATTTTCATTACAAAGATTTTTATCCAAATTGACTATTCATCAAGTTGTTTAACTTGATCGTATGTTTCCTATCATATATACTAGTAGTATTTAGTACTCACATCATACCTACAACATTATTATTATTTTTTTTATCTCCAAGTCAATGTGGAAAATGTACCACGCAATTGGTTGACAAATGAGTAATAGTCTGAAGTTTGACTTTATCGTGACAATAACACGTCAATTGGGTGTTGTTCTCTTCAAAAAGAAGTAAAAGTCCAACAAGTTATAATGACACATATTGCTGTAAAAGGGTAGATGTCTCAGCAACTACTCGGAATTTCATTAGCCAAGTCTTAAAAGAATAATCCATGTTTGAACCACCCCATGCTTGACCATCTAACTTTCTTCTTGCTTATGGAAACAATGCTGCGGACATTTATTTCCACCATCATATGCTTTAAGTTGTGGAACTATAGTACATTAACAAAATTAATTAGTTTAGAGAAATAGTTTAAAAAGGAAAAGCTCAATATCCCATCTGATTTTAAAACCTTTAATTTCCGGCAAACCATTTAATTGTCCTTGGTCTTCTCACTGCAAGAATTGATCTTAATTTCTTGCAAATTGAAAGCTCATCAAATTGTTTAAATTCATTTACTCTTGTTATCTCTAAAAGGGCAGAA
Organism: Fagus sylvatica; assembly: GCA_907173295.1. Classification (NCBI taxonomy): domain Eukaryota; kingdom Viridiplantae; phylum Streptophyta; class Magnoliopsida; order Fagales; family Fagaceae; genus Fagus; species Fagus sylvatica. The sequence goes on along the minus strand of OU015769.1, from coordinate 19,964,698 downwards.
CCCTGGATTTTTTATTTTGGGTGCCAAAACATGAAAAGAATTTGACCATTTTAAAAATATGAAATATAATGAAATTCAAAATTAAATTAGCATATGAAAATAATTTTGGAGTTGAGAACATAGAAGTTGCTGCACCAACCTACCTCAATATATTTATTGTTGTAGTTTTACTCACAAATTGGATATTTATGGATTGAAGAGATTTACGTGATAAAGCCATAGAGGAGTTCAACAAGGGTGTTAAAGCATCGTGGCATTACGAAAGTAAGTAACAACTTTAGGATTAGATATATTCTTTGTTGTGTAATTCTTCAATTCTATTCTAGTGGCTTCTTTAGAAGGTTATCAATAAACTTTTGTAGAGTTTTTTCCTATTGGGTTTCTCTTCATAACCATATCATTGCGCTACTTTATTTAAGTGTGATATTGGTATTGTAATTTTTTTGTCCAAAAAGTAGGACTTACTCAATTTTCTTTTGTCTAAATTGGATGAGAAAGAGATGCCTTACTCAATTTTTTTTTCCCCAAAATGGATGAGAAAGAGATGCGTAGGATCATAGAAAAAGTCGTGGGTTATCATCAAATTATTGACTATAAATTACAACGAGATGCTTCCTATATATGTTTGTGGTCGAAAACACGTGACAGGCCAGGCATCAGTGTGAGACATAAGATCAAATTAGATGATTATTATTTTTTTTTAATAGTTACGATATAATTTTAATCTATAACGTCCGTTACATGATGATTGTTTTCACCATCAAACCAAGACATCAATTGGATTTTTGTGTAGGTGGGATTTGAACTCAAGTCCCTTACTTGACGACAAGACATTTACCAGTTGAACTAATAGAAACACACAAATTAAACACTTGTTAATTTTGGTTTGATGCTTTATTTATTTATTTATATTTTTAGAAGAAATGTGGTTGATGCTAACTGAAACAGCCATAACCTGGATGGATGGATGCTTGAGTATTTTTTATATTGTTTCCAGCAAGCTTTTTCCTCTAATGCATTTGCTTAAAGGATCATTCTATGCCTATGGTACCCACATATTTTTTATGGGTACTGTAATATAACCTGGTCCAAAAAAACAAACCAGGGGGCTTTATTTTTACGATCAACTAATTAGTAATTTTTACAGTGTGAGTTAGTAATATATATACTCTAGATTAGAAACTCTAGCCGCCATAAAACCTATTACTTGTTTCTGACTCAAAAATCATAGAGAGAATGTTGCTTAAGGATTTTAAAGAGATGATGCTAGCAAATTTTTGAGGTTGGAATTGTAGATCTTTAGAAGAAGGAAAGGTTTAGAGAGAGATTTTGAAATTTTGTAAGTTTACTTGAGGTAAGTAACTTTTTCCGTAACTAATTATTTTGCTAAAACTTCCCCATGTTATTTATTAAATATTCTTTTTTTTTTTCTTATAGATTATTATTTTAATTATTTTAGATACATTGATTTAAAGAAAATAATTAGAGTTTCTTCTTTTTGAAATATTATAAATATATTTGATTTAGTTGGTTATTTAGAAAATTTTGTTTCCTCAACTTTGATCAAGCATTTTTGAATTTTGCGAAAAGAACCATATATATGTTGGTGATTTTAGGGGTATTTTTTACTTTTCAAGATTGTTTTGACTATCTTGGTGATTTTAGGGTATTTTGGTCATTTTCATAGGTTTTGGGATTATTTTGTCATTTTAGAGGTTTCGTAGTTATTTTGGTTATTTTATGTATTTTGGTCAATTTATAGGTATTTTGGTAATTTTAGAGGCATGCATTTTGATTAAAAAAAAAAAAAGTTTAGGGGGTATTTTGGTTGTTTTAGAGGTTTAATATTATTTTGATGATTTTAGGGGTATTTTGGTCATCATGGCGTTTTTGGGGTATTTTGGTCATTTTTTACGTTTTGGGGTTGTTTTGGGGATTTTAGTGATTTTAGGGGTATTTTGGTCATTGTAGAGGTTTCCGAGATTTTTATTTTTATTTTTTTTAAAGGTTTTTGGGTTATTTTGGTCATTTTGGTAATTTTATGTATTTTGGTCAATTTATAGGTTTCAAAATTCTAAATTTTCAAATCCTTCTTTGTATAAATGAATTCAAACAAGAAATTTTTAAATCAATGGATTTTGAATCAAGGCATTTCAAATCTCTTGATTTAAAATCCAAATCTAAATCCAAGTATCCAAACGCAACTTAGGGTTTTGTTTGGTACACCCTTTTTAAAAATAGTTTTCTTGTTTGTAAACCAAAAATGAAGATCCCACTAAATTTTAGTTTGTTTGGTACACTAGTTTTTAATTTTAATCTAAAAAACGGATTGATTTATTTGGTGGGTCTCATGCCATTTTTCAAAATAACTTGGACGTGTTTTGGCCTCTTTTTTTTTTTAATCGGATTCGTTTTCATAGTTTTATTATCGTTGCCATTTAATTACTTTGCAACCAAATAATATAACACAACCAATATTTATACAGATTGGAGAAGGAACAGCCCTCCACCATCAAATTCACAAACCCCATATATCAAATTCACAAACCTCCACCACACCCACGGCAACCTCAAACCCAGACTCAAGCCCCACGGCCACTGATCCACGCCAACAACCACCCACGCCAGTGACACCAAACCCACGGCAACCCCAAACTCAAACATCAAACACAAACTTAGCCCCATGGCCACCAATCCACGCCAACAACTACCCATACTAGCGACACCAAACCCAACATCAAACCCAAAGAATTTTCTTTCTCAGTAACCAAAAAATGGTGGAAGAGGTTAGTGAGGGTGGGTTGAGGGGGAAAAAAAGAAGAAGAAAAAAAAAATGGTGGAAGAGGTCAGTGAAGGATGGGTTGAGAGGAAAAAAAGAAAAAGAAAAATGGTGGATGAATTTAGTGAGGGTGCAGATTGAAGGGGAAAAAAAGAAGAAAAATAAAATAAAAAGAAAGGAATTTGGGGGAAGGGGTCTGAACATTGGGGATTGAGGAGAAAAAGAAAAGAAGTAAAAATGGAATGAGTGTACTGAAGAAGAAATGAGGGGGAAAAAATGGAATGGGTAAGTCATAAGTGTCTTGAAGAAGAAATGAGAGGGAAAAATGGGGGTAGGTGTGTGGTGGGGCAAAAGGAAAGGAAAAGGCAGAAGGGTGGGCCACGTGTGTGGTGGGGAAAAATGGTGACTGAATAAAAAGAAAAAAAAAATAATAAGGGGAATAATCTTCTACAATATATATATAAATGCAACCCAAAACATAAATTCAAAACAAACTACCAAATAGAAAAATTTATTTAGATTGAGTTTCAAAATGTGACTTGAAAATAAGGTGTCAAACAGAATTTTTTTTCAAAAATCAAATTCAAACAAATTTCAAATCCTAATTTGAAAAGTTGAAAAAAGTAATGATTTGAAAACACAAAATGAAAACATGTACTAAACAAACCCTAGATGTCTATCTCATTTGGAAAACACAAGAAAGTGCCAATCAGTTAAGCTACAAAGCTTTTGGCAAATTCAAAACTAGATATAGTATATTTCAGTTCTGTATGGACAGTTTTAAGGTAAAAAAATACATACATAGAGACAGATCAGAAAACCAAAAGTAAAAAAAAAAAAAAATTCGAACCTTACTATCAAGAGTCGCAAACGGGTTTTTATTTTTTATTTTTTTAAACAACCCTTATAATACCTCACAGAGCAAGATAAAGGAGAATGCAAATATGATTTTAGGAGAAACTACCATACAGTTGATCCCCACTGTTAAATTTGTAGACATTGAAATGCTAGAAGCCCTACTGATCATTGGATTTACTACAAATGAAATTATTTTTAGAAGAATCTAGTTTTGGTTACATGCTTAAATGCAGCTCTTCTTAATGGTGTTCCCACAAGTTAAAAATGGCTACGTATGAGCTTCCACAGAAAGAAGTTAAAAAGGCTGTTATGATAATTTTAATGTCGTCAAAGGAATTGAAACATTAAATATATTGTCTCTGGGAATCCACTAACGTGGATGTCTCACTTTGTTTTGTTGACAGATGGATTCATCCTGAAATGTTGTTCTATTCCAACGTAATTTCTCTTTCTAATTCTTTCAAGAAATATTTGGTAAGATGTAAACAGTAAAAGATTTTCAACTCAATCAAATACACCATAACACGAAGAGAGAACAAAAAAAGGGGCACAGCAAGAATATACCAGATGCATGCTTGGGTAGTTGTTGGTTATAGAAAGCCATTAAATCTAACAAACCACTAAAAAATATTTAGTACCCACCAAATAAGATAAGGTCAATAAAGATAAGTTCAAACCATTTGACTTAAAGAATTTATTCCAATCATGGTTATAACTTATATAGCTCATCAAATAATTTCATATGCCCAAAAACATAACATTTGATGTAGTAGCCATGAAAGCCACATTGCACTTGCCCCCAGCTGCAGCCTACAAGGGTAGATATTTACACTAATGATCAGTGGGTGAGCTACATTCATTTAAATTTTAATTATACTATCAATGTAAGGTTTATTTGTGGGTGGCCATAGCAACATTAATACTGCAGTGGCATTGAAGTGGTCCAATTTGATTGCTTTTTAAATATGTACAACTATTAGTGGTTAAAAAATGGTTCACTCTTTCTCAAAAAAGAATGGTTCACCCAATATTAAACAAAAATTGATAACCGTGAAGAATTACCAAGTCTTAATTATATTCTTGTGAAGAATTACAAAGTCTTAATTATATGATCCGTTTGTGCAAAAAGATAGACCGGTTCACTGACTCCTCTCCATATATAGACATATCCATGTATGCTATGTTTCAAACCCCTCACCCAATCAAGAATTCGCAGAATACTATACTATATCAGTATATCATATATATGTGGTAACACTTAGGTCCCTATATATATATATATATATATATATATATAATATATATATATATATATATATGTGGTTAACACTTAGGTTCCGCTACTGGACCAGTGTTGGTTTTGATAAAATATTTGTATTTTGTAATAAATTTTGTACTTGTAGTGGTAAATGTGTGTTTATTGTTGTAAAAACAAAATGTGTGAATTTCGGTAACATTAACGGTATTTGTGGTAAACTCAACTTTACTACAAAATACACATATTACTATAAATGACATAAATTTTATCAAAAAACACAGACATCGTACAATTTTTGATGCAAGTGGCAAGACGGTCCCGTAATGGGACCTAAGTATTTCCGCATATATACATATGCATGTATATAAAACCTCAAATATGGTGAAAAGTGTTCCTTACCTTGTAGAGGCCCTTTTGGCTTTAGCATCCTCTCTTACTTCTGCCTATGACCCAAGCCCTTTGCAAGACTTTTGTGTCGCAATTAACAATTCCAATTCTGCTGCTATTCTTACTATTATCGCGTTCTTTTGGTATCATTATAGGCTAGCTTCTGGTTTGATTTTCCTTGTATTAGAACCTACATAATAATGAAATTAAGCTTGAAATTTTCATTTTCTACATGACATGTTATTATCCATTGTTACAGAAGTGTCTTATTTGTTATAATAACAAACTCTTATTCATTTCATCATTTGTAAAGTGTTTGGGAATGGAAAAGTTTGCAAGGACCCAACACTTGCGATAGCCAATGATTTTTTCTTCTCGGGACTCAATATTCCTGGAAACACAGCAAATAAAGTCGAATCAAATGTCACTCTTGTGAACGTGGATAAAATGGCAGGTCTCAACACTCTAGGCATATCCTTGGCTTGCCTTGACTTTGCACCATATGGCTTAAATCCTCTCCATATTCATCCTCGTGGCACTGAGATTCTAACACTCTTAGAAGGTACTCTCTAAGTTGGATTTGTCACTTCCAACCCAAACCTTCTCTTCACCAAAGTTCTAAACAATGGAGATGTCTTTGTGTTCCCAATTGGTCCCATCCACTTCCAATTCAACATAGGACAGACCAATGCTATTGCCTTAGCCGATCTCAATAGCCAAAATCTCAGGGTAATCACCATAGCAAACGCGGTCTTTGGATCTAATCCTCCCATTAATCCAGATATTCTTGCCAAGGCCTTCCAACTAGACAAGAATGTAGTTGAATATCTTCAAAAACAATTTTAATCAAAGAACAATTAAGAAAAAATATATGTAATTTTTTTGTTCCAGCATCTTCTGTTTTGTGCTTCTTGTCCAAGGAGTCCCACAACTCTCTTGCACTCTTAATTTGACTATACAATTTGTAACAAAAGATGCTCTCAAATGGTATTATCTTCATTGACTAGAGATGGCAACAAAATATGCCTTTTTATTGATGGTGCATAACCTAGAGATACAACAAATTGATGATTAAATTGTTTTTTTAATGTGATGTATAACAGTAAATCTCGTCATATACGACTTAGACATAATATTGTGAGGCAATTGCTCTCAAATGATGTTATTTGCATTGACTACATAAAGTCGAAAGACAATATAGCGGATCCGTTAACAAAAAGTTTGATTGGAGATCAAATAAACTGCTCATCGAGGGGAATGAATTTAAAGCCTATAATTTAAATCTCATAATGGCAACCCTACCTAGTTGATTGGAGATGTCAAAATCTAGTTCAAAGGGACAACCGAATTGTGTTGGACTTGATAGTATCACAATATAGGCAACATCTTCTATCCATTTTTATGATGAAATAGTGATGCCAGTAAAAATTTAGGCTAAGCTATGCTTTTAATAATTTTTATACCTTGGAAATCCAAGTGGGGCAAAGCAAGATACGCTTAATAAGCAATCACCTATGTAATTGTGAAATGCGGCTGCTTCAATGAGAATTTTAAGGCTGAATTCTCTAAAGCACTCATAAAACTAGGAAGGTGTGAAGGGCCAAAATGAACACAATAATGAGAACTAACTATGTTCGAAAAGAAGCTGTGTGGATTCTATTGTCTTGTTATATACAAACGGCTAAACGATTCAAGACATCGTGTTCACCAGTTAGCTAGTATATTCAATAGTCTTTCACAAATGAAGGTTCAAAGCTAAAAGTTACCTTTCTCGATATAGTATCTTTTCACTCTACTCTCTTTGTGTCTGCATTTTAATATGCATTGGTTTTTAATTCAATTTTCATTCATAGGGGGAGTGTTGGAAAAATGGTCTTTATAGCAAGTGTAGGTGGTTAATTTTGAGCCAAAATAAAAGTAGGGCCCACACATCCTTTGATGTGGGTTCGGGTTGGGTCGTGTTCTCCTCCATGTGAAGAATAACGAGATGTGAGATTGAAGAATTATGATTTTTCATATGAATATGCTATTTATAAATTTATTTTGAAATTTATCTTAGTTTATATTAAAATGCTATATACTTGAAGATTGCTAAACATTTCTTTTATGTTTGTTTATACTTTATTACTTTCTATTAACCTTAAAAAAAAAAAAAAAAAAAAAAAAAAAAAAAAAAAAAAAAAAAAAAAAAAAGAAGAAGAAGAAGAAGAAGAAGAAAAAAACAATTATAATTCATTTAAAAGTTGTTTAGAATTCTTTAGATATTTTTTTAATCAATTTTGATATTTATAAGAATTTCATACATTTATTTGTATTTTAATTAATTGTTAAATTAATTATGACATCAGCACCGTTCAGGGTTTGACTTCAAAGCCTTGAACCTCTCTCCCTTCTAGTTCAAGGTTTGGTTTTTAAAACCTTGGGGCCTGTTTGGTACGTGTTTTCGTTTTTTGTTTTGGTTTTGTGACTTTTTTTAGTATTCAAGTTGGAACTTTAATCCTGATTTGAATTCAAGTTTGTAAAAAAAATTATGTTTGGTACATAGTTTTTGTTTCACAACTGAAATCACAATTTAAAAAAAAAAAATTATGTTTGATACCTAACTTTGGTTTTTTTAACTTTGATGCACCAATAATAATTGTAGAGGATTTGCACCAATTATATACTAAACAGAAAACGAAATAACACAGCAATTTCTCTCTGCCTCTCCCTCTTCATTGACGAACACAAACCCTCCCTCTTCCTTTTCACCCCTTTGACCGACGCAGATTTTTGAGGAGGCAGGAGGCCAACGGCGCAACTCAGTGAGAGAAACCCACAAAAAGGTAACGAACAAGCGCTTGAAAACGCTGGGAATGGCGGACATGGTGTAGGAGAAAGACACTGGCTTTGATGTGTAGAGAGAAGTGACGGTGAAGACCACGGCGGCGGTGGAGAGGAGAGAGAAAGTGAAGAGGAAGATGAGGTAGAGGAATTGGAAGAAGAGGAAATTAAACGCCCTGGGGGTCTGGGAATCAGACCAAGGTGCTTCATTTACAACATATAGCCATCGAGATAATCTTGCTTCTTTATATCGTCCTCCTTTTCATCTGATGTTGAATGGGCCCTTTGAAAAGGTACGTGTTCATGCTTTGACGCTATAAAAGTTAATCTGGAGATTGTTTTGGGATTAAAGTTGTTTCTCTCAGAAGATCTGGGATGGTTAGGAATTGGAGCTCTTCTGGTGGAAGATCCATGGGTTTGGAATCTGCATCTAACAAAAAGTTGTTTGTGTTGTGTTTGTAGAAAGATCTATGAGAGAAATGAAGAGGTGGATGAATGAAGATGGGGAGAAAGACCTATGAGAGAAATGAAGAGGCTCTGCAATGGCTGAGAGAAAGAGCTCAGAAGCGTCTCTGGAGGAGAGAGAGAGAGAGAGAAAATGGGGAGAAAAGGAACGTGGACCCAGTAACGGTAATAAAACTCGGACCCACTTAAATTCAATCTGGATTTGAATCCGGCTTGGATTAAAAAACAGGCTCATGGGTGTTCTCAAATTTGTCATGGGACCTACATAAAATTCAAGTTGGGATTTTAATCTTCACTTAAAAATAGTGCACCAAACATCTTTTTTTTTTAGTGGGACCCAGTGATTATGGATTTGAATCACTGAATCACAAATTAAAAACAGTGTACCAAATAGCCACTTGGTTTTTCGTGTCAATGATAATATTTTGCTATGATGTGTGGATTGCTCCTTGTGTTAAGATGGGAAAGACTAAGACTACCAATTTTTTCTTTATTGGTCAAGTTGGTACTTGGTATATGTATTGCTTAACAAATCACAAGTGTGGAAACGATGCTTGTTGCCACTAGCCTACTAGCTTTGTTGCTCTGTTTTGTTTAGCTCTCTGGTCGGAAACATTTTTCCCTAAAGATTTTTTTTCCTGCTCCTCTGCTCTTTGTGTTTGTAGTTTGGGTTTAGATGGAGCTCCTTTTTTTTTTAAAAAACAAATAAGTTTGGATGCCAAGAAAATGTTGAGGAACATTATTTAGTTTTTTTTTTTTTTAATTGTTTTAAATTCTTTTTAGGTTATTTAATTGCATGAGATGATTAAATTGACTTGACATGATTTAATTGGACCAAGTAGCACATTTAATTAGGTTTTGGCGGTACTAACAACCACATTAGCACCGTACATTAAGTGAATGGCCTTTTTCCAAAGGACCATATCACCTGCAATATATTAGTGTGCATTCCTGCAATGTGACTTGCCCAATTAAAATTTGCTAGCTTAATTAAAAATACAATTTAGTTCCACCTCACCCATTTTTTTTTTTTTTTTTTTAAAAAAAAAAGTCTCTTCCTCTTCGTGTTTTTGTTCTTTATGTGTAACCCCATCAAAATTTTCCTTATCTTTGACCATGTTACTACAAATCCAATTTTAAAGTTAAATCCACTCATCTACTGAAACATCTCCAGCCCTACAAAATATTTTGGTAGCCCTTCTGAATCTTTAATAAATAAGCCAAATGAGTATTGACTCAATTAAGAATTAAGATGAGTGTTAAATTAGTTTTAATTGGGTTACTTATTTGGTACCTAATAAATTACATAAAATTTACCCAAACCCATATCTATATGCATACATAATTGGTATTTTGGTTACTTTGTAGGATTTTAGGGGTATTTTTGGTCATTATGAAAGTTTTTGGTGTATTTTAATAATCTATATACATATATAATTGGGTAAATGGATAAATTTGGTTTTACCTATAATAATTGGGTTGGGCTCGATATGGGTAGTAGCTAGATTGTTAAATGGGTAATAAATGGATAAATAAGTTTTAATTATCCAACCTATTTATGACACACCCAAACCCACCCAATTGTCACCCCTAACGACAATTTGTTATGCTCCCTTATGGTTGAGAGGACCAAAGCTCATGTGGTGTGATTTTGTAAGGAAAGTTCAACAGATTGCATGTTAGATAGAGAACAAAGGAAGAAGGTGAGTTAACAATGACGAAGACATATATATATATATATATATATATATATATATATATATATATATATATATATATATATATATATATTTGGCTTCCATTAGCAATTGGGTTAGTGGAGTTGAGTTGGATTTTTAAATGAGTTGGCAAATTCTAATTTGGCCAGTTAAGTCACATTGTAGGAATTGCACATTAATAGATGGCAGGTGATATGGTCCCTTTTCCAAATGATAGATAATGTTAAAAGTATATCTACGAATCAAAATTTTGAAATTTTAAACCACAAAATCAAAATTACTCTTAACTTTAAAGGTATAAATTGTATTTTAAAATTTTTCTTTAAATATCATACTCAGGAAAACTAAAAATCAAATTAATATCATATCAGTAACTTTTTTATGCATGCCACATGTTTGCAATTAATAAATATAAATTATCAATATATCAACCAAGTAGAATTGCCTAAAGAAGAAATGGCGCTTAAATCCAGGTTCAAAACTTGAAATCCCCTTGCACAAAATTATCCAATTATTAAAAAATAATTTGTCTAAAGACATATCTATTTTCACAACCCGTTGAAGTGGAAGATTGTGGGTGGTACCTTGATTTTATAGTGACAAAAAGATTTTTTTTTTTTTCTTCTGTTAGTAATTGGGTTCAGTGGAGTTGAGTTGGATTCTTAAATGAGTTGACAAATTCTAATTTGGCTAATTAAGTCACATTGTAGGAATTGCACATTAATAGATGGCAGGTGATATAATCTCTTTTCCAAATGATAGATAATGTTAAAAGTATATATACAAATCAAAATTTTGAAATTCCAAATGACAAAATCAAAATTAATTTAAACTTTAAAGGTGTAAATTGTATTTTATAAATTTTCTAAAAAATATCATATTTGAGAAAACTAAAAATCAAATTAATATCATATTCTTTCTTTCAAAAAAATATCATATCGATAACTTTTTTATGCATGCCACAATTTTGTAATTAATAAATATAAAATTATCAATATATAAACCAAGTAGAATTGCCTAAAGAAGAAATGGCTCACAAATCCAAGTTCAAAACTTGAAATCCCCTTGCACCCAATTATCCAATTATTAAAAAACAATTTGTCTACCAACATATCTAATTTCACAACCGGCTGACGTGGGAGATTGTGTATGGTACCTTGATTTTATAGTGACAGAGAGATTATTATTATTTTTTTGGCTTCCGTTAGTAATTGGGTTTAGTGGAGTTTGAGTTGGATTGGCTAGTTAAGTCACATTGCAAAAATTACACATTAATAGATGGCAGGTGATATATATGATCTGTTTTTCAAATGACAGATAATTTTAAATGTATATATATGAATCAAAATTTTGAAATTTTAAACGATAAAATCAAAATTATCCTAAACTTTAAAGATATAAATTGTATTTTAAAATTTTTCTTTAATATCATATCAGTAACTTTTTATGCTGCCACTAGTTTGCAATTAATATAGCACATAATTATTTAATTATTAAAATATAATTTATCTACAGACAACTCTATTTTCACACAACTTGCTGAAGTGGAAGATTGTAAATGGTACCTTGATGTTGTAAATTTTTCCACCTACCACTTGTGAAAAATGAGAGTTTCATTAGAGTTTTTCTATTAATAATAATTTTAAAATTAAAATAACAAAATACAAAATACAGAAAAAAACAAAACAAAACCGAAGGAGGCGGAAACGGTTATCTGAGTGTAGTAGTACCTAAAAATAAAATAATAAAATAATCAGTTTAGTAACGTATATCTTACGTACGAGCTGACAAAGAAGAAAAGCCAGAGACGCAATTTGAAACGGCGTCGTGTCTGTGGTGTTCCTCATTGTTGAGAATAAGAAGAGAGAGAGAAAACAGAGACTGAAAGTGAGCAAAATAGCTCTGTATAATATATTCAGCAATTAGGTTAATACATGGAATTGCCTTTATATAGGCAGAGTAGTGTGTGCAGTACAAGTATGTGCAGTACAAGTAGATTGGGCCTAAAGCCCAGTAAGCCTACAATAAGCCTATAATATATACTAACATCCCCCCTTAAACACAAGGTGGTGACGAAGAAGCCATCTTGAGTTTGGACACAAGATCGCGTAAGCGTCCCGGTGGATGGGACTTGGTGAAGACATCAGCAAGCTGGTCCTCAGAGGAGACAGATAGTAAGTGAAGAGCACTCTGCTGAAGATGATGACGAATGAAGTGACAATCGATCTCAATGTGCTTGGTGCGCTCATGAAAAACATCATTATGGGCAATGTGAATAGCACTACGATTGTCGCAGTGAATAGGAGTACTGGTGGTCTGGGGAGCACCCATGTCAGCCAGGAGCCAACGAAGCCAAAGGAGTTCCGAGGTGGCATCGGCGAGAGCACGGTACTCAGCTTCAGTACTGGAACGAGCAACAACAGACTGTTTCTTGCTACGCCAAGAGATAAGAGAGGAACCCAGTAAGAAGCAGTAACCTGTGGTAGAACGACGATCAGTGGGATCTCCAGCCCAGTCTGCATCAGCATAGGCGCGCAACTCAAGAGAAGACTGTGCCGAGAAGTGAAGACCATGAAAGAGTGTCCCCTTGATGTACCTCAAAATACGAAGAACTGCAGCATAATGAGTGGAGCGAGGAGCAGACATGAACTGACTAACCAGATGAACAGCATAAGCAAGGTCCGGACGGGTGACAGTAAGATAGATGAGACTGCCCACCAACTGTCGGTATAAAGTAGCATCAGAGAGAGGCTCACCATCAGTAGTATTGAGCTTGACATTAAGCTCTAAGGGAGTGGAGACAGTCTTGCTATCAGTGAGACCGGCCTTAGAGAGAAGATCAGAAGCATACTTGGCTTGAGAGAGATAGTAACCATCAGAAGAGGAGGTGACCTCAAGACCGAGAAAGTAGCTAAGAGTGCCAAGATCTTTCATCTCAAACTGTTGACTAAGGAACTTCTGTAGATCACAGATGCCTGCAGTGTCATCACCTGTAATAATCATGTCATCAACATAAAGAAGAATGAGAGTGATACCAGTAGATGTATGACGAATGAAGAGAGCTGAATCATATGAACTAGGGGTGAAACCCTGCTGAGCAACCACAGAACTGAACTTAGCAAACCAAGCCCGAGGAGCTTGCTTAAGACCATAGAGAGCACGGCGAAGGCGACAAACTTGATTCTGAGAATCAGGGTAGCCAGGAGGTGGCTGCATGTAGACTTCCTCAAGAAGATCACCATTGAGGAAGGCATTTTTCACATCCATCTGAAACAGAGGCCAATGACGAACAGCAGCAACAGCAAGTAAAGATCGAACAGAGGTAAGACGAGCAACAGGAGCAAAAGTCTCCTCATAATCAATGCCATATTCCTGAGTGAATCCCCTAGCAACCAAGCGAGCCTTGTAACGTTCCACGGATCCATCAGCCCGAGTCTTGATCTTATAGACCCATTTACAACCAACTGCAGACTTGCCAGGAGGCAAAGTGGTCATGTCCCAAGTATGAGTCTTGTGAAGTGCATCAAGTTCATCAGCCATAGCTTGCTGCCAAAGAGGATTAGTGCTAGCCTCACGATATGTATGAGGCTCATGGAGGGTAGCAAGGGCAAAATAACAATGATAATCAGAAAGATGAGAAGGAGGAGCCCTTACCCGAGTGGAACGACGTATATCTGTGGGAGACTCTGATGGTGCTGATGATGCAGGATCCGAATCAGGCGAGCCAGCAGCTGGAGACAAAACCAAAGATGGGACATCTGAAGAGCTAGGAGGCTGGGTAGAGTCCCTCACAGGGTCAGGGTAAAGGTCAATGGAAGGATCAGTGAAAATGGGAGTCATGGAGGAAGAGATAAAGGGAAAATGTTGACGACTAGAAAAAGTCTGATGTTCCCAAAATTCAACATGACGGGAGATACGAAGGCGACGAGATATGGGATCATAGCAACGAAAACCCTTTTGAGAGATACCATAGCCAAGAAAACAACACAGCCGAGACCTTGGTTCAAGTTTGTTTCGTTCATGGGAAGGAAGAGAGACAAAACAAACACAACCGAATACTCGAAGAGAGGAATAGTCTGGGATTTTGTCATAAAGTAACTCAAAGGGAGATTTCTTGTGAGTAGTAGGTGAGGGAATGCGATTGATGGTGTAAACGGCAGTGAGAGCCGCTTCACCCCAAAAACGCTCAGGGATAGAGGCAGATATGAGGAGGGTACGCACAACATCAAGAATGTGACGAAGTTTGCGTTCGGCACGACCATTTTGTTGAGAGGTATAGGGACATGAATAGTGGGGAAGGGTGCCATTAGAATCCAAAATGGAGAGGAAAGATTTATCATGATATTCTTGGGCATTATCTGACCGAAAAACCTTAATTGTGCGAGAAAATTGTGTTTGGATCATTTTGTGGAAAGTTTGAAAAATAGAAACAAGGTCAGAACGATGTTTTAACAAGTAAATCCAAGTGAATCTAGAATAATCATCAACAAATATCACAAAATAGCGAGATCCCCCCTCAGTGGTAAATGGAGCAGGACCCCAAACATCAGAATGAACAAGGTCAAAAGGGGCAGAAGAAAAAGAGTCACTGTTATTAAATGGTAATTTTGTTTGTTTGCCAAATTGACAAGACATACAATCAAATTTATTAAAATTAACAGACCCTAAGTGACCTTGAGAAGCTAATAATTGAAGACGAGATAAAGAGGCATGACCAAGACGAGAATGCCATAAGTCTGGAGATAAGGTGGTTGTGGCAGCAACAGAGGAAGAGACCATATGTGAGGGAATCTGTAAGTTGCATAGCTCAAACAAACGTCCAGTCTTACGGCCTGTCCCAAGCAGCTTGCCCGTCAGTGGATCCTGCACATCAACACCATGATTAGAAAAATGGAGATCAAGGCCAAGTTCACAAAGTTGACCAACAGAAAGAAGATTGAGGGACAACTTTGGAACAAGATATGTATCAGGGATAGTCAAATCAGGAGAAGATATAGTGCCTATGTGACTAACAGACATATGTGAGCTATCAGCAGTGTAAATGATAGGGGAAGGAACTAAAGGCGTCTTTTGAGAAAAATGGGAAGCATGAGGAGTCATGTGATTACAGCAAGCTGAGTCTAAGAGCCAAGATTTGTTACCTGGGGTGACTGAAAGGGCAGGGGAAGGTTGAGACATATACCGATGAAACATACTCTCAAGTTGAGAGACAGTGACCACAGGATCATTAACAGGGGCAGAACTCACAGCGGCTGCTTGTGGAAGAGGAAGAATACCTCGGGACTGATGTTGTTTCCTTTTGTCATCCTTTTTCTTGCGGTAGCACTCAGTGATGTCATGACCTGGTTTTTGACAGTACGTGCAAAAACGACGAGATCGATCAGAAGAAGATGGAGGACGGGGTGTAGCCAGGACAACATCTGAAGAAGATAAATGATGGTGAGGACGTCGATTTTCCTCAGAAATAAGCTCCTTGACAGCAGCATCAAGTGAAGGAAGAGGAGAACGACTAAGCAAAGCAGCTCGAGTAGGTTCAAAGTCCTCACGGAGACCCATCATAAACTGTGTGAAGCGACGACGATCTTTGTACTTGGCAAAAAGATCGATGTCTTCAGCATATCGAAGTGGTGGATCAGCTGCAGCTAGTTGTTCCCACATAGAAGCAGTCTGTGAGTAATAATCAGAAATAGACTGACCTGATTCTTGGCGCATTTGATAAAGCTTGACTTCAATATGAAACTCCAAGGCAAAGTCATAAGTGCAGTTGTACCGAGTGGCCAAGAAAGACCAGGCCGCTTGACCTGTTTCCAATCGAGGAAGGAGACTGCTAATGGCAGGCACAGAGGTGTTAATGAACCAGGAAAGGATCCGGCATTGGATGCTTTCCCACTCCTCAAGACGAGCCTCAAAATCATCAACCTGAACAACTTGCTGCAGCTACAGAGTCACCATCAGAACTACCGGAATCTGTGTCAGACCTAGGCACTGGTTTTGGAATGTCACCAGTAACATAACGCCAAAGTCGGCGCCCTTTGAGAAATACAGTCATGTTTTGGGACCAAGCATGATAAGAAGCGGGTCCATCAAGAATAACAGTAATGGGATGTGTAATCTCATGACCTGAAGTAGAACCCATACCTGGAAGAGCCGGATGAGAAAACGGACTTCAAAAATGGAATCTACGCGAAAAACCGTGAAGGACAGTGGTTTTTTTTTTTTTTTCCTGTCCGGTCAACGGCGGCGGCGGCGGTCAACGGTCAACGGCGGCGGTCAACGGTCGGCGGTCACTAGGGCTGACGTGGCGCTGACGTCACTAGGGCTGACGTCAGTGTGACGTCACTAGGGCTGACGTGGCAAGCAGCAAAGAAACACGCGTGAGGCGCGTGAGGCGCGTGGGAGCGCGTGAGGGCGCGTGGCGGCGCTGGTCTGCGCGTGGGAGCGCGTGCGCGCGTGGCTGGAGAGCCAGAAACTTCTGGCGGCGCGTGGGGGCGCGTGCGGGGCTGGATCCGGCCGATTTTGGTGGCAATGGACAGATCTTGATGAGATCTATCCAATGAAGGCTGTTTTGAGTCAAACAGAAACTCGGAGATGAGGATTCCGAGGAAGGCAGAAACGGCGAGAGGGTTTGCGATCTCGGGGAAGAGACCGTGAACCCGTAGCAGCGGAGGAACGCCGGATTTTGCCTAGTGAAGGCCACAAGAAAGTGGCTCTGATACCATGTTGAGAATAAGAAGGGAGAGAGAAAACAGAGACTGAAAGTGAGCAAAATAGCTATGTATAATATATTCAGCAATTAGGTTAATACATGGAACTGCCTTTATATAGGCAGAGTAGTGTGTGCAGTACAAGTATGTGCAGTACAAGTAGATTGGGCCTAAAGCCCAGTAAGCCTACAATAAGCCTATAATATATACTAACACTCATCATCCAAAAAGTCATTTATATATATAGGGGTGTGTGTGTGAGTGTGACTGACTGTGTGCCTCCTCATTTTCCTTTCTCTGACGCTCTGATTTCATCCCCAAATCCTAGTTTAATATGAGAGGAAGGAGAAGCAAAAAGAGAGGGCGAGGAAGAACCAAAAAACAAGAAGAAGGAGAAGTAGAAGCAAGTGGAGGCCGGGACTATATCTCAGAGCTTCCTCAGACAATTGTGATAGACATTCTAACAAGACTCCCCTTCAAAACCATTTTCAGTTGCAGGTGCGTTTCCAAGACATGGCTGAGTCTTGTTCTAGATCCAAGTTTCTCTCAAATCTATCATCGCAGAATAACAACAGGCCCACACCCATGCACCAGCATCATCATTCAACCCCTCTACGACCCCAATAAAGTTGAACTCCTCTACGCGCTTGATCTCGATAAAAACCACAATAATCAACTTAGTGTCACTCACTATAGCGCCACTGTCAAGTTTGACACCAAAACCCATCTGGGTTTCGACGGACTGGAACATAATCTATTGGACTCCTGCAATGGTCTAATTCTTCTAGGCGCAGTCAATGATCGGGTGTACGTGTGTAATCCCATAATAGGCGAGTACGTCATTGTTAGGACTCCCAAAAAGATTCCACCTCAATCTGTGTGTTCTCGTCTTGGGTTTTGTCCCAAGACTCAGGTTTACAAGGTGCTTCTCTTTCCCCGAACAGACTTTGAAAGATACCAAGACACGCCGACTTATGTTTACACACTTGGTTTGGAGCAGGGACATTGGAGGTCCGTTAAAGTTGATCATAATCTTTATCTCACAGGTTGCGTGAGATATGGTGTTTATCTCAATGGGTTTATTCATTGGGTTGTGACGTCCCCAGATGTGCCTCACTATATACATTCCTTTGATGTTGGGAATGAGTGTTTCAAACTGGTTCCACCGCCTCCTGAGCTTGAGTTACCTGAAAAGTATATGGGACCGAAGCCAGAGATGAATCTCGGGGTGTTGCGAGGTTGTCTTGCCTATGGTGAATTTCCTTTGGATGATATATGGAATTTACACATATGGGTAATGAAAGAGTATGGTGTCCAAGCTTCTTGGACTAAGGAATACACCATTAAGAATAACCTGACCCAAGAGTACTGGTTCTCGCCCCCGGTGCCTTGTTTACAAATGTTAGGGTTGTGCAACAATGGGGATATCTTGATGACATTTCAGCGTGAACGTTTGGTTTCTTTCAATCCAGTCAACCAAAGATACAGGTTTCATAGGGTTGACGGAATAAATTTCCTTGATGCCCTTCCTTATATTCCCTGCTTTTCTTCACTTAAGGATATAGCCAAAGGAGAACTAGTGTTAAACGCCAGATCCAGGTAAATATGCTCAACCACTTGTTTCTATGTCGTTTCTTCAATTCACATTTTTAGTATATATACTGCATTCTAACTCACTGCAAAAGTACCCCTAATTTTCATATGCTTCTCTTGTTTGGTAAATATTTGTGACAACTTGAAAGGAAACAAAATCAACTATATGGCTTTAATTTTCTTGGAAAGTTGCACTATTGCCAATTATTATTTATGGAAGAGTGAAATCACATTTTTTCAAAGTACAATTTTTTTAAACCTCACATTATTTTTAGGTACAACTTAAAAAAAAAACCCATTTTCAAAACAAAAATGCAAATAAGAATTTTATTTATTATGTTGTTATGATGCAACACCAATCACATTTATTATCACGTTAATTTGTAAGTTTTTTTTTGTAATAAAATTGATAGTTGTTTTAGCATTCATTGTCACGTCACATTCAATGCTAGTTTGATTGAAACGAGTATTTAAAACAGCCTTTACCTCAAAGTGTATGTTTGTCTGATGGGTAAAACTTAAGTACAGTTCTTTAGGTTAGGTACATTAGGTTCCCCAATTGAATTCAAACATATGGTTGCATTAACTAATAAAACACAAACAAGGTTATCTTTTCCAAGAATATTTAAATTCATTGTATTTGAATTCAACTAGGAACCTAATATACTTGACCTAAGGAACTGTATCTAACTTTTACCCTTTAGAATATGAGTGTTGCTGTGATGTTGTCTAGTTACACCTAAATCTAAATGACTCATTTTGTGTTTTTTTTTTATATAATTAATGCACCAAAAGTCACAATTTCGTCTAATCGATTATAGCCAAGCTTAGTAACTTAAGCTTGTAACTAAGTGGAGCATTAGAGTAGTTGAATTTATATGAGATTGCTTACGTAGGATTTGGCTTGCTGGCTGGCTGACTGTTGGTTTGTCACTTGGAATGTGAAGACGGCCTAGCCCCCACACCATGGGTTAATGGGTAACCCCATCCATCATGGATGGGTAGCCATCTATAGTCTAATCCGTTATGGAACTTTAGAATTTTGAACTTATTTTTCGTTTTGCTCTAGATGTATCTTTTCATTGAAAAAATGAAATTGACTATGATATGATATGTTATATCATGGGAACACAACCTCATGAGAAGATAATGCCCAATCAGGTTTGATGAATTCATTCTTAGTAAATTTTTTCATATATATATATATATATATATTCTGTACCATCCTCTAACTTACCTTGCCAATGTTCTGTAAATTAATTTATTACATTCATTATCAAAATTCGACAAGAAGAAACTTTGGTTACTGGTGTATTCTCACCATTTCCTTAATTTGTTGGTATATTTGACCCTTTATCTATGTGTTTGACCTCACAACCAGATTACTTCTGCAACCAACCTAGCTACTACCTCAAACCTTCAGTCTTTTGAAGCTCAAAATTGGTCTAATTTTCCAAGCAAATATTCTCTTTCAAGATAAAACATATTGTAGTAGAGTCCATCACTTTATGAAATTCATGTAGCAATTGCTAAAGTGCCAAATTCATGATCAGGTGATTTTGATTGTTTTTTTTTTTTTGGTTCTTGGCTTGGAGCACATTGAAATGGGAATTTTGGTTCTTGTGGCAAGAGCTCGACATGTTGGGGTTGTACTTCATCTTTTTGCTTGCTTTGAGTGACGACTTCTTGGAAAGTATAAAGATCTCTCATCTTTATTAGTGACTTTTCAACTTTTATGGAAAGTAAAATCTTATAATCCTCGGTCTAATCCACAAGACTCTTTTCACCAATCCTATATTGGATCTCAATATCAACAACCACGATTATATAGGATTGTTTAATTTTTAAGTTAGTAGGTGTTTGATTATGAGTTTAGTATTTCACTCTTGTTTGGGTTTAATTTGAGTCTTTATTCATTTGATGTGCTGACATACCTCAGCTTCAATATTAAATTACTTTATTTGGAATGCCTTGATTTTTATTTCTTGATAAATATGCTTTCCTTTTTTCGGTAAAATTTATTTGTATCTTTGGCCACAATAGTTATCTTCTTTTGGAAATATACCTAAGAACATACTTTGTAATACAAAGAGAAAATGAAAGACAAAAATTCTGATTTTCTTTGGATATGATGGGTGATTGATCCAATCCAAAATTTTATGATTTTTTGATGTCATTAGGGGCCGATTGGCAGTTTATGCAGTGGGTTTTGAGTGAATGGGTAAGGGATTGAGGTTGTGTCAGAGATTGGTAGCTATGTTTGTGTTTGGTTGGTGGTGTGGGTTTCGGTTTGTGCCTCCACGCCACTTCAAATTCCTCTCATCGTTGGTGTTAAGCTCAGGAACAATTCCTACCTTAGTTGTACATTGTCTGGATGTAGTTTTTTTTTTTTTTTTTTTAGAACAAAACACACTGAAATAACATTAACCAAAAGCAAAAGATACATCAAAACTTAAACAGTGATAGAGGAAAGACGGAACAGACTCCAGCCAAACCTGAGTATCAACTATATTACGAGCATACCGAGCAAGACAATGAGCTACAGAATTGCCTTCTCTAAGTACATGGTTAACAGAATGATTTCTACACAATTACACAAATCTAACTTAGATCTAGCAATAGCATATAAATGACCAACTTTGGAGAAGTCGAACTCAGAAGACGAAAGAGCTTTCGTTACTTGAACACAATCACCTTCAAAAATTATATTAAAAGGACATACCTGCAGTAAACTTAATTGCATAAAGCGCTGCCCAAGCTTCAGCATTCGTCGCATCCAAGCCAAAATCCAACAGCTCACTCATAGCTCCCAGGAATTCCCCAAACTCATTACGAATAACCACCCCCACTCCAACTTTTTTTATATCAGAAAAAACAGCCCCATCCATATTAACTTTGTACCAACCTTCCCTAGGCGTTGTCCACCCTTTCCTCCCTGTACTAATAGGCAGCCTACTGCATTCCGATTGAACTTGAGCTTCCGGGTACACCTTAACATATTGTAAAGCATCTAAATACACCTTGGATGGAATCTTGATCAAGTCTCTAAAGAGAGCAGAATTGCGAACATTCCACAATCCCCAAGACACTACCGCCACTTCCTGTAAAGCCGCCTCACCCTTGAGCTTCCAAATTCCCCAAAACCAATCAAGAATCCCCTGTCTCCCCTCAACAAGCAAATCCAACAACAAAGTATTACCCTCCCAAACTTTCTTCGTAAAAACACATTGTCTAAAAACATGAATAGACGATTCTGCACCAACACCACAAATAGGACATTCAGGAGTAGATAAAATATTTCGCTTGGCAAGATTGTCCCTAGTTGGAAGAATATTAAGACATAACCTCCATACAAAGTGCTGAATTTTCCTTGGCAGCTGCATAGACCAAACTACTTGCCAAAATTGCTGCATACCCATAGAGTTTGAAGATTCAGGACTGGAATGAACTTGTAACACTGAGAGCGCCAAATGATAAGCACTTTTAACCGTAAATTTACCGAAAGAGGTTCCTCACCTGATGAGACCATCAGCAGGCTGTGAAGGATGAAGAGGATGATGAAGAATATGCTCTACATCAACTGGAGAAAAACATATTTACTTGATCTGGTTGAGAAGCGAGCCTAGCATCTGACTAGGAAGTAGAAACACAAAATAAAAACTCTCAATTTTTTAATGGTGGCCTAATATTGCAATGAAATCATACCTCCATTAAATGGGATTTTCCTTAACATAACAATAAATGCAATAACAGGGTTGGCAATTCCTTTTTATTTTTTGTTTTTTAGTACACTCTCTGTCTCTGGGCAACACCATTGAACTTAGTTCGGCGATGAACGTAGAAAGGAGATGAACGGTCTCTAGAATTGGGGATTTTTAGTTTTGGAGTTTAAGTATTTATAAAATAATAAATTATTTAACTTAAAATCTAAACTGTTAATCCATCTATTTTAATAGCTGACATGGCTTTTAAGCCATGTCGGTACCACATCAGGCCCTGCGCGCTCTACGTTTGGAGGATTTGCATATCCCTCCTTACGCTAAAACTTTCCAAGAAAAAAATACCAATTGAAATGAAGGGTTTCTTCAAACAACAAGTAGCTAGGTCAGCTATTCAATCAAATGCTATTGAGTCTCCTCGATCCTGCCTATTCATTCGTTTAGGGCACGAAGACTGGGGGAAGTTTAGGAGAGATGGGGAGCTTGTAAAGTTTTTGTAGTAAAATTGGTAATGGTTCTAGCATTACTCATAGAGAGAAAATACATACAAAGAAAATTATAATAAATACAAAAAAATTCCATTAATAATTCTTCAAAATAATGAAATCTACGAAAGAATAAAAAATGTGAATTTCCAAAAGCAACATAAAGGAGTTGTTATCAAAGAGTTCATGATCTAATTCATATCATTGAAGGTAAAGTTATTCCTCTCTCCAATCTCACCCTTTCCACGAGGCAAATAAATACATCGGGTGCATCACTCCAAATGAAAGTTAAGATTGAGAACCGCAATTCATTAGTCACATAACAATGTAAAAGAAGTTGATCCACCAATTCATCCCAATTTCTACACATGCAACATCTATACAGGGAAAATTACAAGAACCTCCCTTGAGGTTTGCGAAATGACACTTTCCACCCCTCTTATTTTAGAAAATGATACTTCTCCCTCTCATCTTTGTTAATAAATGACACTCCGCCCCCTCATTTATGTTAGGAAATGACACTTCGCCCTCTCACCTTTGTTAAAGAATGATATTGCACCCTTTATTTTTTTTAAAGTGAGAGGGCAAAGTGTCATTTTTAAAAATAGGAAAGGCATAGTGTTATTTTGTAAATCTCAAGGGAGGTTACTATAATTCGCCATAATTATTCCCCTTCTCTTCAGTTTTTGTTCTTAATATTTACCTAAAGCAATGGTCCATGCCACCTTTCTTGGTAACTTTTCCCTAGGAAATCCACCCAATGACGGCCCATGATGTGCCTCATAAAAATACCATACCTTGAATTTACCATTCTTGGATACTGTATATGGTGGTTTTGGTTTAGGAAGGTTGAAGAAGGCATTGGGATCAAATTTTATATACTAGCACTACATTTGGGTGCCATTGTTGAGTCGAAGGCATGTGTAAGTATATTGGTAATGAAAAGAAAAGGAAGAAGATATATTTTGCGTGGAAAATCCTTCCGCCTGAGCAAGAAAACCACGATGAGGTATAGAGAATGCTCTGACCTCTACTTATTGTCTTTACTAATCATGGAAAATGATGAACAATATCCTCCAAAATGGGCGTCATCCTCTTCCTTTTATAAGCTCAAGGAAGAGGATGACCCCTGCAAGTGTTGCTTTTTCATGGTGGTTCATACAACAACGGTTTTTATCTCATTCCTTGGATCTAGACCACACAACCCTCTGCCAGGTGGCAGGTGGCGGGTGGTTAGTAAGATTCCTCTTAAGCCGTTAAGGGGCATCCATGCAATGTCCTTATCTCTCTTCGTCCCCCACTCATGCATGACCTTTTTTCTCTGCCAGCAAATCTAAAGACAGTTGACTGTGAAATCCTAGGATTAATGGCTACCTTTAGGCGCATGTACAGCTAAGATAAATTTTCCACCAAGTATGGAAAGATTACTGTGATCCCAGCGCCATTAAGTGTCTTAAGTCAGCCTTGTGTCGTACAGATACTACAAATATTCACCTTCTCCTCATGTTATCTGTTATCAATATTTTACCTAAAGTAGCGGTCTATCCACAAATTGTTTTATAGGAAATCCACCGACTAATGGCTCATGAAGTGCATCATTAAAACACTGCCTAATAAGCCCAAATCACTTCACAAAACCAGGAAAATATTAATAAATAAATAAAACTGAAATGCCCTTGGGTTATGATATGAACCCCCCTACTTAGAACTCACCCTGAAAATTGGCTTGCAAGGGGAGGGTGCCTAAGAGTTAAGATACACATGGCCAAGCCCATACTTAACCGATGTGGGACACTTAGGATCATAACATACCACCACGCTCCGCAACCGATGTCTGTAATGGGTCTCACTCTGAGGCAAGGCTTGCAATGCTCCTTATGTAATCCTTTCCAAGATGAAGACCTCAAAGCCGTAGCCCATACTTCGTCCAAGCCCATACTCAACGTGATGATACCAAATGATTCAAACCCCCAGGTAGAACTCACTCCTGAAACCGGCTTGTAAGGGGAGGATGTCTAGGATTTTAATATACACATGGTCAAGTCCATATATACTTAACCGATGTGAGACACTTAGGATCATAACATGTTATCAAACAGAGTGCTTTTTGAAACCTTAATTAAGCACATTTGGAGAAGTCCCACCAAACGAGGCCTAATAAATGCTAACCCAAACTTCTCCAAAACCCCAAAAATAGATGCTTTTCCAAGAATATCCTACAGTTATTTTCATTGAATTTCCTTTATGTATTTTTGCCTCAAAGTTGATCTTTCTCCATCCAGAAATTCAATCTTTAAACCATACACCCTATCTTTTGCCCTTCAATGACTAAAATCATAAATTTTATGAAGTCTAAAGCACTTAGTTGACATTCTATATAAATTTTTCTATTCATATTTCTAGGTGCCCTCTCTAAACAGCTTCCCAACCTTCAATTGCATCATAAAAGGAAGCTGTATGTTGGAGTATCGATCTACTACTCTTGCTACTTTAGACATTCTTTCATTCAAATAGTTCCTTTTGAATGATTCTACAGTTGGTCCTCATGGCAGGCAAGTGTGATAGAGACCAATAATATGCTTGTCATATTCTTTCCTTCTTTTTAAGCTTCAACGGTTTTCCCCCTGTCCAAATATTACTTATTTAGTGATGTCTATACCAATAAATATATTTTTAAGAAGCATTTCATGGGCCCTTCTGAACTCTAAAGGAGGTGCTTCGATAATAAGTAGCTACAATTTAATGAATTTCTTTCACTTGTGAAAAAAAAAAAAAAAATCCAATAGTTACAATTTAAAAAGCCCCAACCTATCTTGAGCAGAAAATATGGTCCGATGAGACTGTAGCAACCTTATCTTTGTGGTCAGAAATAGTCCCGAATTTTGTAAATATTTTCTACTATTTGTGGTCAGGCATGCATTGACCCAAATTTATAATATAAGTTGACTGAATGCATGAGTTAATTGATTATTTTTATTCTTTTGTATGTTATACTTTATTATTCTTTTTATCTAGACATATTTGCATAGACTGTAAATCCTCAAAATGAGCCTACCATTTGCTTCAAGAATGAAATTAGTTGTATTATATACGTTCCTAGCCTGTATTATTTGGTGTCAACCTTAAAGCCATTTTAGGTTGGAAGGGATTTGGGTTAGAGGGCTCGCTGATCCTCAAGCCTTTTTATTAGAGTTTTTAATATTTTGGATTTAGTTGGTGCTGCCTTTCTGGTGCATGAAGTTTGAGGTACTAGAAATGTGAAACGTAATGCTCTGATTGTAATACTTAACTTGGTTTGTTGTATACAAGGGATCAACTATGAAACCATAATTACATATTCATTGTTATTGGTTTTATTCCTCCAATTTTCAAGAGGGTAAAACCTTTGCTTCTTTCTCTAACTTATTTATATACATTTTCCCTCCAACTTTCTGTTTAAGAAATTTATAACCAATTTGTTTCTTTTAATTTTTTTGGTTGTCAAATGCTCTTATGGTCTCATGGTTTTAATCATTTTGGTTCATAGTAATAGTAGATTTGGGGTCTGAGAATACTACATTTGTCAAGTAGGTTTCAAACTTGGTGTTAGCATATTGACCCTCTCTGATAATGGTTTTGAATGCCATAATAATGATTGAAACTATCAACACTTGATTTTACGAAGAAATTATAGAGAATTGATCACTAAGACCTTCCTTGTTGGGTGATTTCTTGAATATGAAATTTGATATATTATGATCCTTGTGTTTGCATGATGATATTGGTGTTGTTGTTATCATTATCATATATTATTTTTAAGTCATTGTACGAGCCTGGATTTGTTAGCATTCAGCCAATATAAGGAGTATGTATACAACTTATTTTGAATTATCAGCCGTGAAATTATGTTTAGGTTATTAAAATGTTGTGGATAGAAATGGATCACTAAGACCTTTCACGTTGGGTGATTTCTTATGAAAGTTGATATATTATGATCCTTGTGTGTGCATGATGATGTTGCTATCATCATCATATATTTGTTTTAAGTCATTGTACGAGCTTGGATTTGTTAGCATTCAGCCAATATAAGGAGTATGTATACAACTTATTTTGAACCATCAGTCGTGAAATTATGTTTAGGTTGTTAGAATGTTGTGGACTTTAGTTTTCTAATGCTTTCTGTAATGGTGTGATTCAGGCTTATATTTGATTTTTTTTTTTCTTTAGTTTTTTACTTAGGTTAATTTGTTTTGTGTGTATAATTTTTTTTTAAGGTTCTTGCTTGAAGCAGATTCGTAAATGTTTTAAAGAACTTCACTTTTGCAGATCAACAGAGAGATTACTAAAAAACAGAGAACTAGAAGTCAAAATCGTAGAGTATACTCCTAAAGCAGCAATCATTCATAGCAGCAATGCTAGAGTTTAGGTATAAATTTATATAAATTTACCTTCTTTCTTTTTTTCAGTTGTGTTTTATGACTCGGTCAAAACCCACTAGAACAACAAAGCATATTCAAAAACCATGAAATGCATCAAAGAAGAAAGAAAAGAGTACTAGAAAAGCCAAGTGATCAATGGCTTTTTTAAAACCATTTTTGTATCTCTCAACTCTTTGTAACATAAATAATCCTAAAAAAAAAAAAAGTCGTTGGATATCCGCTTACAAAGTCAACGGCTTTTGTGTTTGATAAAAGGCCTTAAAGGCTTTGTAATGGTTTTTGGCTCTTCTAACTTTTACGCTATAGGAACCAAAAAAAAAAACAGATTGGAGGTTGAGACTGACCACATTTTTGGTTTCATGCTAATTTGGTGCTTGAGCATTCTTTGATGATGGAGTTGAGGACCATCGAATATGTGGGATTTTTCTATTTAAAGGTTGTGAACTTTGTTTTGAATATGGTAGAGTCCGTGGGATGGATGGTTGAGATTGATTGCTAGGTGTAGAGGGGAGAAGAATTAGATAACATGGTGTGTATTATTCACTTAATGAGTCAATGTTATTAGTAAAATATTATGCAATTTGGCTGGATTATGCTTTGAGTAGTTTTAATTTATTGGTCTGTTTTAATGAAATTATCTCACTAGATAATTGCATAAACCTAGACCTGGCAAACGGGTCGGGTCAATCGGGTTCAGGTTCGACCCATGCGGGTTCGGATGAAATGGGTTCGGGTCAAAAAACGGGTCGTCCTAAATGGGTTGCACAACCTATGACCCATACCCGGTCTTTTAAGGGTTGGGTCAAAACCGGGTTGACCCATATTTTTACACATGAAAAAATATATATATAAAAAATGAAAATAAACTTGATCCTATAGTCCAAAATTATCATTTAGTTTTCTTTGTCTTCCTTTCAATACAAATAAGAGAACACATAAACAAAAACACTCACAAATAAAAGAATATGGGAAAAAAAATACTAGATGTCATTGACCATATCAAATTATCAACCTCCTTAGATGTACTTTTTTTTTTTGCTAATTGAACCTCCTTAGATGTATTAGTTGCATGAAAATTATGAAATTAAATTAAATTACCTATCAAGATGACAATATATATAAAGTTTCAAGAATAAAACATAAATGTTTGGTAAAAAAAAAAAAACTAAATAAATTTATATGAATTGGACCTCAATCTACTCGAAGTTGGTAGTAGTTCTAGCAGTGAAAATATTTATACTTGAAAATTGCACCTCAAGTTGGTGAGTAATTTCATTAATATTTTCATTTACAATACAAAGTTTTAATATAACTTTTAGTATACAATGTAAATGGGTCAATAAATATTTAAAAAGTTAATAAATATGGCTATTCTACTAATGGATTAGATATTATCTTCAAATCCATTTAATTAACTTTAAGTGCAAATCAAAGTTTCTACACTTTTTGGCAAAAGACAAGATTAATATTAAGAATTTTACCTCAAATGCTAAAAGTTGATTCAGAAAGTAAACGCAGTTATAATAATACTCAAAAGAATGTGTGCCATTAAAATATTAAATAAAACTAAGAAAATAGATTGCAATTCTCTTTCTACCAAGAAAGAACATCTAATTTTGTGTGTTGATTTGGTTAAGTCTAGCCTATTTCAAATACAAATTTAATTTAAGAATTGTTTTTTTAATTGGCATTATGTGAACTTTTATAATAGTCAAATTCCAAATCATTTAAAAAAAAAAAAAAAAAAAAAAAAATAAAAAAAAAAAAAAAAAAAAAAAAAAAAAACGGGTCGACCCATGTGACCCGCGGGTTGACCCGACCCGACCCATCGTTTTACGGGTCGGGTACGGGTTGACACCATCTTTGTTCCCGGGTCGAAAAACCCCTACCCATACCCATATTTTTCCTTCGGGTTCGGGTCGGAAAATGGGCCCGGGTCAGATTTTGCCAGGTCTACATAAACCCCAAATCAGGATAAATGACAAAAAAAAAAAAAAAAGTTTCTAAGCACATGATGAGTATTTTATTTGTTAAAAAAAGAAAAAGAAAGAAGAGTCTCCAAACACGCGCATAACAAGTGTGAAGAAGCTAGTTTTCACATAAAATAGTATCACAGATTTTGTGTAACATTCAAAACTTAGGGGGTTAAGGGTTATACTCAAAACCTCTAGGAAGGTTAAATGTTGTACAATTAGCAGTTTACACAGAAAAAAAATATTACAGGGGTTAAGTGTTACACTTCAAATTTCAGAAGTTCTATATTTTACAGAAAAACAACATTGGGGTTTTGTGTATCCCCCCACCCCCACCCCTTTTTCTTTTAAATTTCATATTCTCTTGAAAGTTTCCTAAAAAATAAATGAATAATTAGTTGGATTTCTATGTATTTAACGTTTTTGTATTTCTTTTTCATTATTCTTAAAGTTGCCTCCTACATTTGCAGGTAAAATTTATGGGGATTATTAGCTTCTGGTTATCACATCGACTCTGCAAGATCATGATAAAAATTTGCCTCAACTTCCTGTGCAAATGTCATTGTTGGATATATGTTTTGTTTACAAGAAACTTCCTATTTTGTTTTCAGCACTTCCTTTCATTTTCCCATTTTTTATGGTTAAATAATGCACTATAATCCTCACAATGGATTCTTGTATTGTAATTGATATGCATGGGTACTGTGCTGGCTGGCATGACGTTGATGCTAAATCATGCTACATATATTGGATTAAATATGACATGTATGAGTTTCTTGATCATATTCAATTACTATCTTGATTTTCTTATGCAGATGAAATTATCATACATCCATATTATATATGAGTTGCATTTTTAGCTAGACATATAGCTGAATATGAGTTTTCTTGGAATGTTCATTTGGTCACATTCCTCTTTAGTTAGACTTATATGAATTAACTCTTTAAGATCATGATGCACTACTAGAAGCAGTAAAAACGTTGATCAAGAATAAATCATGCTACTATTGATATGTATGTATTGTTTTATTCTTTCAAATTAAGTTATATGACAAATTTGTATTGAGCCTTATAATTGTGGATAGATGAAAAATAAAAATATTTCATTAAAAATTATTTTGCATGTTTTAATTTCTATCTCTAAAGTGATTATTTTTTATTTTTAATTATGACTTTCGTTTTTATTATCAATGTGGTCTATTTATGATAGGCAATATATGTCATACCTTTCATTATTTATAATGTATTTTATAGAAATTACTATAATAAGAATATTCTATATGATTCCCATGTTAATGAGTAATTGTGAGCAATGCTTGAGTGTTTAAATCATTGCTAGACATATTGGGATTGGACAACGCTATGAATATCGATTTGATCTTCATTTCTTCGAGTGGAGCAAATTCATATATTTTGGTCTTTATTTGTATCTTCTTTTTTATATATCTTATATAGAATTTAACGTTCTACAAATTAATATAGAACCCTCTTTCTTTATCTTCATTGGAATAAAATGAATTATAAAAGATCTATTAGCATCTAGATCATTGCCAGTTTACCTAAAAGTTAATGAAATTCTATTTTGGCCTTATTATTTCGTATTTGAAGCCTTCAGCATTGTTTGATTTTATAATTTAAAATTACCGTTAATTAAATTTGGCATGCCTTTCAATTTTTCTCTAAAGTTTTTTTATTTTTATTTTTAATTCACCCTCGAATTCATGTCCTCTCAAAACGGTTATTATTTTGTTTTCTTAGGAACCCTGATCATAACTTTCATTCTAACATCCATATTTGCATAATGCATTTCAACTGGGTTAACATGAATTATTATTCGTTTTAGAAAAACTTTTCTATCTTTTATTTATCCCATGCATAAAAGAAATTCCGCATTGCTTTTTTTTGAGCAGATCATCATTGAGTGGGGCACATTAACCCATCCTCTTGCTTGTTGTGGTGCTTGAGGGACTGCATTGGGATTGGACACTCCTATTTGATTGCAAATTCACCACCTACACTTTGATCTATTGGTTCTGCTTCCCCTCTGATTATTGGCTGAAGACATCTGGCAACGCGTTTTGGGTCGCCAATGGCCGTTGTACTTGCAATAAAAATCAAAGTATATATATTCTTTGCACCTTCGATTTTCTTTGAAGTTATGGCAAGTTGTCTAATGGACATAATCGGTACCGGTCATTGAAAGGTGAGTACCGTCTTATTTCTTGTATTAGAAATATATATATATATATATAATATTAGCCATGCCTTTAGATAAATAACATCATAGCAAATAATACAAATTCTTAAGTTTATATATATACTAGTCGTAAACCTGTGCGATGCATAGATGAAATCGGAAATGTAATGTAATTAATCAATTAAAATTTCTTAGGAATACTAATTTATATTTTATCATTAAATATGAAAATTGATATTATTAAAAGATATTTATTATTATTGTTTATATATAAAATATATTATAGTATTAGGCATATTAATGATTGTGTTTATATATATGGAATAATATATATTATTTCTATTAAAGAAAATATAATATGTCAAGATTTTAATGAGATGTTTAATTATAGAATAAAATTTAAATTCAATTAAAAAATTGATATATATATTGAAAATAATGTCTTAGGTGTGTCCAAATATGATTCCTGAGAAAGTCAAAAGCTTATGTGGCGCAATATTATGAGGTCAACCAAAAGTCAAAAAGTTTCTTAATCTTTATTTTCATCTTAATTTTTTAAATAATAATTTTTCTTCTTTCATTTTATTTTTTCTTAATCTTTATCTTCATTTGGAAAAATAAAAAAAAAAAAAAAAAAAGTGCCAGATTAACATATTTTTTAATTTCCTTTTTTTATTTTATTAAATTAATTTCCTTTTTCAATTATTCAATGTTAATACAAATTTAACATGCTTTGTTGGCTTTCCATAACGAGACCTTCCGAAAGATGATATACATATTTCCACCTCACCTACACTTCTCTATAAATAACCTTCAAGTTCACGGTAATCCTGCATATTGACATCGAATTAAAGGTAATGGATTTTGAAAGAATGATCCTAATTATGATTTTATGCCTATGTTTAGCTAGCAGTTATCGAGTGAATGGAACACGAATTATATCCAAAGAAGAGGATTTGGAGTTGGAAAGACAACTCAAGCTCATCAACAAACCTTCAATCAAGAGCATTCAGGTATTAGAATTAAAGTTGTATATTCCGTTTCGGCATCCGTTTCGGTTTGGCCATTGGAATGGAATATTTCGGTACCGGTCTGAATGCGAAGATTTCCACTGGCTATTATAATATATATCACTAGGTAATAATATAATATTGTCTGGTACTGAATTATCTTGGAAATAGTTTCTTATCGAATGTAGGATCCAATTCAGACTCAGAAGCCTTGGCTTACTACTTTCAACAGAAGCTAACAATGATTTTTTTCTTTTGATTTCCGTTGATTTGTTTATATAGCCGGCATAGATGATGATGCCTCCACTTTGTGCTTGTTCTTGCCACTTCTGTTATTCTTCTTTCTTTGATGAATGGAGACTCAGCCACAGCACTTGCACTCACAGGCAAGCTTGACTCACAGCTCAAAGCAATTTCATTGGCAAGCCCCCCAGCAGACACTGTGACCTTCTCTGCTGCATCCGTATGACTTTTTGGTGCCTCATCAGTACGGGTGGAAATCGACTTCTCATCAAAATTCTTTTCTGACAGAAGATTCTGCTTTTGTTTGTAGCTCATACGCTTCTGCTTTGAGGCATTACCATCATGAATGTGGGGAGCACGATTAACATGAGCAACATCGGCACTATCAGCATCCCGCTGCAAGGACACAGACTGGTTGTGCACAATAGGTTCCTTGTTGGCACTCTTAGATTTCTCTGGAGGTGGCTCATTGGACAAAACAGGGGATTGTTCAACTCTCAAGGTGCTGCCCTCACTAATCTGAGGAACTAAATTCATTTCTTGCTTATTCTGGATAGCACCACTTGAAGCATCTTCTGGCTTCTGAGTTGAACCATCCATTGATTGTTTACGCCTATTCATCAACTCTTCCAATTTTGCATCAGCCCTGGCCTTTTGCGTTCTTTGCCGTTCTTCCTCCTCCTCCCTTAATTGTTTGGCACGTTGCTCAAGCTCTTTAAAAACTTAAAGTACACCAAAATCATAAATCTCAGATGCATAAAAGCTAGAAGGAATAAAAAAAAAAAAAAATTCTTACTGAGCCTGATAATCAGTTGGATCAGAAACAGGAGCAGCAGATTCTCTCATCCCTTGCTACAGGATACGGCCCAGACTTTTCAGAGGCCTCAGATGAATGATGGTCATGCATATGCACACCAGAATGTGAAGCTGATACGACACTTGGAGAGTCTAACTGGAGATTTTTTCTGCCACCCATCAACCTCTTGGCATTGAGTGCTCTTTACCACGATTACCACCTCTGCTTGCACATGGTTAGATCTCCTGCAAATCTGCAAATCAGTTTTACAAACAGGGAATAACTACTACATTAGTGAAAGCCTGCAAGGTACAGAAAGAAAAGAAAAAAGAAACCTGGAGGTTGGTTGTAGATTCAAGGTCCTTATCTCCAGCAGAAAATCCCTTCACGGGAGGCAGGATTGTCATTCCAGTGGTGTGTTCTTCAGTTTTCACAAAACCTCTGCCCTTCATTTGTAGAATGGTTAGCCTTGGCATTCCGAACCTGAAATTTATCCTTTCGCTCCTCCCAACTGGACAGATGTAATATCATGCCTTTCCAGAAGCCCGGGCTTTGCATTTAATCCCTCAATTTTCTGAATCAGAGAGGAATCTTTTGGAACAGCTGAAACAGGACCTGAACTTCTGGTAAACCGGGAGGCATGTTCCAATTCGTCACGAAATGTCATCCAATACCGTCATATTCCCCACTTTCAGGAGACTTTTATAGGGACAGAGAGTAAGATTGTTTGTTGTCTAACTTGAAACTTCTGACCGGGTGCTGGTCTTCTTAAACCACCTCCTCATCATTTCTGTAATCTGACCTACATTCTCCCATGAAGAATTCCTGGTTGGTCCCCCTTCTCATATGCAGCATTGGTTGTAACTGTACCCTCCCATTTTTTCTCTTCCTTCTTTTTCCCAACCGTTCTGCTGCTTCAGAACTTTGTATGGTCCTCGAGTATCATGAGGATGACCAGATTCCACACTTCTGCAGCCAAAGTTTTGCCAGTAAAACCATATCCACCAGATCTTCTGAGAATTGCCAGGCTCAGGAGCATTTTGGCTCGAGTACCTGTTATAACATGGGGTCCAGCTGGCATTAAATAAACATCTCGCTC
Source organism: Fagus sylvatica (assembly GCA_907173295.1). NCBI lineage: Eukaryota > Viridiplantae > Streptophyta > Magnoliopsida > Fagales > Fagaceae > Fagus > Fagus sylvatica. The sequence continues at coordinate 19,930,173 of OU015769.1, read as the reverse complement.
ATTTGAACTGCAGTAACCCATCGGAGGACCGTAATAGCCCTCATATGCCACTGACCAGGTAAAACCAGGCCTCATTGGCATACCAGGGTGGATGTAAGCATCAGGCATATGAGGTCGATACAAATCTCCATTTTTAGGATGGTGTCCCCTTGGTGCACCTCCTGTGGGGACCAAGAGCAGTACCCGCAATTTGAGGACGATAATAAAATGGCTCCATGGGAAAGCCACCAGGAGCAACAGGAGCTCCAAATGGAGGACCTCCTGGAGGTCCTCTGAAATAACCTGGAGGATTAGTTACTGGAGGACCATGCCAAGCTTCATAATGTTGAGGAGGAATACTAGGATTAGGGTATGGTTGGGGATCGCCCTGCTGCCACTGCTCCACACTGGCCGTGACTCCCTCTTCACTGTATGGGTGGTTATCTCTTCTCCAAGAATTTGCTGTACCACTTTTCAAATTTGCATTTACAGAAACATCACCTGAAATATGAGAATGCGTTTTTCGAATGAGACAATGCTAAACCTTAAAACAGAAATTGGCACAACAGACAGGAACCCAGCATCTTCTTCTAAAAGCATTAATTGAAGCATGTACACAAAGAATTGACTGCATGTACACAAACCAACTATAGAAGCCCTGCTCCTCTCTTTGGGCAGTGCTATTCCACCAGAAGACGAGCCTGGACGACCGTGAGAACCATGGTCTGAAATTAACAATTGATCAAGCAATCAGAGCATTGCATTGAATATTCCAATAAAAGCAGTTGAACCACCATGATAAGTCTTTTCTTTCATAAATCTAACAAACAGTGCAAGAGTAAAGCAAACCACATATAACCAATGCGACTGATAGTTTGAAAAAATAACAATGCAGTTATATTCTTCAAAGCTTTATAAAAGAGATATAGGGACATCAGCTTCAGTCCTTCAGGTAAGTGAGGTAAGTGACTCTTATTGAAGTTAACATATAACAGTCGAGAAAAGGAAGTACATAACAATGACATAAGTAATATAAATCATCAAATTAAACCATTCACCCTTAACTGTGATGAGAGTAACTAATTTATATAAACATGACACTGAAGAAATATTATAAAGGCAATAGAAGCTAAACCTAACCTTGTGACTCAGTATTCTTTCCAGAATTATCCTTCTCCGAACCAAGTGTTGGAAAATCTCCAGAAGACAGAAATCATTCTTGAAAAATCATTCTTGTGTGCTGTTACTCCCTGCAGGTACAACAGTGGATAACTAATATAGATCAGGACATCCAGGAGAGAACAAATCTAAACTGCACAAACAAAATAAGAATAGCCACAGGGTGGGATTTCGTAGAGTTGAGTATACGGTATAAACTCAACCCCAATCCCAATCCCAATCCCTACCATTCTGTGTCAGACTATATAATACCAAATAATTGTATCCCCTCAAACTACCGCAACTCAAGTGGAGTCAGCCACCAAACAAAGTAAGAGAGAGGGGAGAGAGTCTAGACCAACAAAGGAAAAATACATTACCAACAAAAAACAGAGATACCATAAAATTTGTAGTTAACTCAAGAAATCCTCAACACTCTTCCAGTAAGAGTATATCATGATATGGTTATTGATATCACTTAAAAAAAATGAAGTCCAAGAATACATTTGCACTGAAGATTTAGGCATAATCAAGCAAGAAAAAGAAATTCTTCCAAAATATTCCTCAAATTCTTCTTTAAAGCCAACAAATAGTCGTCACTGCATTTATGATGTTCTAGATTTTCTTTTATCTTTTTCTGGCAAATACAACTCACACAGCCATATGGTATTGAATCCATGACTTATCCCCCACCCCTAGTTGGGGGAGGAGATGCCATTTGGTCCAAAGACCACTGGCTTTTTTTTTAGGGCAAAAGTGGTGCAACCCTAGTACACAGGAAGTAAACAAAGGAAACGCCTCTTTTAATTCCTATATCATTTTGTCGGAATTTATTAGACAAAATTAATACATTCTGTACATGATGCTCCAAATTATGATCAGTTGACACATAGTTTAGCACACTAACTACATAATACACTTTGATATATTTTAGTTTTTTTCACGTCTTAATTTTTTTTGGTAGTATGCATAAAATTGAAGGCAATGAATTATTTAATATAACATTACCGAAAACTATGAAGTACAGCAGAAAGCACTAGCCACCTATCACATAATTTTCAGCAAAGTCGTGTTCCACAAACCGACCCTAACACACAAACAAATTGTCGCATTGCATTCCTGCATATAGCTTGCTTTGAAAAGTTCTTTTATAGAACTACAATATCAGTAAATGGTGTTCAAAAGGATTTATGTACACGTTGGGCCAACACAACATGATGAATATAATGTCCATAACAAGTTTTTGCATAACTTCAATGAAGAAACAATAAATTGTTACAGAAGCATATCCTTTAGAAAGAAACCTGAGAGCAGGAAACTTCTTTATTTGTAAGTATTGGTAAAATGCAAAGAGTCAAACAATGAGGTTGCAATCAGAAATATACCAATTTCTCCGCAGTCCCAGCAGCACTCCATGGCCCTGGATTTTCAGACAACGGTTCAGCAAATCGGGATAACTGTGAGCTACCAGGTCTTGTTTCTGCACTGCGAGGACGCAATGATGTTAGTGACTGATTAGATGTCTGATTAGATGTCAATGCACCAGAAGCTGATGATGGCCTAGAGTTTGGGCCCCATGCATTAGCAGTAGGTTCATGAGCTCTATCGCTACCAGCAGTTGATGGTCGAGTGCCGCTGCCACCAGATGAAGGACGACCACTAAGATGACTTGGTGAGCCAGTACCACCATCAGTTCTTGGAGACAGCGTTGAAGAACCCCACGCATTTGATGTGGAAGAAGATGATCTACTGCCCCAGCTAAGGGTGCCCCTGTCAAGTGTAAACACATATATTCAAGTACTGCATAGGCATTCAAAATCAGGAAATAAAGTAGCAGCATCATAATACTATAAGGATCCACAAAGAAATCATAACACACAAACACAGAGATCAGATACCCTAGACTGATGGATGTTGTACTTACTTAGGAACAATTTCCACGCTTGGGTCCAAGCCATGATTTTCTAACCTTAAAACAACAGAGACAAGATACAAAATCTTAGGGGGGGTGAAAACAATGCACATCTGTAAAGTGAACTATAAATAATCAGCAGGAACCAAATACCTTTGACTTGGTAAGTTTATGGGTTTTGGGACTTTCCCTAATACAGTCATGGCACCTCTTCTGGCAGAAGAAGAACCCCACCTGCAAGAGTAATGGCATCATTATATGACAATGTGAGGGTAACAGTCAATTACAGCATAAAAGAACCTGAGAACTAGATTAATCCACAGTATTCTCCAGCACATAGCACATATACAATCTGCAAAATTTAATTTTAAATGCATAAAGCAGAACATATATAGTTCAACTACTCAATTATACTCAAAAAGGATAATAAGAACATGTTTCACCAAAATCGTGAAGGAAGATTACAAAATGAGATACAAGTAAACACCCAGTATTAAAGACTGACAACATCACAGATCAAATTTTAACAAAATAATCCATTGCCTTATCCTAAATGGATATCTGCATGGATAAGAAAGGGGAGGGGGTGCAGGGGAACAAAACCAAAAGCTAAAACCATTGATAAGCAGTTACTGGAGATTAAAATAATAATAATAATAATAATAAATAAAATTAATGCACAATTGAGGAAAATTCTACTAACAATAATTTCTCTAATCAGGAAAAAAAACATAAAAATGCGCAAAAAGATCTACTAACAACTCTACAAGAGTGAGATAATGAATATAAACTAAAATTAGTGATAAGCAGATAAAGACTTAGAAACTAAAATAAGCTCATCTCTTTTATGTGTAAAACTCACCACACACACATATTTGCCAAAATGTACATACACCCCAGTGGTTTAATGCAGTTCTATTAACACCCCTCCAATTATTCTATCCACTTACAGTCAAAGAAAATTAGTCACATGAGATGCACGTGCTACCACACTCTCACTTATCCACACCACATCTCTTTCTAATCACACCCCTCGTGGTACTCAATTATTCTCATGTTACGAATTTTGGTTAACAAATTCGATGCGAAAATTTAGGTGTAGTATATTAGAAATTTTGGATACCATAAGGGTTGTGACCAGAAAAATTGGAAAACTCAGGAGATGTCAATGAAACTGCATCAAACCATAGAGGGTGTAGTTGTAATTGTGTAAATTTTTTTAACTATGTCAAAAACCATAGAGGGTGCAATTATATTTGTGTAATTTTTTTAACTATGTCAAAAACCATAGAAGGTTGGCAAGTTTTTATTTCCTATTAATTACTGTCTCTCCTATCAGCACAACGCTGGTCAATGAATATTCACTGTATATCCCCATTGATTTCGGCTAACAATCCCCCGTATCCCCATGCTATATAAGTAAAATTACAGCATAAATTCCCTTTTTCTTTCTTTTTTTGCTTTTGACGAAAGGCATAAAAGACATAATTCATTATCTATAAATTGTTTCTTCTTAGAAGCTAATAACTTAAATCTCACCCCCTAAATATTTGACATTACACTTTCAATCCATCAATAAATACTAATAGAAATACTTAAAAGTTTTTTTTTTTTTTTTTTGATAGGTAGAAATACTTAAAGTTTTGGGTTCTAAAAAATATTAAAATGCTTTACTACTCACTATTAGTCTACTGGTGTACTTTTTTCTTTTGATAAATAAAGCAGTATATTATTGAAAGAGACTACTTCATGAACAAGGTAAAATGGACACAAAATAACCAAAAGAATTACAAAGAAATACTTATCATTGTGCTGCAAAATAAATACTACCCTATGTATTAGTCTACCAGTATACATAGTCTCTGAGCTGTAAATTTTTTCACGAAATAAGTAAATAGCTATAAACTAGTTCTTTATTATTGTGCAGCCAAATAAAGCATGCAACCCCAAATTTGGCACCACTTGCCGTAAGCATGTGCAAGTCAAGAAAAGAAGAGTGAGTGACAGTTCACATAACTATAAAAGAAATAAGTATTCAGAATTTTTAAGCAACAAGGAACATGGCTACCAGGAAGATATTAGAAGAAGTTAAAAGGAAAAGATCACAGTATACCTTTTCTCTCCACTCAACATACTCGACGTCATAGTCTGACTGTCCTTGCACAATCATTCAAACAATTTGAGACAGCCTGGGCAAAGAAGGAAAAGATCACAGTAAAAAGCATTGTAGCGAGAATAATTTCTGTCCATACTCTTAACTACTTGTTAAACCTAACTTCCTACTATGATGCCAACAGTTACACAGTTCAATAAATTCTTCTTTAGAATTTGGTTCTTCCAGCCACTGGTCCGCTTTCTTAAAGATTTCCATACTCTGCAGATGCATCGTTCTGTTGTGCTAAAAAAATATACGTAGTTCTAATTATCATATTATATGTAACCAAATCAACATATTGTATCCTAATATTCAAAAGTGTCAGCTACAATAGGATTCAAAAACAATCATTATCATATAATCAACTCAACTAAGCCTTAATTCCAATTAAATTGGGATTTCTTTAAAAACGATTAATATCACAAACAGAACAAAATCCAATGATAAGATATAACAAAGGTCATCTCAATTTCCAACTGATTTCAAAATCATTCCCAAAAATTCTATTCAACAGAACAACTAAAAGACCAACCAACTTTCTTTTCTCTATGAATTACTGTTTCATTAAACCTGTTCTCCTAAGCACCCACAAGTACATTCTCAGCTTCTCTATTCACACATCAACAACAACACTCCATACTCCTATTTGCTCTCTCCTTCCAACAACCTATTTGCTCAACAAAGCCATTCGCTCAAGTATGCTGGGTTGGTCACAGAACCATGTCTATCACAATTCCACTTCATACAGTAACAAACTTTCTTTTAAACTCTGCCCCAACAAAAGCTCCTTCTCGTCTTCCCCAAATTTTCTCACAATACTTGAACCAAAATCAAAGCAACTCTTCATACTAGTCCCTGTTTATAATTCCTTTTTTCGCCAAGAAAGTAGTAGAAACTTCTAACTTACTAGACTATATTTCACATTGCCTAACAATTCTGCCCGACTTTCTCTCACCCAACCCTAATCCATGCGACAATTCATCTTCTAAATGTCTTAACATCCACATTCAACCTTGCTCATCATTAACACGTCTTTAATTTCTAACACTAAACTTTGCAAAAAGCCTTATGCACTATATTCGTACGAAGCGCCATTTGAGCTCAAACATATTAGCTTCCTACACTTCTCCACTATATCATTCATACATACATACATATATTCCATAACTCAATAAGATTATTAAGAGACATATTTATCCAAAACCTTGTTACAGTATTGATCAATTTAAAGATAATCAATCCACAAACCACCAACCACATAAACAAGAAATACTTCAACCAATTACGAATTTACGATTATTATTCAGCGACAAAACAAATTGTTCAAAAAATAAATAAATAAATAAAACACCAAGCATATATGCAAATACATGATATACAAAGTCTAAACCACAAAATTTTCAAACTAATACGTTGCCAAAAGCTCCGTTTGGTTGCCGAGAAACCAGAAGGAAAATTAAATAAATAAACAAATAACTACCACGATAAGAGCATTTGGCACAAAGTTTAGCGTGTCCTCTAATTTCATTTATCGATTTTATTTTTTTCTCTTGCGCTATTTTCTATTTTCTTCTCCTTCGATTTCTCGTGTGAAGGCACAAGATAAAATAGCATCGGAAACTTTGAAAAAACTAAATATAATGAAATAAATTGGACTTGCCTGAACAAGATATAGGTTCAAGAGGATTCGCGGAAACCCTAGAGTGAAAGATGAATGAAAAAGAGCGAGAGAGTATGAAAGAGAGAGAGAGCGCGAGAGAGATGAATGATAAGCAATCGGAACGTCGCGTATCTATGAAGATCGCGATGAAGTTTCAGACGAAGAGAGAGATCTGAGAGTGTTGATAGTGACGGATTTTAGTACGGTGAGGTTTCAGATCGGAGGAGATGAAAAGAGAGAGAAAGATAGAGCTGGAGGAGTTTGGAGGATTTTTGAGTTGCCCCTGTGAGATTAATATACAACCTCTACTCATAAATTGAATTTGGATTATATATGGATTAATTATTACTTTATTAGTTATTATTAGTTTTAATTTTAGGGGAATATATTTGATGACACAACAAAATTCAGAAATCTTTCACAATGATTTTTTTCATATATATATATATATAAATAGGATAATAGGATTTTGAAAATTATGGCTGTGTAAAACTGTAGTTGCATCTTTTTTTTTTTTTTTTTTTTTTTTTTTTTTTTTTTTTTTTTTTTTTTTTTTTCTAAGTCAAGTGAACCATCTTTGTATTATACTTTATTCTTATATGTGAGTGGGTCTTACACATAAAACTCGCTCTTATGTGAGACCACATATATAATATACACCACTTGGGTATTCGGCCCAATGGTAATCTCCTCCCAAAAAAAACCATTTGAGTTTAGATTAGAATTTCTATCATATCACATATAAAAAAAAAAAAAAAAAAAAAAAAAAAACGTATATAATATACAGACATAATCTGGTTTGTAACCATCTTAATACAAGTCACTACGTGCTAACTCATATGACTAACCTTTTCAAATAATAAATGTGCATAGGCTTATGATTTCTTTGTATTCACCCTCTTACTCTTGGAGCACCTGATTAAGAATGTGAGTAAATTCATTGGCATTGAAGAAAATTGATTGTAAATTTGTTTATAACAAAACTTAAGAACAGTTTTGTAAGTAATATATACTTTAAGTTTTTAATTAAATTTAATTATTTGGTTATATTGGTCAATAAAATTACATGTTTTAATTCAATAAGAAATCTAATATAAAACTTTTAAACAACTCTATCTAAAATTTGTCCAATTTTTTATATCTCATTGTTCGAAAATACGAGGCACTGCCGTAAGTAAGTTGCAAGTTTGCGGGCCTAGTTTAATGATTAAAAAAAACTAGAGAGAGATATGACATAGCACTTTAGGATAAAATATCTCTTTCTACAGCAAATCCAAATCGACTATGTGTACAAGTTTTCATTAAACAATTAATATAGTTTAGGGTATAATATTTAAACAACAAAGGCTTATCTTCATTAGGAAAAGGTTTGGTTCAAATCGGTTTGTAGCCAGTTTGCTACAACTCACTAAATGACAACTTATAAGACTATTCACATGTATTATTTAAAGAAGTCACATGATTTATTAAATAGGTCATGTGACTAAAGCATACGTAAATGACTTTATTAGTTAATACGTAGTGGGTTGTAATAAGTTGACTAGCCAAACTTTGTCCTTTTCATTATGTCTATTTATCATGACGGAGTGTTCAAATATGTCTTTTTATTTTAGGACAAAGTTTAGTTACAAACTGGTTTGTAGTCAGTTTTCTACAATCGACTACGTGGCAATTAATAAGATCATCCATGAATACTTTTAGTCATATGACCTATTTAATGAGTCATGTGACTTGTTTAAATAATATATATGGATGATATTATGAGTTGCCATATAGTGGATTGTAGTAAACTGTTTACAAATTAATTTGTAGCATCTGTCCTTTATTTTTTATCAAGGAGAGGTAATAGTACAATTCAGTTTCACTATTATTTTCATCTTCTTGTGGTAGCTGGACCGACCCTATAGTAAAAAAATGTAGGATAACGTGTCATTTAAGAAAAATATAAAAATAGAAATAAATAATTCTGGAAGGGTAGAACTGTAAATTGGTATTTGTCAATTTATACGTCTGATCACTTATCAGATGTTAAATCCTATTCATGGTGCAATTAAGTCTAATATACCTTATCATTTATCCAAAAAAGTCAAATATACCTTCTCAATAGGCCTAAAAAAGTTAAACAGCAGGTGAAAGGTGTTGAAGTCAGTCAAAAAGCAAGTAACAAAGTCCTACACTGTATGCCAATGATTTGGTTGAATTGGCACCTCCTAGTATTGTGATCTCGGATTTGTTCCTTCACCCCAACTTAATGTATTAAAACGAAACAAAACCTAAAAAAAATCCTACTCTATATACACCGATGCGGTATTACACTAATTCCAATTAGAGTTTTTCCTTCCTATTTGAAGCATTGAAAACATAGGGAAATAGAGAGAAAGACGAAAAAATAATATTAGGGAAAAAGTGAATGGATATACCAAAATTATGACACTGCTGCCACTTTCTATTATAATCAACTCTTTACCTTGTCATCTAAACATTAAAACATATGGTAAGAGTAACTCACGAAATCTTGTCTTCCTCTTAAAGATTGCAATTTGTTTATGTGATCAGATTTTGTAAGGTCTCATTGTCACCCTATTTGAATTGGAAGCCT